>OW240914.1:249894222-250082209 GCA_933207985.1 Pelobates cultripes
GGGAGGTAATTATATAAAAAAGTTAGGGAAAGAAGAAATGAAATTTATCTTTAATTTTAATACTCTGATACCAAATGGGCTTAATTTAGATTTTGAAATATGCCACTTTCTTAACACATAGCTATATTTTATTCTTTTAACATGAAGTGTATATGTGGTGCTTATCTTTTAACATATTATATATAAATCTTTTTTAAAACTATTATGTTTTAATCTAATTTCCATTTTATTTTTAATACTTTCTTAATATTGATGGATTAACATTCTCTTTTTTTAGATATTGTACTATTTTTGCCCATGTATGACATTTTTAATCTCTCTCTGTTTTATGGAAATTTGAGTTTATGATTCAATACCCAATAGACAAAATGAATAACAAAGTTTTTACAAAAGTGGAACGCACATGCGTTCCAATAAACGATTTGAATGAAGAAGTGGCGTATTGGATGTGCGTCACAAGTATGCGACCGGAAGTGAACGCACTTGCATACGAGTGGAACGCATATGCGTTCCAATAGTGATTAAATGTAGAAGCCGCGAACCGGAAGTACTTCATGGACATGCGACCGGAAGTGAAAACATCGCACCAACATGAAACGGATGAATTTGCCGAACACACTGGACATAAAAGAGCACCAGTAGAAGGTAACAACAGCAACTGAGGAAGCCTAGGACTTAGGCGAAACGCGTCTTGCATCCCACAGAGGACTTATTTACTATTGCACTTTATTGCTATTTTATTCATATTTTATATTTTATTTTTGTTTGATTATTAAAAGTCACTTAGTCCCTAATAACAATTGATGTGGACATTCCTTCTTGGAACCAACACAGGACCACCCACACATATAAAGGGAGTGGGATCCCTTTTGATTATCCCACGGGCGCCTAGATTGAGCCATAACTTCCTGGCTCTCTCCTTGTGAGTACAACAATATTGGTTCTATACTGTGTTAGTCTTATACTGTACGATATTGCACTAGGTGCCTGTCTACTATTGTATTTTTACAGCTATTCCATCTATATCTGTATATGTACTACCATCGGTTACCCTGGACCTAGATACCCCACCCACTATGTATGTATATATTTCTATGTTGTTTTAGTGTGGATAAGAGAGGTTGCCACACGGGTGTTTTGTGAGTTACTTGGTATTCCTTTGGGTGACACGCTCGGACTCTGTATTTGTATCTTTCGGTATGTGTAGAATACCCATGTGGAAGCCTTCTGTTAAACCAGAGATAAGAAAGTCCACCAAGTGTTTAGACGGGTTATGTGACATAAATGCAGTAAACACCAGCATATTAATGGACGTGAGGTAAGGCTTAGAATACATTTTATTTGGTTTTTGCATGTGCCCTAAAACATTTTAAAGAAATATGCAATAATCTGCAACCGCTATAATTACAAGACCCAACATTGAAATTATTACATATCTGGGACTTGCCCAGGAACTTGATCGGGCGTCCCAGTTTGTCTCTGGTCACTTTTTCTGGGACACCAGAGGAACTAGCTCCTTGCGTGGAGGCATGTTCGTCAGCCGTGTTGGGACAGAAATTTGTCGTATGGGCTGTAGAGGAGCAGTATGCACAAGCCGGTGTTCTCAGACCTGCAAAGTCTCTGCAAAATATGACGGTATCTATCCTTCCCCAGTTGGATCTTGTTCCATACTGGGAGAACGCTCCAGACACTTTTGCAGAAAAAGACCTATGGTAGTCATAAAAGGCTGAACCACCATATTTATTGCCCAGGTCTACCAGCTTGTACATATAAAGATCAAACTCCTCTCTTCTATTGGGATAGACCGCACAGATGACATCCC
Source organism: Pelobates cultripes (assembly GCA_933207985.1). NCBI lineage: Eukaryota > Metazoa > Chordata > Amphibia > Anura > Pelobatidae > Pelobates > Pelobates cultripes. The sequence continues at coordinate 249,896,045 of OW240914.1, forward strand.
AGTAAATACCAAAGGCCAGTACAAACTCGGGGATAGTCAGTTTCCTGTTTAGGCGGGCGTCCCTAGATCTGACAACAAAAGACACATCATCATAAGCATAAGTCTTATTTTCCACAATATCCTGGGAGGCAATCAGCAGGGAAGCTAGGTTGATGTCTTTACTTTCCAGGATATCTCTTTTTAAGTGCTCAAGGATCATATGAGCAGGGCTAACTTCCTGGTCATCCGATGTGATGGTTGGAGGAAGCAATAGCAAGTCAGCTGGTGCTTGTGAAGCAGCAGCGGGCGGCCCTGCTAGTGTAAGGGCCGTGGTGACCGACTCAAGTTTCTCCAACCTGGAGTTGACCTTGCTCATGGACGTCATGAGTGAGGATAACATGGAATGTATGTCTCCTGGGTTGGACTGGCTAGGTCCTTCACCGGGATCCATGTTATTTGATGTACATAGTAGTTTGAAAAGTTCTGCTTTCCTTGCTGTAGCGGGGTAGGGGATTTGTCGTCTCCTTAATTCGGTAGTTATACGAGGGATCGTCAAGGATCTGATCGATGCCGGACTATTTACCTCTCCTCCTTGTGTAGGAGTGATAGCTCTAGCCGGAGTGCTGGGGGGGAGAAATCCTCTACCCCTTCCTGAGACATACTATAACCAAAACAATTAATTAGTGTATGAAAAACCACACAAAATCGTACTGGCAGGCTAGCTAAGCCGGATGGCGAAATATTACACTTGTTTGGTGACAGGTGAGGCCCTACTAGTTGCCAAGGGGCTTGAGAGGCTCTATCTATGCGTTGTCGCGAGGGGATTTGTGGCCACCCGTCGTAGTGGCAGGAATTTTAGGCCTCTTGGTGACTGTAACATAGAAAACAAGGAAAGGGAGTGACAGGTGAGGCCCTCTCTATGCAACATGCGAGGCGGCTAGCTAACGTGTGGCCCGATGGGTTATTGCCTCTGAAACGTTGAGGTGGGGTGTTGGCCTCGCGGAACCACTAACTCATGGCAATGCCAAGAGGGGTAAATACCTAATGGGAAGCCTATGATCCTATTGCCAGTCCTCTAACCTAGAGGGGGAGAAATGAAATGTATGGCAGAATACCATATGAGCATGTGTACGTACCTGGTAGTATGAATATCTCACAAGAAACCGTGTGGTGAAATATCTATTTAAACCTGGACAGCCTGAAAATGGGTAAAAGAGAGTAGTATAGTGAGTGTGGACTGTGTGGGAATGAAGTAGACTGTGTAGCCCGTACCAGTGATGTTTTTTTTTTTTAAGGCTTGATTGGCGTGTTACTTGGTAAAAAGTGTAGTGATATACCATTAGAGTATAAATGTGTTACTAAGGCAAAGTGATGCCGTGTCTTAATGCACAGTTCTGTATAAAACAGTGGGGAATATATGATGGTGTAAAATAGAAAAGAACATGGATGAGGGAGGCCGTGGCCTATATTTAACCAGCGTTATATATGATATGTAATGGAATAACAAAAAGGCCAGTGATACACAAAATGCCTTAAAGTGATGTAAAGTTATATATATATATATATATATAGTAGAGATATCTTCATAATTTGGACTGAAAGCAAAGAAAAACTGATACAGTTCCATGACTCTTTCAACACATTCCATCCATCAATCAAACTAAAAATTGAATATTCCACTAGATCTGTGAATTTTCTGGACACAACTGTGACATGTAATAATGGCACAATCCACACCTCGGTTTACAGAAAACCCACAGACAGGTGCAGTTACCTACACAGCTCCAGCTTCCACCCCTCTCATACTAAACAGGGCATCATTTACAGCCAAGCCACTAGGTACCATCGCATATGCTCTGATCCTAATGACCGTAATTCCCATCTAAATGTACTCTCCCAATCTATGAGACAGAAAGGCTACAAACCAAAGACTATTACCAAACAAATCAACTCTGCTGTAAAAACGCCACGTATGCGCCTGCTACAATACAGAGAGAAAAAAATATGCACACGAGTGCCACTGGTGGTCACCTACAACCCTGCTCTTGAGGAAATACGGAAAATCATCAAAGACCTACAACCAATATTAACAGAAGATGAGACTCTGAAAAACATTTTCCCTGAAACACCCATTTTGGCCTTCAGACAACCACCAAACCTCCAAAAAAAATTAATCAACAGGAGGCTGCCCACTGATGGTAAGAACGAAGAAAACAGGACCAGTCAATGCAAAAAACCTCGCTGCAAACTGTGTCAGCACATATGCACAGACAACACAGCCACACACAACAATAAAACCTACAGCATTAAAGGTTCATACTCCTGCACATCCAGCAATGTGGTATACATGATTCAATGCATAAAATGCCACCTAGGATGCTACATTGAGTGCAGTATGATTCTTCTAAATGGCAGAATGAATATGCACAGACACTCTATTAAACACCACAAAGAAGAATCATACTGCACTCCTGTGGGACACCACTTTACCCAGCCTGGCCACTCACTGAAGGACCTAAAAATCAAAGTACTGAAAGGGGGTTTTAAAAATACCCAGGAAAGAAAAGCCTCTGAAGCCAGAATGATTAAATGGTTTAACAGCAAGAAGAGAGGACTAAATATTGATTTGGGATTCCTGTCCCACTACCAACACTTTACATGAACACTCTCCCAGCATTATCTTACTGTTCTGTCATATGTACCAACACTTTAAAATGCATTCCTATATGTTTATTCTATCTATATACAAAGTACTATGTGTAGACCTATGCTTTCCCATACTCGTATGCATGAATGCTTATATATATTACTGTGCATTTATATTTGTGTATATGAGTCCATGTGCATGTATGTATATGTGTTTATGTATATATACATATGTTTATGCGTTCACATATACATATTTCTGTGTGTGTGCATGTATAAAGTGTATCATCCTGTGCACTGTCTGCTTGTTTGTTTTTCTTTTTCCTCTCTCCCCCCTACTCTTCTCTTCAACAAGATATTTATGACCCTCTGCTAAGATGGTGTCTATTTTCTAACAAACCTGTGTCTTATCTACACTCATGTCGCTTTAACCCCTGTATCACAACTCAACTTTGAATTCTATGTGTCGTTTTGCTCAGAAATGCTTCAGACTTGAGAAAGGGAGGTTCTCCCGAAAGCTTGTCATTAAAAAAATTCTGTTAGTCCAATAAAAAAGGTATTACAAGATAAGAATTTTATCTGTTTTTTACATCTATATATTATATATATATATATATATATATGCACACACATACATAATACGTGTGTATGTATGTATGTATATATATATATATATATATATACACACATACATAATACGTGTGTATGTATGTATGTGTGTGTATATATATATATATATATATAACAAAAGGAAATCAGCGCTAATTAACAAACAATATGTAGATAGGCAGCAACCCAAACGAAGGAGATCCTTCAAAAGATGAGACGATACAAAGAGATGAGGTAGGGCTGCGCCCACAGAAAAAGTAAAATAATGTAAAATAGTCCAAAAGAGTCTCACTAGAGCAACAATGCTTGATGGGATATTGAGGAGTAGTTTTTTAGTAGGGGTGGGTGTGTCCTAGGGTATTTGTATATATGAAAAACAAAGAAACGGGGCAACCTGTAGTTCAGTACATCTAAAATCCAAAGGGTAGAATAGTAGTAAAAGGTAGAAAACTCACATTTAAAAGAACTATGGCCAGCTCTGATGTGAAGGGCGTACAACGGTATATACGCGCTGCTAGGATGTGTAAAGGAAATGCGTCTATCAGCGCCATCTGGTCATCCGAAGCTCCAGGGGAAATAAAAAGAGGCGACAATAGTGCTCTCAATTGGATAAAAGTAAGAAAAAGGGACTAGAGTAATACTTACAGGTGTAGAGCAGGAAATACTGCTCTATTAATAAGGCGTTGGTGGTATGATTCTCACCTGGGCTTTCTTTAAGGTAAGTAAAAATAGCAAAAGTGCATTAAAATACAATAAAACGGAAATTGGCACAGTAGAGTAACCAAAGACCTTTAATTGATCTAAAATACACAGTATAAAATCACCATTACGCGTTTCACCAAAAAGGCTTTCTCAAATGGCATATATATATATATATATATATACAGACACACACACATATACATATAATACGTACAGGGAGTGCAGAATTATTAGGCAAGTTGTATTTTTGAGGATTAATTTTATTATTGAACAACAACCATGTTGTCAATGAACCCAAAAAACTCATTAATATCAAAGCTGAATATTTTTGGAAGTAGTTTTTAGTTTGTTTTTAGTTTTATCTATGTTAGGGGGATATCTGTGTGTGCAGGTGACTATTACTGTGCATAATTATTAGGCAACTTAACAAAAAACAAATATATACCCATTTCAATTATTTATTATTACCAGTGAAACCAATATAACATCTCAACATTCACAAATATACATTTCTGACATTCAAAAACAAAACAAAAACAAATCAGTGACCAATATAGCCACCTTTCTTTGCAAGGACACTCAAAAGCCTGCCATCCATGGATTCTGTCAGTGTTTTGATCTGTTCACCATCAACATTGCGTGCAGCAGCAACCACAGCCTCCCAGACACTGTTCAGAGAGGTGTACTGTTTTCCCTCCTTGTAAATCTCACATTTGATGATGGACCACAGGTTCTCAATGGGGTTCAGATCAGGTGAACAAGGAGGCCATGTCATTAGATTTTCTTCTTTTATACCCTTTCTTGCCAGCCACGCTGTGGAGTACTTGGACGCGTGTGATGGAGCATTGTCCTGCATGAAAATCATGTTTTTCTTGAAGGATGCAGACTTCTTCCTGTACCACTGCTTGAAGAAGGTGTCTTCCAGGAACTGGCAGTAGGACTGGGAGTTGAGCTTGACTCCATCCTCAACCCGAAAAGGCCCCACAAGCTCATCTTTGATGATACCAGCCCAAACCAGTACTCCACCTCCACCTTGCTGGCGTCTGAGTCGGACTGGAGCTCTCTGCCCTTTACCAATCCAGCCACGGGCCCATTCATCTGGCCCATCAAGACTCACTCTCATTTCATCAGTCCATAAAACCTTAGAAAAATCAGTCTTGAGATATTTCTTGGCCCAGTCTTGACGTTTCAGCTTGTGTGTCTTGTTCAGTGGTGGTCGTCTTTCAGCCTTTCTTACCTTGGCCATGTCTCTGAGTATTGCACACCTTGTGCTTTTGGGCACTCCAGTGATGTTGCAGCTCTGAAATATGGCCAAACTGGTGGCAAGTGGCATCGTGGCAGCTGCACGCTTGACTTTTCTCAGTTCATGGGCAGTTATTTTGCGCCTTGGTTTTTCCACACGCTTCTTGCGACCCTGTTGACTATTTTGAATGAAACGCTTGATTGTTCGATGATCACGCTTCAGAAGCTTTGCAATTTTAAGAGTGCTGCATCCCTCTGCAAGATATCTCACTATTTTTGACTTTTCTGAGCCTGTCAAGTCCTTCTTTTGACCCATTTTGCCAAAGGAAAGGAAGTTGCCTAATAATTATGCACACCTGATATAGGGTGTTGATGTCATTAGACCACACCCCTTCTCATTACAGAGATGCACATCACCTAATATGCTTAATTGGTAGTAGGCTTTCGAGCCTATACAGCTTGGAGTAAGACAACATGCATAAAGAGGATGATGTGGTCAAAATACTCATTTGCCTAATAATTCTGCACTCCCTGTATGTATATAATGTGTGTGTGTGTGTGTATATAAATATACACACACACTCACTTTTATTTCTTATATATGTATAATATATTATAATTAAAGCATTTTATAATATATTATACATATATAATCATATATATGATTTCATTATAAGTGTATTTTGAGATATATATGTATATATCTCAAAGTACACTTATAATGAAATCATATATATGCATTATATATGTATAATATATTATAAAATGATTTAATTATAATATATTATACATATACATGTATGATATATATATATATATATATATATTTTTTTTTTTTTTACTTTTTAGCAGCCTGGAGGACCCTGGGGGTCCTAAATTGGAGAGGGGGGACTTTCTGGGCTGAGCCCAGCTGTTCCCCCTTAAGAAGCAGACCGATCGCCGGCGGGGGAACAGCGGCGATTGGTAAGTACATGGGGAGGAAGTACATAGGGGTTACATTTTTATATTTTTATTATTTAACTATTTTATTTAAAAAAAAAAAAAATTATATTTACTGAGTGCCTCGACCCCTCGAGGCACTAAGTACTGGCAGAGCATCGGAAGCCTGCCTGACGGCTTCCGATGCTCTGCCTCACTACCAGCAACCCGGAGGAGCTTTAATTCCTGTTTTTTGTCGGACGTACCTGATACGTCCTTGGTCGGGAAGGGGTTAAACTACAATAAATGTGTTTAGAAATCAGTCTGTGTAAATAAGATACATTGTTCTTGTTCTAAATGCCATTTTATTTGCAAAAATTGTTATTAGTAAGTCACCTAAAATGTCTCAAAACATGTCCCCAATCCTGGCCAAATCCCCACTCAGACCCATAATGTTAGAGTACCTATCTTTTCACTTGAAATGTTGGATGGTATATCCTGGTTGGTAAACTCAGGGTAAATACAGTTGCTTATTTTGACGAGTTTCCTCAAAGGGGATTGCAACAGGGTAAATGCCATCTTCTCACTTCACTATGAATGTCCATCTGTAATTAATGTGCCAAGCCGTGTCCTTTACCAGCTGGAATACAAGAACTGAAACCTGGGAGCACATATTCCCTATGGTTAACTTAACCCCTAAAAAGCCGTTACCGGACGGCATAGAACGCCGTAATCCTCTTCGGGCAGACTGCCGGATAGCCCAGGCAAAGAGCTCTCAAAGAGCTGTGGATCTACCAGGAGGGGGACTGTCTGAAATGTCATGAGTACAACAGTAGCCCCCATTAACAGTTTTTACGGTGTTTTTTTTACGGACGTATCAGGTATGTGCGATAGAAAACGGTCCTTAAGGACCGTGGACATACCTGATACTTAGCTGCGAAATCCCTGGAACTATTTTCGGCATAAAGACTTCGCAGTTTCTGGTGGGTCCCCAGCGGCACTTAGCCGCGATTCTATTGAACTATTTTCGGCTAGGGGATCATACGTGCGGTCGGTCAAATTATGACTTCCAGGAAATTCCTGATCCGATCTGGGTGATTTTTGGAAATGTTGGTCACCCTGATAGGGGGTTATCTGGGGATGTAATTTTGTGAGGTTTTATGTATTTTTAAGGTACTTTTTTTGTGCATAGAGATAATGGAGTTTAATACAGTGGTTGACTCAATTATCTCCCAGGCACAGGGGAGGGATTATCTTGTTTTGTATGGGAGTGTCCTGGATCCAAGAGCCAATGTAATTGTGTATTTGTTTTTACTGTAGTCTACTCTCAGGTCCAGAGGGGAGAGCCAGTTGTGGCTGCCATTAAACATATTCCAGCTTGTCCCCCCAGAATGTATTGTCTAGTTACTGGGAGGGGAAAGGGCTACCCTTTAATCACTGTTCCAGTGTGAAGGATTCAATGGGAAAGACCTTGTAAGGACTAGAGCTCCCAGGACTGAGTGTCGTCCAGTGCCTGGGGGTGTCTAGAGAGAATTCCCTATTCAGCTCCAGGAGCTAGCGATTCCCCTGGAGCGATCACTTCCGGGTTGCCCCACGTGGTGTCCGGCAGTGAGGCAGAGCATCGGAAGCCATCAATCAGGCATTCAATGCTCTGCCTGTGCCGAGTGCCTTGAGGGGTCGAGGTACTCAGTAAAATGAAATAAATTAAAAAATTATTTTAAAAAAAAATGAACCCCTTCCCTCCCTCTCCCATGTACTTACCGATTGCCGCCATTCCCCTGCCGGTGATCGGTCTTCTTCTTCTATGGGGGGACTGTCTCACAGTCCCCCCTTTGCAAAGTAGGACCCCCAGGGGCCATGTGACCGCTGCTCTAAAAGAGCGGTCACATGGCCGCAATAGGTGTCCATAGTGCTGCCAGCAGGGGGACTGCCTGAACTGACTGAAAAGAAGTTAAAAGTAAGTTTTAAAAAATTAAATAAAATTAATAAATGTAAAAAAATGTATGTGTGTGTGTGTGTGTATATATATATATATATATATATATATATATATATATATATATACACACACACATATTATATATATATATAATATATGTGTGTATTATATAGATATAATATGTCATATAATGTCATACTAAGTGTATTTTTTTATTAATATATACATATATTAATATAAAAATACACTTAGAATATATTATATATTGTGTATATATATTATTATTATAAAAATAAAAAGTAATTTAAAAAAATAAATTATATATATATGTAATTTTACTCTAACTGTATTTTGATATTTATATATATATATATATATATATATATATATATAAAACAAGAGGGGGTTGGCTGCACTCACCTGAACATGCATAAATGGGGGTTACTAAACCCCCATTATTTTTGCCTAGATTAGGTGTTTTTAAAAAAACAAATAAAATCTTTCAACATTGAAGTTGCTGTTTAGTGGATAGGTGAGTGCGCTGGATCTTGTGTATTGTATTATTTGGCCCCCAGCAGCACCCCCATTTATGCATGTTAAGGTGAGTGCAGCCAACCCCCTCTTGTTTTATATATATTTGGGAGTCTAGCCAACTCCTTGGTTTTGCACCCCTCCCTGTCACAGGTGCCTCATCCCAGGGCCCTATTTAGCCTTGTACTGCAGAGAGCCCCAGATGGAATTTTTTCCCAAGTAGGTTAATCTCATAAGAGCAGACATTAGGCTGTTAGTGTAGGACCTGCCAAAGATGGGGTACATTGACGTTGTGGCAGGCTTATGCAATGTATGATCATATAATGTAACTAAACCCCATTATTTTTGCCTAGATTAGGTGTTTTTAAAAAAACAAATAAAATCTTTCAACATTGAAGTTGCTGTTTAGTGGATAGGTGAGTGCGCTGGATCTTGTGTATTATATATATATATATATGGTCAGGTAGTATGGCTGCACTCTCAGATTTTCCAATAAAAATTAACTTTTATTTAAATTCCAATAAAACAAATCGACGTTTCAGTCCGTCTTGTGGACTTTCATCAGGATTATAAATGCATTGACAATAACATATCATATATAGAGGATGCAATAATTATAATATTAGTGATAAACTCACCCCAGGTGCTGTTCGTGATGAAACCGGCGTTCTTGCTGCTAGAGTTCGCATTCACGGCTAAGCCCCGCCTATTTACGTGACGTCACCATGTGACGCTACTGTCGCTGCCATGGTGACGCGGTACAACAAAGGCGATCACCATGGTAGCTGGTTGCTAATACCGTCCCCACTACATGTGATCAGCTGTTTTACTTGGCAGATGGTGTGAGAGAAAAGAATAGAGGAGTTAGCCATATAAATCAAAATACATACGATGGAATATAATTCCAATCTAATATAGCTATTGTAGATATTAGTAAGAGTGCTCAATACTGTGACTTGATAAAATACAATTGTGATTCATGTATAATATATAATAAGACAATATATCACTATTGTTACTTAAAGTGCCATATTCAAATATGGTGCATATTATTAAAGTGCAATGTGCTAAATGCAAAATGTTAAAGTGACATGTGTCCACATAAAAAGTGTTTAATTTGCAAATAAACCATATAAAGATATAGGCATCCTGTTATTAACCCGTTACGGCGTTCTATGCCGTTGCGGCTTTAAAGCCGTTGTGGCGACATAGAACGCCGTAACGGCTTTCAGCCCCAGGGGATCGCGGCTACTCACCTCCGCCGCGATCCTCTTCTGGAGGGCTGCCTGACAGCCCAGGCAGCCCTCCCCCGGCGAATGAGGCCCCCGGGGGCCATGTGATCGCTCTCAAAGAGCGATCACATGGCCCCCTATAGCTGGCTGTGGATCTGCCAGCAGGGGGACTGTCTGAAATATCAGACAGTCCCCCTGCTGGTGGAAAGTGTAAAAATAAATAAATAATTAAATGAAATTAAAAATAAATGTAAAGTATTTTTAGATATATAATATATGTATATATATATTATATATATACATATTATATATATGTAACGTCATACGTAATGTATTTTAATACTAATATTTGTATATATATTAGTATAAAAATACACTTAGAATGACGTTACATATATATAATATGTATATATATTATGTATATATAATAGATATATACACATATATTATATATATATATATATATATATATATATATATACACGTATAATTACAATAATAAATAAATAAAATAAATAAAATATTGAAACAAAATTTTATAAATTATATATTCATATGTAATTTCATTCTAACTGTATTTTGTCATTAATATATATATATTGGTAACAAAATACACTTAGAATGATATTCTATATATATCTATCTATATATAAAATACAAATAACCTATATATATATAGATAAATACATATAATTACATAAAAGATTACATTAGTATACACGTAGAATTTAAATACCTATAAATGCATATATATATTAAAACTCTATGTGTATATTTAAGTAATCTTTTAACATAATTATGTGATTTGATTAATTAAAACTTGATTGACATGCCTGACAACACATGGAGAAAGTGCAGAGAATTTAATTCGCAAGCACTATATTTGACCCTGTAACTCTCCAAGACACCATAAAACCTGTACATAGGGGGTACTGTTTTACTCGGGAGACTTCGCTGAACTCAAATATTAGTGTTTCAAACTGGTAAATTGTATTACAACGATGATATTTTAAGTAAAAGTGATTTTTTTTGCATTTTTTACAAACAAACTGCACTTTTATGGACTCTGTTATTGTTGTAATATGTTTTACTGTTTTAAAACACTAATATTTGTGTTTAGTGAAGTCTCCCAGGAATAACAGTACCCCCCATGTACAGGTTTTATGGTGTTTTGGAAAGTTAGAGAGTCACATATAAGGCTTGCATTTCATTTTTTTTTACATTGAAATTTGCCAGATTGGTTATGTTGCCTTTGAGACCGTATGGTAGCCCAGGAATAACAATTACCCCCATGATGGCATACCATAGACTACCCAAGGTATTGCAAATGGGGTATATCCAGTCATTTTAGTAGCCACTTAGTCACAAACACTGGCCAAATATTAGTTTTTTGCTTTTTTTTCCACACAAAAACAAACATGAACGCTAACTTTGGCCAGTTTTTGTGACTAAGTGGCTACTAAAAAAGACTAAACATACCCCATGTTCAATACCTTGGGTTGTCTACTTTTTCAAATGGTATGCCATTATGGGGGTAATTCTCATTCCTGGGTTACCACACCTTCTCAAAGGTAACATTACTAATCTGGCAAATTTCAATTTGAAATGGAATGTTCTATATTTGACACTGTAACTTTCCAAAACACCATAAAACCTGTTAATGGGGGGTACTGTTGTACTCGTGAGACATCGCTGATTACAAAGATGTGCATTTTGTTGCAGTAAAACCTAACAGTATTATGACATTGACAGCTAAAATGTGAGGCGGAACAACAAATTTAAAAAAATAATTTAAATTTTTCAGTTTTTTTTATTTTATTCATAATAAATTATGTTTCATATATAAATATCTGATATGAAATGAAAGCCCTGTTTCTCCTGAACAAAATGATATATAATAAGTGTGGGTGCATTTAATATGAAAGAGGTGAATTACGGTCGAACAGACATAGCGCAAATTCCAGTTTTTGTTTACGTTTTGTTTTGATCAGAACATGTACTATTGACTCCGTCCTGAAGGGGTTAAGATCAATAAAAATCCTAAAATGTATATAGTATTGCTAAAGTGGAAAGCTGAAGACTATACATGTACGTATATTAATATATGCTCATACATTCATCTTTGTTGGTGTAATGACATGAAGGGGTGCTGCCCTGGAGCAGCACTGTCACTTTAAATGTGGGAACCAATATGGCAAAGAAATAAAGTCCAAGACACAAATGAATAGGATAAATCAAGAAATACATATATTTACAGAAAACCCAAGGAGAAAACAAAACAATATATATACATACATACAAAGACAAGGCCAAAAATATATACAGTAATTCAAAATAAGCACGAACTGTGCAGGCAACAAATACTGTAATAGTCCTTTGGTATTAGGGTAGGATTGTGCAGCTACCACGGGTATCAGGTAGGGCACAGATCCAAAGTCACAAGACTAATGTAGTGACAACAAGAACGAATAAATCAGCAAGGCTGCAGGGACAGGATCGCTGGTAGTGAGTCAGAGGCCACGGAATCAGAGCACTGGATCGGAGGGCACAGCAATGAAGGACCAGGAGAACACAGAAACGCAGGATCAGGAGGACACAGGATGAAGACCAGGAGAACACAGGACCAAGTCACAGTAAGCAGGAGCCAGGAACACAGGAGACCAGGGAAACAGGAAACAAAAGTAAATGATCTGGCAAGGAGTGAGGGGAGAAACCAAACTAAATAGGTGCTAAACAAGGACCAGGTGAAGTGCTTAATAAAAGGAAATCAGGAACAGTGCCAAACAGAAACAGTGGTGAGTATGAGTACTGCACGAGGGCAAATCAGCTAAGGAGTGTCGTGACAGTTGGAGGCCAAACAAACTCTCTCTATTAACTCTTCTGTAATTTCAGATAGCAATTTATGTCAAATTATACACAAATAATTTCTTAAATAGGCCCTCCTAATTAAAGCTATCACTTATGCAATACTATAATAGCCAATTACTAAACAACTAAACAACTGCTAAATATACAATAACTAAAATAAAAACAATAGCAAGCTAGGGTAAAGATGTGACGTCATAGGAAGGAGTGTAAGGACAGCGATTCATTTAGTCCTCTGGGGGCGACTGTGTCCAGTTCATGTATCCAAAATGCTTCCTTGTTTAGGAGCATCTTCCCCCTGTCGCCTCCTCTCCTAGGCAATGGTATGTGATCAAATCGCCACAAATTTTAATGTGGATAAAGTGTGTCCCTTTTCCAGGAAATGTTTTGCCACTGGTTTGTCCGTTTGGCCATCTCTGTATGCTAGCCGAATGCTGGACCTGTGCCCCCTAATCCGTTCACAGATAGCCGTTTCCGTCTTCCCCACATAACAAAGCCCACACGGGCAACTTAATTTATAGATTACATGTGTGGTTTTATACGTAATCGTAAACTTAATAGGATAGATTTTATTTTTGTGTGGATGGTTGAACGTCTTCGCGGGCGTCATATGGCTACACGTGACGCATCCTAGGCATCTGACCGATCCTCTTTTTTGTTATATCATCAGACATCTCCTCGAGTAGCAGCTTCACTTAAGAGAAATTGGAAAATATTATCAAGTGACGGGACACTTCCAAGAGAGTTTAAGGAAGCACCATTAGTTTGTTATAAAAGAAATAAAAATGTAAAAGACCTTTTGGTTCATACAGATCCAGTATCTAGCTATCAGAAGCTATCAAAAGAACAAAAAAGAGGATCGATCAGATGCCTAGGATAGAAACATAGAAACATGGAATGTGACGGCAGATAAGAACCATTCGGCCCATGTAGTCTGCCCAATTTTCTTAAGACTTTCCTTAGTCCCTAGCCTTATCTTATAGTTAGGATAGCCTTATGCCTATCCCATGCATGCTTAAACTCCTTTACTGTGTTAACCTCTACCACTTCAGCTGGAAGGCTATTCCATGCATCCACTACCCTCTCAGTAAAGTAATACTTCCTGATATTATTTTTAAACCAAGGATGCGTCACGTGTACCCATATGACGCCCGCGAAGACGTTCAACCATCCACACAAAAATAACATCTATCCTATTAAGTTTACGATTACGTGTAAAACCACATATGTAATCTATAAATTAAGTTGCCCGTATGGGCTTTGTTATGTGTGGAAGACGGAAACGGCTATCTGTGAACGCATTAGGGGGCACAGGTCCAGCATTCAGCTAGCATACAGAGATGGCTAAACGGACAAACCAGTGGCAAAACATTTCCTGGAAAAGGGACACACTTTATCCACATTAAAATTTGTGGCGATTGATCACATACCATTGCCTAGGAGAGGAGGCGACAGGGGGAAGATGCTCCTAAACAAGGAAGCATTTTGGATACATGAACTGGACACAGTCGCCCCCAGAGGACTAAATGAATCGCTGTCCTTACACTCCTTCCTATGACGTCACATCTTTACCCTAGCTTGCTATTGTTAATTTCAGAAGAGTTAATAGAGAGAGTTTGTTTGGCCCCCAACAAAGATGAATGTAGGAGCATATATTAATATACGTACATGTATAGTCTTCAGCTTTCCACTTTTGCAATACTATATACATTTTTTGATTTTTATTGATCTTAATAACAGGATGCCTATATCGTTATATGGTTTATTTGCACATTAAGCACTTTTTATGTGGACACATGTCACTTTAACATTTTGCATTTAGCACTTTGCACTTTAATAATATGCACCATATTTAAATATGGCACTTTAAGTAACAATAGTGATATATTGTCTTATTATATATTATACATGAATCACAATTGTATTTTATCAAGTCACAGTATTGAGCACTCTTACTAATATCTACAATAGCTATATTAGATTGGAATTATATTCCATCGTATGTATTTTGATTTATATGGCTAACTCCTTTATTCTTTTCTCTCACACCATCTGCCAAGTAAAACAGCTGATCATATGTAGTGGGGACGGTACTAGCTACCAGCTACCATGGTGGTCGCCTTTGTTGTACCGTGTCACCATGGCAGCGACAGTAGCATCACGTGGTGACGTCACGTAAACAGGCGGGGCTTAGCCGCGCAAGCACACTCTAGCAGCAAGAACGCCGGTTTCATCACAAACAGCACCTGGGGTGAGTTTATCACTAATATTATAATTATTGCATCCTCTATATATGATATGTTATTGTCAATGGATTTATAATCCTGATGAAAGTCCACAAGATGGACTGAAACGTCGATTTGTTTTATTGGAATTTAAATAAAAGTTAATTTTTATTGGAAAATCCGAGAGTGCAGCCATACTACCTGACTATATGGATGTTCAAGCCCTGGTTATGCACCCGGTTTAGAAAATTTGGAACCTGCGTGCAAGGTACAGTTGGATTTATATATATATATATATGCATATTTATGTAATCTTTTTACAAAATTAAGTAATTTTATTGATTGCAATTTGAGGGACCTGCCTGACAACCCAGGCTGAAAGTCCATAGAATTTAATTTGCTAGCACTATATTTAACCCTGTAACTTTCCTAGAAATCCTACAACCTGTACATGGGGGGTAGACTTCGCTTGAACACAGATATTAGTATTTCAAAACAGTTAGCGTTCATAATGTTTTTTTGCATTTTAACACACAAACAAATATAAATGCTAACTTTGGCCAGTGTTTGTGACTAAGTGGCTACTAAGAAAGACTGGACATACCCCATATTGAATAGCCTAGGGCTGGCATAGGCAACCTTCGGCACTCCAGATGTTTTGAATTACACCTTCCATGATGCTTTGCCAGCACTATGGATGTAAGAGCATTATGGGGGATGTAGTCCACAACATCTGGAGTGCCGAAGGTTCCCTATATCTGCCCTAGGGTGTCTACTTTTCAAAAATATATGGTTTGATGGGGGTAAATTACATTGGCAAAAATGTCCCAAATAGGACAAGGGTGCATGATGACCAGCTGTGTAAATTCCAAGTTGGAAAACTGGAATGCGCACCCTCCAAATAAGATCTTTCAGCCCCCAGAGAACCCGACACACCTATACATGGGTGGTATCACTGTATTCCGGAGATGCTGCTGAACACATATTGGGTTCTTTGTTCTTTGGCAGTAACCCTTAAAGTTCTCCGTACACATATTCTTAAATTGCTATGTGTGTCAAAGAAATCACCAATTATTATTTTTATTTTTTTTAATTGTGTATAGATTGGTGGTAAAATGGTTGCATGAAAAGAGTCAAAATAACACTAGTTTAATACCTTAGGTTGTCTTCTTTTCAAAAATATATACATGTGAAGGGTTCTTCGGGTATTCCTGACAGATATCCGTCTTAATTTTGAAAAGAAATGGTTTGGAAATAGCAAAGTGCTACTTGTACTTATTGCCCTATAACTTGCAAAACAAAAGGTTAAGAACATGTTAACATTGGGTATTTTGCTTCTGTAGATGCAGATTTTGGGGGTTAAAGTTCAAAAAAGTGTGTTGTTTTTTTTTAAAAAAAAATAACTTTTCATCATATTTTATAAAAAAATTTTATAGTAAATTATAAGATATGATGAAAATGGTATTTTTCGAAAGACCATTTAATGGCGGGAAAAACGGTATATAATATGTGTGGGTACAGTAAATGAGTAAGAAGAAAGTTACAGCTAAACACAAACACCGCAGAAATGTAAAAATAGCCCTGGTCCCAAATGGTAAGAAAATTGAAAAGTGGTCTGGTCATTAACTGGTGAAATTAAAAGAAGACTTATTAGATATACCCGACAATGAAAACATGCATGCATTTTATTCAGGTTTTTTATCTATTGGGGTTTTGTCTATCAGCTGCTTGCAAAACCTGCAGACCTGCCATCTGCAGCCTTTGCAACTCTCGCCTCCATCCCCAGCACAAAGTTTCAATGTGTCGGGAATGCTTCACTCATAGGCTTCTCATTGTAAGGCCTTATATTTCTGAGATTCAAGTGCTTTATGTGTTTGGAGTGATCCTTTTAAATTATATATATTTTTGTTGCACAAACTACTTCCACTTCTTGTTGAAATTTCTAGACCACTGATGAAAATCCCTGGTGACATTTGCTTGAAATCTGGCTGAGCAAAAAAAATGTTGTTCAAAGGCATGTTAAATAAGGTGAGCCATCACTGCCCTAGACCAGGTGTGGGTTACGACCCACTGGTGGGTCGCCGGGCGATTCACAGTGGGTCGGGCTGACCCACACATCCAGGGCAGTCTGGGACTCGGGAGACAGGCAGGCAGACTGGTTGCTGGGGCCCTCAGTCCATGACAAAGTGCCCGACACCAGGAGGGGGCATACAGGGCAAGCCGCCGGGCCCATCCATCAGTCTGCCAGAGAACAACCCAGCACCTCCGGTCTACAGCTCAGCCGGGTGCAGAGCTGCAGACAGTGTGATAGAGGTCTCGCGAGCACCCAGAGCGATACCATGCAGTTAACCCACCGAACCACCAGGGAGAGACACTGGACCACCAGCGAATTTATTCAATTAAAAAAAAAGGTAGGATACAGCCTGCCATCCTTCTTTCCCTGCCCCCCCACTGTAACCCCTTCTCTCTCTGCCACCTTCCCACTGTAACCCCTTCTCTCCGTGTCCCCTCCCCACTGTAACCCCTTCTCTCCCTGTCCCCTCCCCACTGTAACCATTTCTCTTCCTGCCCCCTCCCCATTGTAACCTTTTCTCTTTCTGCCCCCCACTGTAACCTCTTCTCTCCCTGCCACCTTCCCACTGTAACCCCTTCTCTTCCTGCCCCTCCCCACTGTAATCTTTTCTCTCCTTGACCCCCCACTGTAACCCATTCTCTCCCTGCCACCTCCCCACCTTCTCTCCCTGACCCCCTCCCCACTGTAACCCCTTCTCTCCCTGCCCCCTCCCCACTGTAACCCCTTCTCACCATGTCCCCCGACAGCTGGGGATCCACCTTTTGGCCACACTTGTACTAGAGGGGTCCCCAGAGAGGGCCCTCTCTACATTAGTTCCACCACTGGGATACTCAACGTGCGGTACCTGGATGAAAGAGTAGAACACAGCGCTTCTGATTCTGCCTGAGTCTGTGGGTAAGCAGTTGTATGTCTCTAAAATTGATTTCCATGATGTGCCAAGTTTCTGCCTCTAAAATGTCCATGATATGCCAAAAGTATGCCTGTAAAATTGCCATGATATGCCAATTATATGCCTTTAAAGCTGATTGCCATAATGTACCAATTTTATGCCTCTAAAGCTAATTGCCATGATGTGCCAATTTTATGCATCTAAAAAGGGAGTGCCACGATGTGTCTAGTTTATGCATCTAAAAGTGATTGCCATGGTGTGCCAAGGTTATGCATCTAAAAGTGATTGCCATGGTTTTCCAATTTCATGCACCTAAATTTGCCATGATGTTCCCATTGTATGCCTCTAAAGCTGATTGCCGTGGTGTGCCAATTGTATGTGTCTAAAACTGATTGCCATGATGTGCCAAGTTTCTGCCTCTAAAACTTCCATGATATGCCAAAAATATGCATCTAAAACGGAGTGCCACGATGTGTCTAGTTTATGCATCTAAAATCGATTGCCATGGTGTGCCAATTTTATGCATCTAAAGCTGCCATGATGCATTGTATGCCTCTAAAGCTGATTACCATGGTGTGCCAATTGTATGCCTCTAAAACTGATTGCCATGGTGTGACAATTTTATGCTTCTAAATCTGATTGCCATGGCGTACCACTTTTATTCTTATAAAACTGATTGCCATAGTGTGCCAATTTTATACATCTAAAGCTGATTGCTATGGTGTGCCAATTGTATTCCTCCAAAACTGATTGCCATGGTGTGCCAATTTTATGCTTATGAAACTGATTGCCATGATGTGCCAATTTTATGCATCTAAAAAGGGAGTGCCACGATGTGTCTAGTTTATGCATCTAAAAGTGATTGCCATGGTGTGCCAAGGTTATGCATCTAAAAGTGATTGCCATGGTTTTCCAATTTCATGCACCTAAATTTGCCATGATGTTCCCATTGTATGCCTCTAAAGCTGATTGCCGTGGTGTGCCAATTGTATGTGTCTAAAACTGATTGCCATGATGTGCCAAGTTTCTGCCTCTAAAACTTCCATGATATGCCAAAAATATGCATCTAAAACGGAGTGCCACGATGTGTCTATTTTATGCATCTAAATCCGTTTGCCATGGTGTGCCAATTTTATGCATCTAAAGCTGCCATGATGCATTGTATGCCTCTAAAGCTGATTACCATGGTGTGCCAATTGTATGCCTCTAAAACTGATTGCCATGGTGTGACAATTTTATGCTTCTAAATCTGATTGCCATGGCGTATCACTTTTATTCTTATAAAACTGATTGCCATAGTGTGCCAATTTTATACATCTAAAGCTGATTGCTATGGTGTGCCAATTGTATTCCTCCAAAACTGATTGCCATGGTGTGCCAATTTTATGCTTATGAAACTGATTGCCATAGTGTGCCAATTTTATTCTTATAAAACTGATTGCCATAGTGTGCCAATTTTATTCCTCTAAAAATGATTGCCATGGTGTGCCAATTGTATGCATCTAAAGTTGCTTGCCATTGTGTGCCTGTTGTATGCCTCTAAAGCGGATTGCCATGGTGTGCCAAGTGTATGCCTCTAAAACTGATTGCCATTGTGTGCCAATGTTATGCCTCTAAAAATGATTGCCATGTTGTGCCAAGTGTATGCCTCTAAAAATATGCATTAGAAGCAAGTGGGTCTCGAAAAATTACCGTTTTCAAACGTGGTCTTGGCCCATAAAAGTTTGGGAAGCCCTGCCCTAGACAAATAGTGATTCAACTTGGAACAGGTTGAAGTAACTTGGAGCCACATAGCAAATTGTGAATTTGTGGAGTGCTGTAATTCTTGGAGGCAATGGGTTCCTTAAATTATGAATTTGTCGAGTGCTCTAATTCTTGGAGGCAATGGGTTGCTTAAAGTAGCTCACCTTTTATCATTAGAGTCAAAATCTTAGGAACTTCTAATCACTTTGTAGGGTGACAGTAAAATTCTGTAATCCTTTGTGTTTATCACTGATATTGATCATAGTCCATTCAAGCTAATTGTTTAATTGTGATTACATCTTTCGTTGCTTTACATAATCATCCCCATATCATTTTTTTTTTACTTGGATCAGGTCTGGATATTTCCATAAATTTTAATTGACTAGCTCATTAGATAATAGTCACGCACATCATTTGGACATTAATATATCTGAATAACTTAGTGATACTGCAGCTACAGGTTAATGTTTAAAAGGGGGATTCATTCATATGGTAAAAAACACACACCTAATTTCGCCTTTTTGTAAATTAATAAGTCTCCCACCTTATGTAATGCAATAAAGTGTAGAGGCAGTCTACAAAAGTAAAAATAAGGAATGGAAGATTTAGCTGTTATAGAGAGAGACTGGAAAATGCAAATGTGATGATATTTAAAAATACTATCTCAAAGAATAAGATTATACAATTTTATAGAAGTCCAGTGCAAACTGCTCTCTAGTGACATGTACATTAGCAGGACTGTAAAAAGCGACCAAGGTGCCAAGTGTGGAGACATTATAAGATGAAGATGTCAATAATCTGTTGACGTGCCTCCCAACTATTCATTTTACGTACCCCCCAACATTAGCATCCTGTGAATTGGGATGCCGGTGAAGGGGTAAAGTGGGATGGGCTATTGATTGTCAATTTCATCAACAAAGGGGAGGACCCAACGCGAATCTTGGCATGCCCATCTAAATGCACACCAGGCTGTAAATCATCCATCCATCAATGAGTGCAGACAATGCAAAACACTTTTTAGTGCTCTCTGATCCAAGTTTTCTTAGCATCATTTCCTGGTGTCCCACAAAATTGTGGGACACAATGGAACAAATCTAGGACGGTGGAAAACGACCAAAAACTGTCCTGCCAAAATTAGGTTGGCTGTGAGGTGTGATATTGCTTCTTTAGACTTCTACTCACAGGCCTCCAAGCACTGGACCCGATTTTGAAGTCCTGTCCCGCCGTCCAACTTTAGTTCCTTGGTATCCTGCATCTGGAGACATCAGGTTAACTGTCCCTGTGCAACACAGTGCAAGCACATTATTTGATGTGCTCTTGCCATCAAGCAGGTACTAGGAACATGCAGGCAGAGTGTCAGCAGCACTTCCTGCATGGTCCTAAATGCTGAGGAGCCAGTCTAGCAAACTGTCAGTGAGTGAGCCCGTCCCTTTTCCAGAAGGGATGCACTCTTTCTGAGCTAAGTTCAGTGGTGCAGGGCTTTTTTCATTGACTGAAAACAAGCAGCTGATGTAAAAAGGCAGGGACGGTGAGAAGTCAAACTGTTAGCAAAATGCTTAGATTAGAGGGGGCCCCAAGGTACTTATCGCACCATAAACATTACAGCCCACTGTAGTGGTTATGGTGTTTAGAGTGTTCCTACTAAACTCAGTTGACAAGTTAAGCTTTGGTGAACAGACCTTTAGCGATCATATGTAAACACCCCAGGGGTCAACCAGAGTGACATCAGAAATATGGTGTGCAATAGGTTATGTTCAACCTGACCAAGGCCTTTTTTTTCTTTTGATTTTTAAGATTTTAAGAAATTATTTATTGCAAAGAATTGTAAGTACACCCTTCAACTGACATCTTACTGAAGGGACGATATAAAAATATATAGACTGCCAGTAGCAGTGGAGGTTTCACTTTTTAATTCACATTTCGACTATGTACCCTTTGATATATTTCAGTTGTGCCAAACAATGCATGTTAATTCATGCCTCTCTCCTATATATGTTGAGTAGGAGATTGCCCAATATTTAAAATATCAGCAATTTTTAAACTATTAATATATTTTCATTATATATATATATATATATATATATATATATATGGAAGGCAGGGCCTGAAGTTGTGGGAGGGGCTTGGTTCCCCTTCTTAAGGAGCACCAGCCCTTCCCTCGGTACCGTCTTAGGTCTGGGGATTTCGTGTGGTCGTCACTTCCGGTCTGGCCAAACAGCTGTCTCTCATTCTTCCGCTCGTGGTGCAGCTTCCTGGAGGTCCAAACTGCTCCTAGCGCGGCTGTCTGACTTTGCAGGCAGACACACGATATCAGGCTTCCAGGCTCACAGCACTGCACTAACGGCACGACAGATGACGTCAAAGGGGGGTCGACGGGCGCACTGTATTTCGAATGGTCGGCTATCTACATTACCATGCATTCGGTTAAACGTTGTACAATTCATTGGATTATTCGGTTATCGGTAGATTATAATTACGGCTTGCTTTACCGTTCGTTTGCCGAACACTATATTACTTTAGTGATTGGTTTTAGTTTAGGGCGACCTCTGGTGGCTGAATTGGTTATAGCAGATCTTATATATTTTTTTTTTTTCTCTCCCCACAGTTGTAGTTACATTATTGTGTTTATTTTTACTGACCCCTGGTGGTCATAATAGTTATTACTGCTGGGAATTTATTTTCACATAGGGATAAGGATAGTTACTACTGAAAATAGGGGTTCTGGTAGGGTCGTATGGCTTGATAAGTTTGTGGCACTCATGGGCTATGTTGAAATTTTGAATGAATCAACAGAGGGTTACTAGAGATGGAATAATTTTCTATACACATTTTTATGTCTCAAACTCTCAAAGGTCCAATCACGTACACTATATGTACCACAGCTAAGAGTATCATATGTCTGCAATTGTTATAGGACATATATAGTTAGGTGCTAAGGAATCTATTGCATGTCAGTAATTTTGGACCTTTTTTTCAGTCTCAACAGCGTCCACATAGTGCTGCTACTATACCAACTTTTCACCTTATATAGGTCAGTAATCTTTAGTTATTATCCTCTCAGTATCCCACAAGGACCGGGTACTTATGTGTATTTTTCTGTATTACTAGGTTTAGGCCATCCTTACTCCTTTGGAATATTTGGTTCCAGTCCCCTACGGTTGGAATATATCGGTAGGTATCCTGTTAGCAGCGGGGTAGGAGGGTTGCATATTATCATAAACCCGGAAACTCACTATTCCTTTTATAGGTTACTACAAAACGCCTGTTTCACCTCTTAATACTACCTTGCAATTTGCTCAGCAGGTACGTCATGATTTCTCAAATTTTTCCCCATCCTTCTTATCCTTTTGGGTTCATAGTACAGGGCCATACTGGCATTTAAGAACAGGAGCCTCTAGGTAAGTTTCTGGCCTTCTAAGCCTTACGTTAGAGAGGGCCTCACTTGTCACTCCCATTCTGTCATATGCCTTTACAAGTCACACAGAGGCCAACACCCCGCCATAATGTCAATGGCCACGTACCCCACACGAGCCAAATCATAGATGCTTCTCAAAGCTGCTTGGCAACTAGCAGGGCCTCACCCGTCACATTATTTCATAATAGTTTCGCCGCTTGGCATTAGTTACATCAGCCAGTCGGGTAGTGCCCCAGGTAACATGTTATTTTGTTTTGTAGCATGTCACAGCTACCTGAAGGCGGGGAAGATGTGTCCATTCCCAGTACACCGGCTAGATCAGTCACTCCTTCCCGGGGTGACGACACAGCAAGCCCTGCATCACTGTAGTAGATTATTTTCTGCAAACCAATAAGTTTGAATGACTATCTGTTCCTGTCCAAATTAAAGATAAGAAAGTTGCGTGCACGCAGAAGTAAATTCACACTGAGACACAGGGTTCAGGTTAATGAAAGAACTTCGGAGAAGTTTAATGGCTTCTAACAGAAAATGGGTGCGCAGACCCTTATAAAGGCATTTTTACATCACTGAAGAATTCAAGATAACAGCAAATAATCATTAATAATTGGTCCAGGTGTTAAGTGGTTAGTTAGATGCCCTCCCATCAGGAGGTGATGTCATCCTTGACACGGGAGTGGACACAAGATGTAGGCGCCATCTTATTAGCACAAGGTGTTCACTCGATGGGAGGGGTGCTTTGGCAGCCATTTTGAGTAGTTAGTATTGTTAGCTTCAAGGTTCTTTTAGTAAATACACATTTTATTATTCAGCACATTTCTTCCTGCCAAAGCATTAGCTTAGATAATTTCAAGAATTCTATAATTCTACAACAGTCCCCCCTTAAAATGTTAGTTACTAAAAGATAAACTTTATTTGTTAATACCAGAAGACTTGTTAGCCCAAAGACACAGAAACCCCGTGGTCACTAGCTTGGTGTTATTGCAAAGTGCATGTCTACCCCTATCTGACTCTAACAGGCTGCAGCTCATCTGTCTTAACAAGCATCGAACACTTCACTCGGTGGGTAACCCGCAGCGGCTAGTCCACCACATCTCCGCACGTGAGACTCGCCTGTAGAGACAGATGCTGTCCCTGCACTGGTTCCCTTCCTAGAACTTCTGCACTTTATCAGTATAAGGGAGAGTTTGTAGCGGAATACAGGGTGAGGTGAGATCTTGATCATCGATTGTCAGATGAGTGAAAGTTAGTGTCGCTTGGTCTGTAGTCTTCTGTAAGAATTTTCTAAGGCATGGGAGGACACAACAAACGAGAAGAGCGAGAACAAAAAGGAAAATTAGTAGAGCCATACCAATATGGACTAAAGCTTTCTGCCAACCTGACATCCAACCAAACCACCTTTCCCAGAGATCTGTTACCCCAGAATTCCTTTTCAACTCTTCTGAGAGTTTCTCTAACTTCGCTATGGCCATAGTGACTTTACCATTTGGACCTGTGTTTTCTGGGATATAAGTGCAACAAGTCATGGTGTCAGGTAGTATTTTACATACACCCCCCTTTTCAGCTAGAATCATGTCTAAGGCCATTCTGTTCTGGAAGGTCATCTGGGATGTGGCCTGCAACTGCTTGGCCAGGCCCTGGAGGGCATCCCTGGTGTAGTTGGTTGTAATAAATTTAGTTAATCCAATTAAGGTTTTTGTTGGCAGTGACTATGGTAAAAAGTGATTCAAAACCTACAGCGACTTCATCTCTAGCTTTAAATTCATTAGGCACCCCCCTAGGTACCCCAACTGCATCTATGTAAATGTGGGGGTCAAAACTGCCTTTTACTGGGGTTTCGTGCCTCACTCTGGCTGGTGTATGTGGAGGGTCGTATGTGTCATGATGATTATCAGAAATAATATGAATGGGCATGATAACTTTGGCTAGGGTACACTCACCCCACCACTCAGTTTCCAGCCTAGATCTTAACTGTAGATCCCCACATAACCAGTAAATATCCCCCAATGACCTGGTATGGTGTTGCAACAGGCGTATAGGAACAGTTCTGTATGTGGCACAATAGCCATTGGAAAAGTTACCCATGAATTTACCAATCCCGTCATAGCATAACAAGTGTAATTACCCTTGTAAATCGTGATTCCATCTGGGGGTTTGACATTTCCAGTTAAGAGGGGGTACTCTGCCGCCCATAATTCGCAGAGGGATCTGTTGAAATTATAGCGGTAGGCAAAAAGACTGAGGAAGCAATTCTCTATCTCCAAAGGGAGAGTTAGAGGAACGGTGCCAAGATGAGGTCGAGCACCACCGCACACATAGCATGCGGTTTTGTTATGTTTATTAGCATTATATTTCATCCACTCTAACCATAGATTGATATCATTGTAACCAGTTTCAGTGGCCATGGTGTCTTCGAAGGTGGGGTTAGCAATGGCCATCATGTCCTTAAAAGACTGGATATGTGGTTTCAGTGGATTCGGGACCATATGAACAGCCCCTTGCCACTCTGGAGAGTGGCACATATCTTTAAGATAGAAATGACCTAATTTGTTATAGGAACCACTTTTCCAATACATTCCCATTACATATTGGTCAGCATCCTTTGGACCAGGGTGCTCAATGTTTAACATTAATTTCATTTGCAGACCTCCTCCTGGCTTTCTTAAAGTCATTCTTTGAAGGAGGGATCTACCATGGTCATCTACTTTAGATAAGGCACTTTTGGGTTTGTAACCCCAGGCAGGCCCAGTATTCCATCCTGCAGCCCCCCAATGGTCACAGTTGTGTCCCCATTGCTTGTCAACTACACAAACATAGGGGTCCTTTGTGTGTGGTATATCTTTGTAAATGGTTTGAATCTGTGACTTGGGAAATGGACAATCTACTATGTCACAGTAATCAAAGGTGAATGTAGCTACGCGGGTGCATAATGAGTTATACCAGAATGTGTACCCACTAGCATCTTTGGTAATGGCCACTCGTTGGGCCTCACGGAAACTAATCAAAGGGATGATGTACCAGAGGTACATGGTTGTGAGGAGTCTGCTTCCTCTGGAACAGGAACCTTTTTGCAATGGGAGGCGTGTATCCAGTTGCTTTTCCCAGCCAACTTGGTGGAGGTGATCAGTAGAACTTGGAATGGTCCGTCAAATCTTGGTTCCAAGTGTTTCCGCACAAATTTCTTGACTAGGACCCAATCACCAGGAAGCAGACTGTGGTTGCCCGTATCAGAATCAGGATAATTTCTGTGAGTAGACGTTTTGCTGTTGTCTTGGCGGTAATGTTGACTACTGGATAGGCTTCTGGCCAGCCTGAGAACATGTCCACTATCACTAGTGCATATTCATAGTGACCACTCTTTGGCATCTGGATGTGGTCGATTTGAATCCTTTGAAATGGATACATGGGTTTAACCAGATGTTTTGGAGGAACTTTGATTGTTTTTCCTGGATTGCATTTAGCACAAATAACACAGGCCTTGCAGTAGTTACTGGTTAGTGTAGCAATTCCGGGTGCTTCGTAGTATTTCTGTACAAGAGCATTCATTAGATCCTTTGATAAATGTGCAGGTCCGTGTGCCCATTGTACGACTGCTGGGTACAAATTCTTAGGGAGGCAGAACTTGAGGTTGTTGGAGTACACTCCATCCTTCAGAACTGCCCCTTTCTGTTTCCATCTTTGTATTTCTTCAGGAGCAACTGCAGCCTGTTGTTCCCGTAGGATTTTTAGATCAGTTGGAAGTGTCTGCAAGGTAAATGTGGGAGTTTCTTCGTTTCCGGACACACTTCTGTCCACTTCCTGTAGTTCTCTTGCAGCTTGTTTTGCAGCTTGATCAGCCAGATGGTTGCCCCTTGCTTCATCCGAATCCAACTTCCCATGTGTCTTTACCTTCAGAATGGCCACTTCTTCTGGGAGTAGGAGGGCATCCACCAGCTCCTTGATTGCAGAACTGTGCTTGACTGGTGTACCGGCAGTGGTAAGAAATCCTCGTTTTCCAAATTAATCCGAAGTCATGAGCCACGCCCAGTGCATATCTTGAATCTGTGTAGATATTGGCGCGCTTTACTTCAGATATCTTGCATGCTGAAGTTAGGGCTTGTAATTCAGCTTCCTGCGCAGACATTGTTGATGGTAGAGATGATGACTTGATAATTTCATCTGTTGTGGTGACGGCATATCCTGTGTGATATTTTCCTTCTTCATCAGCATACCTTGAGCCGTCCACAAACAGGGTGAGGTCAGGATCTATTAGTGGATCCTCATACACGGTTGGCAAATGTGTTGTTTCCATTTTCATCTGTTCAAAACAGTTATGGGGCGTTTCTGGATCATAGTCGTGCTTTATGACCAGATCTTCAAATTCTTCTTCCAGAAAGTACCGTGGCCATGCTTTTACATGTTCAGTTGTTGGGTACTTGACAACGCCTTTTTCTTGGAGCTGTAGTTCATCCATGGTGGCCCATAGTTTTGCCATGGGCCCGAGATCACCCCATGACTTTATCTTTGATTTGGTAACAGGGACATGTGGAATGGCTGTGTCCCAATGGTGATATAGATGTTCAAGTCCAAGTGGTAGTTGAACCAAAATCATACTGTTGCTTTCAGTATTGCAGTAAAAATCTTGTAGAATGAGTTTTACCTCAACTAATTGATAAAGTTCATCTTCATAATGAGGGTCAGGGTTGATGGTTGGCTTGTACCACATGGTGCAGAAGGTATATTCTGGCCCGTCACAGAAGGGTAAATTGAGGTGCATTGTTTTAATAGTGTGGGTAAGAAGTAGGACATAGCCTTCATCCATGATAAATCCATAGTAGCTACCCCCCTCAGGGAGTGGCAGAAGAGTGGACGGATTCAGAACCTGACATCTTTGAAGGGTAACATTGTCAGGTAACAGGAGATGACATTGGAGACGAAGGTGCCTGGCAGGGGTGACATGTTTGAGTTGGACCTGGTTAAGTATGGCAGAAATATCATGAGGTGCCAAAACAGTCAGAGGGTGGCCAAGAACCAGGTCCCCAGTGCGGTTGATGAGTTCCTGAGCGGCAAAAACAGCTCGGAGGCAAGAGGGGGTTCCTCTAGCCACAATGTCTAGTTGGCAAGAGAAGAAGCCAATAGGCCTTTGGCGGCCGCCAGGTCCATGGGCTTGAGTAAGGACTCCTGTAGCGTGGCCTTGTCTTTCAGACTCAAATAATTTGAATGGTTTGGTGTAGTCTGGCAAGCCTAGGGCGGGAGCAGAGGCAATAGCACGTTGGAGAGTGTAGAAGTTGTCATGTGCTTCTGAGGACAGACAGAACAGGTCTGATTTAAGAGCATCGTACAAAGGTTGTATGAGTAGAGAGGCCTCTGGGATCCACGCTCGGCAGTAAGAAATGAGGCCTAGAAAGGCGTGGAGGGATTTAGGAGTTTTTGGAGGCGGAATGGCCAGAACCGCTCCGACACGATCACGGGTGAGGTGTCTGGTGCCATGGGACAGGCAATGGCCTAGAAAGATTACTGTGGCCTGGCAAAATTGAAGTTTGATAAGAGATGCCTGACACCCCTGATCTGCAAGATAACAAAGGAGGTCCAGAGAACATTTTTCTGTCGTGGGGATGTCATCTCCAAGTAAAATGGGAAGGGAACAAAGAACTGTAGTGTCTTTTAGTGACAAAGGTGAATTTAATTGAACCTGGCCGTCTGCAGTGAGGGTGATGGATGCTTGGAGGCGGGATAGGACATCAGCACCCAAGAGGTTAATGGGACATGTGGAGGAGACAACAAACCGGGAAAGGATATCAGAATCCACATGGAGGAGTTTAGTGAGTGGGTTACTGCGGGAAGTACCATCAACACCAACACAAGAGACATCGGTGTCAGACAGGAACGATGAGTCAGGCAGGTCTTGTTCTCTAAGAACACTGCGGGCTGCACCTGTGTCAACCAGGAAAGTAGTGGGATGACCCTCAACGGGTAGAACTACTGTAGCTAGTGGCCCTCCCCCATCCCCTGCAGACACGTGGCAGGGGCATTAAGCATCAGCGGGTTTGCTCTCCTCTGTATGGGCTGTGTTACTGTCATTAGCCATAGCTTTTTGCAGCCTGAACATGTCTATCATTATAAATAATGGTTAATAGTAAGTGAAGTAAAGTTCCTATATGTCTTTGGATAAAACATTAACTATTGCGGTACTATCATTTATATTAATTAGACCATAACAATTATACCACCCTGTAACTAAAATGAATAACCAGTAGTGTCTGGGTTAATAAAACATGTCACTAATCCTTCTAAAACTAAACCATTATTTAACGTAAAGGATGTTACTGTAAACCTACGATCTGTAACTAGCAAGATTCGATTAAGTAAAGATACAATGTTTAAAATAACTTGCATTATTTGGCTATTTCCCTTGTTGCAAGACACAGGCATTAATGAATATTAATCTGGATAATCAGCTGTTATGCTCTTATATTCGTGTCCAACAGATCTCATTTGTAGGTCACACCACAGTTGCAAATGACATTTTAGCAACCTTTTTTTTTTTTGTTTTTTATCACGGACACATTTCTGATACAGGGAAACAAATGGCATGATTGTTTTAGTAATTATAATGTTTCTGTTCATAATATGTAGAGTGTAAGGAAAACAACATGTCTCTAAATAGGACGAGCATGATAGGGGTAGGCCTCATGATGGAGGCAGCCATGACAGGGGCGGGGAAGGAAATGACAGCAAGGGAGGAAGTGAGAGGGGTGACGTCCATGATATGTGTGGGAAAGGAAGACAGGAGGTGTGGGCATGGTAAGGGCGGAAGTGACGTCACTTTAGAAGCAACCGTGACTGTAGATAGGTCACGGGACTGGCAGAGCCAACCTCCTTCTCTACTAGGCGCCATCTTTAGGGTGGTGGCTGACGCACTTTCAACAATACACTATATTATAACTATTAAAATAAGTCAGAGAAGCAACATTCTGTTCTGCAAAATGAAATACTAAACTATGAACAGACCTGGCAGGTTAAATAAGACAGTTGAGAACATTATGCATTTAACAGCCCATACAGCTGTCTCTAGAAACATGTACTTTAAAATAACATGATGCAAAATAAACTCACGGAATTCAACCAATTTCCCTTATCATCCTCCAACCATTAATCACTTTCCTCTTCACATACTAACTTAACAACTTTGCATATTCCCTCTATCCACATTGCATAGTATTGCAACAAATCATACTTGCCTTTACACTTAACACGTCCAAATATTCCTCTATTCTTGTATCAGATTCACTTACCTAACCTCCGTAATCAACACTGAGCTACATCCCCGACTCCCTGTCTTATACACCAGTCTTGGAGAGAATACTTTGCACCGCGAAAGAAAATACAGCACCTCAGAAAGGTGGAATGCATTCTTGTGAGCGAGTCTCCCCCACAATCTTCACTGCCTTATCACAAAACACAATTTATATATATATATATATATAGCACTGTGGAATCTGTTGGCACCATGCAAATGGCAATAATAATAATAATATTACACAATTAGAATATTTTCCAGCAAAAATCCCGTCTCTAACTCTTATCAGTAGCTCCGAAATGCAGGCATGTCACTCCTCCCCCCTAGGCAAGGGGGGGGGGAGAAAGTGAGACAGAGTGCAAAAAGGGGAGAGAGAGAAATGGAGAGAAACTGCAGGCATGAAGGTTAACCATGTGAGCGCCGTAAAGTAACAAGACAGAAGGACAGAGACTTATACGTTTGGAAACCAGAAATCTTTGACGGGAGAAACGGACTGGAGGTGCAGGGAGCTGCAGAGAGAGGATGAGGGTGACGAGATCTGTAGGACTGATGGGGGGAGAATAGGGATCCATCAGCATTCAGGACTGGGCAAACAGGGGTGGTGGTAGGGTGGGGACCAGGGGTGGGGACCATGGTCAGCTACATTTCGGTCATTGCTGACGCGATGTTGGGAGTGGTCACCTCCTGGGCGCCATCATAGGGCGCATTCAGGACTGGGCAAACAGGGGCGGTGGTAGGGTGGGGACCAGGGGTGGGGACCATGGTCAGCTACATTTCGGTCATTGCTGACGCGATGTTGGGAGTGGTCACCTCCTGGGCGCCATCATAGGGCGCTGGCTGGGAGGACTTCCCAGTAACACAATTATTATAATACACAAACAATCTTAAACCTTTGTGATCAATTTCTTCCTCAACCCATCCCTTTTGCTGAATAGCTCTTGCTACTCGGTACCAGGCTTCTGCTGTACGAACCAAATCGTGGTCCGACAGCTTCCCTTTCTTCTCTGTCAGTAACTTACGCCAGCTCTCTGGCTGCAATCTGCCGCACGGAGGTACGGTAATTCCACATACTTTAGCAATCTTCCTCACTTTCTTAACCATCTCTTCTCCTTCTCTGTCTTCCACTAGATCACATGCTAACCAACCCTAACTGGGTTTATCTAACTTCTGTCCCATCCTCCCTATATAAGGCGTCCCAGATATAGAGAAAGAGAGAAAAGAAGGTCTACAGTGCTCGACTGCTA
Organism: Pelobates cultripes; assembly: GCA_933207985.1. Taxonomy (NCBI): domain Eukaryota; kingdom Metazoa; phylum Chordata; class Amphibia; order Anura; family Pelobatidae; genus Pelobates; species Pelobates cultripes. The sequence goes on from OW240914.1 coordinate 249,927,574, forward strand.
CGTAAGAGTGGGTTCCTACGTACGTCTTCCCAAAACGTAGACTAGTCACTAATTCCGCCTACCCGAGGTAGCCGCGGAATTGGAGCGTGGCGAGAAGTGTGTGACCAATCACTTCTCTCAACAAAGAGAAATAAGAGGGGAAAGTGTAAATAACACAGAGAGTAAGATAAGATCAAGCACAGGAATCTGTGTGACAGACAATTAAGACAACATTTCAAATAAAATACAGTGCATGCATCACAGTTCAAATCCCTTTCCTTTACTCGTGTGGCCTCAGCCACCTCCCTCAACCTCGTAGTGTCCCTGTTGCGGATCCACCCGAAAGTCTCACTACCGCACGGTGATGGAAACAGCAATGCCTGCCCGAATCCAATCCCACCACAACCTAACAGTGTCCGTATCCGCGGGCACTGAGAGGTTAACAGAACACTCCCAGCGTCAACGCTCGAGGCTGAAGTGTCTCACCCTTTGCAAGCAGAGTAACGTGCACAATGAGGCTAGCCAGGCCTTCAAAGTGACACCCCGGACCTGAGAAAGTAGTGAGTCCACACAGACTTCCACCAGGTCCCCTCCCCTTTTTCCTTTACCGCTAGAGCCACCTAGCACCTAAAAGGGGTAAACAGGCACTCACACTCCCCGGGGACTAAGCTAAACACAAACCAATACAAACACACCCAGGCAACAGATAGTCAACATGCAGGTAAACTAGGTATCATTAACAATACAAAGACTCTGGGCAAGTTATTACCTGACTTTGATGTCCTCTCGGCAGCAGTCACAGACACTGGGACAGGTCAATCACAGGGGTAGGAACATACCGGCTAGGTGCTGCAGCAGTCTCCACCGTGTACTCAGAGGTGATCAGGCTCTTTTCCTTCCCCCAGGATTCACCCCCCCAGCGTCTTCTTGGACGGCTGCCCAGGCAGGACATAACCCAGAGCCCCACGTTGGAAGCGCCAAATTGTAGTAGATTATTTTCTGCAAACCAATTAGTTTGAATGACTATCTGTTCCTGTCCAAATTAAAGATAATAAAGTTGCGTGCACGCAGAAGTAAATTCACACTGAGACACAGGGTTCAGGTTAATGAAAGAACTTCGGAGAAGTTTAATGGCTTCTAACAGAAAATGGGTGCGCAGACCCTTATAAAGGCATTTTTACATCACTGAAGAATTCAAGATAACAGCAAATAATCATTAATAATTGGTCCAGGTGTTAAGTGGTTAGTTAGATGCCCTCCCATCAGGAGATGATGTCATCCTTGACACGGGAGTGGACACAAGATGTAGGCGCCATCTTATTAGCACGAGGTGTTTACTCGATGGGAGGGGTGCTTTGGCAGCCATTTTGAGTAGTTAGTATTGTTAGCTTCAAGGTTCTTTTAGTAAATACACATTTTATTATTCAGCACATTTCTTCCTGCCAAAGCATTAGCTTAGATAATTTCAAGATTTCTATAATTCTACAACAGGACCATTCCTAGGATCACTGCCTAACTGAGGAAAAGGAACATTCCCTTCCCTGCTACGGCTAGGAAAGCCGAATTATATAGACTGTTGAATACTCAGACTGATAATTCGGGGGCGGGTGAAGGGTCTAGTGGTACCCAGTCGACTGATCTACATAATGTGTTATCTTCAGTCCTGACTTCATTGGGCCGTATTACGGCCAAACTTGATAAGATGGATGCAGATGGCCAGCAACGGTCATCCTCAGAACTAGGGCATCCGGTCGCTATGGTTCGCCCAGATCACCTAACGGGTAATATTCCAACTGGTATGAAAGACCCGCACATTATTAATCCGGCACACATGGTGCCTGCTAGCATCAAGAAGGACATCTTGGAAGGGAAGGATATCAATCTAGTATCATTTCTCATTGCTTCTCAAGATGTCCTTGAAAATAAAACGTATGCATATGGGGACGTGTCTGTAGTGTTAAAATCGAGGGACCCTAGATTGAATCGCAAGCTATCCATACCCGTATTTGTGTTGGCTTTTGGAAAATCTATAGAGACGTGATATGCTCGGTATATATGAGGGAAGAGTTGGATCTCTATCTCCACAAGCTGGTGGATTTGGGGCACAAGTACGGTGGCACGTCTTTTTACGACTACCACCGTGCTTTTTCCGCAAAGGCGTCGGCTTCTCTATCCCAGTTTAATTATCAAGCGGATTGGGGGGTGCTTGATACGGAGCTTTTTTGCCGACACTTTGCGGGCCTAAAAACCCCAGCTTGTGCCATTTGTGCGTCCAACTCACACACGGCAAATTATTTCCCCCTACAAATATGATGCCCACTGGGAGAACAGGCAGGGTACTGAAGGATAAACTGGGACCTGATATTGTGTTTTTGGGGAAATCTCAAATTTGTAATAATTTTAACACAGGCACTTGCGGCTACAGTGCTTGCAGACTACTGCATGTCTGCTCCCAATGCTTCAGGGCTCACTCTAAGGTCACGTGTCCGAATAAATTATATCCCAAGCAGTACCATTCGTCTCTTAATGTCTCCCTGCTGAAAGAGTTATTGTGTGATCACCCATCGCAACATCTTGTAGATTTTCTGGTGGAAGGGTTCACTTTGGGGTTTCACATTGATATTGTGCACATGCCTACTGGGATCCTAGAATGTAAGAACTTGCAGACTGCCCAAGCAGCGCCCGACAAAATTGACCTATTGCTACAGAAAGAAATTGACCAAGGGTTTCTAATTGGCCCTTTCAACTCTCCGCCTTTCGCGGGTTGGAGAACTAACCCCATAGGACTTGTCACAAGTAAATCCTCCAATAAGCAAAGGTTGATTCTGGACCTCTCTGCTCCCCACGCGTCACCTACCCCAAGTCTTAACTCACGTATACCATCTGAGGAATTTTCTCTCCAATATGCAACCATAGACCATGCCATCAGGGCCATCCTCTCGGCGGGAGTGAGGGCATGGCTGAGTAAAACGGACATAGTGAACGCATTTAAGTTACTCCCTATCCATCCGTCCCTATGGCATTTACATGGTGTTAAGTGGCATGATTCATATTATTTTTTCACGCGTCTCACATTTGGGTCCAAGAGCAGCCCCAGGATTTTTTATATATTTGCTGAGACGTTGTGCTGGATGCTGCTTAAATGCCCTACCGTTATCCATTATCTGGATGATTTTTTATCCATAGAAAGTAACCTTCTACCTCCCAGTAGTCTCCTTTCTACAAAACGACTGTTCTCACAACTTGGAGTACCCTTTTCACGATACAATCATTAACTTCTTGGGGGTGGTACTGGACTCTGTGCATATGCAGGCTAGCCATTGACCATTACCTAGCAGGTGGTTCTTGTAATAGAAAGGAGTTGCAATCCCTGTTGGGTTCACTTAACTTTGCAATGAAAATCATACCACAAGGGAGAGCGTTTATATCACGATTGCTGAGCTTATTTCCCCTATTACAATTTGATTCCTCACGCATTACATTAGACATTCATGCTACCACTGACCTACACATGTAGAGCAGGGACGTATTAGCCACGAGGCAAACAAGGCATTTGCCTTGGGCGGCATTTTTCAGGGGGCGGCAAAAAACGCCGCCCCCCAAATGCCCAGGGCAGATGCCTTGTTAGCCTTGCGGCTAACTGACATCCCGAGCGGCCGGGCGGGCGGGCGGGCGGCGAGGGAGCACTTCCCATGAGCTGACTTCCCATGAGCACTTCCCAGGCAGCAGCACAAAACCAGGATACACCACTGATGTAGAGGGAATTCTTGCTGCACTGGAATGGAAAAAGCATTTTCATTCCAGTATGGAAGGATAGGTCGGTGTCTGTATGGACAGATGCAGCAGCCACTTCGGGATTTGCCGCAATTTGTGGCGGATGTGGGGTATATGGCCAGGGGAAATTAATGAGATTCCCGAGTTCAAAGACACTTCAGCGTTTTTTGAGCTCTACCCGATCGTGGCAGCAGCAGTTAAACGGGGTACTTGCTGGTCTGGGAATACGGTGCGTTGCTTCTCGGACAAATGGCAACATACAATATTGTAAACAAAGGACGTTCCACTTCCCTAGCCATCATACAATTTATGAGGACTCTCACGTGGCTAGCTGCAAAACACAGTTTCTTCTTAACGTGCATACATGTTCCCGGGGTTCTGAATATCGCTGCTGACCATTTATCATGGTCTCGATTTCAGGAATTCCGGGTGGCACTGCCAACAGCTACCCGGATACCAACTCCAGCGCCGCGGTGGCAGGAGATGGTTTGGGACTAACAGAACTACTCACGGGCGGCAACTCTCTCAAATGGGTCTTTCGGTTAACACCAGGAAGGCATACGGCAGGGCCTTTCATATCTTTAACAGGTTTCTGCTTGACTACAAGATCACAGACCAGTTGTCCATGGAAACAATGATTGCGTTCATTTCTTTTTGCCACCTTCACCTAACACTTTCATTCAACACTATTAAGTTATACATCGCAGGTATTCAACATCACATCCTCACTACTTGGCCTAATAAACAACGCTTTCTGTCATCTTACCAAGTTAAAGCTTTACTTAAAGGTATCAAGGACTCCACCCTACACCCACACCATCCAGATTACCCATCCACGATCTCCTGTTCCAGTCACTGTCAAACCTGTTAGACACTTCACCATTTGAAACTCACACTAATCAGGTAATTAAAACAGCCATCTATTTAGCTTTCTACGGTTTCCTTCGGCCCAAAGAATTTACCACCTCCAACTACTGCACCCCCAATTTTATCACAAGGTCAAACCTGGTAAAAGCACACTATCACTATTTACTGTCCCTACACCATACGAGAACAAGTACCAAGGGTTAGATGGTCACTATTACCTACTACCCCACTGGTAATAGATGGTGCCCCGTGGAAGTGTTCGATCAATACCTCTCCGCGTTTCCCTCGGCTCCAACCCAACCACTGCTAGCCTTACACGGGAATACGCTCACTACGAGCAAATTCATGCTCTATGTAAGGATGTTATTGGTTCGTTTGGGTTTGAACCCCGCCCACTATTCAGGTCATTCCTTTAGAATAGGAGCAGCTACTACCGCTTCTAAAAGGAATATTCCAGCTCACATCATTAAGATATTAGGCCGATGGAAGTCCGCGGCCTACACCAGATACATTCCTCAGCCTGTACAAGAAGTGCGCCTTGCATTTAAAAATATGATTATGTGATATTCTATGTTGTATTGTAGGCTGAATAAACTGGTTACATGTTTTTGCCCTCTTTTATTTCAGGCCCACTACCTCGTCAGTTACGGCACACCACAACTGACTTGTTCAATGCACGGTTTGCTCATGTTATTAATTCTACGGCTTTATGCCCTGACCACAAATGGAAGGCAGGGCCTGAAGTTGTGGGAGGGGCTTGGTTCCCCTTCTTAAGGAGCACCAGCCCTTCCCTCAGTACCGTCTTAGGTCTGGGGATTTCTCCCACCCACCACACCTCCTTTTATAAATAATTCATAAGGTAGGCCCTCTTTTTTTTCAGGCCTACTACCTCGTCAGTTACGGCACACCACAACTGTTTTGTTCCATGCACGCTTTGCTTATTTATCTTTGTTGCAGTCTTCCCTACACACAATCTGCATTTCGTCAGCAATCACTTTAAAGGACCACTATAGTGCCAGGAAAACATACTCGTTTTCCTGGCACTATAGTGCCCTGAGGGTGCCCCCACCCTCAGGGACCCCTCCCGCCCGGCTCTGGAAGGGGGAAAGGTGTAATAACTTACCTTTTTCCAGCGCTGGGCGGGGAGCTCTCTGCCTCCTCTCCTCCTCCGATCCGCCCCGCCGGCTGAATGCGCACGCGCGGCAAGCGCTGCGCGCGCATTCAGCCAGTCACATAGGAAAGCATTTACAATGCTTTCCTATGGACGCTGGCGTGCTCTCACTGTGAAAATCACAGTGAGAAGCACGCAAGCGCCTCTAGTGGCTGTCAATGAGACAGCCACTAGAGGGAATAGGGGGAAGGCTTAACCCATTCATAATTATAGCAGTTTCTCTGAAACTGCTATAATTATGAAAAAATGGGTTAACCCTAGAAGGACCAGGCACCCAGACCACTTCATTAAGCTGAAGTTGTCTGGGTGCCTAGAGTGGTCCTTTAAGCATGTCTGGTTTAGTGAAACAGACTGAAGGGGTAGAAACCTTGTTAAATATCAGGTTAAGATTTTTTGTTTGTGTATGTATGTCAATATTTTTGTTTTAAAAAATCCATACCCACGCAAAATGCATAGCTGTATGTGAATGGTAAACTAAGTTTAATAAGAAATATATGACATTGGGCTTTGGTGTTTCTTTCGATTCATAAATGTAAGTCTCCTTTTTCTGGGTTAGCAGTTACGTGCTGTGTGGTGTCTCTCACTGTTAAAGGCACATAGTGGTTTAAACCAATAGCCCCATCTCTTTAACTCCGTTTTACCTTCTGTTTATTCCCATAGATCTCTATTGTAAATGTATGTTTTAATTACAAACAATGCTGCAGTATTAAATAATATATAATACTTTATAGATTAGTCTCTGGTAGAACTGAAAAGAAAAAAAACAGGTAAAAATTTCAAAGCAGGTAGCACAATCATTATAGTAAATGAAAGCTTGGTTTAAGGCAGCAGTAGGCAACCTCTGGCACTCCAGATATTGTGGACTACATCTCCAATAATTCTGGCAATGTCCACAACATCTGGAATGTTGAAGGTTGTCTATCCTTTGTTTAGGGAAGATCGTCCAGTTTTTGAGTAAGGTGATAGTAATAGATATTATTAAAAAGAGGGGGGAGACTGCACTGTTGGTTAATGAGCCCTCAATTCACCTAGTACATATAACATATTGGGTAACCACATAAGGAAATTTACTGTCACTAGTTCACAAAGCTCTCAGCTTTCTTGATGTCAGGGTCCCAGCAAATAGCAGACCTCCCACTGCTTCTCTAATGTTATTTACATGCAGGATAGAGAGTCTCATTGAAGAATAAAACAATTCTTAATTTTGTTCACACAATGTTAAGACATAATGTCCCTGTAAATGTGAGAAGGAAAATGAGCACCAAGTCTCTCTGTACTTTAAAAATAATATATTTATATTTAAGTCAGATATGTTTATATTTAAATTAGTATGTTTTTTTTTTTTAATTGCTGACTTATCACTTGATTTGTGAATAAAGTCAACATTAAGTAACTGTAACCTAGCCATCAATCATCTTTTTTTCTCATCAATCATTTTTTTAGTACCACAGGTGGAATGCAGAATTATGAATTAAAATGAACACACTCGACCACTGCACGTTTTGGTTGGTTTGTGATTTTAGTACTTTTTAGCCAACCATCCAATCACCCCAAATTCGGATGAATTACAGTTCTGACCGAAACGATTCTCTACAATAGTCTACTATTCATCAAACTACCATGTTTAACAGTAACTATACACTGACTAGCCACAACATTAAGATCAACTGCCTAATATCGTGTAGGCCTCCCTCGTGCTGCCAAAAAAACTGCACTAGACCCACCAAGACAGCAGCAAATTTGCAAGTTCAGTTTACAAGGTGGAGCTTCCATGAATTAGATTTATTGTTCCAACAAATCCCACAGATGTTCAACCAGATTGAGATCTGGGGAATTTGAAACTCTTTTTCATGTTCCTCAAACCATTCCTAAACAATTTATGCAGTGTGGCAGGGTATATTATCCTTCTGAAGTGCCACTGCCATCAGTGAACACAACTGCCATGAAGGAGTGTACATGGTCTGCAACAATCTCTAGGTAGGTGGTACATGTCAAAGTAACATCCACATGAATGCCAGGACCCAAGGTTTTCCATCAGAACATTGCCCAGAACAAAACAATGCCCGTGTTGGCCTGCCTTCTTCCCGTAGTACATCATGCTGCCATCTCTTTCCAAAGCAAACAATGCACATGCATTCAGCTATACATCTGACCTGATCTAAAAGAAAACGTGATTCATCAGACCAGGCAACCTTTTTCTATTGCTCCATATGTGGCATCAACCTGTTTGTCCAATGGATGGAACACCATGTATTTTGTTTAATAAATAGCAGTGTCCTCTCAGTCACCAACTGTGTAAGTATATGAAAGTGTGGGTTTCTTAGTTATTTGATAATGGATGAAAAAAATAACAAAAAAAGCACACACATTATATGGGCACAGTTTGTGGACATGCCTACAAACTGAGTTCACGTTTTTTTCACCCTCACCAACACATGATGCTGGTTTACCATAAAAATCAGCAGAGACAAACATTGGCAGTACAGTGGACTGTATTAGAGAGGTCAGGTACTTAAACCATGTAACTGCATAGGATGCCACATTTGCCACATAGCACATAAAATTGCCTGTCATCTGCTATCTCTGGAAACAGTATCTGCACAAGAGCTGTGCACTGCTTGCTTCCATGGTGGGTGTCCATGGTCGAGCAGCTCTACACAAGTATCTGGAGTACGGGTAACATGTTCTTTAACGTAATTAACCACACTTCTTTATTTGGCAGTCTAACAGAAGAATCTGGGTGTGGTGCTTGTAACGATCACCTGGCACCCCGACTGGGTACCTCCGTTGAAGGATGCTCCTAGCGCTTCCTGAGGACTCCAAGCACTGCAGCAGACACCACAACCACCGAACCGGAGAAGCATACGAATACTCTCAAGCATATGAATGTTGTATACAGCCAAATAGGAAAAACCATGCAAACAATAAATCCTCCCCCAATAATGAGACAACACTTCACTTTGAGGGTTAAGCAGGAACTGACTGGACTGGCACATACAGCCTCTTTTATTCCCAATCCACAAACTTAGTACTGCCCACAGGGTTTTACAGAACAACCAATAACACGTACAATACACTCAGACACTCACACACAAAATCCTCCCCTCTGCCTGTGATACAATTACCTTACACAATGGGTAATCTAATTATCACAGACAGAGAAATACAGTTTCATAAAACACATCACAGGGACCCCAAAACATGCAATAACCCCGTATATCCTTGGAACTGGGGGATCTGGGTGAACCACATATCCGAAATTCACCCAGATCCATTCAGTACTTTGGAAGATACAGTTTAATGCAGATTCTGAAGAACATATACAGGCTAAATGAAAAACAATCACTGTATAATGTGTCCCCTGCTGTATAGTCCAAAACCACTGCACGATGTCTCTGTGCACCAAATACTGGCGAGATGGCACCGTGTTGAAAAAAGTCCAAACAGTGTCTGTGAGTTAAAATGGCAGCCATCCATTGTTCTCACCATGTGCTTCATCCATTGTTCTCACCATGTGCCTCTGATACAGGAAATGGTGGCCACCCAGTAACTCCACAGTATGTCCCCAGATGGTTCTTAAAGGGCCAGCAGCAGCACAACACAAATCCATTATGCCCAAAGCATGTCTTTAAAGGGCAATACATCCCAGGAGCCATAGTCACATGGCAGGAGGCTGGCAATCAGTCTTCTCCAATGCCCAGTGGCGAGGTCGGTTTCGCCACAGTGCTTATCCAGAAAATGTTACCTACTGGAATGCATAGTGCATACTGGAAAGTTGGTGCAGGAGGGAGAACAGTCTGTCTGTTTGTTTTTTTCATTTTTTTATTCTCTTTTTTAGTTGTGCTTATGAGTACAAGGATGCTTACCATGTCAAAACAACATTAGTATGCAATCATGTCATGAAATACAGGTAAACATTGGTTGGACATTTGCAGACACAGCACATTTTTAGAAAATAGGATACAGGCTAACTCTAAGCTAGGAAATCATGTCTAAAACAGTGACAAATGTTATGCTTTATGTAACATGGCGTTCATCTAGGCATAGGTATTACTTGGTATACTGTTGACAGGCCGTAGAATATTGCATATTCTATGTTTCTATTGATTATATATTGATGTGTGGATTGACATAAGTAACAGATGGTCAAAAGGCTTTCTTTGTCTAAGAGCTATGGAATGTGTTTATGGAATTTGGGGGTCTTGTCCTTATACGGCTAGAGTTAAAATCTGACGTCAGTATGGGCACATCTATATAGTAACAGAGAGACACAAGGTCGCTCTCTCTCTCTTGGCTCTTGGCTCTCTTTCCTGTACATGATGTATCTCTCCTATCAGAAGTCCAGCAATTACCATCTGCTGTTGAATGTCCATTATCCTGTAACATTATTTGTTGTTTTATTATGTATCGGTAACTAAGAATAAACCTGAAGAAACCGTAAGTCAGATTGCGTATTAGTACTTTTCATTAATATAGACATATATTAATATGGCGAGCAAATTTGGCCCAAGACTATATATACAAAAGACGTATATATCAATCAACTGAAGAGAAGAAGAAATTAAGAAGATTTACAATTGACGATCCAAGCTACATTTTACATTGGCCAGCCAGCCAGTCTTCTATTCAAGTTTTGTTCCCACTTCAAGGGGGGGGAGAGAAGAATCAAGTTACAAAGCTAAGTTTTGGAACTGGGAAAACAAACTTGAAGAGAAAAAAAAAATCTAGACTGTCACAGAAGAACTGTGGTTTGTAAGAGAAAGAAAGTTTTCAAATCACAAAGACTGTACAAGACTATTTTCTAGAAAACAAAAAGCACAAGATACATTGTGAATTCTAGAAGCAAGCACGTGGCAGAAATTGGCAGGTGTCCAGAATCAAGCCCAGAACTGCGCAGCTGTGTGGATGAAACAACTAAATAGACAGAAATAACTGATCTGGTAAAGCGTGACAGATCCTCGTGGCAGTAAATTAGTAAAGAATTCCTTTAGACAAATGGACATCGACTGTTGGAAAAAGAGACTTTTCATCTGATCTGCAAACTGTGATGGAAGATTCTACAGAGTTCATTCGATACAGAAGATTAACAGACTTACAAAGAAATAAAAGATTGATACTAACATACATATCAATTCCTAAATATTAATGAAGAAGAAAACAGACAATGAACAGTTATGAGTGTATTAATACCAAAAGAGAGTACTTATAACTATATAACACATGGAGTAAAATTATGATAGGATAGTATTATGAAAAAACTATTATATTATGACCTATACATAGGATGAGAAGTATCAAAAGTAGATAATATATGAAGTTGATAAAATAATGTATACTTAATTCTACAAAGATTGAGTTCAATAGTATTTCATAGATTCACTAGAATAAATATTTTGTTTATAATCGAGGTGAAGAGAAACAAACAATGATAACATAAGGAAGAAAACTAAGGAAGGATAATTTATATTGATTAATATTAAGTAATTGTATATATTAAGAATGCCTTGGATATAAGAGTTAAGAGATCCAAGAGGAATTGAATTGAGTTTAGATCCAAGAGGAATTGAATTGAGTTTAGTACACGATTATATTTGACCTAAGTCTATAAAGGTATGGACTAGGGAGAATAGGTTTCTGGATATGATGGTATCCAATGAATTGAATAAGTTGTTATAAGATGTTATGATTACCCTGTGTTTGTTAGACACAGACTAGGAATAAGTTTCTGGGCAGTATGACCCCAAGTTTATTTTATTTTATTTTAATTTAGTCAGTTGAAGTGTACTAAGGAATACAGATTGGTCAGAATATTGGGACAATCCTGCTTTAAGATGTATTACATTAATAAGTCATCACAATTAAGGTCTAATGAAGAGAGTGATGCTAGTGAATTTAAATTATTCTTTGCAAGTTCATTTAAAGTAAACTATGTTTCTGTTGAATGAAAAGTTTACTACAAGGTGGAATTTTAGTCAAAATTATAATTATGTAAACAAATACAAATCTATGATAAAAAGATTTATGGGTGGAGAATTTCTAGAACAATAAGTATTGTCAACAACATGAACATTATTTGAAGAATTATTATAAAACTTCATGGTTGATAACAACACAACCTTTGAAGGTTTGCAAACTATTATGAGTCTTATAAGTAGTGTACTAAGGAATACGGATTGGTCAGAATATTAGGACAATCCTGCTTTTAAGATGTATTACATTAATAAATCATCACAATTAAGGTCTAATGAAGAGAGTGATGCTAATGGTTTAAATTATTCTTTCCAAGTTCTTTTAAAGTAAACTATGTTTCTGTTGAATGAAAAGTTTGTTACTACAAGGTAGAATTTTAGTCAAAATTATAATTAGGTAAACAAAAACAAATCTATTATAGAAAGATTTATGGGTGGAGAATTTCTAGAACAATAAGTATTGTCAACAACATGAACATTATTTGAAGAATTATTATAAAACTTCATGGTTGATAACAACACAACATTGGAAGGTTTGCAAACTATTATGAGTCTTATAAGTAGTGTTGCTATATTTCAGTTAGTGAGAGCCTACTGAATATACAAATTAAATACTATGATTGTAAAGTATTGATACAATCATCACTAGGTGGTATTCATGGTATAGGAATTTAATTAATGAATACAAATGACCTGAAGATTTTAAGATACTAGAAAACATATGATTCATGGAAATATAATTGGACGGGATATAAAAGCAATACATGTATTAGTACTTTAGTAATATCAGGTATTGAGAATGGAAATACTATGCTTTATGTGTCTGTAGGAATATGATAGTGTTATTATTTAGAAAGTTATCATCTTGATTTGGTAATCTACAAAGACATGACTGTACCAGAGCAGTTAGATCTTTCTCATTTCTTTACATTGTTTATTGGATCAACATTTGTAAATATTTTATTTTATTCATTTATTATTGTTATTTATATATATATATATATATGTATATATTATGTTCAAGTAGTTATGATGTAACATGGATATGGATATCAATACATAGCTGAAACAGAGGGAGTTTGAAGTAAAGTAAGCAGATATATGGGTAGAAACTCGACCTTCCAAGAACTCTCATATAATAGAAAGTTGTGACTACATCTTGTATAGAACATAGAGTTCAATGACTGTGATACGACTGATGTATGAATGGACAGGTTAGTGAAATTGTGTTATGGTTTTTAGACAAACCATAAACAGAGGGAATGTGGAATATTGCATATTCTATGTTTCTATTGATTATATATGGATGTGTGGATTGACATAAGTAGCAGATGGTCTAAGTCACAAGGCTTTCTTTGTCTGAGAGCTCTGGAATGTGGATTTGGATCCTTGTCCTTATACGGCTAGAGTTAAACTCTGACGTCAGTATGGGCACATCTATATATAACAGAGGGACACGAGGTCTCTCTCTCTCTTGGCTCTTGGCTCTCTTTCCTGTACAAGATGTAACTCTCCTATCAGAAGTCCAGCAATTACCATCTGCTGTTGAATGTCCATTATCCTGTAACATCATTTGTTGTTTTATTATGTATCAGTAACTAAGAATAAACCGTAAGTCAGATTGCGTATTAGTACTTTTCATTAATATAGACATATATTAATATGGCGAGCAAATTTGGCCTAAGACTATATATACAAAAGACGTATATATCAATCAACTGAAGAGAAGAAGATATTAACCCCTTAAAGACACAACTTCTAGAATAAAAGGGAATCATGACGGAATATTTCCGTCATGTGTCCTTAAGGGGTTAAGAAGATTTACAATTGACAATCCAAGCTACATTTTACATTGGCCAGCCAGCCAGTCTTCTATTCAAGTTTTGTTCCCACTTCAAGGGGGGAGAGAGAAGAATCAAGTTACAAAGCTAAGTTTTGGAACTGGGAAAACAAACTTGAAGAGAAAAAAAAAATCTAGACTGTCACAGAAGAACTGTGGTTTGTAAGAAAAAGAAAGTTTTCAAATCACAAAGACTGTACAAGACTATTTTCTAGAAAACAAAAAGCACAAGATACATTGTGAATTCTAGAAGCAAGCACGTGGCAGAAATTGGCAGGTGTCCAGAATCAAGACCAGAACTGCGCAGCTGTGTGGATGAAGCAACTAAATAGATAGAAATAACTGATCTGCGTATTAGTACTTTTCATTAATATAGACATATATTAATGTGGCAAGCAAATTTGGCCCAAGACTATATATACAAAAGACGTATATATCAATCAACTGAAGAGAAGAAGAAATTAAGAAGATTTAACAATTGACGATCAAAGCTACATTTTACACAGGCTAAACAGACATGTAGAGTAAATACTACACTCTTTAGTAGTGGAGACTATCTAAACATGAAGGGAAAAAATAAAAGATATCAACTGATTAAGATGGGGCATATGTCACAGCGCACCAGGGGCCAGCTAGGTACTTATTGCCTGATCAACCGATTACTAATTTATGGACTGCCACTAATGCTCTCGGCGTCAAGCCCCGTGAGAGCAATTGCTTGTGTCTCAGGAACAATGACTGCAAACTTGCACACGGATGCCATCCAATCTTCCAGAGGCAGCAATCGCCGTCTTCATGGGCTGTGTGAGTCAGAGTCCCAGCAACCTGGTCCCTTTTCCGATTTCACTCTGCCCAGTGCTCTGTTTACGGCACTTCATATACTGAAATATACATTTTCCTGGGCTCCCTTGGCCTCAGCCAAGCAGGGGATCTTGGTGGCTGGGTGGGTTGTGTGAAGGACTCTCACTCAGTTCAGTCTAGTGTAGGCAGGTAAGTTGCATTAGAACTGTAGGAGTGCTTAGACAAAACTGCTGCCTTACCTCTATGGTAGCCAGGAATCTAGCAAATATTAGATTGAGCTTTGCCAGAGATGCTGCAATATCGGTCTCGGCTGAGATTTCAGACGCTATTTTGGGAGCCACGCTGCGGCACTGTACACAACAGCGATGGTATAGTGGTGGATAAACTCCCAAGACCAGGATAACCCCCACTGGTCCAAAAGGGGGGTGGGGCTGAGTGCCGTTGTGTGTAAGTTTTTTCATTTTTTACATTTTTGTTAAAACCGTTACCAGGCTAATATAAGTCTCTTAAATGTCAGTTCAGGCCTAGGAGCTCATTCAATACACGTCTTCCCTGCTAGTTGGTCAGGCCCCACCCCCAGAATAGTCTGTTTTTAAGGGTTTGGCCTAGGCTTCATTCAAGTGATATGTATCTTAATCCTACAGGATACAAAAACGTTTGACAAATAGGTGCTTCTAACTTTGTGGCAACATATTAGGGAAGGCCCATAACTGTCCCCTCTGCACAAAGCAAGATCCATAAAGACATGGTTAGAGTTTTGTGTGGAGCAGCCTGCACAATGCCCTGACCTCAATCCCATTTGAGATTAATTGGTGTGGCAAAAGTAACACCTGGTTTTTGGAGGGGCCTGTTTGCCAGCCTCCTGCCCTGCAACTATGGCCCTGGGATGTATTGCCCTTCTAGGAACTGATGTGGGCATACTTGATTTTATTATGCTGCTGGCCCTTTAAGAACCATCTGGGAACATACTGTGGAGTTACTGGGTGGCCACCATTTCATGTCTCAGAGGCACATGGTGGGAACAATGGATGAAGCACATGGTGAGAACAATGGATGGCGGCCATTTTAACTCACAGACACTGTTTGGACTTTTCTACACAGTGCCATCTCGCCGGTATTTGGTGCACAAAGACATCGTGCAGTACTTTTAAACTGTAGAACAGGGGACACATTTAACAGTAATTATTTTTTATATAGCCTGTATATGTTCTGCGGAATCTGCATTAAACTGTATCTTCCAAACTACTGAACGGATCTGGGTGAATTTTGGATATGTGGTTCACCCAGATCCCCCGGTTCCGAGGATATACTTTATGGGGTTATTGCATGTTTTGGGGTCCCTGTGATATGTTTTATAATACTGTATTTCTCTGCCTGTGATAATTATATTAACCATTGTGTTCAGTAATCATATCACAGGCAGAGGGGAGGATTTTGTGTGGGAGTGTCTGTGTGTATTGTACGGATTGATTGGTTGTATTTTAAAACCCTGTGGGCAGTACTATGTTTGTGGATTGTGAATAAAAGAGGCTGTATATGCCAGTACAATCAGCTCTACTTCACCCTCAATTTGGAGTGCCGTCTCTTATTGGGGGAATCTGCTACAAGGGATTGCTATGCTCTGCATACTCTCTTGCTATATTCACTGCTAAGCTCTTGTAAGAGCTTGTTCCTGTTTTGCTCTCTGGAGGAGTCTACAGTGGTTATGGTGTCTGCTGCAGTGTTTGGAGTCCTCAGGAAGCGCTAGGAGCATCCTTCAACACAGGTACCCAGTCGGGGTGCCAGGTGATCCTTTACAATTGGAAAGCAGATTGTGAGCCACACTTTTTTATCCAACATCAGTACCTGACCTCAAAAATGCCGTTTTGACATGGCATAAATTATCACATACAACCAAGTGTTTTTTCTTTTTTTTTGTAACTTTAAACTCCAAGTTGATGCCTTTTGGTTTTGGAATAGAATGTCCAATGAGTTCAGATAGCTGTAATGGTCATCTGTGCACATACTTTTGACCAGATTATGAACTGTTGAATAGACAAGGATACCAATGATGTGTGCGTGTTCCCTCCATTCACTTTTAAAGCAATGACAATGACTGAAATGAAATTTTATTACAATATTTTTGAAAAAGAGCCTTGTTTTTTGTGATACGTGTTGTCTTAGATTGGGTTTGTGTGTGTGTTTATTGTTAAGTGTGAAATATGTATAAATATAAGTGGCAACCAAACTGTGCGATGGAAGCAATGAAAGTTATAGTACGCAGGTTATAGCGTAGGTATTTGCTTAAAACCACAGCTAGATACTAGGCTTTTTCAACATATATAAAAGAGCACTTAGACACAGTGACACAATCATATCAGAACTAAGGGGGAGGATGTCATATCAGTTAACATCCGTTACACACAACTCTGAATACTGTTAGACAGTACACAGATGAGTTCAGAATGTGACATGTCTCTGTTCTGTGCCTAACCAGAACACCCACAGTTTAGACCATTGCTTGCCCCAGAAAATGTTTAATAAAATGCCTCATTTTAATGCGAACTATATTTCAGATTTGTAATGATATATCAAAAGAGCAAAAATAGTTTTTAAAATGATATATACAAAGCCTAATTTTACATAGAATGTTACCTGTGCCATCTAGCATTTAGAGTGAAAAACGGGGTTACATGGTTATTCATTAAAGTTCCCTACCGAAAGGGGCAAAACCTCAAATTACTTTCTAATTATACCACAAAAAGTTAAAAAAATCCTTCATGACTCTGTAATGGCAATCAGGTTTCTCCCTTGATCAATAACATGTTAACATGCTCTCTTTGACTCCAACCTCTCCTTCACGTCTCATGTTCAGTCTATCGCCAAATCCTGCCGCTTCCATCTCAAAAACATTGCGCACATTCGACCCTACGTGGTCTTACGTGCTTCCAACTTGCACCGTTACAGTCCATAATGAATGCGACGGCAAGGCTCATCTTCCTGTCCACCTGCATCTCCCACGCCTCACCCTTCTGTCAGTCCCTACATTGGCTTCCTGTAAGATATAGGGCACAATTTAAAATTCTGGTTCTTGCTTTCAAATCTCTACATAATGCTGCTCCCACCTATCTATCCTCCCTAATACACAAGTATGTCCCATCTAGGCCTTTAAGCTCTGCTGAAGACTTACGTCTATCATCTGTCCGTACTCCCACCTCTGATGCTCGCCTTCAAGACTTCTCGAGGGCTGCAGCGTTCCTTTGGAACTCGCTTCCCTCCTCCATTAGATGCTCACCCAGTCTCCACTCCTTCAAAAAAATTATTAAAAACCCACTTCTTCATAAAAGCATATCAATTAAACTGTTAATAGCTCCCGACTGATTCCTCTCTTGCAACTGTCATTAGTCTAATACTATCCTTACCTTTTGTGTCACTTTAATCAAGATTATTTACAAGCAAATTAAAAAGAAGTGATAGCAGGGCAGAACCCTGAAACACTCCACTTACCACTTTTTCCCAGTTTGTAAATAGTTTTATTTTTTGTTTTGTTTGTGTGTTTTCTATGTATTTATTATTAATTTGTTAACTTTGTACAGTGGCGGCTGGCTGGCAAACTTGGCCAGCTGCCCATAAATTAATCCTCACTCCACCAAGAATTTATTTTTTTAATTTTTAAAAGTAATTATTATTAATGTGTGCATGCAAAGCACTGATACCAAATGCTTTCTGTCCCAATTTTGCATAAAATCTGTGATTTGTAAATTTTCCAGATCCTGTGCTTAATAAAGGATTTTTGTGTAATAAAGCACAGATTTATAACCAGACACTAAATACATCTGGCAAAATGATACAGATTTGTTTGAGAAGACTGAATTCCAACCAGATTTGGCTTTAACAAATGTGAGAATTGACTTTCTGATCTGAATTCTGTGATGTGCACCAAATTATGTCCGTCCACACACTACGTTTTTTTGAAACTCAAGAAATTTTTTCATCTAATCTAGTGCAAATAACTGACCAGAAATTAAAGCAGCACTGTCATGACGAATTTACCTTTCCCTAATCCTTTCGTCTTCTCTCCCGTTCTCAGGATCTTTTCTTCTTTTTTTTTTCTATCTAATCTAGTTTTCTTTAAAATATAAGACAAAGTAGAGACTACACCGGTGAAACTGCCGAATTTCGTCCTAACAGAATGAGAACAGTTTGTCCATTGTATTAGGACGACATTCGGTACTTTTAGTTTCGTTTGAAATTTCATTAGAATAAATGAAACTCCAATCCACGCCAGGCTACATCTTGCAACCGCTTAGTAGATAGCTCTCTAATTCCCACTGTATTAGGAATTAGGGAGCTATCTACTGAAAGGCTGAAAGACCAAGATTGGACTTTCAGCCAAATTTACTAATTTTACTAATACTAAGATTACTCATTATTAGTATACTTAGTATTAGTAAAGCAGGATTGTCCTAATATTCTGACCAATCCGTATTCCTTAGTACACTACTTATAAGACTCATAACAGTTGGCAAACTTTCAAAGGTTGTGTTGTTATCAACCATGAAGTTTTATAATAATTCTTCAAATAATGTTCATGTTGTTGACAATACTTATTGTTCTAGAAATTCTCCACCCATAAATCTTTTTATCATAGATTTGTATTTGTTTACATAATTACAGGGAGTGCAGAATTATTAGGCAAATGAGTATTTTGACCACATCATCCTCTTTATGCATGTTGTCTTACTCCAAGCTGTATAGGCTCGAAAGCATACTACCAATTAAGCATATTAGGTGATGTGCATCTCTGTAATGAGAAGGGGTGTGGTCTAATGACATCAACACCCTATATCAGGTGTGCATAATTATTAGGCAACTTCCTTTCCTTTGGCAAAATGGGTCAAAAGAAGGACTTGACAGGCTCAGAAAAGTCAAAAATAGTGAGATATCTTGCAGAGGGATGCAGCACTCTTAAAATTGCAAAGCTTCTGAAGCGTGATCATCGAACAATCAAGCGTTTCATTCAAAATAGTCAACAGGGTCGCAAGAAGCGTGTGGAAAAACCAAGGCGCAAAATAACTGCCCATGAACTGAGAAAAGTCAAGCGTGCAGCTGCCACGATGCCACTTGCCACCAGTTTGGCCATATTTCAGAGCTGCAACATCACTGGAGTGCCCAAAAGCACAAGGTGTGCAATACTCAGAGACATGGCCAAGGTAAGAAAGGCTGAAAGACGACCACCACTGAACAAGACACACAAGCTGAAACGTCAAGACTGGGCCAAGAAATATCTCAAGACTGATTTTTCTAAGGTTTTATGGACTGATGAAATGAGAGTGAGTCTTGATGGGCCAGATGGATGGGCCCGTGGCTGGATTGGTAAAGGGCAGAGAGCTCCAGTCCGACTCAGATGCCAGCAAGGTGGAGGTGGAGTACTGGTTTGGGCTGGTATCATCAAAGATGAGCTTGTGGGGCCTTTTCGGGTTGAGGATGGAGTCAAGCTCAACTCCCAGTCCTACTGCCAGTTCCTGGAAGACACCTTCTTCAAGCAGTGGTACAGGAAGAAGTCTGCATCCTTCAAGAAAAACATGATTTTCATGCAGGACAATGCTCCATCACACGCGTCCAAGTACTCCACAGCGTGGCTGGCAAGAAAGGGTATAAAAGAAGAAAATCTAATGACATGGCCTCCTTGTTCACCTGATCTGAACCCCATTGAGAACCTGTGGTCCATCATCAAATGTGAGATTTACAAGGAGGGAAAACAGTACACCTCTCTGAACAGTGTCTGGGAGGCTGTGGTTGCTGCTGCACGCAATGTTGATGGTGAACAGATCAAAACACTGACAGAATCCATGGATGGCAGGCTTTTGAGTGTCCTTGCAAAGAAAGGTGGCTATATTGGTCACTGATTTGTTTTTGTTTTGTTTTTGAATGTCAGAAATGTATATTTGTGAATGTTGAGATGTTATATTGGTTTCACTGGTAATAATAAATAATTGAAATGGGTATATATTTGTTTTTTGTTAAGTTGCCTAATAATTATGCACAGTAATAGTCACCTGCACACACAGATATCCCCCTAACATAGCTAAACTAAAAACAAACTAAAAACTACTTCCAAAAATATTCAGCTTTGATATTAATGAGTTTTTTGGGTTCATTGAGAACATGGTTGTTGTTCAATAATAAAATTAATCCTCAAAAATACAACTTGCCTAATAATTCTGCACTCCCTGTATAATTTTGACTAAAATTCCACCTTGTAGTACACTTTTCATTCAACAGAAACATAGTTTACTTTAAAGGAACTTGCAAAGAATAATTTAAATTCACTAGCATCACTCTCTTCATTAGACCTTAATTGTGATGACTTATTAATGTAATACATCTTAAAGCAGGATTGTCCTAATATTCTGACCAATCTGTATTCCTTAGTACACTTCAACTGACTAAATTAAAATAAAATAAAATAAACTTGGGGTCATACTGCCCAGAAACTTATTCCTAGTCTGTGTCTAAACAAACTCAGGGTAATCATAACATCTTATAAAAACTTATTCAATTCACTGGATACCATCATATCCAGAAACCTATTCTCCCTAGTCCATACCTTTATAGACTTAGGTCAAATATAATCGTGTACTAAACTCAATTCAATTCCTCTTGGATCTAAACTCAATTCAATTCCTCTTGGATCTCTTAACTCTTATATCCAAGGCATTCTTAATATATACAATTACTTAATATTAATCAATATAAATTATCCTTCCTTAGTTTTCTTCCTTATGTTACCATTGTTTGTTTCAGTTCACCTCGATTATAAACAAAATATTTATTCTAGTGAATCTATGAAATACTATTGAACTCAATCTTTGTAGAATTAAGTATACATTATTTTATCAACTTAATATATTATCTACTTTTGATACTTCTCATCCTATGTATAGGTCATAATATAATAATTTTTTCATAATACTATCCTATCATAATTTTTTTTTTTGGCGTGCTTTTTTTCCCGTTCTGTTCTTTTTTTTATTTTATAAGTTTGACGGGTTTAAAGGGACACTATAGTTACCACAACAACTACAGCTTAATGTAGTTGTTCTGGTGAGTATAATCATTGCCTTCAGGCATTTTCATGCAAACACTGCCTTTTCAGAGAAAAGGCAGTGTTTACATTGCCCCTAGGGACATCTTTAAGTGGCTACACTTCAGATGGCCACAGGAGATGCTTCCTGGCTCAGTGCTGCACAGTAGGTAGCACTGCCGTTCAGCGTCTCCACGCTCTGCACGGGGACGCTGAATTTTCTTATAGAGATGCATTGATTAAATGCATCTCTATGAAGAAGTGCTGATTGGCCAAAATGGCATTTGGCCCCGCCCCCTTGCTGATTTTCGCCTATCCAATGCTTTTCCAATGGGGAAGCATTGGATTGGCTAACAATTGTCAATTCTGATGATGTCATCAAGGAGGCAGATCGGGGCGGGGCCAGCGCCGGCAGACCTGTGTGGCACTGAAAATAAAGTGAGTTTTAATTTCTTTTAAGGGGGCTGAGGGGGGCAAGACATCTAAATGGTGGGTTTAGTACTATAGGGTCAGAAATGCATGTTTGTGTTCCTGACACTATAGTGTTCCTTTAATGGATTTTAATTTGGCCTTTTTGGGGGGCTGAAAAAAGGTTTTAGAAGAAGACATTAAATGGTAAGTTTTTTTTAATTTTATTTACATGTATTTAGTTTTATTGTCCCCCTCTCACTATTCTTAGGGTGAGCGGGGTAGGTAGGTGTGGCAAACCTAGCCACTTGGACAAAACAGAGAGAATATGGCTTTAAGGGTTGCCTGTATATTTCTTACAACATTATATGTACCTGGTTGTAATTTACTGTAAATCGTATGTTGTATTGCCTGTATGGGCTATCTGCCGAAAGAAGATAGCTGTATTCTATTCCGTTTCACGAACAGCGCCTTTGTGGGCTGTTCGTGAACCGAATAAACTATCCTGTAATAGCCCACACACTAAGAGACGTGTGGCGTTTGTTAACCGATTGCAAGAATGTTGCAATCGGTAATTAGAGGCTCTCCTAGGTGGCCGTCGTTCGACTACCTACCACGCGGTGGTCGGCCATCTTGGATCCTTTGTTCCTCCAGCGGTGTTCAGTCGTCGAGCGCGTGGTACTGAAAACGGCTACTCGACGGTGCGAACACCGCTGGACTTCCAGGCCGTTCGGGAGTTCAAGGCTTTTCGGTATTTTACTCCCCGTATGCCAATCGGTCTTTTGAATGTATGTTTTGATGAATATGTTTTTCGTGCGGCGTTCGGTTGTTTTAGCTGGGATCTGAGCGGTAATCTCAGGAACTATGTGCTCAGACCCCAGCTATCTACCGAACGATCATTCGTGTAAATCAACCCAATATTGTTATACATTTTAATGTGAAATGCCGGTTCTGCTGCACGGAGGGGTAATCCACTTAACGGTGCATTCCAGTGGGAGGATCCCTCTCGTGCAGCAGTGCCTGATGGGAGAAATGCCCTGTACATTAAGGTTCTCATGTAGTCCACTCCTGTAATACCCCTGTGATGTGACTCAGGAAACCCCTTGCATGGGGAATTGTATAAATACTGGAGCATGTGAAGACCTCAGTTGACTCCCAGTGTTTCGTCCGGTTACTGGGGGATTTGGGAGATTGCCTTGCTTTTCAGCGCTGACTGTGGATTACTGTATGTAACAGCGGAATTCGTGGGATTTAATATTGCCGATCCGCTACAATTGGTGGCAAGCGACGGGATCCAACCTTACAGCCGAAAAGCGCGTTCGGATGAAAAGAAACAACCGAACAAGAAAAGGGAATGGCAATTCGTATGCAGCAAACAGCCAAAAGAGAACAGTGAATGGAGACGGATTACGCTACACTGAAAAGGCAGACACTGAAGGAACTGCTTGAAGCTAGAGGAAAGATAGCCAGCAACAAGTCCAAAGCCGTGCTGATCGCTGAACTAATGGAGGGCAACCGAGCTCACAACAGCACACCCCCACCAGCCAGGGAATAAACCCCGTACCAAAGGGAAATGAGAACCCGGCTGGAGTTTTTACCACAGCCAGTACCCCTGGACATTTTGACGGTCCTGATGGCGGATGTGCAGGAGTACGTGATGGCACACCACTCACAGGAGGCACCATCCAGGGCAGAATCCATTACTGCCTCCATCTACGATCAGGTAAAGCCGAAAATTCCTTATCATGCCTTCAAGATGTTTTGTGAGGTGAAGGATGAGATTGATGGGTACTTGTAGGACTTTGAAAGGCTATGTGACCTGCACGACCTAGAACAGGCAGTGTGGGTGCCCCTGCTAGCAGGAAAACTGGCGGGGCGGGCAGCAGAAGCATATCGCGCTGTCCCTAGGGAGGACAGCAAAGACTATACAAAAGTAAAAAGGGCTATACTCGAGAGGTATGCCATTACGCCAGAAGCTTAGAGTTCAGAGGATTGCGCAAACCAGATAAAGATACGTACGCTGAATGGGCGCACAAGCTGGACCAAGCCTCGCAGGGGTGGATACAGGCGAGCCAAGCAAACACCATGGAGGAACTGTGCCAACTCATGCTATTGGAACAATTTTTCAATGGACTATCCCCTGAAGCACAAGAATGGGTGAGAGACCGTAAGCCCCTCACCCTACCTGAAGCAGCCAGATTGGCTGATCAACATTTTGATGCAAGAAGACATCATGGGCCAGTTAATCGGAGCCACACTAGACCTCCTGTGCAACCTATCACAGTAACGCCCGCAACTTCCAACCCCACTCCGTTTAGACCGGCCCAAGTGAACCAACCACCTCCCTCTCGCTACAACGGCCGATCCAACATTCAGTGCCATACCTGCCAACAGTGGGGACATATGTCTAGAGAATGCACACAGAACCGGAGCCGACAAGCATGGAACCAAGTGAGGCAGAATCCAGCACCCAGGGCGGCGGCGCATCACTACCAGGTAGAACCTGACACCCAAGAGCTGCTGAGCATCCAGACAGAGGAACCCCTGGGCATTTTACACGAGGTGATGTCTGTACAAGCCACTGACAACCAGCAACACCATCGCCAAGTAGTGATTGTAAAAGGCAAAGAAGTACAGGGACTGCGTGACTCAGGAGCCACATTGACTCTGGTGGCTCCACATTTGGTTCCGGGTACCGCTCACACTGGCGGGTCTGTGGCACTACGGGTAGCGGGGTAGCAATGTACCGCCTACCCACTGCAAAGGTACATTTGAACTGGGGTGCTGGGGAGGGGGTAGTGGAAGTGGCCATTATGAAGAAGTTACCCGCGGATGTGGTATTGGGGAATGACTTGGGCCGGATGACCTCTGCATTTGTACCTCAGGCCCCTCTGCAAGAAGCACATCCTGTGACCACTCGGCAACAGGCTGCACCAACGCACTCTGAGGCTCAGATAAGAGACCATGACCCGCCCCTGACCCATATGACCTGGGACACCCCGACCACATTTGAAGCTGAGGTTCAGTCAGACCCCACGTTGCAGGTATACCGGGATCGGGTAAGCACCGATCAGGCTGGGCTAGAGGGGGAGCGGTATATCTGGGAGAAAAGACTGTTATACCGGGTAGCAGAGAGAGTGATAGGAGGCTCCGTCACGGTAAAGACCAAACAGTTAGTGGTTCCCCAAAAATATAGGCAGGAGCTCCTTAGGATAGCTCATGATATCCCCCTGTCTGGCCATTTAGGAATGACCTGTACACATTATCGGCTGCCACACGCCTTTCTCTGGCCAGGGATTTCCAAAGACGTGAGGCATTACTGCACCTGATATCTGTCAGCGAATAGGTAAGAGGGGGGACCGCCACAAAGCGAAACTGTGCCCCCTGCCCATTATTGAGGAACCCTTTAGCAGAGTGGCCGTGGACATAGTGGGACCATTACCTAAGCCTAGTCCCTCCGGGAAGCGGTATATGCTAACCGTGGTGGACTATGCCACCCGGTACCCCATGGCCATCGCCCTGCCCAACATTCATGCTGAAACTGTGGCCGAGGCCTTGATGAAAGTCTTTTCCAGGGTAGGGTTTCCTCAGGAGATAATCTCTGATAGGGGGACCCAATTCACGGCCGAAGTCACCCAGCAATTGTGGAGAATATGTGGCGTTAAGCCGATCATCAACTCAGCTTACCATCCCCAGTACAACGGGTTATGCGAAAGATTCAATGGTACCCTAAAGCAGAAGCTCCGTCTGTTTGGAGAGGCTCATAAGGACTGGTAACGATTTCTTCCCCATCTGCTATTTGCCTATAGGGAAGTACCCCAAGAATCGACAGGTTTCTCCCAGTTTGAATTATTATTTGGGAGAAGAGTATGGGAACCGTTGGACCTAATTAGGGAGCATTGGGAGGGAGAGAGTAGCGCAAATGGGACCCCTATTGTACCATACCTGCTAGAGTTCAGGGACCACCTGGAGGACTTAACCCAGGCCGTACGCACCAACCTACAGGCGGCCCAACAACGGCAGCGCCGCTGGTATGACAGGGGAGCCAGGGACCGCAGTTTTCAAGTGGGACAGAAGGTGTTAATTTTAAAACCTGTCCGCACAGACAAGCTGCATGCCATCTGGCAAGGCCCATACCAGGTGGTGGAGCAGAGATGCGACACCACCTATGTGATTGGCCCATGCTCCGGAGTAGGGAAGAGACGCATGCTCCACGTGAACATGCTCAAACCCTATCACGAGAGGACTGAGGACATGGCCGCCATATGCACGCCCGCCTCTGAAGATCAGGAGAATCTGCCGCTACCAGATCTGTTAGAACGAGACGAGCAGGCAGAGCCCTCCAAGGGGGTTCAACTCAGGGAGTGGTTAAGCCCTCAAGAGCGAACTCAGGTACAGGAGTTGATAGTGGCGAAAGGCACCACTTTCTCCAACTTGCCTGGGTACACTCCGCTGGCCACCCACCGAGTTCAAACCCCTCGACAGCTACCGATGCGGCAGACCCCCTATCGGATCCCTGAATCAGTTAGGGAACACATGAGGAAGGAAATTGAAGAGATTTTGCAGTTAGGGGTTATTGAACACTCTGATAGCCCCTGGGCATCACCGGTAATCCTGGTACCTAAGAAGGATGGTACAACCCGGTTTTGTGTGGACTACCGGAGGCTAAATGACAAAACGTTGACTGATGCCCCGGATAGACGAGCTGCTGGATAGGATGGCAAGAGGCCAGTATCTTACCACCATAGATCTATGTAAAGGATACTGGCAGATTCCATTAGCCAAAGATTCCATCCCCAAGTCAGCGTTTGTCACCCCGTTTGGCCTGTATCAGTTTAAGGTCATACCATTCGGGATGAAGAACGCCCCGGCGACCTTTCAGCGGATGGTAGGTCGGCTACTGGATGGGTTCCAGGATTATGCATGCGCATACCTGGACGATATCGCCATATATAGCCAGACCTGGGCAGAGCATTTACAACACATAGGGGCAGTAATAGACCGTATTGGAGAGGCAGGGTTGACACTGAAGCCTAGCAAGTGTCACATAGGGATGGCCGAAGTATAGTACTTGGGCCACCGGGTAGGAAGTGGGCAACAAAAACCTGAGCCAGCGAAAATTGAAGCCGTAGCTAAGTGGCCCACCCCTAGGACTAAGACCCAAGTACTCTCCTTCCTGGGTACCGCAGGGTACTACAGAAAATTCGTGCCCAATTACAGTGCATTGGCCAAACCCTTGACTGACCTGACTCGCAAGAACTTACCCCGACAGGTAGTCTGGGCTCCAGAGTGTGAACAGACATTTACCCAACTTAAGACGGCTCTAACTAATGCACCTGTACTTGCTGCTCCTGATCCAACTAAACACTTTCTTGTCCACACAGACGATTCAATGTTTGGATTGGGAGCAGTACTGAGCCAAGTTGGAGCAGATGGCGGAGAACACCCTTTAGCTTATTTAAGACGGAAGTTGTTACCCCGAGAAGTGAGCTACGCCGCCATTGATAAAGAATGCCTGGCCGTGGTGTGGGCCCTGAAAAAGTTACAACTATATCTCTATGGACAACCCTTTTCTTTGCTCACAGATCACAACCTGTTGGTGTGGCTAAACCGTGTGGCTGGAGACAACGCCAGGCTGCTGCGCTGGAGTTTGGCGCTGCAGCCTTTTGACTTTACAATCCATTATCGCCCTGGGAAACAAAACGGTAATGCCGACAGGTTATCTAGACAAACTGACCTTGAGAAGTGATCTGTGAGCCCTCCTCCGGACATCCCCAAGACGATCCGTTGGGATCAGACTGTGTATGCCGGCTTGGTTCTGGGGGAGCATTGTGGCAAACCTAGCCATTTGGACAAAACAGAGAGAATATGGCTTTAAGGGTTGCCTGTATATTTCTTACAACATTATATGTACCTGGTTGTAATTTACTATAAACCGTATGTTGTATTGCCTGTATGGGCTATCTGCCGAAAGCAGATAGCTGTATTCTATTTCGTTTCACGAACAGCGCCTTTGCGGATTGTTCGTGAACCGAATAAACTATCCTGTAATAGCCCACACACTAAGAGACGTGTGGCGCTTGTTAACAGATTGCAACAATGTTGCAATCGGTAATTAGAGGCTGTCCTAGGTGACCGTCGTTTGAATACCGACCACGCGGCGGTCGGCCATCTTGGATCCTTTGTTCCTCCAGCGATGTTCAGTCGTCGAGCGCGTGGTACTGAAAACAGCTACTTGACGGCGCGAACACCGCTGGACTTCCAGGCCGTTCGGGAGTTCCGGGCTTTTCGGTTTTTTACTCCCCGTATGCCAATCGGTCTTTTGAATGTATGTTTTGATGAATATGTTTTTCGTGCGGCGTTCGGTTGTTTTAGCTGGGATCTGAGCGGTAATCTCACGAACTATGTGCTCAGACCCCAGCTATCTACCGAACGGCCATTCGTGTAAATCAACCCAATATTGAGAAAGTTATACATTTTAATGTGAAATGCCGGTTCTGCTCAGAGGGATAATCCACTTAACGGTGCATTCCAGTGGGAGGATCCCTCTCATGCAGCAGTGCCTGATGGAAGAAATGCCCTGTACATTAAGGTTCTCATGTAGTCCACTCCTGTAATACCCCTGTGATGTGACTCAGGAAACCCCTTGCATGGGGAATTGTATAAATACTGGAGCATGTGAAGACCTCAGTTGACTCCCAGTGTTTCGTCCGGTTACTGGGGGATTTGGGAGATTGCCTTGCTTTTCAGCGCTGACTGTGGATTACTGTATGTAACAGCGGAATTCGTGGGATTTAATATTGCCGATCCGCTACAATTAGTGGCAAGCGACGGGATCCAACCTTACAGCCGGTATTTTTTTTATTTAGCCCAATTGGTCACCCCCCATTATCTTTTAGGGCCCCACTTGCCGCTTATGGGAGGGGTACAATAGGTCCTTCTACCATTGTCTTTTAGGGCCCCCACCCGCCGCTCATGGGTGGGGGCCAAAGAGAACGCTATGTGCCCCATTTAGTTGAATGGGAAGTGTGGGGACTCTGGGGGGGGGGGAGGTGGACGACACACTGCTAGTTAATAGATGCCCCACCATGTGGCCATTTATTAGAAGGGTTGGGCAGCTTTTTTAAAATTATTTTTACAACAGTAAGCAGGCACAGGCTGCTCACTGTTTAGTAGACATGCCCCTACTCGCAGCATAGCAAGTAGGGGCTTTTCAATCTCCCTTATGTTAATATGGGGGTCATATTGACCCCCATAGAGTGAGGGAGGACATGGGGGGCTTAGGAAGTTGCGTGGAGCACAGCTCACTACCGCTTCTATTTTACATATTACAAGGAGGGAGCTGTGAGCCAGTAGCTCTCTCCTTGGAATAAACTGAATGAACACCAACATTCGGTGTTTGTTTGTTTGTCTGAAATTTCTAATCATTAATTTGTCTTTCTGACGAATGAATGAATAGATGAAATTCCTGTCCGAATTTCAGACAATAGTGAATGCCCAAGTGATTAACTGGGCATACTCGGGAATTTCATAGCGCTATCTAGTGTGGACAGATGACATGTCCCACAGGGCCTACATCTGCCCACAGAAAGATGGCGGCGCCCAGGACCTAGGTCCGGGCATGAAACTAAGAATGAAAAATATGTAATATGAAAAATATTTTATATCCTTACCTTTTTGTGTCATTTTACCCCACTCCCTCTAGCATGTAAGCTCATTGAGCAGGGCCCTCAACCCCTCTGTTCCTGTGTGTCCAACTTGTCTGGTTACAACTACTGTTCGCCCGTCCATTGTAAAGCGCTGCGGAATTTGATGGCGCTATATAAATACCATAATAATAATAATTTGGGGGTGACCAGGGGCACAATTAGATGTAGTGGAGTCGGGAGGGGGATTAAAAAAAAAACGGATGCGGCCATGAAAGTGCCGCTTTAAAGACTCACAAAATCCATAGAATGCAACCCCTTGCTACACCCTACAACTGTCAGACACCCCCTACTGTTCCTGGTTTTTTAACTCAGTGGATAAAACCTCAAGAGGCAGGCAATTGCTAAGACCTTCTGCCTTCTAAAGACTTCTCATTGGCTTGGCTTTTATTAGGGGAGGGCTTATAAAGGCTTCAGTCAAGAGATCTACATCTTTTGCAAGCTGTTTTAAATATACCCCCATTGAAAAAATGTTTAAATGCATGCATGTTTTCATTGGGGGTGTATATACTAAACATTGTTTTGTTATATTTTGTGGTCCTTGAAATCCAGTGACTGTACAGACACAATTGATTGTTATGGTTTGTAATTTTTTTTTAACTAAAATGCAGAAGATATTTTGCTTTTGCAGAACGTATTAATACCATTTTTTGGGACCTCTCAGCCAGTTTTCCATCACCGCACGCAAGCAATAATGTAGAGCAGTGGTTCTCAAACTGTGGTCCTCCATTCTCCAATGGATACACAATGTGATCTCCAAGAGAGACAAAGGTTCTTGGGTGGCCTTTAGAAAGACTGCTAGAGCTATTCACTCAAGTCATAATTCACAGTGAATTCAAAGTGTATTTCAAATTTACATAGTTACATAGTTACATAGCTGAAAAGAGACTTGCGTCCATCAAGTTCAGCCTACCTCACATTTGTTTTTTGCTGTTGATCCAAAAGAAGGCAAAAAAACCCAGTTTGAAGCACAATTTTGCAACAAACTAGGAAAAAAATTCCTTCTTGACCCCAGAATGGCAGTCAGATTTATCCTTGATCAAGCAGTTATTACCCTACATTGAAAGATTATATCCTTGAATATTCTGTTCTTGCAAGTATGCATCTAGTAGCCGTTTGAACATCTGTATGGACTCTGATAAAACCACTTCTTCAGGCAGAGAATTCCACATCCTGATTGTTCTTACAGTAAAAAAACCTTTCCTTTGCCTTAGACGAAATCTTCTTTCTTCCAGTCTAAACGCATGGCCTCGTGTCCTATGTAAAGTCCGGTTTGTGAATAGATTTCCACACAATGGTTTGTATTGGCCCCGAATATATTTGTATAATGTTATCATATCCCCTCTCAGGCGACGTTTTTCTAAACTAAATAGGTTTAAATTTGTTAACCTTTCTTCATAGCCGATATGTTCCATTCCTTTTATTAATTTTGTAGCCCGCCTCTGCACTTTTTCTAGTGCCATAATATCCTTCTTTAGAACAGGTGCCCAAAATTGCACAGCATATTCAATATGGGGTCTTACCAGTGATTTATAAAGAGGCAAAATTATATTCTTGTCCCGAGAATGAATGCCCTTTTTCATGCATGACAATACCTTACTGGCCTTGGCCACTGCTGATTGACATTGCACATTGTTGCATAGTTTGTTGTCTATAACAATTCCCAAGTCCTTTTCATGTGTTGTTATCCCTAATTCGCTTCCATTAAGGGTATACGTTGCTTGTGTATTCTTTACGCCGAAGTGCATAACTTTGCATTTTTCAACATTAAATTTCATCTGCCATTTGAGTGCCCAGTCCCCCAGTCTATCTAAATCCCTCTGCAGCAAAGTAATATCTTGCTCACATTGTATTGTTTTACAAAGTTTGGTGTCATCTGCAAACACTGAAACATGACTTTCAATGCGTCTTCAAGATCATTTATAAACATGTTAAATAGAAGGGGTCCCAGAACAGACCCCTGAGGGACACCACTTGCCACCTCTGTCCAGCTTGAAAATTTACCATTAATGACAACTCTTTGTACTCTGTTTTTAAGCCAATGTTCTACCCAAGAACAAGCATTTTCATCTAGACCGATTTCCTTGAGTTTGAACACTAATCTATTGTGTGGAACTGTATCAAATGCCTTGGCAAAATCCAAATAGATCACATCCACGGCAACACCCTGATCTATACTTCTACTTACTTCTTCGTAGAACGCAATCAAGTTAGTTTGACATGCCCTGTGCTTCATAAAACCATGCTGATTTTTGCTGATAACCATGTTCTTCTCAAGGAATTCTTGAATATTATCCCTTAATAACCTTTCAAATATTTTACCAGCCACAGAAGTTAAGCTCACAGGTCTATAATTTCCAGGCAAGGATTTTGAACCCTTTTTGAATAAGATCAAAGTAGCCATGTTGAAAGCATAGTTAACTTAGAAAACGTTTCTAATTCAGCTATTCTTACCTTGAATTTTAAATTTGCTTTGAATTCTCACTTTAGTGAATAACCCTTTGTGTCTGTGTATGCGAACGCAAAAGAGAACATTATTTTCTTATATTTTCCACAACCATAAAGTTCCACAACCATAAAGAGCACAGAGTAGAACTATTAGTGATTTGTGCACCTGTGGTTATGTGTTCTTTAATAGGTGATTATTAAATTGCTACTCATGTGCCTAGACCCAACTAGTAACCATATAGTTTTGTAGATGTATAGCCCAAAGCAGAACTGTGATGTGTGTAAGTAAACATATCTTGCGCATGAAGCCTTAGATCCTTTTAAGAAAGACTGAGCCTTTGATTGAGATTGTCCCTCCTGCTTGAAATGATACCTACTTTTCCTTAACAGGTAGAGACTTGAATACCTAAAGTTTAGTCGTTTGGATAATCTGTTTCACACTTTACCAATGATCCTCTCTTGAACAACCCCCAAGGAAAATGTTCTGACTATTTATAGAGTATTTATAATAGAGTATTTATGATGTTAGTTTACAGCTTCATATACTTATTTTTTTTTAAGTAGGGAAAAAAATAACCTATTTCATCCTAATATTGTATATTATTTAAAAAACACTACACCCATACTTATCTGGGGTCTGCTGGGTGCTGGTCACCTTCACTGTGAGAACTACAAGCTCTCTGCATAATGCTTAGATTGGCAGTAAAGAGCTTAGCTCATTAGCCAAGAGCGATCAGCTGACCTTCTCCACAAATGAGCTGGCCCTGCATGGTTTACCTCAGGAGAGTGAAATAGAAGATAAGTGGCGTACACACAACCCATGGGGCCCTGGTTTGAAAATTGATCCGTGGCTGGAACACATGGCGGTCGCAGGGACCGCGTTATATACGCCAGTGCATGCAGATACACACACACTTAAAGGACCACTACAGACACCCAGATCACAGTTCAATGAAGTGGACACCCAGATCACATCAGTTCAATGAAGTGGTCTACTATGTTTCACTGAGGGTTAATCCAGCCTCTAGTGGCTGTCTAACTGACAACTGCTAGAGGTGCTTCCGCGATTCTCACTGTGAAAATCACAGTGAGAAGACGCTGGACGTCCATAGGAAAGCATTGAGTAATGCTTTCCTATGGGCGGTTTGAATGCATGCGCAGCTTGCCGCGCATGCGCATTCGGAGCTGAGAGGCGGATCGGGGCAGAGGGATCCCCAACGCCAAGGAAGTCCGGCGCTAGAGAAAGGTAAGTGCTGAATGGGTTTTAAACACACACACACTCTCACGAACAGACGCATACACACTAGCTAACAAACACACACATTTACTGACAGAGACACACTCAGCGACATACATACACTCTCACTGACAGACACACACACATACACTCTCACTGACAGACATCAAACAGACTCACTAACAGACACACAGAAACTAACACACTCGGTAACAGACACACACAGTAACACACTCACTGACACACACACACACTCACTGACACACAAACTAACACACACACTGACACTAGCAGACACACAATCAATAACAGACACACTGACACAAAAACTAACACATACACACACACACACACACACAATCTAACACTAACACACACACACACACATGTTTCTTTAAAATGTAATCCCCCAGCCTCCTTACTTTTGGGAGAACTGAGGGGATTCCCTGGGGTCCAGTGGTGCTGCTGGGCGGCCGGTCACCGGGCTGGCGGGCGCACGAGGGAGCACTCTCCTCTGAGTGCTCTCTGCCCAGATCCTTCGCGAGCCGCGTACTGATGCCAGAGCCGGAATTACGTCATATTCCGGCTCCAGCATCAGTACGCGGCGCCAGCCAGCCCGCCTGGTGACACCAGGGCCAACCTCGTGGGGGCCAGAGGTGGCCAACTCCTGGACCCCCAGGAGAAGAGGCTGGCCACACTGGCGTACATACCGGGTCGCTGCGACCCCAGTATGTACGCCACTGTAGAAGATCCATGGAGGAGCTTTTGGTTCTCAATAGATGAAATGACCTGCTGACATGTGAAGGGGGGAGTGCAGGAGAAGAGAGATGAGAGTCTACTAAAAAAGATGTGTGCTGGTTTTTACCTCTCAACATTTACTGGCATTATCATGCTCTACAGTATGTTTAACCCCTTAAGGACGCATGACATGTGTGACATGTTATGATTCCCTTTTATTCCAGAAGTTTGGTCCTTAAGGGTTTAAAAACATGATAACAGCAAAACAATCATCGAAAAATTGGGCTTGGACTTTTTGATTATTGTAATGGCCCCTGTTGGAGTTTGAGTCTGAACGAGGCAGTAATCCCTTACTTTTCCCTTTTATGTTGTTTTTATTTAGAAAACCCTAATCTATTTTGGAACACCACACAATTTCATGCGTTGTCTTATTGCCTGTCAATTAGTTGGTTACCGTGTTCTTTTTCTGGCATTTATAAATAGTATGTAAGGGTTATGTATGTGTTTAGGATCACAGATTTGCTCATCGAATGTGACCTAATACTTAAGTTCTACTGTTTTTATTAGCAATAAGTCTGCTGATTCCAGCTGAGAACTTGCTGATGTACTTCCACAAATAGTGTAAACAGGAGTAATCTGTCACCTCTACTTAGTTACTGCTTCAAGTAGACTCGTATCTAATAAAAGACCACCCAAGTGCAGCAAAAATAGTATAAAATAAGGTTAAAGTTACTTCCCTTAAAAGGTCTAGCTTGTAACAAAAAGTTCCTCAGAGCTTCAGAAAATGCATACAAGATATAATATACACCTAGATAAAAAATGATAACAAGAAAGGAACAATCATAGGGAAACACCGTTTAGTAAATGTTACCCTAAAGTACTTTCCCCTATGATTGTTCCTTTCTTGTTATCATTTTTTATCTAGGTGTATCTTATATCTTGCATGCTTCAAGTAGACTACCTGACAAGTATTACCTATGTGACACCACAACATTTTAGTAAAATAATAAGTGTGCATGTTTTTCACATTCTGTGATATTTATTTTTTGTTTAGTTCACAAAATAGGTTTTTGATTTCATGCATTTTGTGTTTCAGTCCAGCAAAGTTCCTATTGTTCAGCCATCCCATGGAGTCCACCCGCTCACACCACTCATCCCATACAACAATGAATCCTTCAATCAAGGATCCCATTCACCACATCTTCCAGTAGACCTAAATCAGAAACAAGGTAATATGCTTTGCTTTAATGATCTATTCTTTACTGATTTATTTTATGTACATTTGATGGATAAACAATAGAATGCAGTTAATTCAGGATTCCTGTAGTCACTTTTTATACTCTTTTGAAAGAGCTTAAGATTTCATCTATTCATTGTGCTAGCAGTTTTGCTATCAAATGTAAATATTGGAAGTAAAGCTTATTTGCAAAAGTCAATTCCTGGAGCACAGCACAGAGATGGGTAAGAGCAAAATGCACAAAGGTCAAAGATGGCGTCGCTGGAACAGAGGAGAGGTGATTACATTTCTATATTTTACATTGATCACATCATGCATTTTTGTAATAGTTCATGTTTACTATACGGGTTCACTTTAAAACCAACACAAAATTTTCTGATTAAATATATACAGTTTTTTCGTGTGTGATTTAATAGTGTACGAAAGATAAACCTTTCAGAGCTTTTTAATTAATTGACAGTTTTTGGATTTTTTCTGTAATTAAGATTTTATTGGAGTTTCCATTTAATACAACAACTCGAATTCTCAAACAGTTTAACCCCAAACTTGCCTCCAGCAACAATGTCTACTCCCCCCACGATTCAGGAAGCGTAGACTGTTGCTGGGAAGGGGCTGCACTCCGTTTCTAAAAAATTCAAATTGTGCTGGCACTCATTCACATGTGGGTGCAGGTATTCGAGGTCAACCCCAATGTATCCTCATAATATATACAAAAATTTGAACATGAATACCAAACTCTATGCATTAATTATGAATGCTAAAGAAAAATTCATAATTGAGTTTGAGACAAAATTCATTTATTGATTAATAACCCAGTGTAATTAAAAAAGTTGCTCTAGTTAATTGGTGACCTAATCCTAAATTGATATATTATACACATCGAGGAAATTCATAATATATACACAATATTTACAACCACTGGCCATTTCATATAACATACACGAAGCACACGTTCATGGTATGTACAATGATTATTTACAACTAATTTACAGTCCTGATATCCTATACGTGTGGAGATAAGATATCCTAGGTGGATCCACCACCTGTTAATGTACTGATAGACCTTAAAAAATTGTAGAAAAAGAAAAAATTGATATTAATGGCAAATAATAAAAAATGAAAAAATAAAAGACTAAAAAACAGAAGGAAAAGAAAAAGGAAAAATCAAGAAAAAAAGGTCTATAAAGCAGTCCAGTAATGAAGACTAGTGCAATAGAAATTGCTTTATATATGGGTGGATCTAACCATCAGTAGTGATGTCTTTGCAGGGATATACTGTAGTTGTATTGAAGGTTTTCCTAGAATGTAGAAGGTGTAACCCAATGGAACACTAAAGAAGAAAGTCCTCTTTCGTTTTTAACTATCTGGCCGTGAAGTTCTCATATAAAGTCAGATCAGTCGGCAGAAACAACGGTCCTGAAGGCAATCCGCTGAGCGGCAACAAATGAACAAGAAGAATCAGCTGTTCAGCAGCAAACGGGCTGCGCGCTCGGGACATCCATGTGCCTTCGAAGGCCCCTGCAGTGGACAGATGAAAGGGCTGTGTTTAAATATCCAAGTTTTGGCGGCACTAAGCCAGTTTAGTGGATGGGGGAGTCACTGATTGGA
This sequence comes from Pelobates cultripes, assembly GCA_933207985.1. Taxonomy (NCBI): domain Eukaryota; kingdom Metazoa; phylum Chordata; class Amphibia; order Anura; family Pelobatidae; genus Pelobates; species Pelobates cultripes. Next base: position 249,964,423 of record OW240914.1, read on the forward strand.
TGAGAGCCCCACGGCACTTTGCACATTCAGAAGCCAGATGCCGCTTGGGGGGGAGTGGACATCACTGTTGCGGGCAAATTTGGGGTAAAACCATAACAACTTAATTTAGGTGATGTTGTTTAGGTACTTGTAGTGTCCTTTTAAGCAGCATGCTAACCAGAGAACTACCACCACCAGAAAATTCAAGCCAAGGTCCTTAGGAACAAAAGCTTCCATCCAGGAAAAATCTATTTTTCCATTCTATCAGATACCAAATCTGTTTGGGCCTGTGAAGGCACATAGCCTTCCAAGGTCTAGCTAGCCAGAGGCACAGAGCTGTGCATAGTCTGTATAAAAGTTTGTGCGGAAGAAATATGTCCCTGTACCCCCTCTTTAAAAGCGTCGTCCACAGGCCTGGGAAGATCACATTAAAGGACCACTCTAGGCACCCAGACCACTTCAGCTGAATGAAGTGGTCTGGGTGCCAGGTCCAACTAGGGTTAACCCTTTTTTTTATAAACATAGCAGTTTCAGACCATTTGCCTTCCAAGTGTTCTCCTAAGTCGTGCTCCCTTCTGGAATTGTAGTGTGGTCATGTGTGGTTGATGAATGAAATTAAATTTCAATACTAGAGGCAATTATGAAACTATTTTTTTATGTAATTGAATTAAATTCATAGGACCCAATCTAGGTTGGTTCTTTAAAAGGATTGAACAAAGTGGAGAGGTTGACCAGGTACCAAACCAAGTGCTCTATTGGAAACGCTGGGTTGTGAAAGAGGATGTAATCAGCTACCCTAAAATATGCCACACGACTGTGAACCTTTCCTAAAAGCACAACTCTGGGCTAGGATGAGACTGTATGAGAACTGTAGTAGGGTGCAACAAAACTGTAATGTAATGTAATGAACCCATCTCTTCCTCCAAAAACACCCATTAGGCCCTGTTGGTTAACACATTTGTCTGGGCTAACATTTCAAATTGGGCTGCCTTGTAATAGGGTTGTAACTGAAAACCCATCCTCACCATTTATTTGGTGCAACTGAGGCTTAGAAAATCTGTCCCTCATGTCCTCACAAATGAAAAAGTAGATGTCAGCCTGAAGAGAGGTCAGGTTCACCCGCGTGAGCAGCAATGGTATAGAGCAAACTTTTTTCAAAGAGGGCCAGATTTGATTAAGTGAATATGCGTGAGGGCCAACCATTTTGCCTGACATTCTTTGAACCATTAAAATTTAATGCAAATTAACTATGTAACAGACCGCCTTGCACCTCGACTGGGTACCTCCGTTACTGGATGGTCCTAGCGCTTCCCAAGGGATTCCAAGCGATATCCGCCAGACACCACAACCACCGCAGACTCCACGAACGGCGGTGGTTGGGGTCTCACCGTCTCCTACCCATCCTGGACCTACGACAAGGCTCCAGGCAGCTTGGACAAGCTCTTAAAAGAGCTTAGAAGTGATTATCCAAGGGAGCATGCAGAGCATAGCAATCCCTTGAAGTGATATAGCAATTCCGCCAATAAGAGACAGGACTCTAGATTGAGGGTTAAGCAGGAACTGAATGCACTGAGGCTTTATTGCTCTTATATACACATTTCTCCACAAGGTTACCACCCACGTACCACCAATCATAAACCAACACACAGTTAAAGACTCCCATTCATTCCAGCAAAAATCCTCCCCTCTGCCTGTGATATAATTACTGAACACAATGGGTTAACGTAATTATCACAGGCAGGAAAATACAGTTTTTATACAATTCTTATAACTTTTAAATTATACATGCAATATTAATATAAGTCACATTTTCTAAATCAGCATACTTCGGGGACAAACATATTAAAAAATCATTCAAATCCGTCCAGCCGTTCGGGAGTTAGCTGGAAGTCATATTTTAACCGACTGCACGCACATTTTCGTGCCCAAAACAGTTCCAGAGAATCAGGCTGTGCGGCCGGTCTATTTCCCATGTTAAATATAGTTCAAATAGGCAAACGGCAACTGTTCGAATTGTCAAACGAACTGTCGAACAGTGTTTGAATTGTCGAACGGCGTTCGAATTGTCGAATTAGTTCGTTCCAGGGAAGGTAAAACTTAAGCGGTGTTCGTGACACTGCACGCGTTCGAATGAATTAAAATGGCCGTCGCCACGTGTTCGGTTGTCGAATGGCGGCCACTTTGACTGTATCCGAAGTGCCAATTTAAAGTTGCAGACTTGCTCCAATACAATTTAAAGGGGCAGTAAAAGTACAATAAACTCCAATATGCCCAAACAACGTTGTTAAAGGGCCAAATCTTCCAGGGACCATAGTCACAAGGCAGGAGGCTGGCAATTAGTCCTCTCCAGGCACAAGTTGTGAAGGGCACTTCGTCACAAACTATTTTATGCAAAGTTTATTGCAAACGGCATACTTTTCATTTCATCTCTTTATTCTGTCTGAGATCTGTTTATTTTGTCTCCTTATTCAGTCTCAAATCTCTTGATTCTGTCTCTTCTTTCTTTATTCTGTCCCTTCTCTTTTTACTCTGTCCCTTCTCTCTTTATTCTGTCTCTTCTCTCTTTATGCTGTCCCTTTTCTCTTTGTTCTGTCTCTTCTCTCTTTATTCTGTCTCTTCTCTCTTTATTCTGTCCATTCTCTCTTTATTATGTCCATTTTCTCTTTATTATGTCCATTTTCTCTTTATTCTGTCTTTATTCTGTTTTCTCTTTAACCCCTTAAGGACCAAACTTCTGGAATAAAAGGGAATCATGACATGTCACACATGTCATGTGTCCTTAAGGGGTTAAACTGTCTCTTCTCTCTTTATTCTGTCCCTCTTTATTATGTCTCTCTTTATTCTGTCCTGTCTCTCTTTATTCTGTCCCTTCTCTCTTTATTCTGTCCCTCTTTATTCTGTCTCTCTTTATTCTGTCCCTCTTTATTCTGTCCCTCTTTATTTTGTCTTTCTTTATTCTGTCCCCCTTTATTCTGTCCCTTCTCTGTTTTTCTGTCCCAGCAGGGAGAAGGAACCAAATCCCGCAAATCCCATGACGTCCACGAGATGCCGCGACGTCCAAGAGATTGCGAGAACGCAGACTGAGCTCACTGCACGTCCATCTGCGTTCTCGCGATCTCTTGGCCCCCAGTCAAGCCCCGATCGCCTCTCAGGACTGCGGTGTTCAAAGATCCAGGGGTCCTGAGCGGTGCTCGGGGATTCACTGGGGGCCTCAACAGGTAGATTAGCCAAACTACCTATGAGGCCGTATTAATCCGGAACGCGGGCTGGAATTTGGACATGACTGGTATAGAGCATGGGTGTCCAACCCACGGCCCGGGACCCGCTAGCAGTGCGGCCTGGTTGTAGTCCGCTCTGCTGGGCAGAGAGGGAGGCAGAGATGCCATACAGTGGCGTAGGGGGCAGCTGGAGGAGGAATACGGAGGCCCACAATGCCGTGCTGTCCGCATGCTCTGCCCTCACGGTGTTCTGAGCAGAAGCACCCTGACACTTTGTGCGGGCGGCGTCACAACGGGAGAGTCTGGAGTCTGGATCAACAGGGAGCAGCAAGCAGGCAGAGGAGCAGAGTATAGAATACAAAAAGTGAGTAAATGGCGCAAAGAAATCAGAAAAAAAATCTTTTGAGCCTTATAAGTCGGCTCTGAACTGTATTAGCGTATTTGCAACTCCAAGAGTGGTTTTGGTAAAGATGATGGTCTAAAAAGAAAATACTTATGCTCCTGAATTTTTGCAAATACGCTACTACAGTTCAGAGACTCAAAAGATTGTGAGTGTTCCAAATTATATGTTTATTGCATATACTTTGATTACATATTGCCCTATGAAGGCTTTCTGTATATTACAGGTTTAACAATCTTTATCCATTGTGTGCGCAAACCTGCCTTTCCTGTATCCAAGAGGAGCAGATTAATTGCTTGCTAAAATTGTTTGTTTTGTTTAAAAGTGTTTTTTTTGTTTGTTTTTTCTGCAAGGGTCTTGAGAGGGAGCAGGTTTTTTTTTTGTGAATGGATTTGTAGGGCGGACAGGGGTCTTTGTAGAGGGGGGTAGGAGTTTTTGTTAATGGGGTGCAGGGGGTTTGTAGGGGGTGGGCAAAGGTCTTGGAGAGAGGGTGGCAAGGGTTTTTGTAGAGGGGGCAGGGGTTTTTGTAGAGGGGACTGGACAGTAGTTTTTGTAGAGGACGGCTGGCAGGGGATTTTGTAGAGGGGGAACTGGGCAGAGGATTTGTTAGAGGGGGGCAAGGGATTTGTAGAGGGGGATATGGGCAGGGATTTTGTAGAAGGTGGGGGGGTGTTGTAGAAGTCGGACTGGGCAGGAGTTTTGTAGAAGGGGGACTGGGCAGGGGTTTTTGTAGAGGGGGCAGGTGTTTCTTAGAAGGGTTTTTTTTTATTGCCTACTACTGTTGTAGTAGGAAAAAAAATAATAATAGAAAACATTAAAAAAAAATTTTTTACAAAATAGTGTTTTGTTTTTTTAACATTTGAATTAGGTCAGGGGGTGGACTGCCAGAAGCTCTAGGTACACCCCTGAGCCCATTACATTCTGAACTTCTCCTGCACAGCTTTCTCACCGCAGGGCAGTGAACTGTCCGCGGGGATATGACGTCATCCCGGCATCATTGCTGGGCGCACGAGGGATCTGTGAATGAAGAGCACAGAGGCCCCAGACTCCAGCCCAGCAGCAACCACTGGCCACCAGGAAGATGATCCACTCCCAGAACAAAGGAGGCTGGGTAGACCTCTTTAGTATTAAATGTGTATGCATGTAACTTTTGTGTATGTTTTGTCAGTGATTGGCTGTGTGTGTGTGGGGGTGGGGGGGCATGGATCTGTAGACATGTCTGTGATTGTGTGTGTAAGTTTGTGATTATGTGTGTGCAAGTTTGTGATTGTGTGTGTGTGTCTGTGATTATGTGTTTGTATGTATGTGATTGTGGGTATAGGTGTGATTTTATGTGTGTGGATCTGTGATTATGTTTGAGTATGTGTGTATTTATGTGATTGTGTGTAGGTCAGTGGCGGATCCAGAGCCTGATCTCGGGAGGTGCACTTGTAGATTATTTAAAGAAATAATCCAGGCACAATAACCACTACAGCTCAGTGTAGTAGTTATGGTGCCAGTAGTGCCAGGATTCCATCCCAAGGTAAGTAGTCAAACCGTTTAAGAACAGTTTAACAACTTACCTGGGGTCTGCTGGGATATAGGGCATAGGAGCAGTGGTATGTGTTAGGGGTGAAGTGTGTGTGAAAGGTGCAGTGTGTGTGTGTGTGTGTGTGAAAGGTGCAGTGTGTGTGTGTGAGCGGTGAAGTGTGTGTGTGAGTGCGTGAGGGCAGCAGTGTATGTCAGGGTTGCAGTGTGTATGTCAGGGTTGCAGTGTGTGTGTTTGGGGGCAGTGTGTGTTAGGGGGCAGTGTGTGTGAGAGTTGCAGTGTATGTTTGTTTGGGGCAGTATGTGTATGGGGGAACTGTATGTGTGTGTATGGGGGGCACTGTATGTGTGTGGGGGGCAGTGTGTGTATGGGAGCACTGTGTGTGGGGGGGACAATGTGTGTATGGGAGCAGTGTACGTGTGTATGGGGAGCACTGTATGTGTGTGTGGGGCAGTGTATGTATGGGGGAGCAGTGTGTGTGAGGCAGTGGGTGTATGGGGGAGCAGTGTGTGTGAGGCAGTGTATGTATGGGTGGCAGTGTGTGTATGGGGGGGCAGTGTGTGTGTGTGAGGCAGTGTATGTATGGGGCGTGTGTGTGTGTGTGTGGGGGCAGTGTGTGGGGGTGGGGCAGTATGTGTATGGGGGGCAGTGTTTGTATGGGGGGGAAGGAGGGTAGGCAGGCTTTTTAATAATGTTTTTTTATTTAAATTAAATGAATATATTTATGTCCCCTCCCTTCTTACCTTTATTGGGAGGAGGGGGGACATTTCTGGATCCCTGGTAGTCCAGTGAGGCGTCCCTGGTGGTCCCAGTGGGGAGAGTGAACTCTAGCCCAGTGGGGAGAGTGAACTCTAGCCCGTGGTAACCGCGGCAACACTCCATACTCGCGAGAGTAGGACCCGGAGGAGCTGCAGGCTGAGCTCCCGGGTCCTCTCTCCCTGCCAGCACGGTGCTCTGATCTCCCCTCCGGTCCGGGAAGGCACATTGCAGGGCTGGCACTTGGACAGTGCCAGCCCCGCATTAGCTGGCAGGGGAGAATCTCGAAGCTTGAGACACACTATAGGAAAAGATGCAAAACATCTTTCCTATATTGTGTTTCAAGCTGTTGTATACAGCAAACACAGATGAAAAGGAATGCATGTTTAAAATGGAATGAGGCAAAAATTTGATTCTTTGTTAAACTAATTTGCATATGCCCACCCAGAATCTTTTGCGGTTGTAACATCGCTGCAGTTTTGGGATTTCTGTGGTAAAAGCAAGTCTTATGGCTTGACTGGTGTGCAGATTTTTGTTTAACATTGTATTAACTATCCACAGACTTCAGGTGGAAGGGGTTTTCAATCACAATTTGGTTTTCAATCACAATTTTTATATATATATATATATATATATATATATATATATATATACACACACACACACACACACACACACACACACACACACACACACTCTGACGTATTCGATTGTATGCATTTATACAACTAGTTTGGGGATGAGTTTGGCAGAGCTGGAAGAGGGTGTGTGTATGTGGCTGCTTGTGGTTTTGCATGTCTGGGGGTGGCTGTCTGTTTCATTTGCGGCTGTATTGGGGGAATAGGGGCTTTAGTGTGGGGGCTAGTGGCTATAGTGGAGTAAAGCGTATAGAACAGCCCCAACTTCTGCCTCCAGGATAAATGAATGTGAAGAAGTGGTAAATTATGATGACTCATCAACATACAAAGCCATATACCCCATTATGCTTTATAGTTATTGGCCCATTCACACCTGGACTAATATTAATACAGCCTTTCTTACTTCAAGCTACACTTTACAAAGTCCCTAGACTTGCAAATTGCTAACTTCTATCTGTTTTCTGAGCTCCTGCCCTGAGCTGTTAACAGCTGGACAATGATGATCTACATAAAATATATTTTTTAAAACTACTGTGTGATATTGATAACTGAAAGTAGCAGTTTAGGCACCATAACAGCTTAAGCTGACCGCTCTCTGACAATCAGTGGCGACGTTGCCCGATTCTGCAAGAGTCTTCTAGTTTAGAGATTTTTAGAGAATGGAAGGGCAGAGAGGCAGGGATTTCTGCGTTGGAGCAAAGACTTTGCTTCAACCCCTTTAGTTGAGCCAGCGCCAGGGACCTTCTTGCACCATAACAACTTTATGACGCTAAATATGTTATGGTGCCCAGAGTGTTTCTTCAAGTAAATCTAATTTTTGGTTTCATTTCGTCAGAGTTTAGTAAATAAAACTGGCTTCTCTTCTAACTGGATCTGTAATATATACAGTTTCCCTATATGTGTAATAATCGAACAAACATATAAGTACCCTGGTTATGAATTGGTAAAAGCTGTGTGTCTGGCCACTGCAGCAAGTCAGTGGCTACTCATAATGAGTCATGCTTGCGCTAAATATAAAGAATGCAATTTGACAGTAGGTAACAGCCACAGCCTTAAAATAAAGCAGACTGTGTGTGGTGATGAAAATGGAAAGTTAATTTTTCTTTTTGCATCATACCAAAAAGTCTATTGGCCAATCATTCTTTTGAAGAGAGCTGTAGGCTGAAAACAGGAAATTGTCTGATTACTTTAGTTGCTATGTGTTTTCGTTTGGTTGTGCATTTCACATGAACTTTACTGTACAGTACTTAAAAGACCACTATAGTGCCAGGAAAACATACTCGTTTTCCTGGCACTATAGTGCTCTGAGGGTGCCCCCACCCTCAGGGTCCCCCTCCCGCCGGGCTCTGGGGAGAGGAAAGGGGTTAAAACTTACCTTTTTCCAGTGCCGGGCAGGGAGCTCTCCGCCTCCGATCCTCCTTCTCTCCTCCCTTTCGGCTGAATGCGCACGCGCGGCAAGAGCTGCGCGCGCATTCAGTCGGTCTCACAGTGAGAATAATGCAAGCGCCTCTAGCGGCTGTCAATGAGAGGATTTGAGGGCTGGATTAACCCATTTATAAACATGTTTATAAAAAAATGGGTTAACCCCTAGCTGGACCTGGCACCCAGACTACTTCATTAAGCTGAAGTGGTCTGGGTGCTGTGATAAAGTGAAGGCAGATAGGCCTTTTAACCCCAGGGGAAGAAAGTGTAGTTTGTGTGTTGAACAACACAAAACACTGTTTAGTTATGGGCCCCTGGGGTGGAGCATTTGGAGAGAAGGGTGGGCCAATGCTCCACTCCACAGTTTAGTGGTTTTCTGGGGAGACATGGATCCAGGCCAGGGTTTTTTGGATCGTCTCCAACCCACTGCTCAGCTGCAGTTAATGAGCTGTTGCAGTGGGAATAAACTCCTCCCTGCTAGACAGGTAAAGGAGAGGGATTGCTGGCTTCCTCCCAGGAAGCAGGTAGGAGAGAGGCTGATCTCTCCAGATAGAGTCAAAGAGACTAGGCACTGGGAGTGCAGAAGGAAGCAGTCAAGGCTGGCTTGGAGGCACTGGGAGTGCGGAAAGGAAAGCAGTCAGGGCAAGGCTGGCTTGGAGCACTGGGAGTGCAGAAAGGAAAGCAGTCAGGGCAAGGCTGGCTTGGAGCACTGGGAGTGCAGAAAGGAAAGCAGTCAGGGCAAGGCTGGCTTGGAGCACTGGGAGTGCAGAAAGGAAAGCAACAGGCTAGCTAGCAGAGTGTTGCTCTCTAATAAGGTTGGTGCAATATTGTTTTGTTTAGTTTAACCCTGAGAGATAGGGAACCTAAAGTGAGTTAGTGCTCAGACCGAGCTAGGTTTTTGTTTATAGGGTTTTCTGTTACATTTATGTTTTCATTTTACTGCTGTATCCTGTGTGAACTTACAAATAAAGTGCCTGGAGTATATGAATTACAAGGACTGTGCATGTTTTTGCCCTAGAGGACCGTGCTACCTGCTGACAAGGATCACAGTGCCTAGAGTAGTCCTTTAAGGATGCATTGATTACTGTAGAACCAGTAATCAGATGTTTAAAATACTGTGTCCTCTGACTATTCCTTTAGTGTTCTTTTACTTTCGTTTCAGAAACCGCTCTACCAGCATCGTGTAACAATGTGTTTCATTCTGAGCAGAGCTAGCAAGTACAAAAATCTTAAAGGAACACTATAGGGTCAGGAACACAAACATGTATTCCTGACCCTCTAGTGTTTAACCCACCATTTAAGTGGCTTGCTCCCTCCCACCCCCCTTAGCACCCTAACTTAAAAGTTAATAAAACTCACCTTATTTCCAGCGTGGCGCTGGCCCTGCCCCATAGGTGACATAATCAGAATTACCGATTTTTAGCCAATTCAAAGCTTTCCCATGAGGACTGGCATGGCTTGGGAGAAAAAGTGATTCAAATCACGTCCCCCGTGCCACTTAAGGGGGGTGTGACGGACCACCTTGCACCCAGACAGGGTACCTTCATCAATCACTGTTTCCTAGTACTTGCGAGTACCATAAGCACTGCACTGGAACACCATAACCACCGTAAACCCCATGAACTGGTTGGGGTCTCGCCGTCCTCCACCCACCCTGGACCCAAGACCAGGACCCAGCTTTCAGTGGGTAGACCTCTCCTAGTCCAGAGAGTGTAGCAGGAACAGCTCTTAGAAGAGCTAATGATTATACTCAGGGGACTATAGTGATTATAGCAATCCCCAGAGTGTATGTAGTTCACCAATCCCCCAAACATGAGCCAAGACTTCATGAAGGGGGTAAAGCATTCTGTTTAATGGAAGCCACAGCTGGCCTTTTATGCTAGTCCCCATGAAAGTTGGACACCCACATGGACCTTGTTGGGGACAGGGACACAAAGCTTACAAACCAATCAGAACAGTAATTAAATGTACGACACTCCCATAACAAACATACAATCCTTCCCCTCTGCCTGTGAGATAATTGAGTCAGATACTGTATTAACCCAATTATTTCCAGGCAGAAAAACACATTTTACAAAACACACCATAAATGTTACATCCCCTGATAACCCTGATCTGGGTGAACAACATATCCAAAAATCACCCAGATCAGTTCAGGAATTTCCTGGAAGTCTTATTTTTGACCAACCGTGCACATGGTCCCATGCCCAAAACAGTTCCAGAGAATTAGTGCTAACGGTCGGTCTCTCTGTCTGGAGTACAAAAGTACATACTTCACATAAACAGAGTCTATTAAAGTGCATTGGGCATGGTGTATTGCAGGTCCCATAGTCCTGAGGTAAGAGGCTGGCCAGCAGGCCCCTGCAATAACCAGTGACGAGGTTACTTTCATCACAGGGGGCCAGGTACCTAAATAGTAAAACACTATAGTGTTAGGAATACATGTTTGTATTCTGGACACTATCGTGTTCCTTTAATTATAAACCTAAACCAGGGCTCGACGAATCCCAGGTTGTCATGGTGCCTAGGAATTTAGCCTTGGTGCCTGAAATATGTAAGCCCGGCGGGCGGACTGCTGGGGAATTATGGAGGTTGGTGGCAAGTTGGGGGGTCGTGGAGGCGGGCGGCTAGCTGCGTGAATAGTTGGCGGGCGGCAAGGGAGCTGTGATGTTCATGCTCTGCTCCCTCACTTACTGCTTATTGAGACTCAGAATATGACATCATATCCCGACCTCACTAAGTGGCGAGCGGGGGAGCAGAACATGGACATCACAGCTCCCTCGCCGCCCTGGTGCAATACGTGCAGCATGCTGTCTGCCTCCATAAATTCCTAACTTGCCGCTTGCCTGCACGATCCCCCAGCAGGCCGCCCACCTACACAATCCCCCAGCCAGTCACCGACTGATTCCCACAGGTATCAATACAGGCAATAATGTGTGAGTCTGTGTCAGTGTGTGTCTATTTGTCATAGTGTGAGTGCATTGGTCTCTCTGTCATGGTTTATGTGTGTGTGTGTGTTTGTCTGTCATGGTGTGTGTCTGTGTGTCATGGTCTGTGTATCATGGTATATGTGTGTGTCTGTGTATCATGGTACGTGCGTGTGTCCGTCTGTCATTGTATGTGTGTGTATGTCTGTCATAGTTTGTGTGTCTTTCTGTCATGATCGGTGTCTGTCATGGTACGCGTGTGTGTCTGTCATGGTGTGTGTGAGTGTATGCGTCTGTCATTGTGTGTCTGTTTGTCATGGTATGTGTGTGTGTCTGTCATGGTATACGTGTGTGTCTGTCATGGTATATGCGTGTGTGTGTGTTTGTGTCTGTCTTGGTGTGTGTGTGTGTGTCATGATGTGTGTGTTTAGGTTACCAGACCCCTTCTGTTCGCAAGGGAATTGTGTTTTTACTCACCTTTTTTTACCATGTCGTGCTGATCTCAAGCTTGATGATCTCAGCCAATCTAATGTTTTCCCATAGAATTGGCTGCAAAACACTGCACCAATCAGCATCTCCTCATATAGATTAATTGAATCAATGCATCTCTACGAGGAACATTAAGCGGCTCCATGCAGAGCGTGAAGAGGCTGAATGTAGGTGCTGCACAGTGAAAAGGCAGTGTTTACATTGAAAAGCATGCAGGGAGAGGCTATAGACACCAGAACCACTACATTAAGCTGTAGTGAACCTGGTGACTATTGTGTCCCTTTAAGATTTGTATTTTTGTCATTGAATATAAAGCTATGTAAGTTTAAAAAAAAATCTGGCTCCTAGATTCAAAGCAAATTTGTCAAGCCCTAACCTAAACAGTGTAATAGTCACTGAGTTGGGAACTAACCACCCAACCAATATGATCCATTTTGAGTGAGTGTCTCTGACACTTGATTTTTGGATTACCAATCTTCCTTTAATAATGAAATAGTAATTAAATAAAACAAATGCGTTTCACCAACACAGGGCTTCTTCAAATGGTAATGGCTGTGAGGGAGCCCCATACTTTAGGTTTTGCTGCCTATATCCGCATATTTTCTGGCTGGTCACTTAGTGCTGATCCATTTGTTGTCTGTTTATTTAAATAAATATGTATACAACTTCATAACGTTGTAATTTTAGAAGAAACTTCTTACTGGAAAGAAGCAAGATATTTATCACAGATTTTGTGATTTGTTTTTGTTAATCATGCATCTAGATGAGATTTGATGTGTTTAATCCTCTTGCTAATTTAATGGAGACCCAATTAAAATACTCATGTAGTGTGTGTTGGTTGAAAACCTATCTGCCATTCTTTACAAAATTATTATTAGTGATTGAATCTTAAACTGGATGCTGTGTTTATTTTTGTAGGTGTTCACCGGCCTTCCCAAACATCAGATATGCCTGGCTTTTACTCTATTCCCCCAGGAGGAGTTGGACAGATACCACCTTCAGTGGGATGGTGAGTATTGAAAACAAGACAAGATTATAATAATGAACCTTAATATTATACAGTCTAATTAAATGTTTTTAAAAATATATATTTTAAATTATGTCTTAAAGTAAAAAATGAATATGCTTTTGTGAATTTAACAACATAGTCTGCATATATTTTCAGATATTATTTACTGGTAAGTATATTATATACTAGTAAGCCCAAATGCTTGATATTTGGATGCTTGTGCTGTCGTGCGCAAGTCCTGGTAATTGGCTATAAAATACATATAGTACTTTCACTGTCTACTTTATATTAGATATGTTTGTTTGCAATTTAGGCCTCTGATTCACTGCACACAGCATGGCCTATTTTTGAGTCATGACACAAGGTTTTATAACCAGCTGCTTAGCAGTTCAAAGTGCTTCCAAAGGCTTCGAAGGGGCAGATAATAATATGTAACTTTATGGGAAGAGACCACAAAAATAGAATTGCTTAGTAAAAACCATTTTCACTCTACCTGAAATTCATCTGAATAACCATATGATGGACAGCTAACAATAGATTTTACAGCTATATATGTTGAATAACAACAAAACTTTGACATTTTTTCTTCTGAGGCAAAAGTAAAGTACCACTTTCCATAGATGCCTGTTACTTACAATTGTTTTACATTTGATAAAGTGTGAATTTTTAATTGTAGTCCAAAATTGTCAAACTGGAAACAAAAACAAGCCTGACTTGGAGAATTTTTCCACTTTGTCTATTTTGGTTTAAAACTATAAATTATAAAATAAAATTCAGTCTTCGCTATGGAGAATTGGTACACACTGTATTTGTAGAGGTCACTTTAAACTTATCCTAGATAGAAGGATTAATGTTAGTCAATAACTTGTATATCCATGCCATAACTATTGCATGCAGTACACGCTACTAATAAATACAAAACTGTGAAGTACTAGCTGCCTGTGTTTCTTCCTTAATCTTGAAAAACTGAACATAGTCATATATATGACACTACTAAACCACCCAAATCTAGAAAACCCAATGTGTACTTTTAGCTGGCCCCACTCAGAAATAATTTGAACATTGTATAGGATAGCAGTCAACAGACTAGTAGGATATTGGTTTATAGAAACCGCTGGAAATGCAGATGACTGTGATACTGACTTTCCTGTGGTTTCCTACCAAGAAAATAACTGTGCTTATCTTAATGTATAGAGCCAAAACATTTAGAAAATAAGGGCATGTCCCTCAGTTAGCGATGTTTGCCAGGAGGCCATTTTGAATTATATTTACTATCTCTTTATATAGCTGTAAAGTAAAATGTTTACCTGCAAGCTTAGATCAATTGAATGAAATGTAGGTCCCAGGGGTAGCCAACATAACTCCCCTTCCTACAATTTTACAGCCATTGACTTATTTTCTTTTAGGACAATTGCTACAGATTGTAAGACCAGTAGTTCTGCCACATCTGGAAAGCTATAACCAGTACTACTATAATTTTTATAGTTAATATTTGATTATTAAAATTTCTTTCAATATATATTATATCCCTAATATCAATGCTTCATAACATACATCTAAATTTAACATCTCATGATTTTATAAAAAAATAAATAAAAATAACACAATTGCTAAAGTGATAGCATTTTACAGTAGATTCGTATTTAGCAGTCTACTATACTAATGTGTACATCGTCAACAAAAATTAATTATTTACTTAACGAAGAAGTGAGTTGTCAATTTATCAATACAGTCTACATCAGCAGATTGATAATCCAATTTTCCATGTTGATAATGCTCCTTTTTCACACTAAAATTAATATTTGCCATAGTTATGTATCTGTTGTTCATGGCTATTTTATTTGTTTTTTTATTTTTTTTGCCATCACAGAGTTCAATAAATTATAATTTACAATTACAGCAATTAGCATGTCAAACTAATTTTGACTAAAGTTGTCAGCCCCTTCTTTTTTGGTATTGTAATAATTTGTCCATTGGAGTAAAATATGCTGTTTTGGATTAGTATTGTATGTTTCTTTCCTGCTTTGGGATCGGAATGTAGAACTTCAAAGGAATCAGGAGGTTCTTGATGTATTGTAGGTCTTGGATACTTGGTGTGATTACAACATATGTGATTAACTTTTAAGTAGTGTGGGAGAGATTTGCTGTCTGACAATTTGTAAACAGAAGGTCAGGACTCAGCTAATTTCAGTTTGTTATCATGATATTTGAATGGAGGTTGACTTTCCAGAGACATGCAGAAATTCTAGTTACAAGATAAAATATGTTTGGAATGCCAGGATGAAAGACACACAAAACCACAGGCAAACAACTTCTGTCATGAACCTGTAGTGACTAACTGGAGATAACATGCTAAGTACTGGGACAGGTACAAATCTGCCAATCAATAGATACAGTTAGAAAAATGTGTTTTTCTGGGTTTGTTAATCCCACTTTAACATTTATGTAAATGCTTATCTCAGGGCAATTTACCTTTTTCCAATGCATTTATAGTTTTTAGAAAAAGCACTAAAATCTATTTATAATGTGCCGTAACACAAAGATAAATCAGTGGCTAGCGCTCCAGCTGCAGTATCTCCAACTCTCACGTTCCATTCTTAGCGAGGCCGATTCAGCCTTTATTTAAACCATCTAATAATTATCAAATAACATCTAGACACCAGTGCATATTGAATATGTCATATTTTGTGTCTATTCATTCTACTGTGTCACGTATTACATAGTCACATGTAGTTACATGTCTTATGATGGTATTTTGTTTTTTTGTGGTGGCAGGAATTTTTTAAGAGAGAGGAGTATTTATTTGACTCTCACAAATCAAATATTGATATGTGAACTATCAGCAATTAAAATATTTAAGCCAAACTTTCCAAATTTATAACCGTTTCACAAATTGTCTGTTCTGGACTAAAGTATAAAATTAGTTTGAATTCACTTTAAATTCTTAACAAGTAAAATGTTATTTAATGTTTTTTCACACTTCTAGAGGATTTTTATTATCTCTTAATTGCGGTTGAGTAGGCTTTTTTCTAATCAAAATTGTTATAGCTTAGTTATAGTATTCTTGAACTAGTCTCTAACCATCTTAGATTGTTCCTATAACTCTGCATAATCTAGTGGCACTTCTTCTCAATAAAGTGGTCTGGGTCAGTGGTCCTGTCTTAGTAACAAATTGCAATTTTTTTAAAGAAACCAAAATGTTTACTTTGCAGTGTAAAATCCACCCTTTAGTGGATGACATAATGACACCCACTAAAGGAACTTCCACTGCAACTACAGAGTAAAACTCAGTCACATGACCTGGAAGCCCCCATAGGAAAGCATTCATTCAATGCTTTCCTATTGGGAAGCTTGGATGTGCTCACGGCTGTGCATGCCACACATGCCCACCAGGTTCTCAATACTTTTCAATGAAGAGCATTGGGAGGACCATCAATGGACAAGGACAGTCCTCCAAGTTGCGTAGAAAGGCTAAGCACTGTGAAAAGTTAAAGGGACACTATAGTCACCAAAACAATATTAGCTTAATGAAGCAGTGTTGGTGTATAGATCATCCCCTGCATTCTGCTGCACAATTCTCTGCCATTTAGGAGTTAAATCACTTTTGTTTCTTTTTATGCAGTCCTAGCCACACTTCTCTTGGCTGTGATTCACAGAGCCAGCAAGAAAAATAAATGTGTTCAGATGTAACTTACTTTAGATGTTTTTATCTCCTGCTCTGTAAACTGAACTGTAATTAATACAGGAGGCTCCTGTTGGTTCTAGCAAGCTATTGACAGAGCAGGAGATAAGAAATGCAAGGTTAAACACATTTACAATAAAGGAAGTAGAAACATTAGAATACTCTTTACAGGAAGTGTTTATGAAGGTTGTGTAAATCACGTGCAGGGAGGGTTGACTAGGACTGTATAAACAACATGATTTAAGTCCTAAATGACAGAGAATTGAACAGTGAGACTACAGGGACATGATCTATACATCAAAACTGCTTCATTAAAGGAGCACTATAGGGTCAGAAACACAAAAATGTATTCCTGACCCTATAGGGTTAAAACCACCATCTAGCCAACCTGGTCCCCTCTTGCCTCTCTAAAAATAGTAAAACTTACTTGTATCCAAGTCTGCAGCTGCATATTTTGTCCCTGTTTCCTTTAGACCTGCCCACTGTCTGATGACGTCAGCAGAAGTGGTAGCCTGATCCAATCACAGTGCTTCCCTATAGGATTGCCTGAGACTGACAAAGAGGCAGATCAGGGGCAGAGCCAGCACAATTCAAACACAGCCCTGGCCAATCAGCATCTCCTCATAGAGATGAATTGAATCAATGAATCTCTATGAGGAAAGTTCAGTGTCTGCATGCAGAGGGTGGAGACACTGAATGTTTGGATGCATTTTAGGCAGCCATGACCCAGGGAGGATCTCTAACAGCTATCTGAGGAGTGGCCAGTAAAGTTATCACTAGGCTGTAATGTAAACAATGCATTTTCTCTGAAAAGACAGTGTTTACAGCAAAAAGCCTGAAAGTAATGATTCTACTCACCAGAACAAATCGAATAAGCTGTAGTTGTTCTGGTGACTATAGTGTCCCTTTAAGCTAAAGTTGTTTTGGGGACTATAGTGTCCCTTTAAGCTAAAGTTGTTTTGGGGACTATAGTGTCCCTTTAAGTATTACCATTTCATTTAATAATTTATTGCACACACTAGGCATGGAGGGGTCTGTTTAACTAGGGACAAGGATAATAAAGTGTTAGTAATACAGAGTTGTAATGTTTTAGTGTTCCTTTTACTGAACATTCCGAGCCCCACAACCACTACAGCCTACTGTAGGGGTTATGGTGCAAGGAGTAGCCCGGCACCCTCCCATGGTAACTAGTCAAACTATTTGAGAATGCTTTGACAGCTTACCTGGGCTCCACTGGACACAAGCTGCCACCTTTTCTCCACTTTCTTTACACATCTGACACCAAAAGTGAATGAATAGGTCAGAGCACCTGATGAAAAAAACAGACTTTTCTAGCCGCAATAAAGAGTCACATTTCAGAAGAGTTGTTCACTATTTCAGGTTGTTCCTGGGTTCCATAGAGATAGATGGGTACATATTTTCATGGTTGGCTACCTGTACAAGGAGTGTTATTTTTTTAAATTTAATACCTTTAATATAAAAAAAAAGGTTAATATAATGTAACAAATATAGGTATTTTCTGCACTTTGTAATTAAAATTTTGGTAACAGCAACACTCACTCGAATTATTGACTTTTTGGATTATTTCTTCCCACTCACAGGCAAAGCCAGCCTGTCTATCCCTTATCATCTTGTGGATTTAGACAGCCATATTCCTCCACACTGTCTCCTGGTGCTTCCTACTCCAGGTAAGTATTTGGCTGCCGAGATGGGGCAAGGGTTCCCTGATCTCTTGGCTTTGCAGCTTGCACTGCTCAAGCTTTTTTTTTTGTCACATACAATGTTTGTGCATCCTCCAGATAAGGGAGACTCTCCAGCTTTATGTGTTGCATCCGTGCTTTTCTTACGTTGTTTTCAAAAAAGCAGTCTTCTGATGTTTCAGTGTATGCAAATATTGCAGCAAAAGAAACCAGCTTATGGCATATCTGTAGAGTCTGTCTTGTTCATATAATTGTACATGTTTTATTTTGACAAAAACATTTAGTTCTGACGTGGATAAATCACTACCTAGTATTTTCAGTAATAGATAAACATGTAGTCGATATAAATTGGGTGGTGCTAGGTTCCACTAATATTTCTTCTAAGTCAAGCACAGTTTACAGGTAGAGTAACTGCAAAAATCCTTCTGTTTTGAGGTATGAGAAGGCTTATTATTATTTTTGGCAGTTATATAGCTCCAACCAGGGCTGGACTGGGAACTAAAAGCAGCTCTGGAAAAGATTCTATACCAGCCCAATAATGCGTCGCCCCAGCATAGTGTGCTGATATAGAGGGTTAAAAGAAAACTCAAAATTGAAAACTATTACCTCGTTTAGTGTATCTTGTCTCCAATTCTCTCCTTTTTGTCTCTTACAGCCACCCTTGTAATTCTCTTTTAGCTCCCCTTGCGTATCTTTTACTTCATCTCAGACCCTTTGTGTTTCTTTTTACCCTTCTCCAGCCTCTGTATGTCTCTTTCCCCAGCCCCTTTGTCTCTTCCTCCTCCTTCCAAATCCCATCTGTGTGTCTCTTTCTAACTCCAGACTCTGTGTGCCTCTTTCTCTTCTCCCAGCCACCCTGTGTCTCTTTTTCCCCCAGCCCAGCGTTGCCTCCCACAAACCTTGTGTGTCACTTTGTTCCACTTCCCTTCTGTATGTCTCTTTGTCCCCCCACAACAAACCTTATCTGTGTCTTTCTCCCCTCTCCTCCCTGTCTCTCTTCCCCATCTCCTCCCTGTGTTTCTCTTCCCCCATCTCCTCCCTGTGTCTCTCTTCCCCATCTCCTCCCTGTGTCTCTCTCTTACCCCTCTGTCTCTTTGTTCCCCCTCCCCTGTGTCTCTCTATTACACCTCTGTCTCTTTGCCCCCCCTTCCCTGGTGTCTCTCTATTACCCCTCTGTCTCTGTGTCCCCCCTTCCCCTGTGTCTCTCTATTACCCCTCTCTTTTTCCCCCCATCCTCTGTGTCTCTCTCTATTACCCCTCTCTGTGTGCCCCCCTTCCCCTGTGTTTCTGTTACCCCTCTGTTTCTGTGTCCCCCCTGTCCTGTGTCTGATGCGGCCCCTGTCACAGGAGGACTGAGGGAGGGGGCAGAGCTAACTACCATGCTCCCTCGCGGCTCCCATAATTCCCAGCACAGCCACATCATAGCGTAATCACTACTCTATGATGTGGCTGTGCTGGGAATTGTGGAAACCGTGAGAGAGCATGGTAGTTAGCTCTGCCCCTTCCCTCAGTCCTGCTGTACTGCTGTCAGTATCAGTGAGTGTGCCGCCCGACCGGTTATGCGGCCGCCAGGCACACTCACTGATACTGACAGCAGTCATACTCATGAGATGGGGCTGCTGGCTGCAAGGTAAGTAACCACCTCAGAGTGTGCTGCTGGACCAGCCATCCAGCAGCACCGACATGCAACCGGCGGCTGCGATATTATTAAAAAACGGCTGCAGAGCTCCCTCTCTATAGGGAGTTAGAGTTCTGCAGCCCCCAGGTGCCACGGCCCACCGGGAAATTTCCTGGTATCCCAGTGGGCCAGTCCGGCCCTGGCTCTAACATATTCTGCTGCACTTTATTACACTATTATAAACAAATAGATAAACATGTAGTCGATATAAATTGGGTGGTGCTAGGTTCCACTAATATTTCTTCTAAGTCAAGCACAGTTTACAGGTAGAGTAACTTCAAAAATCCTTCTGTTTTGAGGTATGAGAAGGCTTATTATTTTTGGCAGTTATATAGCTCCAACCAGGGCTGGACTGGGAACTAAAAGCAGTCGGGTAGTAACAGTCCCAGCTTGCCTATCCAGAGGACTTGGAGGCGTGGCTTGAAACTGTGCTTCCAATCGTTCAAATGATTAAATTATAGGAATTTGGAAGCTAGGACATGGAGGGAACTACTGTAAGCCCTGTAACAACTTCAATTAGATGAAGTTGGTATAGTGAACAGTGTTCTTTATGGTGTTTCCTACAACTACTAGCAGTAGACAAGCAGATTAAAATAGCCATACAATACCAGGTGATTTGAACAAGTCTGGAGCTAACCCACCTCCATATTTAATACAAACACCCAGGGCCACCATGACTTTACAGATTCTGTGGCCTGTGTCTATACAGACACAAATTCAGACGCATGGATACTTCCACACAGAGATGCATAATCTAAGGCACACATTTATGCACACACACATACATATACTAATATACACGTTATTTTTAGCCATTCTCATGTTTAGATATATTTCTGATGCAGGGATGTTGTATCCATGGTGTCTATTGTGAAATGATGGCAATTATGTCTTGCACAACTTCCTTAGAACACTGAGAAGAAGTGATATGACAACACATTCTTCTATCACTGCCACGCACCAATCAGTAGGGAGCTGTTCATGAAGTCTAGTAAAAGACTTGTTTTGTGGGAGACTTTGAGAGTATATTTATGGGAGCTGTTACTAATTACGGTACCTCAAGGGGTGTGCCTTTAATGGAAGGGTCCATTATTAAAATAATGCGAACGACCCTAGTTTGCGCAGTAATAATATTTACACTTTGCACAAAACATGTATGATTACACGAAGAACTTTTCTTCCCAGCATTTTTAATACTATCACTACATTTAACAAATATGTACTTGCGAGATGTAAATAATGAAATCCACACCACATTATCCTGCAACTGGTCAGTCACTTTTATATGCTCTTTCCTTTGTTACTTGTAGTCAGAATTGAGAAAACATACAGAGAAGAGGAAACTTTAACATTCTAGGTTATTCGCTAAAGTGAGAATTTAAAGGGAATTTCAAATTACTGCGCAAAATAGCCATGCTGATAGCAGTGCAGAATGTTTCCAGTTAGGCTATTTGGGCCTTTAATTTAAAATTCACTTTGATTTGAGTTGACTACGGATTCCTGACAGTTCTGACTTTAGTGAATAACCTAGAAAGTTTCTATTTTCCCTCTTCATTAGGAAAGTTTGCCCTGGTTTTGCCTTACTGGATTTTTTATCTTATTTGTTAAATCTTTAATATAAATTTGAAAAAATAAACAGTGCATCTCATTAACAAAAGATAATCATGAGTTATAGGTCATTTCCAAAGATTTGTATAGAATGGTACAAATTCCCCTTTAATTGTACTTCCCCAAACAAGGGGAGAGCTTTTTCACACATTCTTAACGCAAGTGCTTTCAGTCAGGAGCCACATATATTAAGCAAAATGTGATAGGTATAAACCTGTTTAATTCATACAAACTTTTAATGGAAGTTTTCAGCTAAACCTGTGGTAACAGGCAAAATTCATTAAATGGTAATGAACGAGATCAAAGGTTTGCTTGTAGCAGCACCATTAGCTGAACTCTTCTGTCACTAATGTATTGTTTGAAACAAGTCATAAATTGTGCATTACACACAGAGACCCATTTTATTAAAAAACCTAGAGTCACCAGACCGGTTTAGAGTTTAAAAAAACTTCATGGTACATGAGATTTTTCAAGGCATTTATCCAATACATTAACAGTAAGAAAACAATCAAAAATTAATTGTGCAAATTCTACTTGTTAAGATAAAAAAAATTAATTTTAGGGGTGTTGTATCACCATAATTTTCTACTTAGTACTACTGCAAATTGCCATGATTATGTATTATATACTTTTAAAAGGCTATCCTTTTTACAAAACAGTCATATGGGTAATCAATAGGGAAAATCTAAGCAACACTGCCACACACTGTTATATCGGCAATAATAAAACTCTTACATTTTAAGGCACCTTTATTGCAGCTTGAGAGGAAATGCCTTTGGTATACTTTATACAGTGGCTTTTCTATCTCATAACAGAAAGAAAGGCTGATTTCAGGCTGGTGTATATATCATTTATTAAAGAGACACTCTAAGCAACAAAACAACTTCAGTTTTGTACATAGTGGTGGTTTTAGTACATAGATCAGAGGAAAGAAACCTATGGCACTTGAGGCTGCCAGAGCCAAATAGGCTCTAGCCTGCCAGGAGTCCCAGTGGAACTTCAGATATTTGCTAGAGCAATCTGAGTGGTGATTGCAGGTGGTAAGGAACAATGCGTAATTTACACACTGCAGCACTTAAAGAAAGTGATCTCAAATCATTTCCTCCCAGCGCTCATGAACAGTATCCGCACTGGAGTAGAGCAGCCCACAGCGCTCCTGCTCATGACCTGTACCTGGCCAGCCCGGTCCCCACTAGACACCAGGGAAGCTAGATATACACAGACCTGTAGAATAAACCTCCCCCTCTCAAATAATACAAACAGACACACAATCCCTACAAACATAAAACCACTAACAATCCATATACACATACAATACACAAGTAGCCTCTCACATGCAATACCACAAGCAACCCCACAAATGCACACACCACCAAACACACAATGTGACATATCATCCACACATACAATTCCACAAGCAGGCCCCATACACAGCCCACATTCAAAGGTATCATACGCAATACCACAAACTGCTCATGAGCATATAAAATACAACAGCCCATATATGCACAAATACAATGCTACAAAACAACCGTAGCACCAATAAAAACACAAGCCGAATACGGAAACATACACCTCAATTTAAAAACAAATAGGACTGGCAAACGAAATAACTGCAAGATCTTATTTTGGCGAAAAACTACTAAGCAGTTGTCTACCCTTGCTGCTGCAGTGTCACTGCTTAAAACACTATAGTCACCTAAACAACTTTTGCTTAATAAAGCAGTTTTAGTGTATAGATCATGCCTCTCAGGTTTTACTGCTCAATTCACTGCCATTTAGCAGTTCAATCACTTTGTTTCTGTTTATGCAGCCCTTGCCCCACCTCCACTGGATATGATTGACACAGCCTGCATGAAAAAAACTTTCAATCAGATGTAATTTACCTTAAACAATTTTATCTCTTGCTCTGTAAATTGAACTTTAAACACACACAGGAGGCTCTTGCAGGGTCTAGCAAGCTATTAACATACTAGGGAATAAGAAAATCTAAATTAAACAGAACTTGCAATAAAGTACGTATAAACGTTGGATGACTCTTTACAGGAAGTGTTTAGGAAGGCTGTGCAAGTCACATGCAGGGAGGTGTGACTAGGGTTCATAAACAGAGAGATTTAACTCCTAAATGGCAGAGAATTGAGCAGTGAAGCTGGAGGGGCATGTTCTATACACCAAAACTGCTTTGTTAAGCAAAAGTTGTTTTGGTGACTATAGTGTCGCTTTTATGCAACTGCCCTAGCTGAGACTCATACATCCTCCCTACACACTTCCTTAAAACGAGTCAAACTTTTTTAGCTTATTGCACAGTGTGTTACATTTTTTACTTTTTTTATCCTGCTCTATTAATAACCTGCTAGAGCCTAAATTCTAAAATAAAGACATAGCCATGGGAGGTGTGGCATGGACTTCATAAACAGAAACCAAGGAATTTAAAGCCGCTCTGTCACCAGCCCCCTCCCTTAAAAAAAAAAAAAAGTGTTTCATAAAGATAAAATCAATAAAAACATTGATTGTGTTGGAATTTCACTGAAATTGTGATTGTTTCGCTGAATGCGAGATAATATCTATGGAGCCTCCCACTGTCCTCCATAGACTTAAGGTTATACTCTTGCACATGCGCGAGAGTACAGCAATTATGTGGGCTCCTGACAGATGAAGCATCAGAAACTGAAGAGAGTCTGCAGTTGGAGATGTCTCTGTCAGCAAGGAACAGCTTAAGGATAAGTAAATCTAATTTGCACTGCAACCCTGGGCCACTGCACACCAGGCAGCAAAATATGCAAAGACCCCAGAAGGTGACAGAGCCTCTTTAATTTCCATATGGCAGAGAACTGAACAGTGGGACTGCAGGAGCATAATCTATGCACCAAAACTGCTTCACTAAAGGGAATCTATAGTCCTGTTATTTGGGAATATAGATTCCCTTATGTCCACTTTCTTTTTAAAGACTACTCATCTAAATTCTAGCACTGGTACTCCTCTGCTGCAGCTGCCCAATCCATGTCCAGTGATGTCAGCATCCAAACTGACATTACCCGCAATCTACTCTAATCGATTTCTTCTCATAGAAGCAATGTATTGGAACTTGGCATGCGTGTCCAAACACCGCACTCCTCCAATCAAATGCTGCCATGAGGAGCATTTCATTCCCAGACCAAGTTTTACTGGGAAGCGCCTTTAGAGGCTGTCAGGAAGACAGCCACTAGAGGTGGATTTACAAAAACCTGCAATGTTTTACATTGCACAGTTAAAACTAGAGGACCCACTGCACCCAGACCACTTTCTTGAAATGAAGTATAGTGTTCATTTAAGCTAAAGTCTGTAAATTCTTAAAATATCCCCTTCACTCTGTGGACGCCATAAAGGAATTCAATAATACTTTAGATTTACATCTATCATGAGCACTGATTTAATAATAAGTGGACATGCAATTTCAGCCTAACCTGAACCTGACTGGGCCCTTGGGACCCAGAAGTTCTGCAGTACACATTGACCTAAAATGCCAACCTTTCCTTTAATGATCCTGCACGGTTGTTGAGAGGCATGACTTCCATTTCCTAGAGACACATATAGGAGCTGGATGGCCTAGCCACAAGTTTCCTGGGACTGTGACACTTTTAAACAAAAAAACAGGGTGGTTTATCAGCAGTTTAGCAGTCTGTCTATAAATGTGTTGTTTAATGAGCATCTAGAAGATTAGAAACCTCTCTCTAACAACACGATGTTAACAATTATAATTACTGAATAAGTTAAAGGAACACTCCAGGCACCAAACCCATTAAAGCCTACTGTAGTGATTATAGTACCAGTGTTCCTCACAAATTATTCAGTTAGAACTGTTTAGGTTGGACTCTGCAGGAGAATCTGGATATCTCTGCTTACGCTTTTGGCAATTGCCATCGTCCCTACATGACCCTGCCTAGCTCAATGTTAGTTGGATTCTCCGGCAGGTCCCAAATAAGTAATCAGACTGTTCTAAAACATTTTGAAAAGGAACTCTGAGAGTGTGCATGGGCATTCCTGGTGTCATAATAATTGCATCTGTCTGTAGTAGTTGTGGTGCTTAGAGTTTTCCATTATAAGGGACACTATAGGCAGCCAGACCACCAGACCACTTCAGCACTTTAAAATGGCCTGGATACACTGCCCCTGTTTCCCCTACTCCTGCAATGTCTAGCTCTGCATGAGGACACTCTGTGGCATGAGGCCTAATGCGCATGTGCAATGGGTCCCTTCAATCGGATGAGGCGGAGGGCAATCCAGTGCTGGAATCGGGTAAGTGAATAAAAGGTTATTTAACCCTTTACATCGCTGGGTGGGAGGGCTGCTGCCATAGACTATAGTCACCAGAACAACTACAGCTTATTGAATTTGTTCTGGCGAGTAGAATCATTACCTTCAGGCTTTTTGCTGTAAACACTGTCTTTTCAGAGAAAATGCAGTGTTTACATTACAGCCTAGTGACAACTTCACTGGCAACTACTCATATGGCTGTTAGAGATCCTTCCTGGGTCATGGCTGCCTAAAATGCATCCAAACATTGTGTCTCCACCCTCTGCATGCAGACACTGAACTTTCCTTATAGAGAGATTCATTGATTCAATTCATCTCTATGAGGAGATGCTGATTGGCCAGGGCTGTGTTTGAATTGTGCTGGCTATGCCCCTTATCTGCCTCCTTGTCAGTCTCAGACAATCCTATGGGAAAGCATTGTGATTGGATCAGGCCACCACTTCTGATGATGTCAGCTGACAGCTTGCTATTCTGAGGCAAACAGCATGCAAAGCTACAGCTTCAGGCCTGAATACAAGTAAGATTGTGCTATATTTAGGGAGGCATGAGGGGCCCAGGGGGGCTAGATGGTGGTTTTAACACTATAGGGTCAATAATGCATGTTTGTGCCCCTGACCCTTTAACAATAAATTATTCCTTTAAGCACAGTATGCATATATAATACTCTCACTGCATACAGGAAGGAAGCCAACAGCATTGTATGATCAGTCACACACCATTAAAATATCTTACATTTTTACTACAGACATTTTGAGACGTCATTGCCTTCTTTTTGTATTCATCACAGTTTATAGATCAAAACATCTAATTTTATAACTTGTAAGATCCAATATGTTTGGGTTCTAATACTAAGTATCTTACTTCTTAATATTTTAATCTATTATTCTACAGTTTCACAGTTTTCTTTAATTTTACCTCCTCATTTGTATACTGTTGTGTACGGAATTTCAGAATGTTTGTAAACAATAGGCACCAAGATACTTCGGGTGGCAGAATGCGAGCAGCTTTCACTGACCTGAAGAGAAAACTGTCCATAAAACACAACTCACTTTACCACAAAGGAAACAAGGAAATTAACAAAACTCAGTTATAATGACAGCACTATGTGTGTCTGAGGACAATGTGTCATCAAGTGTGGCTTTACAATCCTGCGCACAGTGCCGGGAAGGATGATGAGTACGACCCTGCTTAGCAGCTCCTGGATTACCCACACTCTGTGTGTGATTTGAGCAGTTTTTAAAAACTGTGAGGTCACATTGAGGGCTGATCAGGTCTTGGAACATCGTGGGTCTTTTTCCTCTTTTTCTGCTGCAGATCTGAATGTATTGTGAAGTGCCCTACAGTGCCAGGAAGCCATGTACAGGGAGAGATATGCACAAATAGGGCAACTGCCTTCTCCCTCCCATCCATTCTTATTTTACGACTGCTAATCATCTTCTCATTTTGTGGGATTAGGACTGAATTTAAATTCCTTCTGCTGCTTCCTGAATACTTTGAAATAAACATCCTTTAAAAGCAAAAAATTAAAAAAAAGGATCAAGACAGGAAGCTGTATGGGGAATTGCACGTTGTGTATTAATATAGACAGTATATAGAACGCTTTGGCTTTTTCCACTCAGAACGTCTATTATTGTTATTATTGTTGAGACAGTCAAAAGAAGAAAGAAATATCTTAGAAAGAAGTATGTACTTAAAACGTAACTTTTATTATGATAGTCAAGTCAATAAGTAATTTAAAATCCAGAGTAGCCCAGTGATCCTCACTGTTTTTTCTCTGGGAGCCACAGAGGCTAGAAACAGCCAGCAAGAGAGCCACAATTTTATGCAACTGTAATACTTATTAAAACAACATCCTTTTTTAAATTCAATTAAAAGGACAACTGGCTTTAATTACAATTAACACTGAGACTAGAGGAAGGATGCATTCATTTTCTTAATTCCCTTCTTACTGTCTATGTCTCTTTTCCATCTTCTCACCCCATTTATATCTTTTTTTTTTTTATCTCCTCAAACATGACACACGTCTCATTTCCATCTCATCATCCTAATTTATGCCTCTCTTCCATCTCCTCATGCTTAAACTATGTCTCTTAATATACTGCAATCCTACCTGCAGATTTACAGCTTCTCTGTTTTACTCTCAGCTTCTCTCCCCCTGTGTCTTTCCAATTCTCCCTCTGCCTCTCTCAGCACATGCCAAAAATAAGGGCTAAGCAGCTCCATAATTTGCTATCCTTAAATATAGCAATCCCACATAATAGATTTAGGGAGTTATCGACTAAAAAAATAAGAAAATCCATATTCTTAAAAGAACACTATAGGGTCAGGAACACAAACATGTATCCCTAATATGTATAACATTATCTAACTCCCTGCCTCTCCCTTGTCCCCTTAAATACAGTAAAATTGTACCTTTATTCCAGTCTGGTGGTGCTGGCTCTGCCCCTGATCTGCCTCCTTGGCTGACATCATCAGAAATGATGCTTTCCCATAGGTCAGCATTGGATTGGCTCAGATTGTCAATTCTGATTATCCCATTCATGTAGGTAGGCTGAGGGGCAGAGCTAAACTCCACTCTGGCTAATCAGCATCTCCTTATACATATGCATTGAATCAATGCATCTCTATGAGGTAAGTTCAATGTCTCCATGCAGAGGATGGAGACACTGAATGGCAGTGCAGCATTGCTCCAGGAAGCACCTCTAGCGGCCATATAAGAAGGGGCCAGTGGAGGTATCCTTAGGCTGTAATGTAAATACTGCATTTTCTCTGGAAAAAAAGTGTTTACTGAAAAAAGCCTGCAGAGACGGACTATACTCACCAGAACAACGACATTAAGCTGTAGTTGTTTTGGTGACTATGATGTTCCTTTAATTTTGCTCTGTCAGTAGTTTAATAGTTAGCTCCCTGATTTGCTTTTATGGCATTAGGCTGTAAACTATTGCATAGACCTGTTGGATGAAATGGGGCAAAAAAAATTATTTACAATATATAAGAAGTTAGTGTTTCACGATGGCTCCCCTTTAAGCACAATAAGATTTAATACCCATGATTATAATATTATATGTTAGCAGATTAAGGCTTAGCTAATGAGATCTTAAATTTCACATTCTCAAACAAAACTAAACATACTCTAGTCCTCTGTATAATATTACTTGTGGGTGATCTGTACAATAACAACAAAATTGTTTAATATAAAAATAGGTGGTGTAGATTATCCACTCATGGGTGACTTTTGACCATTAAATCAGTGTTCTCCAACCCAGTCCTCATGGACCACCAACGGTCCAGGTTTTGTCAGTATCTCCATTGGAATAAAACATGGAAATACATAAATCCAGGACTGTTGGTGGTCCATCAGGACTGGGTTGGGAGCACTGCACTATATCATTCTTTAATAATATTTTGTCAAGTGCTCAATCATTCCTCTCACATTAAATGCGATTTACTGTTGTCAGCTTGAACTAATCAGGAATTAGGACACTTCCCTATCCTCTCCATCCAGTTATATAAGCAGTTCTGTACCTCCACCTGCTGCTTTTGGTGCTGACTTTTCAGCTGTATGTAATTTTTTAAATAATCATCATAAACTAGTATATTTTAAACCGTCACTCGGATGTCTGAAAGAGGTTTTTTTTTTGTTTGTTTAGTTTTTTTATAGCTTTGCTGTATTCATTTTGCTACAGTGTGGTGAGAGTAGGCTTGTAGCTAGATTCTGTAAAATAAAACTGTCTAATATAGAATGAAAGTAGATATCTGTCTAATCTATTAAATATTAATTCTTACACATATTTACTGCAATCCACACACATACATCTGAATTATAGATACAACTTTCTCTTAGCTTTAATTTATTATAAATTTATATTAATAGTGTTGCAAGAGTGAACACCAACACAACTGCCCATCAAGCACATCCACCCCCCACACAAGCAAGTATTGTAGGACAATATCCAATGTAATTACTTATAAACTTGTACTCACTATTGTCATGCTCCAAAGGATAGCAAATCCCATTGAACACATTAGAGGACAAACAGACATTCATGTGTTAAAATCCAACAGGTTCATTTATCCCCATAAAAACGTTAAAAGGCGGTGGATAGGGGTTTCCGCAGGACTGGAATAGGGACTTGGGCCAAGACCTAACTCGGGAGGAATTAATTAGTATTCCATAATGAGCTCTGTTTGATGTGAGCACCATAATTGTATGAGGAATACCTACTTTTTTTATTGTCATTCATCCCCTCTACAAACAACATCCAGCCCCATCACTACCATGATTGTATTTGTCTTCCAAGAGGACAGAAAGGATAAAAACAACAAACATATGTTTGTTGCTTTTTTTTGCTTCCCCATCTTCTGCTAGCCTCTTTTGTTTTGACTTTAACATGTGGTGTCAAATGACCTGCAATATAAGCTGTGGTTTGGGGGGAAATTATACCTCTACAATTCAATCTTTATTTTTTATTTTTTTGTGTGTCTCAACGTACTCTTTGCTGCTCTCTGACCCGGGCAAATGGGAGTGACCAAATGGAGCTGGGGCAGAGATACTTAGAGAGGCTTGGTAGAGCTGTAAAGCTATATAGGGGGTACTGTACAGGGTATATGGAATGTATGTGATCTAAAATTCACATAATTATCTGCTAGCATTTGAAGCTCACTGAGCATTATGTGAATTGCACTTTACAAGTATCCCAGGTAGATATTGAAAAAGCATGGCACCGATGTAAAATTTT
Source organism: Pelobates cultripes (assembly GCA_933207985.1). Taxonomy (NCBI): domain Eukaryota; kingdom Metazoa; phylum Chordata; class Amphibia; order Anura; family Pelobatidae; genus Pelobates; species Pelobates cultripes. The sequence continues at coordinate 249,994,489 of OW240914.1, forward strand.
ATCCAGACACTATCCCAACACCCCCCTCTGCAGTTTGCATGTATTCTTTTTAACTTTGACTTTTAGAAATAGGGATGTTCATTTTATATGGATGTAGAATGTGTAACTTAAACAAGATATTGCATTATCCTAAGAGGCAGTGGTCCGGTATTTCGACTTTTGGTCAATATTGACTAAATGTTGCCTGAATGCATGAATCCAGTTTTAACCTCAAGGGAAGTCCTAGCACCTATGCTTAAGCAGCTCAAATCATTCTATTGCCAAAACACGTCTAATATATGAGTTTCCAGTTGTTGTCTGACTACTGCTTTTTCTGCCAAACCAATAGCAATATTAAAGTGTCTGGGGAAGGATAAAAACTATTTTTTTTCTTCCATTATGCATTTACTGTGATACAAAACAAATCAGTGATTAATATTCCTTGACTCTAGATATTTTGTATGCAATTAATATAGTCCTTAAAAATCACAATGTTGTACTTACTTTATATATTTCTCTCATTTGTGGTGAAAAAGTTAACGTTATTATATGCTCACATTGTGCCACCTAGTGTCAACTAAATAGTAATAACATCCAACTCAGAAACCTTGTTCATTGCGTAAACATGACTAAATACTACAGTAATAAATATAAGGCTGCATTGTAACAATGTTTGAGTTGTTCACTTAATCTTGTGTATAGGCAACTGCAATTTCATAGTATTAATGCATGGATGTTATATATGCATAGGACAGATATGGAGTATATCAATATAGAGATAAACAATAAGACATAGATAGTTGTGAGATTGTAAGTATTGTATACAGAGCCATGGAAACGTAGGTAGCATGATCTGACCATGCTGGATAATGGAATTATTATGAATGGCTGAGATTTAATCACAGTAGAGTAGTCATATCTGGTAAATATTTGTGTCAGATATATGTTGCAGTGTAACAGTGTATAAACTGCGCAGACAAACATTTTTATTTTGTTATTTTTAAATCTTTGACATGAACTATAATTCACTATCTTTTCAGCCAGTTTGTTCAAAAAGTTTACTAAAATTTTATAAAAACAAATTACCTTTCTGACAGTGCTTGTGTTGCTATGTGTTTATATAGTGTTAAACACAGATGAGATGGCTAAATGTTTGTTTGTTTGTTTATGCATTTTAGGTTTACACATCCTCTGATGCTCAGCTCCAGCATGCACACAACAGGAATTCCTCATCCAGCTATAGTACCTCACTCAGGGAATAAAGATCTGGATAGCTATGAACAAAACATGTAAGTTCAGAATTGCTGACAGTTATGTCTGAGAGCTGCAATTCTAATTTGGACATTTCTATGGCTAGTATACTCAGTGATTCAACAGTGTTGTGCACTCACAGTATATATATTATACTATGTCATAAAACTCCATGGGGAATGTTTAGTTGAGTACCCAGAAATGAATTTTCTACAACAAACCTAAGCTTCCAGAAGTTGTCCCAAATTGTCATACTCCTTGTGTGTGAGGATATGGAGGTCACTTCCTGGTTTCCTAGTTTGAGTTAAGAGAGGAGGTATGTTTGATCTCTCTTCTTCTGCTATCTGGCTTGGCTGTATACTTATTCATACTCAGTCACTCGTGTTACTCAACAAAAAACAGGAGTAGGAAAATCTATCTCAAATTCAACTAAAAGGAGCTTAAAGGGACACTATAGTCACCTGAACAACTTTAGCTTAATGAAGCAGTTTTTGTGTATAGAACATGCCCCTGCAGCCTCACTGCTCAATCCTCTGCCATTTAGGAGTTAAATCCCTTTGTTTATGAACCCTAGTCACACCTCCCTGCATGTGACTTACACAGCCTTCCATGAACACTTCCTGTAAAGAGAGCCCTATTTAGGCTTTCTTTATTGCAAGCTCTGTTTAATTAAGACTTTCTTATCCCCTGCTATGTTAATAGCTTGCTAGAACCTGATTAAAGTTAAATTTAGAGATTTAGATACAATTATTTAAGGTAAATTACATCTGTTTGAAAGTGAAACCAGTTTTTTTTTCATGCAGGCTCTGTCAATCATAGCCAGGGGAGGTGTGGCTAGGGCTGCATAAACAGAAACAAATTGATTTAACCCCTTCAGGACAGAGTCAAGAGTACACGTTCTGATCAAAACAAAACGTAAACAAAAATTGGAATTTGCGCTATATGTCTGTTCAACCGTAATTCACCGCTGTCACGTTAAGTGCACCCACACTTATTATATATCATTTTGTTCAGGAGAAACAGGGCTTTAATTTATCATTAACTATTCATATATGGAACATAATTTATTATGAATAAAATAAAAAAAAAAGTGAGAAAATAAGATTATTTTTTTTTTAAATTTGTATTTCCGTCTGACATTTTAGCTGTTAATGTCATAATACTGTTAGGTTTTACTGCAAACAAATGCACATATTTGTAATCAGCGATGTCTCACGAGTACAACAGTACCCACCATTAACAGGTTTTATGGTGTTTTGGAAAGATACAGGTTCAAATATAGAACGTTCCATTTTCAGATTGAAATTTGCCAGATTAGTAATGTTCCCTTTAAGATGGTGTGGTAGCCCAGGAATGAGAATTACCCCCATAATGGCATACCATTTGAAAAAGTAGACAACCCAAGGTATTGAAAGTGGGGTATGTTTAGTCTTTTTTAGTAGCCACTTAGTCACAAACACTGGCCAAAGCTAGCGTTCATATTTGTTTTTGTGTGGCTACTAAGAAAGACTGGACATACCCCACTTGCAATACCTTGGGTTGTCTACTTTTGCAAATGGTATGCCATCATGGGGGTAATTCTCATTCCTGGGCTACCATACGCTCTCAAAGGCAACATAACCAATCTGGCAAATTTCAATGTAAAAAAAAAACCTATACATGGGGCATACTGTTATTCTCGGGAGACTTCACTAAACACAAATATTAGTGTTTTAACCCCTTAAGGACGGAGCCAAATGTACACGTTGTGAACAAAACAAAATGTAAACAAAACCTGGCATTTGCGCTACATGTCTGTCCAACCGTAATTCACCTCTTACATAGTAAATGCACCCACCCTTATTATATATCATTTTATTCAGGGGAAACAGGGCTTTCATTTAATATCAAATATTTAGCTATGAAACATAATTTAATATGAAAAAAATGGGAGAAAATACAATTTTTTTTATTTTTTTAGTTCTACATGACATTTTAACAGTCAATGTCATAATACTGTTTGCTTTTACTGCAATAAAATACACATATTTGTATTCAGCAAAGTCTCACGTGTAAAACAGTACCCCCTATGTACAGGTTTTATGGCGTTTTTGGGAAGTTACAGGGTCAAATATAGCACGTTACATTTGAAATTGAAATTCGCCAGATTGGTTACGTTGCCTTTGAGACTGTATAGTAGCCCGGGAATGAAATTTACACCCATAATGGCATACCATTTGCAATAATAGACAACCCAAGGTATTGCAAATGGGGTATGTCCAGTCTTTTTTAGTAGCCATTTGGTCACAAACACTGGCCAAAGTTAGCGTTAGTATTTGTTTGTGTGTGAAAAATGCAAAAAGCGCCAATTTTGGCCAGTGTTTGTGACTAAGTGGCTACTAAAAAAGACTGGACATACCCTGTTTGCAATACCTTGGGTTGTCTACTATTGCAAATGGTATGCCATCATAGGGGTAATTTTCATTTTTGGGCTACCATAGGGTCTCAAAGGCAACGTAACCAATCTGGCGAATTTTAATGTGAAAAAACTGAAACGCAAGCCTTATATTTGATGCTGTAACTTTTGAAAACACCATAAAACCTGTACATGAGGGGTACTGTTGTACTCGGGAGACTTCGCTGAACACAAATATTTGTGTTTCAAAACAGTAAAAAGTATCACAGCAATAATATCGTCCGTGTAAGTGCTGTTTGTGCATGAAAAATGCAAAAAACTTCACTTTTACTGGCGATATCATCGTTGTAATACATTTTACTGTTTTGAAACACTAATATTTGTGTTCAGCGAAGTCTCCCGAGTAGAACAGTACCCCCCATGTACAGGTTTTATGGTGTCTCGGAAAGTTATAGGGTTAAATATAGTGCTAGCAAATTAAATTCCCTTTACTTTCGGCATGGGTTGTCAGGTAGGTCTTGCTAATTGTAATTAATTAAGATACCTAATTATGTAAAATTATTACATAAATATATATGTAGAAGGGTCAAATATAGTGCTTGCGAATTAAATTGTGTTGTCAGGCATGTCAGTCAAATTTGAATTAATCAAATCACATAATTATGTTAAAAGATTACTTAAATATACATGTAGAATTTTAATATATGCATTTATAGGTATTTAAATTCTACGTGTATACTAATGTAATGTTTTATGTAATTACATGTATTTATCTATATATATATATATATTTGCGGTTATTTGTATTTTATATATAGAATGTCATTCTAAGTGTATTTTGTTACCAATATATATATATATATATATATATATATATATATATATATATATATATATATATATATATTAATAACAAAATACAGTTAGAATGCAATTACATATGAATATATAATTTATATGAAATTTTGTTTCAATATTTTATTTATTTATTTTATTATTTTATTTATTATTGTAATTATACGTGTGTATGTATATATATATATATATATATATATATATATATATATATATAATATATGTGTGTATATATCTATAATATATATACATATTATATATATGTAACGTCATTCTAAGTGTATTTTAATACTAATATATACTTATATTAATATTAAAATACACTTTGCATGACGTTACATATATAATAGCTATAGGGGGCCATATGATCGCTCTTTGAGAGCGATCACATGGCCCCCGGGGGCCTCATTTGCCGGGGGAGGGATGCCTGGGATGTCAGGCAGCCCTCCAGAAGAGGATTGCGGCGGAGGTAAGTCCACCGGACCTCCTGTGGCTGCAAGTCGTCACGGTGTTCTATGCCGCCGCAACGGCTTTAAAGCCCTTTTAATGCGGGACAGCATAGAACGCTGTAACGGCGTTAAGGGGTTAACTCCTAAATGACAGTGAATTGAGCAGTGAAATTGCAGGGGGATGATCTATACACTAAAACTGCTTTATTTAGCTAAAGTAATTTACGTGACTATAGTGTTCCTTTAAGTAAAATATAAACACCTCATTCGATTACTCCTCGATTTGTAGCTGTTTTGTACTTCTAGAACCAATTATGCTCAGTTGTAACATTTATTTATTTGTAGAAATTACACAGTAGAAATAACAGACTTGCTTATTTTTTATTTCTTTGTTTTCTTTTTGTCTACTATATATTTTATGCACAGGAAACCACATTCTGAACCAAAGAGAGAAAAGGAACCCAAAAAACCCACGATTAAGAAGCCCCTAAATGCCTTTATGTTGTATATGAAAGAGATGAGGGCAAAAGTTATTGCTGAATGCACACTAAAAGAGAGTGCAGCTATCAACCAAATCCTAGGACGAAGGGTAAGGAGGCTTTGAAACTGGAGAAAGAGAAATCACTGGTTTTGTCCTCATAACCTCATCAGACTGTGTCATACCAGCCTGTTTTCAGCTTGCTTAGAGGGATAATATTCACTTAGTGTGGTTTTCCTCCTTCCTTTCTTAGTGTGGTTTTCCTCCTTCCTTTCTTTCTCTCTTTTCTTTACTCTCCCCCTCTTCCATTTTGTATTTGTAAATAGTTCAAAATAGTTTGAATTTAGTCTTAGGTATAGTATCATCTGTGATCTTGTGTTATACAATAGGCACCATAACCACTACAGGTCAGTGGACATAATCCCACTGTTTTTTTGATTGACAAAACAAAGGGTCTCGCTGGCTCCAATTTACTCTTTCAACTTACCAGTGTCAGTTCTACCCAACCTGAATGGCAGTAATTGGCTGAGAACACTGGGGTAGTTTAAACACAGTACTTTAAGTCTATCACTGCTGTCCAGGTTGGACAGAATTGATATTGGCTATGCAGAAGTGTAAATTCCACATTACAATTGTGGCTGGAGAACTGGGTGAGCTGTGGTTTCCAGTAAGAGTTTTAGCAAATTTCCTAATTTCAATTGGCAAGGCAAGAAGACTATAGCAAAATAAACCATGTTTGTGATATCTAATGTAAATGTAAAAATTAAGTAATTAACATGAATTAAAAACATACTTCTGTAAATATCAATACATTTGACATGTGTTTTTTATGGGTAAACATATCATTATTTATTATTTTAAAATCTTTATTTATGAACAGTCAGGTGACACAATAGCAGGCATCATCACAAGCAGTGTAATAGATATAAAAATGATTAAACAGTGCTGCAAGGCCGTCATTTTTGTACAAAATATAAATAACATAAATTAAGCACTAATGCAAACATGTAATGTTGTCAATCGAATAACGAGATAAAAAAAGAATGAGTGTAGAAAGAAAAGAAGGCAATAGGAAAAGTATAAAGAAAGTAAGATAATAAAGGAGTTACAGTGGAAGGTTGGCATGCGCCTTACCCCCTGTAACGAACAGCCTCACATTCCCTTATAAGATTCTCATTTCTGATATGATTTGTTGAAGAAAGACATAGTTTAGTGAACCTGAGCAGTCAACTTGTCCATGAGTTAGGTATCCTTAATCTTGAACTCTATCTCGGCTATACTGGGGGCCTCCGTCTGCCCTATGGACTTATTCCTAATATTTTTAAGTGAATTTGCATTTAAGTAGGTGTTTATTTTAACTCTAAAATTGTGTGCAATAATTTTATAGTATTGGCTAAATTAAATGTTTTTCTTTTCATAGTGGCATGCGTTATCTAGAGAAGAGCAGGCAAAGTACTATGAACTAGCAAGGAAGGAGAGGCAGCTTCATATGCAGCTCTACCCAGGCTGGTCTGCAAGAGACAATTATGTAAGTATAGTACTATACTGCTATCCATCTTACACCACATTATTTAGATTTAATTAAAGTAAACCTATAGCCCCAAAAGTAACAATTGTTGTTTCGGGACTATAGGTTACTTTATAAAGATGTCATCCCTGTTCGCCCCTTTGCTGTGTAAAAATTAAGGCAGAGTTTAATCACCTCATATCCAGCGTTGGGACTCCTCCACTATCGCCTCCAACTCCTCCTCCGTTGATATCAGCATGACCTCACTTGCATTCTCCTCTAACCCATTGCTTCTGATAAAAAAGCATTAGCTTGAAATTAAGCATGCACAGCAAAACGCTGTGATCCTCCAACCAAATTCTGCTATCAGCAGCATTTTATTCCAGGATAGAGTTCCACTGAGATGAAGCGGTCTTTGTGACTTTAACCCCTTAAGGACCAAACTTCTGGAATAAAAGGGAATCATGACATGTCACACATGTCATGTGTCCTTAAGGAGTTAATGGTCATTTTAAATATGCAACTGTTTCAGAATAGTGTTCACACAAATGGCTTATTAGACTTATGAGTAATGACTCAGGACATTCTGTTCATACTTTGGTGTATGTTTTAAACTTGGCTATTTTGACCTAAATTTTGTACGTTCAGAGCTATGTTCACCACAGTTAACTTATTAGTGAATAAACTCATGGGTTTTTTTGCCATTTAAAAAGGTTTGCCATGAGACTCGTATCAAAATATAGTTTTAAAGTTTACTGTCATCATTTAAAATCATGATCGCTTGCATTGATCTGCTATTTTTATTCTGGACCTGACAGACATGAGTTAATTTCATTGAAACCAGCCTTTCTTTATAAAAAGGGATTGCTGCTGATAAATTAGACAGAGGAAATGGAAAAATCAAAGCAGTGCATGCACATTAGGGTAGGGTGTGAGAAAATCTTTCTTCATGGATAATTTAAAAGGTTTCATAGGGAAGCGCAAAGTCATATCTAATAGTTTTTTGTACTTAACCCTTAATTAAGAACCACTGACACTTTGACATTGTGTTTCCTTTTATTATACATAAACTAAATATAAAACTAAATTACATTTAATGTGGGTTGTGGTTTGGTGGACAAATAGATACTAATCAGTTGACTTTATAATACAATTTTTTGATATGTGTTGCGATTTAAGTAACATCAAGCATATTGGTTAAATATTTATATTTCAACAGAAAATTTACATTTTTTTTGTTTGTTTGTTTTGTTTCGTTTGTCTTTTTTTTTTTTTTTTCAGGGGAAAAAGAAAAGGAGAACCAGAGAAAAACATCAGGATACAAATTCAGGTAAGATTTCCAGAAGAGGGTGTGTATAAACAAATGGCAAGAATAAAGATTCAAATTATAATAGTCTTCTGTTTTACAAATAAAAAAAAGTAGAGAACATTAAAATTAAGTCAATATATGCAAATATGTTTAACTTGGCACAATTAAGTCCACGTCTGGTATGCTAATAAACTTGTAACTAATAACAGTAGTTATTGAATGTTTAGCATCTTTTACATACATCTGTATAGAGAACTGCTGCTGCTGATCTTTGTATTATCAGTCTTTTAAGTCATATTATGTCACACTAAAACAGAACTGCGTTTGTAGGAACTCAACAAACCAATAAGGGGTAATCCACGAGTTTCCACTAATTCTACTACATTAACTGTGCCTCTTTGGGGCATACCCAAAAAATGCAGCAGCAGGCGTTTTTATTTGGAAAGAATGTTCCTCTTGAAGAGTACTTTAAAAACCGTGTACAATCATTTTTGTTTTGTTTTTCCCTTCTTTGTTTACATTAAGCGCCATATTACTAGTCTATTATATTAGGGGATTTTTTTTGGGGGGGGGTTGGCTCAATATTAAAAGCAGATCTACAAAAGCTGATTTGCTGCTGTTCCAAATGTAAATAAAAAATTAATTATGCAGTATCACCCTATATTATTTGTACAGGTTAAGAATAGTGTATGGTAGGTGAGTTTTTTTTATAGAATTTTGGACCCTTCAGATAATATTTTAAGGCATGATCACATTTTAGCTCATGGGGTAAAAAAGGTCTATGCCAACTCGGTGCTGAATTATTGATTAGCATGAGGTGGAGACCTATTTTTTAATAGTTTTTCTTCTAATCTATACATTTGCTAGCAATTCGTCTAGCACACTGAATATGTAGAATATAATTACTTATATAGTGATCAACCACAATAATAAAACCACCCCTTGTGCAGCCGAACAGCTCTGATTTGTCGAGGTATTGGACTCCACAAGACTTCTGAATGCGTCCTGTGCTATCTGGCATGAATACATTAGCAGCAGATCCCATTGGTGTTGCAAAGTTCGACCTCCATGGATCAGATTTGTTGTTCCAGCACACCCCACAAATGCTCAATCGGCTTAAAATCTGGTGAATTTGGAGGCCAAGGCAACACTTTAAACTATTTGTCATGTTCCTCAAACCATTACTGGACAATTTTTGCAGTGTGGCAAGATGCAGTATCTTGCTGAAAGAGCCATTGCCATCAGGGAACATCATTGCCATGAAGGGGTGTAAGTGGTCTGCAACAATCGCTAAGTAGGTGATATGTATCAAAGTAACATCCACATGAATACCAGGACCCAGGGTAACCCAGCAGAACATTACCCAGAGCAAAACACTGCTTATGCTGACCTGCCTTCTTTCCATAGTGCATCCTGCTGCCATTTCGTCCGTTGGTAAACGATGAACCCGCATCCGGCCCTCCTGATCTAAAAGAAAACGTGATTCATCAGGACTGGCAACCTTCTTCCATTGCTCTGTGGTCCAGTACTGATTTTCATGTCTCCATTGAAGACACTTACAGAAGTCATCAGTGAACAGAAGTTATCATTGGGCATTCTGATTGGTCTGTGGCTACGAAGCCCCATACGCAGCAAACTTCGTTGCACTGCACTGTGTTTTCTGACACCATTCTATTGAATGACACCATTCTATTCTATATGACCAGAATTCCTTTTTTCAGCAATTTAAACTACAGTAGCCCTTCTGTGTAATCAGACAATATGGACTAACCTTTGATCCCCACATACATCTGTGTCTTGAGCGCCCATTATCACGCAGTGCATCTTAGTTTGCTGCATATGGGGCTGTGTCAGAGTGCCCCTGATGACCCCGTTCACTGCCGTAATCACCTTTAATTGGGACGTGCGCATCAGAACTGGACAATGAAGCAATGGAAAAAGGTTGCCTCGTCTGATGAATTACATTTTATTTTATATTAGGTGGATGGCTCTTTCAACATCTTGCACCAATTGAGCATCCGTGCGATTTGCTGGAACCCACCTTGCAACCTGCATGACTTAAAGGATCTGCTGCTTACATCTCTGTGCCAGATACCACAGGATACATTCACAGGTTTTGTCGAGTTTATGCTTCAACGCATCAGAGCTGTTTTGGCATCACAAGAGGGACCTACATGATATTAGGCAGGTGTTTGTTTTGTTTTTTTTATTCTTTATTTTTCTGTGCATAAAAGGCAGTTACAGATGAATTTGCAATGGCATGACAGCATAGACAAATAATGTAATGGAAAACAGTGAGATATAAGGGCATGATATAGAAAATCATTGCACATTTTTATATTAAAGGTAGGAAAGAAAGATTTTTGTTAGTTAATGTAGAAACAGGAACATGTTAGGCAGAAACTACACAGGATTGGTATAAGACAGAAAGAAGGACACCACCAGTTGTTTAACTGTGCTCGCTGAGTGTGCAGTATGCAAGCTAAGCTAAACTGCCAGACTGGGCACGGGTAGCTAGATGGTAGCTTATTCAACCAATACTCATAGCACTCAAACAAAGTCCAGGACGGTATAAGAGGGTAGCCTCCATGGATTCTGCGGTTTGCCACAGCACTCCATCTCCCATGACTCCAAACTTCTCTCTTTGCAATAAGATAGAGTTCACGAGACTGCAGAGAGGTATAATTTCCACAGGTACGCATCACACATGTGCAGGCTGAGCAACAGGGATCGGTAGTGCTGTTTGCTGACTCTGTCTCCTCAACCTCCGCCAGAACCGCCGGCATATCGCTTTAAATATTTTGTTAAAGTATTCCTCCCAGCTCTGCACCTCAGCTTGTGGAGCTGCAGACAGGTGAGTAATTGGTGCCTGGTGGGGATTGGGATAATCCCCACCTGTCCAGTGGGAGGGGGGGGGACACGGGGCTCTGAAAATCCAATTAGGAGTATCAGACAAGCTTGCCAGTGTGGGTAAATCCATCAAGAAGCGATTTTCACCCTCTAATTAGCTTTTAGAGCAGGATCAAGCAGGAGCCCAAGCACTCTGCGACCATCCGGTATGGCGTCCAGGTCCCGCTCCTTGGCAGGTGGTTTTATTGTTGTGACTGATCAGTACATATCTAACGCCCCTTGACAAGTGCCATTGTAACCATGTAATCAATGTTATTCACTTCACATGTCATTTATGGCTGATCAGTGCATCTGCTGTTTTATGACTTATGTTATAGTTTTGATAATAGCATGAGGCCAGCATTCTGCTTAAAGGACCACTATAGGCACCCAGGCCACTTCAGCTTAATGAAGTGGTCTGGGTGCCAGGTCCATCTAGGGTTAACCCTGCCTGCTGTAAACACAGCAGTTTCAGACATAGCAGTTTTGAGATTGGCTGAATGCGCTCGCGGCTCTTGGGGACATAGAGGGTGAGGGGGACCCAAGGACCCTATAGAGCCAGGAAAACTAGTATGTTTTCCGGACACTATAGTGGTCCTTTAATAAAGCAAACTGTAAAATAATTGATTTTTGGAGTCTTGCAGCAGAGGAGTCTATGTAGCAAACACTATTTATTGCCTTGTTACTTGTTAAATGTTCCTTTAAAAATGTATTGGTTAACTTGCGGTTAGATTAAGGTTTTCTGACTGAGCCTGCTACTGTATTTTAACAGGTGTTAAATCCATGCCTAAGAAGTGGGGTTATTAGATTAGGATGCACACTCCACTTTAATATTCTGCTAATCCACTAAGTGTGGAGAAATGTACATGGCACATTAAAGCGCTCCCTATTAATTCTGCTGACAACAAGTTGGGCTCAGTAATGGCTAGGATGTCTGTCAGATGCTTAGGCACTGACATCAGAAAAATAAACCTAGTCAGTGAAGTATGCATGTATGATCAGTGCTAGAAGAAATGTATACACAAATTGTTAGGCTACATACAAGCAGGCCAATAAGAATGGTAGACACAAGAAGAAGAAAAAAAACACAGCCTTCTTACTGTTTTGTCACAATTATATTTTAGAGTGTTGCTTTTAAATATGTTGCCAAAATAATGCAAATTAAATATATATTCACTGTGATAAATGTATGAGGCTGAGTGTATTTGAGATGTCATGAGTTAAATCTTGTAGGTGATCTCTAGAATATACTTTTGAAATGGACAGCAGCAAATAAACCCTTTGTAACTTAATACAATCCAACTACTACTAGGGGCTATGGTGTTTTTAGTGTTCCTCCAAGTTCTGCCTATGTTTGGTGTAAGAATCACATTATTAAAGCAGGAGTAGATGCTGTGCGTGCGTTTTTTGTTGTTGTTGATTGGGTTTTTTTTATTTTTTATGGGGGTCTAGTGGAGACAAAGTGATTTTCAACCATTGCACCCTCTGAACCAAGTCATATGCATGCCTAGATTGGCCTTGTTCTTGCCATTCACCATAGCATTTTTGAGACAGTTCCACACTAAAGGTAACTAGTAAAACTGAAATGAGTTGGTTTACAAGGAAAAACCGTGTACTTTGGGTAGAGACCAAATTCAAATTGGACAAAAGTGGTAAGTAGAGTGCCTCAGGGTTCTATCCTGGGTAAACTTATCTTTATTATATTTATAAATTATCTTGAAGTGGACATTGAAAGTCATTTGTTGGTGTTTGCAGATGACACAAAACTAGGTAAGATAATACAGTCTGAACGTGATATAACTTCTTAACAGAGGGATTTGGATACATTGGAGGACTGGGCAGTCAGATGAGATTCAATATAGATAAATGCAAAGTCATGCATTTTGGAATAAGGAACCCATAAGCCACTTATACATTATATGGGGTTGAGTTAAGGATAACATTAAATGAAAAGGACTTGGGACCAATTTTGCCATTGCAAAAGCTAGTAAAGTGCTTTCCTGATTCAAATATAATTTTGCAAGAGCACTCTGCGCAGCTCAAATGTGTCAAATGAAGTGCTCACACTGTGCCTTTATAGGATTTGGTAACACTATAAAACAAACCTGGGTCAGTAGGACAGGACTGTTGATAGGTAAGTTCACCACTTTCACTTACACAACAGAGCAAACCTAGCCTACTGTGTTTTTGCTTTGTATAATCCATACATAAACAGACTCTGACAAAATAATATGTTTGCTTGGTCTCCCTCCTCTTTTACACTTCTGCATTACAAAAAGGAGTCTTTGGGGTTTAAAGCCTTTGGACTGCTTAAAACCCAAGATGTAGTCACATCTCCAGCAACTGCTACCATTACATCATCATTGTGCTGTAATTTATTAAAAAGAAAATAAAAGGAAAGGGTGTGCCTTAAAGGGATGGTATTAAAAAAGTACTTTATATAAGTAGATAATAAAATATAGTCCAAGTAACTTAACACTAGTCCAATAAAGTGGATCCACAGCAGTAGGGAGAGTTTTTGTGGAACGGCAGATAAAGGACGGTGACGAGTGTAGGCTTGTAGTCCAATGGAACATGTAGGGAAGAAACAAAAAGAACGGACTCCAATGGTACAGTATATAGATGCACTTAAATATTCGGATTATAATAATAAGGAACCACTCACAATATCCAGAGCTAAAATCCAGCTCTGGTGTGGAATGTGTGAAGTGGAATGATCCCCACTCAAGGATATATGGAGTACTTCCAATTATTAGATTTATATGACAGTACGGTAGTCCAACACCAGAGTGGTCCAACCCAGAATAAAAGAAATAAAATATAGTGCTCACTGTATCTTTTTAAAATAAAAAGATAAAAATATGAAATATAGTCACAGTATATTGAGCAGGCTCACTGCTCGATGAATAGCATATGGGTGGTATAATCCCCACCTAAGGATTCTTTGTGCTTCTTTTAGGAGATGAAACATAATGTCAGGTCAGGATATTTAAAGTAAAATATAAAGTGAAAGAAAGGAATATGGCAACCAAAGTATATAAAGCCAAAAAATTCCTTTCTTATCAGAAATTAAAAGGTTTCTAGATGCGTTTCCCTGAACAGGCTTCTTCAAGTAGAAACTAGTAAAAACCTTACATACATGGTTTTATATTGGATACATTAATTGCATTGAGATTTGAATATTCCCGCCATAATAACGTCATAATCTTAATAGAAAGATACATAATAAAAATGTAACTTTGCAACATGGTTAAAGGTAAGTAAACTATTAGGGTATATTATCGAAGGTTATTTTTAATATTATTTAATAAAAACAAGACTTTAAAATGCTTAAAATAGAGTATAAAGAGAATCACATGACGCACAGCTTGTTACTTCCACGTCATGTGATCTCGGGTGGAACGCATGCGTCATAGATAGGCGGGACTCATCTGTGATAAGGAAGAGAGAGCGGAAGCTGAGCCGTCAGAGAGAGAATCGTCGCGTCACCACGACGGAGGAGCCTCGTGGTGGTAGCGACGAAGAGATACATTTGCCGATATGCTGTCTGGTCAACTTGGCAGAACAGACAGCATAGGCAAACATATGTCAAACGGGTCACAGGATCAAGACCCGAAGGGAGTGCGGAGAGCAGACTGATCTCCTGCACAATTAGTAAAACGAAGCATAAATATAGTACTCAAAAAATATATACATTAAAAATATAGTACGTTAAAAATAATAAATTATTTACATTACATTATAGTACATTAAAAATAATAAAGTAAATATGGTACATTAAAAAATTATGCAATAACAGATTTGACAGACTTGTATAACAATATATAAATAGAAAAGGCTTTTACAAAAGCAGATATATGTAGTGCACAATGATATAGGGATATGTATAATAAAAACAATAGAATAACATCAAATAGTGTGTGCATATTGGTGCAAAAGGATTAAATGAGACATTGTAATATTTGACATTTGTGAATAGTAACATATATAAATAAGAAAATGAGTATAGCAGAGAGTATAACTGAGAGTTTTAAAATAAAAATATATGGGTAAAAATGAATAAATGAAAAAGTAAAAATATGAATAAATAGTAAAAATGAATGAAAATGAAATGTAAAATCTGTAATCAGTATTATTATAAAAAAGGGCCAAGTTTATATTTAGACCTTGTGGGGCAAGAGTCTTTAGATTATATGCCCATTTCCATTTCTTTGCTCCCTAAAATCTTTTTTATATCTCCTCCTCTCTATGAGACACTGCATGTATCTATGCCTATGCATTAAGGATATTTAGGATTTTTACTGTGTTTTAAAAAAATGTCTTGATACTAAGTGGTTCTCATAACCTTTTGTAATAGTCCTGCAGTGTTCTGCCAGTCTGGTCTTAAGATTTCTGGTGGTTATGCCAACATATAGGAGCCCGCACGGGCATTCCAATAAATAAATTAAATTTTTTGTATTACAATTGATTACATTTTTTATAAAGTACAGAATGCTGAAGTGTTTTATGGGTGTAGAGTGGTCCTTGAAATTCTTTGCCAGAAGTGTGAGATCTGATGTCTGCAAGTCACATGGTTTAGCATTTTTCTTTTTTGAGATTATTTTTGCTATTTGCAAGTGGTGAACCGTCAAGAAAATTGCAGAATTCAAGTTGTCAATTTACCACAATTCACTGTTTAGTGAATAAGCTCAAAATATGTGGTTCTCTTCTTAAACTTTTTTAAATTAAATTGTAGCACACATTCTTTGCTCAAGATATTCTTAACAACGCATGGATTGATTGAAATGTAAACTGCTTTTTTTTTTTTTTTGCTGTTCTTGAACTTTTTGACTATGGCATACCAGCTTGTTTTAAAATAAATTTAAATTGTCTGCTTGCTATGGTGATGCACACAATTTAACACATGCTAGTGCTAAATGACCAAATGTTAATTCGTCAAACTGTACTGTTGTGAGCAACCAAAGTACTGCAGCATGCACTTTATGATATTTGATTACTCAATGTATATGTATAGTATGTTAAAACAATTGAAGGAACACTTCTAATGTTAAAAAAAAACAACAATATTTAGTTTTAAGTTTGCGGTGCTCCTTTACCATTTTGATCCCAGGCCACCCCTCTCCACGCTGCTCTGCTCAAACCCCAGGAGTCTGTCAGTGATGACAGTCTCCATTTCCTCTTTGGACAAAGTTGATGCATGGACAGCTATTGGCATCAATGCACCAAGGAATTGTGTCAATAACCCAATATAATGCTTCTCATAGGGAAGCTCTTACTATCTCTATAATGACTCATTAGAGTGAATCAGAAAGCACTCCTAGTTGTTAGCTTGGCTGCCAGGGGTTGTTCCTAAAGTAGAACATAAAAGTGCTGATTTCTCTTGAATTCTGTAATTTTATGAATGGGGACAGAGGAAACATGCAGTTAAGCCCTAAAACGCATCAGCATGCTGGAGTATGTTAGGGGTGTGGGGTGTCCCTTTAACAAAAATGACTACCTATACAGACCACAATAAATTGAAACTATGAATGTATGTTCTGGGATGGAATTTTCGTTTAGATTTGGCTCATCCTTCATTTATATTGACTCATCCTCCCATCATATCCTGTTTAAGATTGAAGAAGCAGATTTTGGGCACAGTACTGAGCTATTTATATAAAATAGCTATACTCAGTATGCAAGAATGACAAATACCCATGTTTGGAAGTCACAAGCTCCCCAGCATGATGACTGCTCCAAACACAAAGTATACTTAGTGACTTTTTCTTATTGACACTACTATTTACTTTTCAGGGGTGCTTACTATATGTGGCCAGTTTGCACTTATGCATCTTTGTGTCTACATCTTACAGTTTTAAGTGCCTAAATTTTTGTTGCATCTTTTCTTCCCTTTTTGTGCGGCTTTACCTTCCCCTGCGCATGTTTCTATACTCAGACCCTGGCTCCCCTAAGAAATGCAGAGCTCGCTTTGGCCTCAACCAACAAACGGACTGGTGCGGCCCGTGCAGGTGTGTATCCATAAAAATATCTGCTTCTTTTGCACTCTGTCTTTAACTCTTTTGCATGCTTTTAGCTATCATAAGTCTTGCTCACTTGTGTCAAATGGTAATGCCAACTCCCCAATAGTTATTCTGTGGTGTTTTAATCTTTTTTATTAGGCTCAAGATTTATAGTAGATATTTGTGGCAAA
Organism: Pelobates cultripes; assembly: GCA_933207985.1. Lineage (NCBI taxonomy): Eukaryota > Metazoa > Chordata > Amphibia > Anura > Pelobatidae > Pelobates > Pelobates cultripes. Next base: position 250,011,791 of record OW240914.1, read on the forward strand.
TTCTGGTTAAAAATCAAGGTCCAATAAAAATAAATAAATAAAACAGATCATATGTGCAGCACACAAGGCAATGTAGTTTTTGGATATTTGTTTTTAGTTTTTAGCCAGATATTGTCCTAAACAAATATGAAACTAACCTGCATTTCTTTACTTTAAATTGTATTAAAAAAAAAATATTCACTGCATATAACCAACAGTAGTAATCCATAGGATATAAATGTTTCAGTAACACTCCACTACAATCTGCTGTGGTGTAAACAATATATATATTTTTTTAAATTAACCAATTAATGTATTTTATACAAATTGTCAAATTTAATTAAGATCTAATTCATGGACTTCTTATCACATTTCTTTGCAAATGATCAATACAAAGTGTCTGTTCTGCTGTATACATAGTACATTTTTTTCCAAAAATAGGAAAAGATTGGTGCTAATTTTCACCACCTGGGCAGCAAGACAAGGTCAGGGCAAATTTTTGCTAACTTAGAAAATAAATTTAAAAAGAAAATGACTTCTCTTCTTCTTGGTATGCTTTCTCTATGGTGACCGCCAGGTGCAAAGGGCAAATCCTCTAACAGTGACTGAACGGGACAAGAGAGAGGCATTCAATTGTAGGATTAAAGTGTCCGTGTCACTTCCATTTAACTTTTTCCTCTTGCTTTCTCTTCTCTTTCTGAACGTTCTTATTTTCTATTTCTGATCTAGTTCTCTTTGAAACATAAGATATAGTAGCGGCTACTGTGTCTTATGTATTTTTTTCTACAATTGTCAATCTTGACAAAGGGTGGAGCTTAAGACAAACTTCCTTTTGTTCAGGGCCGGTGCATGGATATCTGCCGCCCTAGGCACAGATCCATTTTGCCGCCCCCTCATGAAAGCAAATACAATCTCAGAGGTTTATTCACTAAACTCTGAATTGCAGTGAGTTGAAAATCAAATTGCAAAGTTTAAGCAAAGACAGCTCAGCTGTGACGGTAGCTGAATTGGAGAATTCTTCTAGATCAGCTAGTTTGGCCTAAATTTGTCATATGGTTTCCAGTTAGGTCTACCTAATACACACATACTGCTTCATGCGTACATCCATAAACACACACTGCTTAATACCTACATCCATACACACATACTGCTTCATGCCTGTATCCATACACACATACTGCTTAATGTGTACCTCCATACACACATACTGACTAAAACATGCATCCATACACACATGCTGCCTAATACATGTATCCACACACACATATTGCCTAATACATGCATCTATACACACATACTGCTTAATACCTACATCCATACACACATACTGTCTAAGACATGCACCCATACACACATACTACCTAATACCTACATCCATACACACATACTGCTTTATACATGTATTTTACATTGAATACATCATTTATTGCTGTGATAAATGATGTATTCAATTCATTTGGTGAATTTAATTTATAATGAGACTAGCATAGATGAGCACACACACTTACAGACGACCATACACTGACAAATGAGCACACTCACTGACCGACACATACACATACTGACCTACACATACTGACAGACACACTCACTGACAGACAGACACACTGGCAGGCACACACACTCAGTGACGGACACAAACACACAGACACTCACTCACAGACACTCACTGAGAGACACGCACACACACTCACTGACAAACATACACTCACTCACTTACACACATATTCACTGACAGACAAAAACTCACACAATTTAATTTTAATCCAGCCTCCCTACCTCCCTGGGGTCCAGTGTGGGGCAGCTCCTCACGCCCGCTGTTTAGTATGCCGGGGCCAGAATGACGTCATATTTTTGCTACCGGCATCACAGAGCGCGCGTGAGAGAGGACTGAGAAGCTGGAAGATCAGTCTCCCACGCTGCCAACACTTGTCTGCCTTCTCCCCCGGCATTTATCGGCATAGCAGGCGCCTGCCATCTGGGTAAGCAGTTGTCCGTTTCGGGGGTGCTCTAAGGTACCGCCTGGGCCCTCTGTGACAGGGCTTCTCTTGGCTCCTACACCTTCGGGCACATGGAGGATTTGCCCAGCGCTCAAGAGCTGCTCGCCCAGTGCTGCGGCCCAAGACAGGGGCAGCCCACTAGGAATGCCTAATTCGCCGGTTGCACTGGCCCTGCTTGTGTTAGCTTGACAGAGGAAGTGAAGCTTGCCTTAAAAGAACACTAAAGTGTCAGAAACACAAACGTATTCCTGGCCATATAGTGTTAAAACCACCATTTAGGTGGCTTGCCTCCCTCTTAGCCTCCTTAAAAGATAATAAAACATATCTTATTTCCAGCGCCGCAAGGGTCCGCTAGCGCTGGGCCCGGCCTGATCCACCTCCTTGCTGACATCATCAGAATTTATGATTTCAGCCAATCCAATATTTTTCTAAAATAGAAAGCATTGGATTGGCTGAAATCCGCAAGGGGGCTGGGCCAAATGCTGGCCTGGCCAGTGAGCACCCCCTCATAGAGATGCATGGAATCAAATCTTTATTTTAATTTTTTTCAGAGCTTGAAAACAATTTAATGAAGTATGGATAGGCTGCATTCATAAATGCCTTAGTCCATACCCAGTACAATAAACTGAGGCGTAATTTGTGCATAGAGTGCCTTTTTAAAAGGACAGTCCACTACCCAAATGAAAAGAAAAAAAGTCACTGTTTAGTAGAAATACACCTTCCCCCCCCTCTCCTCCAAATATTACCAGTGTGGACAATCTTGCTAAGGATCATGCATACTATAGGATGACTGTGTATGACTGGCCACCATGTATATAATAATAAGATAAATAGGCGTCTTGTATGTAATGGAGAGATAAATGGTTAATGTGTGTTGTTTCTTTGTTTTTATTTGTCCTAAGAAATCGGAAAGGAATTTAAAATTTTAGAATAAAATAGCCAATTTGGTTTGAGGGGGGAAAACCGTTAGACCAAAGTGCTTGAGCTGGAAATAAGTTTGAATAATTGCTAATATTTTTTTATTGGCTGTTTTTTTTCTAAAATTTTAAATTCCCTTCCGATTTCTTAGGACAAATAAATTCTGTTTAATTATGTAGATGGTAGAACTCATGCCACAACATGTCACTGGTGCTGGATTCACGACTTTCATATGCTCTAGTTTTATTCTGTAGAATAAAACATTTTTATTGATTGGTTTTTTGCTTGTTTGTTTAACTAAGTGCAGTACATTACATTTAAATTATGGGATACTCCAAAAAGGAAACATACCACATTATAGGAATTGTGGATTTAGGCTGAAATAGCTAAAGTGGAAAAACATGATACTTAGTTAACTTTCTAGCTTTTGCTGTTTTATTAGCAACCTTCATTATTGCAGATAATCTGGGTCCAGGCATAAGGCAGTGGTTGCATTATGTTATCCTCAAAATGTTTTTCTTAATTTGGATTCTGGACTTTTCTATGTGTACAACTCTGTCAATCAATGTCTGAGTTGATTGCACATCCTTGGCAATTGCAGGGTAATGTGCCATTGGTCAGTTGTCAGACTCTGATTTGACATAGAAAAATTGTATTTTGTTACCTGATAAATATATCCCGTTTCAGCAGCATAAATATGACAACTTTGTAAAAACCCCTCTGACCAAAGTGTGAATTACTTTGTTAGCATCTCATTATTTACATTGAGTATTAAAGGGTTACTCCAATCACCATGACTGCTTCAGTGATTTGAAGTGGTCATGGTGGTAGGAGTATGTATTTTTTGTGTATGTTTTATTGCAAATCAAGGGAGGGACCTTAACCATAGTGCCAAATAGGGGATATTAAATAGGAAAGGTCCCCCCCACCCCGCTCAATAGGCTTGGAGTAACCCTTTCATCAAATTAAGTATTCTAGAAGTTCACATACTGTTTCAACAATGAAAATGAATGCAAGCTTACTTTGTATAGAGATATATGGTAATTCTTTTTTTTTTTTTTTTAATATAAATTCTTTTATTCAATTTCTTACATAGATACAAATATCAACATGACACCACAAATCACATAACATCTATTGAACCATTAAAACAATCACAATAGACAAACACATTACACTGTTATCTGCGGGATCGGGCTATTATAAAAATATGTCTTAGCTCAGGACTCTTACTCTTCAAACATTACCAGATCTAATGGTTATCTAATTAATTTATATAATAGGTTCTATTTTATTAACCCATCTTTGCCATAGATCCCTTCTCTTTGGGGAATTCAAATACGGTATACTTAGATCTCTTTCCATCCTCATCTGAAGGATGATTTGATCTTTAATGGCCTCCCAATAAACTGCTTGATTAGATTTCCAGTTCCGTGCAAGAACAATTTTAAATGCAACAAGACAACGAATTATAAAACAACTATTTATATATGACATATTCGACATATAAGACTACCTCTGGTTTCTTTTCTAATTCTATTCCAGTGTTGTCTTTAATAAATCCTATCGTTCTCTTAATAGAGGTCTGAATGTTTGAACAACTCCACCAAATGTGGAGAAATGAACCCTCCTCTTTATCGCATCTCCAACATCTAGAGGTGACTCCAGGGTACATCTGAGAAAGCTTGCTAGGAACCAAATACCATCTATACATAACCTTGTAATAAGTTTCTAATAAATTTAAATATTGGACCTGTCGACGAGTATTATTTATAGCTTTACACCAATCTTCTTGTTCTAAGGAACACTTCAGATCTTTTTCCCATTTGGTCCTCTGGGGAAAATTAACTGCCTCATTAGTATTTCTAGTTATCTCTATTGCTTTAGCTAAAACTTTCGGTATATTCTGATTTGAAAATATGCGTTTTATCATTTTATGCGCTTTTCCAGAATTATTATTAAGATGTTTCTGCAGAAAATGTTTAAGCCTCAAATATGCAAATAACTCTCGTTGAGGAAGATGGTATTTTTGTACTATAATATCAAAAGGCAATATTTTATCTGAGTTTAATATCTTTGAAACTTTATTTATTCCTTTAAGTCTCCAAGTTTCTAGAGATAAATCTTTCATATTAGCTTCTACTATCCTTAAATTTGCCGTATCCATAATTGCATATTTGAGGCCTATTTTCTTTTTAATTTCCTCCCAGACGGGCAACATTTGGGCCCATATAATATTATTTTTTTATATCTATCTCCATATTATCTAGAGTTTTCGTATTCCATAGCAGACCTTCTGGATTTTTTAGCCTCAGATCTTCCATTTCAATACTAAACCAGCTTTCTTCTTGAACTGTCTCCATCTGGGACCTATACATATGATTGATCACATTTGCCCAGTATATAACTCTTCTATTAGGAAAGTTTAAACCTCCTTCCTTAGTCTTTAATGATAGGATGTTTCTATTTATTCTATTTTTCTTACCCTTATTAATGAAATTTTCCAAGTTGTTTTGTAATAACGTCAACCATATGTCTGGAATCCTAAGTGGAATCATCTGAAATAAATAACTCCACTTAGGAATAATATAAGAATTGATAACATTAATACGGCCCCACCAAGTAATCTGCATATTTCTCCACTCTTTAAGTAATAAATTTGTACTTTTTAATAGATTTAGAAAATTTTCTTCCATCATCCTCTCTATATTTTTAGTAACCAATATTCCTAAGCAATTAAATTTCTGAGGTGCCCATGTAAATCCATATTGATTACTAATTTCCTCTCTAATCTTCTTGTCTAATTCAATACTCATCACAACTGTTTTTTCATTATTTAATTTATAATTTGCCAAATGGCTATACACTCTAACTTCCTCCATCAGATAATTCAAAAAACTAGCTGGTTCAGTAATTGACAAGAGGATATCGTCCGCATAGAGACTTATTTTAAATTCTCTATCTCTTATTCTATATCCTTTTATATCTACATTTTTCCTAATATTTTCCACTAAGTGCTCTATTGAAAGAACATATAATAATGGCGAAAGTGGACATCCTTGTCTCACTCCATTATTTACTGATACCCAGTCTGAACAAATATTTGGGCCTACTATTCTAGTTGAAGGATTTTTATATAGAGCCATAATTCCCCTTAACAGCCAGCCTTCTATTCCATATGCTTCTAGAGTTAATTCTAAAAACTTCCAGTTTAACCTATCGAAGGCTTTTTCTGCATCAACTGCTAAGGTCATAAGAGGAATATGTTTCTTATTAGCATTATCAATTATATCGATGATTCTTCTTGAATTAGAGCCTATCCATCTGTCTGGAATAAAACCTATTTGATCATTGTGGATGAGCTTATTAATGATACTCTTAAGGCGTTCTGCCAATATAGATGAGAATATTTTAACGTCTGAATTAATTAGAGAGATAGGACGATAACTGGCCACAATAGTTGGATCTTTTCCTTGTTTCAGGATGGGGAGCATATTAGCTCTAGTCATCTCTTCAGGGAAACTTTGAACCGCATTATTAAACGTTGATGCTAATTGTTTACTCAAAATAGATTTATAAGTATGAAAAAACAATTTAGAAAATCCATCTGGACCTGGTGTTTTTGACTTCTGGGTTTTAGATACAGCCCTATTCACCTCAGCTTCTGTAATCGGATTATTAATACTTTCTTTCTGAATCTGATCTAATTTAGTTAGATTTGTACTAGTTAAATACTGTTTGATCATGTTTGTAGTAGCTTCAGCAGGGAGATTATATAGTAACCCATAATAATCTCTAAAGCAGTCCCCAATATCTTTTGGATTTGTATAAGTTATTTGATTATATATAATCTTACATATACGAGCGTTAGCATATTGTCTCCTCAACTTATTAGTTAGCATCTTATCTGTTTTGTTCCCTCTACAATAGAATCTCAATTTCAGTTTTTTAATATTTTCTATTGTTTTATTATTTAGGCATTGCAGAATATTTTTTTGCACTTCTGATATTCGTCTGCCTTTCTCCATTGTGGGATCTGCTTTATTATCTGTTGTAAGCTTATAAAGTTCAATGTATAGATCACCAAGTCTCTTTTCTTTACTTTTAGCTTCATGGTTTAGCTTTAGAAGGTAACCGCTTGTAACTGCTTTAAATGAACACCACGTATTCAGATATGAAGTTTCTAAAGGATCATTCTCCTTAAAGAAACATATTATCAGTTTCTCTAGCTTAGTCTTACTCTTTTTGTTATATAGCAGATAATTATTTAGTTTCCATGTTGTATTATTTGTAGCTGTCATCTTATCTTTTATTTCAAATATGTACATACTATGATCTGACTATACGTTTTCCACTATATTAATTTCTACCAATTGTCTATTAAAGTTATATTACCCCAGATCATATCAATTCTTGAGTATGTAAAATCTACTCTAGATAGATGGGTGTAGTCTCTTAATTTGGGATTTTGGAGACGCCAAGCATCGAATAAATCATAATTGTTTTTAGTATTGGTCAATAAACTCGCATTTTTAATTATTGTTTTGTTCATTACACTACCTTTCAGCAATTTTTTGTCCTTTTGTGGATCCAATATACAATTAAAATCTCCTGCTACTATATATATCCCAGTTTTGACTAAATCTGCTTTATCTAATATTTTCTTCAGTTGAGAAACTGGAGCTACGTTTGGTAGATATATGTTAACTATCGTATATTTAACATCGTTTATCTTACCTACTAAGATCATAAATCTTCCTTCTTTATCTAATTCCTGATAAAGGTTCTCCCACTTAACCCTATCTGAAATTATCATTGCTACTCCTCTTTTTTTTTTTTATCCTTCGTAGATGCATGTAGAAAGATTGGGAGCTTATTGCCTCCCCATGTTAATTTCTCATTTTGTCTGCAGTGTGTCTCCTGAACTAAACAGATATCTATTTTTTCTTTTAGCATTTGATTTCGTAGCAGAGATCTTTTATACATCGTATTCAGGCCCTGAGCATTGATAGACATAAATTTAACCATAATTCTGAAAGGCTTACAAACCCTTTCTTCTGCAAGTGGTCATCTCCCAATTTTGATCACTTTCAACTTCAAGCATTCCACCAGTTGCAGCTGGAGAATTTGATGGGAAAGCTCCAGACTCCGCCCTTTAACTTTGTATCTACCATTGTCTGGTATCAATGACCTACATAAACTACAGCGATACCCATACAACAAGTAGAGTTTAGTAAGATATATAGACAGTGGCGTACATACCAGGGTCGCAGGGGTCGCGGCTGCGACCGGGCCCGGCCCACCAGGGGGCCCGGCCGCCCCTGCGACCCGGTGTGTACCCACAGGGCCAGCCTCTTCTCCTGGGGGGCCCAGGAGCGACCACCCCAGGGCCCCCCCGAGGCTGGCCCTGCTGACCCCAGCGGGCGGGTGGCCGGTCGGGCAGGCGGGCGGGCGCGCGAGGGAGCACTCAGTGCTTCCTCTTCCGCTCCCTCGCGCACCGCACTGATACCGGAGCCGGAAGATGACGTCATCTTCCGGCTCCGGCATCCCCATGCGGCGCGCGAGGGAGCGGAAGAGGAAGCACTGAGTGCTCCCTCGCGCGCCCGCCTGTCTGCCCGACCGGCCACCTGCCCAGGAGCCCAGCAGCACCACTGGACCCCAGGGAATCCCCCCAGCACTCCAAAAGGTAAGGAGGCTGGGGGGGATTAAATTTAAAAAAAAAACATAGAGTGTTAGTGTGTGTGTGTGAGTGTGAGGGTTAGAGTGAGGGTTAGAGTGTTTGTGAGTGTTAGTGTGAGGGTTAGAGTGTGTGTGAGTGTTAGTGTGTGTCTGCTAGTGAGTGTTAGTGTGAGTGTTAGTGTGTGTGTGTGTCTGCTTGTGAGTGTTAGTGTGAGTGTTAGTGTGTGTGTGTCTGCTAGTGAGTGTTAGTGTGAGTGTTAGAGTGAGAGTGTGTGTCTGCTAGTTAGTGTGAGTGTTAGTGTGTGTGTCTGCTAGTGAGTGTCAGTGAGTGTGTTACTGTGTGTGTGTGTTAGTGAGTCTGATGTCTGTTAGTTAGTGAGTGTGTGTCAATGAGAGTGTATGTTTTGTAAGTGAGTGTGTATGTATGTCTGTCGCTGACTGTGTCTCTGTCAGTAAATGTGTGTCTGTTAGCTAGTGTGTATGCGTCTGTAAGTGTGTGTGTGTGTGTCTTCAGCACTTACCTTTCTCCAGCGCCGGACTCCCTTGGCGCTGAGGATCCCTCAGCCTCTCAGCTCCGAATGCGACCGCGCACGCATTCAAACCGCCCATAGGAAAGCATTACTCAATGCTTTCCTATGGACGTTCAGTGTGCTCCTCTAGCGGCTGTCAGTGAGACAGCCACTTCTCTGAAACTGCTATGTTTTCAGCTGCAGGGTTAAAACTAGAGGGACGTGACACCCAGACAACTTCATTGAGCTGATGTGATCTGGGTGTCTGTAGTGGTCCTTTAAAGGACCACTATAGTGCCAGGAAAACATACTCGTTTTCCTGGCACTATAGTGCCCTGAGGGTGCCCCCACCCTCAGGGACCCCCTCCCGCCCGGCTCTGGAAAGGGGAAAAGGGGTAAAACTTACCTTTTTCCAGCGCTGGGCAGAGAGCTCTCCTCCTCCTATCCTCCTCCCCGTCGGCTGTATGCGCACGCGCGGCAAGAGCTGCGCGCGCATTCAGCCGGTCACATAGGAAAGCATTCATAATGCTTTCCTATGGACGCTGGCGTGCTCTCACTGTGAAAATCACAGTGAGAGGCACGCAAGCGCCTCTAGCGGCTGTCAATGAGACAGCCGCTAGAGGAAATAGGGGAAGGCTTAACCCATTCAGAAACCCACGGATCAATTTTCGCACCGGGGCCCCATGGGTCATGTGTACGCCACTGTATATAGATACAGCACACAGCATACATCCCAGCTAGATATTACATGGTTAACTCTAAGTGGTATTGTTGGAAGGTGGAAGAATTTAGGAACACCAGCAACTCAGACATGGAAGTGGAATTCTACATAAAGTCACAGAGCTGGGTCACTGCTGAGGTGCATGGTGCGTAACAATCACCAACACTGTTAATTCTATAGCTGAAGAGTTCCAAACTTCCACTAGCATTATTATCAGCACAAAAACAGTGTAGCAGGAGTTTCATGAAATGGATTTCAATGGCTAAGCAGCTGCATGAAAGCCTTGCATCACCAAATATAATGCCAAGCGTCGGATCGAATGGTGTAAGGTACACTGCCACTGGTCTCTCTCTCATGCTTCTCTGTTTTGCAGTCTGATGGGCTAATGCCAAGAGAAAGTTACATTTCTGACTGCAATGTGCTAACTTTAAAGTTTGGTCGTGGAGGGCTAATGGTATGGGGCTGTTTTTAGGGGTTGGACTAAGCTCCTTACTTCCAGTGAAGGAAAATTTGAATGCTTCAGCATATCGAGACATTTTGGACAATGCTATGCTTCCAACTTTGTGGGAATAGTTTGGAAAATCCCCTTTTCTATTACATCATGACTGGGCCTCAGTGCACAAAGCAAGGTCCATAAAGACATGGTTGGTGTGGAAGAACTTATTGGCTCACACAGAGCCCTGTCCTCAACCCAATTGAACACCTTTGGGATGAACTAGAATAGAGATTGCGATCTAGGCCTTCTTGTCCAACATCAGTGCATGGCCTCACAAATGCTCTACTGGATGAATGGGCAAAAGTTCCTACAGAAACACTCCAATATCTTGTAGAAAGGATGAAGCTGTTATAGCTGCATATTAATGTATGTGTATTTAGACTGCAATGTCATAAAAGTCCCTGTTGATGTAATAGTCAGATGGCCCAATACTTTTGTCCATGTAATCTATTAATATATGTCCTGTACCTTGTAATATACTCTAGAAGGCAATTTGTTGTGTGACATGACACAGAGATGGACACTATGATAAAAAAAATGTTTTAGAGGTGTGCAATACCAATACATAGAAGTGATCACTCAAAACCATTTAAGAACATTAAAAATTGTCAAGCAGTCTATGCTGAACAACTTGAGATGGATTAACCCAATAATGTAAATTTATGAAGGACTCTAAAAACCATGTAGATTTTTTTTTCTTTCTGAGTAAACTTAGACTAGATATGTTTAATGCAGTTTTATACCAACTGCAGGGGTTAGGCCATTTGGCCCTGCCATTATAAAATACCTTTAACTTTTTTTAAAAAAAAACTATCCTTAACCCCTTAAGGACACATGACATGTGTGACGTGTCATGATTCCCTTTTGTTCCAGAAGTTTGTTCCTTAAGGGGTTAAAAGATCACTATAGTCACCATATAAAAGCAAGAAAGAAAGGTCCCCCCCCCCCCCCCTTCTTTCTTGCTTTTATATGAACTTGTCATTTAAAAAAAAAAAAAAATCTAAGCACTTTTTATTAATAAAACTTACCTCCGTTCCAGCGCCAAGCTTCCTGCCAGGCCACACCCCCTTTTTCATCAAAATGATGAAATTGTAGGTCCCAATCAGACGCTTCTCTTTGAGAAGCGTCATCGCTCTCATGCGCGGTTTCTCACCAATCAGGTGAATGCCGCTCTATGAAAAAAACTGCGCATGTCTATATCTATCTCTATATATCTATCTATTTCTATCTATCTATAGCTATCTATCTATATCTATCTATTTCTATTTATCCATATCTATCTTCATTAAGTTGAAGTTGTTCAGGTGACTATAGTGTCCCTTTAATTTTATCTGACCAATCTAAAATGGCAGCATATTTCCATTATGGTCAGCCATGCAAAATTGGTGACACTCATGGCTGTGTATGTGGTTTCATGCTTTCATTTGGCTAGGCATGTTGGAAATGTCAGCCTTTTTTGCAGGTTTATAAGCAAACAAACTAAATATCCATACACTATAAAGAGAGGTTCAGAGAATTAATACTGAGATTGCCCAAATTTAGTTTGAATTTCCCTGGTAAATACATTGCTTAAAGGGCACCAAAACTACTTATGCTCATTAGATTGAGCATAAGATTACATATATACATTGTGCTAGCAGTTATGCTAGCAAATGTATAGAATAGGAGAAAAGAGTATTTAAAAATAGTTTTTTTTTTTCTCCCAGGAAGTCTCTCTGCTCTCCACCCATATATTGTGGTTTCTATGGAAACCCCCTAACCGGCGCTTCTAGGCTAGGGGGTATAGGAACGAAGTGATGTGACATCACTCCGTTCCGATGCTGGCAACCGAGATGCCTGTTTGTGGATGTGTCCCAAGCAAGGCAAATCAAAGAAATCCACACACTGAGCAGAGGACAGCCAGGAGGTGGGTGTTTCACAAAGAGTATCACACACGAAGCAGTGCTGGACTGGAGAAAAAGTTAGTAAATCTCATGTTTTACTTTGAATACACCATGTATCTTTCTGATATATGTTGTATTCAATGTATTTCAGGTAAGTTAATTTATCCATAACTGGTTCACTTTAAAATATGACTGGAAACATGTAGGAGTCAGAGTCAACAGCAGCAGGTATCGGTTTAGAATCAAATCTGTCTATACCCTATAATCTCTGTGCCAAGGCAGAAGTATGCAATGGCTATCTTACTGTGCAAAATGTAATGCACATTACTATAGAGAATGTTTTGTAGTATCATATACATAGACTGATGTGCATGCCAGTATTTGATGCTACACTTAAAACAGTTTTTCTGTGATGTAGAATCTTTTTATGTACCGCTGTATGGTATTATCCTAATTTTTAATTTCTGATCCTAGTGTTATGTATGAATATGGTTAAATAATTAACTAAATGGGAACAAAATGTATTTTGTCAGAAAATATTTGATATTAATATTTGAAATGATCAATTCACCCTTTATTTACAGATAACTCTCTTCACTGTTCTTAGGAGGAAAAAGAAGTGCATACGGTACTTACAAGGAGAAGGAGACTGTGGCAGCCCAGTTTCTTCCGATGGAAGTGCTATAGACTCTCCATCCTCACTATTAAATGCACTCCAGTGCGTATCGTCTTCTGCTTATTCTTCAGGCAAGCTTAGTAGCCGCGCTGATTCTGCCGAAATTGAACAAAACTACCCTCTGCTCCCTTCTAATTCAAAATCTATTGGTACAACCACAGAACATAGACTTAAAATCACATCTCATGCTATAGATGTGTTAGAGTCCACACCTGGACATAGTGCAAATGTCAAAGCCACGTAACACCACAACAGTGGATCAACTATTGTCAATGCTGCATCGGACACTTTATAACTATTTTAAGGCTTTTTGTAGGCAAACCACCATCCTATGTGCCATCAGTCAGCACCTGAGATATAAACTTAGACTACTTGACCATTGTTCAATCGATATTTTAGAAAATGTGACACTAGTCAAAAAGAATCTATCTTTCCAGAGGGCTAGTTTGGATTTTTTTCCAAATATTTTTAGTGTTTCTTTTTTTGTGTGTTTTTTTTTTTTAAGAACTGAATAATCTTGTATTTACTCTGCTTTTTTTATCCTTAATATCATATGCTTTTTGCAGTATTATCTATCCAAACCAGTTAAGTTAAACAAAAAAAGCACTTGAAAAGGATGCATGTGGGTGCTTTATCATCTGAAAATTAGATATGAGTTATATCTTTATTTAAAATAAACACTGTCCACGGGTGTAATTTTAAAAAGGAAGCAAAATGTAAGTAATATATATGAATGGGTGTATAAACAGTATACTATGAAAATAAGTGGCAAATATAAAATGAAGGCACATGCCAGTAATGAATAAGGCAATTAAAGGACCACTCTAGGCACCCAGACCACTTCAGCTTAATGAAGTGGTCTGGGTGCCAGGTCCAGCTAGGGTTAACTCATTCTTTTATAAACATAGCAGTTTCAGAGAAACTGCTATGTTTATGAACGGGTTAAGCCTTCCCCTATTTCCTCTAGCGGCTGTCTCATTGACAGCCACTAGAGGCGCTTGCGTGCTTCTCACTGTGATTTTCACAGTGAGAGCACGCCAGCGTCCATAGGAAAGCATTATGAATGCTTTCCTATGTGACCGGCTGAATGCGCGCGCAGCTCTTGCCGCGCGTGCGCATTCAGCCCAGGAGGAGGATCGGAGGAGGAGAGCTCCCCGCCCAGCGCTGGAAAAAGGTAAGTTTAACCCCTTTTCCCCTTTCCAGAGCCGAGCGGGAGGGGGTCCCTGAGGGTGGGGGCACCCTCAGGGCACTATAGTGCCAGGAAAAAGAGTATGTTTTCCTGGCACTATAGTGGTCCTTTAAAGGAACACTTCAAGCACCATGATCACTAAAGCCCAATGTAGTGGTTATGGTACAAGGAGTGCTTTGACACATTACAGCATGGGTTAACAACTTACAATGGTCCCACTTAACTGGATCCTGCTGGATGCCTGCTGCCGCATCCTCTGCATCCAGTCTTCTCCAGCGGTAGAAGTCATATTGCTCTTTAGAACAAAGCAGGACCATGCAGGATGCAATCAATGTCTGAAAGAGTCTGCTGAACACTCAGTCCGTTAGTGTGGTCCAGCATTAGCCTTGCTTTACTCAACACAATCATCACAATCATCTGGCTTCTCCTGCAGGAAAAGATCTTTTGTGGCCCATGTGCCCAACTTGACTCTGGTAAATTGTCAAACCGTGCAGTTTGACATTTACAGTGGGACAGTACCAGGGTACTTCTGGAACCATAACCACTAAATCAGGCTATAGTGGTTGTGACGTTTTGAGTTTTCTTTTAAACCGGCACAAAGGTATATTCCTTTTATTCCTGAATATGCAAAAAAAAAAATAACTACTTTGTATTATTTAAAAATAGACTAGTTATAGAAATAGCTAGTTTTATTATTGAAGGTTTACTAAAATATTTAAATCTGAAAATATATTGATAGGTCAGATGTGAACATCACTGACTGATAATAGACATTCCAGATTAGTTTTATTGTAAGCAATAAAGATTGTGGCAAGTGTTTAAAGTTTAAAAATATTTGAATGATTGGATGTATACTTTTATGTAGATGTGTGGGCCAGTACACAACCTAGACTTCAAAAATCTAAAAACTGCCCAAATTATATTGAAATATAATTTAAAGGGAACTGGGTGACCCATAAAACAAAAATTGGAGATCTTTTTTTTTTTTTTAAATCCCACTGTTCTATGTCATCTGTTCTTTTGGAGTAGCTACAGTTTATTCTGAATTTTTACATAGGTCCATATAATAAACACTGTACAAAATTAAAAATGTTAGGCCTCACAGTTAGAACCTGCCTGTAAGTTGACAAAGTTCATCATGTTCAAACTTCAATAACTTCACCGAACAGTGCTAAATTATATCTGTCATTTTCATTGTTTACCAAAATTGTAATAGTTTAAAATATAGTTTAATCCATGTTTTTTCCATTTTACTGTCAAAACTGTGAAACACTCAGACTTTAATTTTGTAAAATATACATTTCAAGTTTTAAAGGAAATCCTAGTTTTTCTTTGAAGTTTTCTTTAATAGTTTTTAAAATGAGGTTCCAGTGCTTTTTCACATGCCCTTAAAGTGTCTCTGTCACCACAAACGTACCTTCATTCTATTGTTTCCTCTTTCAGAATCTTATGTATTTTTCTTATGCTTGACCATCTTGACAAAGGGAGGAGTTTAAGGCAAGCTCAATTATCTTTGGAAAGGAAGTGGTGCTTGCCTTAAAGGTACAGCTTAGGCACCATAACAACTTAATCTAAATAAAGTTCTTATGGTGCCAGAAAGCCCCCTGGCACACTCTTGCCTCAAGGGGTTACATCGTCCTCAACCAATCAGCAGCACCCCTGCCTGGTGACACTCCGTAATTTCAGAACCCAGATGCTGACTGAGGGGAGCTGAGATCGGCGTTGGTGGCAACTTTGGGTTTAAACCGTTCGAGAACAGTTTAACCCATTGAGGTAAGAATGCACCCGTGGACCTCCTGACACCATAACAACTTAATTTAGATTTTGTTATGGTGCCTAGAGTGTTCCTTTAAGCTGTAATCCAGTGCTGAAACAAAGTTCTCCCTGAAGCCTTCCTTGATGTTACTCCCCCTCGCATCTATGGAAAATGTAGGGCGGGGGTGTAACCCTTTAAGAAATGTCTACTCTACTGCCATGTATACATATTCAGGCACCAGCCAAAAACCTGTAGCCATTGATGCTCTGACCATTGTGTTCTGGGCCTTTTTCTATTCAGATAATGGAAACAAATCCTTTTTAAATAGATAAATATTAGTTATTTGGTTTATTGAAAAGTTATTAACCATTTACAAATCCAAGTTACATTTGGATTAGCAGCTATGATATCCTACTGTTCTATAAAAGGCAGATTTATTGGAGTAACTAAAACTGGGGATGTTCCATTTGTTTTCTATATATATTTAATATCATGATTAATTTCATAATTGTCCTTTTTAATTGTAGTTTATAGCACATGCTGTAATTTGATCTATGGTATCATTAGAATAATTGTCCAGAGCATCTTCGTCATAAACCACAGCAATCAATGACTTGGTGCTAGCCTAATTTATAGATCCAAGCTAAAAAATGTGTGGCGTTAAAAAAAAATTATTTCACACTGCAAGCCTGGAGAATATATGTTACCTCACCAACGCTACATTTCCTCTCTACAATGGCTACTCATGATTGGAAATTTTGGGATAGATTACATTTAATTATTACATTTGTATTCAAGTGTTACGTGGGCAAGTGCAGTGCACTAGAAATTGTGGAACAATTCTGTAAGCAAGTATGTGGCTGAACCATTAGTAATAGAACCATTGTGGGACATCTTGAAAGTGAAGTAGGCAATTTTTCCATTTAAATTTTCACATGATTGTTCAAGGAACATAGCCATTGCCTAATATACTAAATCCTAATGTTTATATTCCATTAATCTCAACCTTCATGGCTAGTTTTATAGAACAATCCATCTAAGATACTGTAGATTTGTATGCATTAGGACTGGATTAGGCAACCTTTGGCACTCTAGATATTGTGGCCTACTTCTCTTAGACTATTTTTACAGCCATAATATTGTCAAGGGGTCAGGGGAGCTGTAATCCATAACATCTGTTGTGTCAAAGTTTGCTTACACTTGTTCAAGGTCAAGGGTAGGCAACCTTTTAGTAGTACTGTGCGAAAACAAGATCTTGAAGTCCCTTAGCGTGCCATTGGTTGCTAACTTTTATAGATATACACTGCATTTCCACAGCACAATGTATTATTAACCCACTCACAAAACAGTATATATATATTTACTTTTACTTTACAAAATGAAATTTAGCCCATAAAGTCTAAATCCTTAAGCCAGGAATGATTACCAACCAGTAGAGGAACAAATGTCTCTGCCACAAACCTGTTCCACTTATTTAATCAAACCAATATAAAACAAAACTATGTTGTGGATACAATTATGGGGTGAGTATTATAGATCAGTAAATTTACCCTCCATGAAACACAACAAAAATAAAGAACATACCAGTATAGTGTTTATAAAATGAAACCCCTACAGGAGCATTGATGTATTTAATCTTCACAATCTTTAATATGCTTAAATAATGCAAAGTAAAAATAGTGTAAAACCATTATAAAAAACATTCAATAATTCAAAATGCAGCACACCTCCAACAGCAAAAATTTTCCTGTGGACCCACTATGGCGATGACCATGTCCGGAGTCCTTCCCCAAGGTAAGCCGCAAATACAGAACGTGTGTGCTATGGTGAAAGTTTCCTCTGCTACGTAATATCACATCTCGAGAGTAGGTAAAGGTGCAGAGATTCGAAGTGAACAGTTTAGTCTCTTCAGACTTTTTCAATAAGAGATTGAATATATTTCAACCACACGCACCACAGGGCAATAGCTATTAAAGTATCAGGCACAGTGTCCCTGGACTCTGCAACGAGTATGCCTCCTTTAACCCCTTAAGGACCAAACTTCTGGAATAAAAGGGAATCATGACATGTCACATATGTCATGTGTCCTTAAGGGGTTAAGCAAAAAAAAATAAATTCTTATGACTAGGGATAGATTTGATTCAGAAGGAAAAGCAACATTATCCAAAAAGTATGCCATCGAGAAACATGTATACATACGTTGAAGACTTTTTGAATTCTGGACTTAACACTGACTTAGACATTACGGCTTTTGTGTGATCACATTGTATTTTTGTTCATGTTCTAATTATCTGTTTTCCTTATTGTTTTATGGTATAACACGTCCGTGTATTTATGTGGATTGGATATTTTTTGGGATTGATCTGCAGGACAAATACTCTCATTTGTAAACATACAATTACACATCACTTAAAATATCCGTGGTCCGGGACAAAAGACAAGTTATTGTGTCCAAACCGATGTATGGGTAGCCCTGTAAATAAAGATGGCAAAAAGATTTCCAAAATGCACACTTTATTACACTTAGAAACTTAAATGCTTTTCTTCACTCTTTCTTTAGTTGAGGTATGTATCTATTATAAACAGAGGGTTTCTAGTGTCCTTGTCTTTTAATTATACGAACTGGAATATCCCTGCTAGAGGCAGCCAATGCTCCACCGATTCTGAAGGAATGTCCTGAAGACTGGTGTAATTCAAGTCTCACAAATAGAGTGCTGATGTAAAATATAAATGTAGCTGATGTGAGTGGTTTACCGTGCAACAACAGAAGAGACGTATTTCCTGGACAAACTGTTATAGTGTCACAGTAGCTGTCTAGTATTTTTATTGGGCATCAGTTATTGTCGGTGGGATAAAGGGGTATTTCTACTTGAGGGCATGTTTAATTGCTTTTAGCATGTCTTAATATAAGTATGTAATAATTTGCTGTATTAATGAGATCATTGATATTTAGACACCGTGATTGTCCTGATAATGTTTCTATTGTAAAATCCTTTGGGCGTAGGTAACCGTAAAAAGCTATATATTTGGAGGCCTTGAATACTGAATTGGTGTGTGTTTCAAACGGATGATTATCTAATATGTCAGAAAGTGCTCTGAATTTAGGCCCGTCAATAGGTTGACACTTTGGGGTTACTGGATGGTCTACTCGTTTTATGCCTTTAAGAATGTTATTATAGGGTAACTTGGCATGAATGGTTTGTGATTAGGGAAGGTAATACTTAAGTGATGTTGAATGCATGCGAAGTAGAGTTTTATTGTATTATGGGATAATTTTAGATAAAGGTGGCAAAAAGCAGCGACCGCCACCATGGTCTCAACGGAATAAGATTCCATAATCTGAAAGTCAGAGATTAATCTGTTGAATATAGTCAGAGATCTGTTCTATGTTCTCAGGATGTTATGGGATAAAGCAGCTTGTGCCAGCAATAATTGGGCTAGTTCATTATGAGGTCTTTGAAGGCTGGGGTATTGGATGGGTGTTTCCTGGCAGTTGGGTGAAATTTGAAGAAGTCCTGTAATGAGAATGGAAGATGGCATCAGCTGTGGAGTAATGAGAGCCAGGAATGTGAACACAAACAGAACATAATTGATGTGTAACTGCTAGCTAATCTCCTGAAATGGAGATTTCCCCAGCTCAGAGGGAGCCCGGTGCTGGAGAAAGGTAAGTGGCTAAAGGGGTTTTAACCCCTTCAGCCCAGCTGGAGGGGGGCCCTGAGGGTGGGGGGGACCTCATGACCCTAAAGTGCCAGGAAAACTACACCCGTTCCAAATTATTATGCAAATGATATTTTTCTCATTTACCTAAATAATTAATGTAATTAACAGTCAGCATAATTCTCATGTTATCAACTATTAAGAGTACAATTCAAATTTTATTGAACAAACCTCCTAAGAACAGTATTTTTTTAAAACATAAAAAACTTAGAATGCACTGTTACAAATTATTACGCACAGTAAGTTTCAAAACACTTTACAGGGAGTGCAGAATTATTAGGCAAGTTGTATTTTTGAGGATTAATTTTATTATTGAACAACAACCATGTTCTCAATGAACCCAAAAAACTCATTAATATCAAAGCTGAATATTTTTGGAAGTAGTTTTTAGTTTGTTTTTAGTTTTAGCTATGTTAGGGGGATATCTGTGTGTGCAGGTGACTATTACTGTGCATAATTATTAGGCAACTTAACAAAAACAAATATATACCCATTTCAATTATTTATTATTACCAGTGAAACCAATATAACATCTCAACATTCACAAATATACATTTCTGACATTCAAAAACAAAACAAAAACAAATCAGTGACCAATATAGCCACCTTTCTTTGCAAGGACACTCAAAAGCCTGCCATCCATGGATTCTGTCAGTGTTTTGATCTGTTCACCATCAACATTGCGTGCAGCAGCAACCACAGCCTCCCAGACACTGTTCAGAGAGGTGTACTGTTTTCCCTCCTTGTAAATCTCACATTTGATGATGGACCACAGGTTCTCAATGGGGTTCAGATCAGGTGAACAAGGAGGCCATGTCATTAGATTTTCTTCTTTTATACCCTTTCTTGCCAGCCACGCTGTGGAGTACTTGGACGCGTGTGATGGAGCATTGTCCTGCATGAAAATCATGTTTTTCTTGAAGGATGCAGACTTCTTCCTGTACCACTGCTTGAAGAAAGTGTCTTCCAGGAACTGGCAGTAGGACTGGGAGTTGAGCTTGACTCCATCCTCAACCCGAAAAGGCCCCACAAGCTCATCTTTGATGATACCAGCCCAAACCAGTACTCCACCTCCACCTTGCTGGCGTCTGAGTCGGACTGGAGCTCTCTGCCCTTTACCAATCCAGCCACGGGCCCATCCATCTGGCCCATCAAGACTCACTCTCATTTCATCAGTCCATAAAACCTTAGAAAAATCAGTCTTGAGATATTTCTTGGCCCAGTCTTGACGTTTCAGCTTGTGTGTCTTGTTCAGTGGTGGTCGTCTTTCAGCCTTTCTTACCTTGGCCATGTCTCTGAGTATTGCACACCTTGTGCTTTTGGGCACTCCAGTGATGTTGCAGCTCTGAAATATGGCCAAACTGGTGGCAAGTGGCATCGTGGCAGCTGCACGCTTGACTTTTCTCAGTTCATGGGCAGTTATTTTGCGCCTTGGTTTTTCCACACGCTTCTTGCGACCCTGTTGACTATTTTGAATGAAACGCTTGATTGTTCGATGATCACGCTTCAGAAGCTTTGCAATTTTAAGAGTGCTGCATCCCTCTGCAAGATATCTCACTATTTTTGACTTTTCTGAGCCTGTCAAGTCCTTCTTTTGACCCATTTTGCCAAAGGAAAGGAAGTTGCCTAATAATTATGCACACCTGATATAGGGTGTTGATGTCATTAGACCACACCCCTTCTCATTACAGAGATGCACATCACCTAATATGCTTAATTGGTAGTAGGCTTTCGAGCCTATACAGCTTGGAGTAAGACAACATGCATAAAGAGGATGATGTGGTCAAAATACTCATTTGCCTAATAATTCTGCACTCCCTGTATAGGTTGTAAAGAACTGAAAATTGTCATTTGTTGTGTTTGCAACATATTTACTAAAATCAAAAGCTATTTCAATTAAACTTATAACAACATTTTAACTTTTTAAACATTTTAACAGGTCACGTTACATTTTAACATAGGATCCCTTATTTGATAGCAGCTTCACAAGTCTTGCATCCATTGAACTTGTGAGTTTTTGGACAGTTTCTGCTTGAGGATGCTCCAAAGGTTCTCAATAGGATTGAGGTCAGGGGAGGATGGAGGCCACACCATGACTTTCTCTCCTTTTATCCCCATAGCAGCCATTGATGCAGAGGTATTCTTTGCAGCATGAGATGGTGCATTGTCATGCATGAAGATGATTTTATCACAGAAAGCATAGTTCTTCCTTCTGTACCAGGGAAGAAAGTGGTCAGTCAGAAACTCCACATACTTTGCAGAGGTCATCTTTACACCACTAAAGGGGCCGACCAGCTCTCTTCCCGTGATTCTGGCCCAAAACATGACTCCTCCACTGCCTTGCTGACGTCGCAGCCTTGTTGGAACAGGGTTGCCGTCCACCAACCATCCATCTGGACCATCCAGGGTTGCACGGCACTCATCAGTGAACAGGACTGTTTGAAAATTAGTCTTCATGTAGTTTGTCCCTGCAGGCTTTTTAATGTAAACACACACTGTGTGCAGCACTGGCATTAGTTCATATGGCACATCATATGGGTGGGGCATTGCCATGTCCCGGGGGCGGCAAATCTTTCTTTTGCCTAGGGCGGCAAAAATCCTTGCACCGGCCCTGTTTGTAGGATCTGATTTTAACATTCCATATGTTTCTCCATCCTCCAAAACTCTCAACATAGTAGTTAATATTCATAACGACAATGTTCCCCCCCTTCATCTTATGTCTTGTTTATACACTACTTTATTATTATAATCTGTTCTCCTTTTGTTACCATTACGAGCTCCAGGTATATTTGTATCCATTTATTATCCTTCTAATCCTCATATTTAGGGGTTAATGTTGAATTGACAGGCACGTCGGTTATCTGATCAAAGGGATGTGCCTGTATATCGGACTAGTGTCTGTCTCATCTTGTCTTATATTCATTAGGAGACTGTCCCCATTCCCCACACTTAGGGGTTAATTTTGAATTAACAGACACGCCAGTTACTTGATTAAGGTTCGTTCCTCCAACCTAAGCACACCCCCTATGATGTCTCGAAAACCGATTGGTTGTATGACATCAGAAGGGCGGAGCTTGTGCATTAAAAAATTCATGGCAAATTCGTTCCTGCGGCTCACTCTTGATAAAGGCGCAGTGTTGTGCCGAAACGCACATGGAGTAGGATGCCATACTAGGCTATTGATTTTATTGGGGTTCTCTTTTTAGCTAGTCCAGTCTCGCAGGATCTATGTAGAAGAGAAGCTTGTATCCATCTTTAGAGCTGCTTCGTAGCAGCTAGATAGACAGAGCTTTGCATGTTATTTCCAGAGGGGAAATGTCCTAAGTCTATGGATATCTTCAGATTTACCTATCCTAGGCAATGCAATCACTTTGGTGAGGTATCTTAATAGGGATGCTATAGTGGTATGCTGTCTACCTGATGTATGTGTAATTTTAACACAATACTATTCTAGGACTTAGCTGCTACTTATACTTTGTATATTTTTCATATCCCAGATACCTTCATTTATCTTGCCTGGTTCCCTGATTGAGCCCTCCATTTGAATGCTATGGACCTGTAACCCTTTTACCCAGGTTCTTTATTACCACTACCTCTTTATAGCTTAACTGAGGTAGGATGTACTTAATTTGTGGTTATACTGTGATTAATAAGATTAGGGGGTATCTGTTACGAACACTGCTATAGTAGATACCCTGTTCGTCTATTTCCTCCCGAACTGCTGAGCCTGAGTGATTATAGCTGCAGTTCGGGTGTAGATTCGAACGGTTCCAGACAAATGCAGCATCCAAGTAGTTTCTCCCCAGTAAGTAGACAGTTACCCAAACATGAGCCTAGACTTCATGAAGGGTACAACAGGAATAATTTTAATGGGTGCCACACTGGCTTTTATGCAAGTCCCCATGCAAGGGGCACTCCCACATGGACCTTGTGGGGAGCAGGGACACAAAGTTTACAACCAATGACAATACAGTGACAAAGTGTGACACTCCCAATACAAACAGATAATTCCCTCCTCTCTGCCTGTGAGATAATTGAGTCAGATAAAGTATTATCTCGAGGCAGAAAAAACAAATTTTTCATAAAACTTAAAAAGTACCCCAAAACACATAAAATCCCCATAAATGTCATATCCCCTGATAGTCCTGATCTGGGTGACCAACATATCCAAAAATCAGATCAGTTCAGGGGTTTTCGAATTTTATGGAAGTCCCATTTGGACCGCACACGAGGCTCCTGGCGAGAAACAGTTCCATGAATTTAGGCTGTGCGGTCGATCTATTTCGAAAAGTCATAAAAATGAAATAATGCACGAACAGAACCCCCTGGCCCATAGTAGCGATTGTTCCCCTGGTGTTTGGGAACCAAACTACCGAACAGCACTATCCTGGCTGTTCGGGAAAAGGAAGCAGGCCTTCATATACTTTAACCAGTGTATGGGAAGTCGACTGTCCGATTTTAGTTCCAGACACTCAACGATCAAGTCCTGCTGCCTCCTTTCGTGCGAACAACATGGACGCCGTTTTCTCTTGCACGTGGCGTTCAGCTATACGAACAGTGGCCACACAGGTAGAGCGCTTAATTGACGGTTTCCTTTGAAGATAATGAGACAGGAGGGTGGTCGGTGTTCGGTAGTTACAGCTACCGAACCAATTAAACATAAAAAGTCCTGAATGGCATGCTATTTTCTTCACAGTACCTATACAGATATTTACCCTCCTTTTGCTCCTTTTAATCATATATTATTATACTTACTTGGTCCAGCATGTGTGATCGTATTAACATAAGTCTGCAATTCATTTCGTTTCGAATGTCAATTCGGCTGAATTTCAGGAAATTAGGACATTCAGATATTTGGATACTTCCGAAAGGCCGAATTTCCGAAAGTGCAGAATTTCGGAATGCCGAACCGAAGCGCCGAAGTGCTGAATTTCGGATTTGACCAACAGCTGAATTGCCGAAGTACTAATATACCCAGTGGAAGAATTAAGAATGTTACACCGTATACCAGTTTAAATAAAAAATATACACACATAGCCAGGATTCAGCTGTAAGCATTTGCAACACTTACAACAATCAAGTAACACGTTCATATAAAATGTAAGTTACTTAGCCAGTCAATGGATGGGAATGAGTAAGTAAGTAGATAACTCCCTAATTCCCACGGTATTAGGGAGCTATCTACCAAAAGGCTGAAAGACCTAAATTGGTCTTTCAGACAAATTTATTAAAGGACCACTATAGTGCCAGGAAAACATACTCGTTTTCCTGGCACTATAGTGCCCTGAGGGTGCCCCCGCCCGGCTCTGGGCAGAGAGCTCTCCTCCTTCTCTCCTCCTCCGATCCGCCCCGTCGGCTGAATGCGCAGGCTGCTCACTGTTTACTAGACATGCCCCTGCTCGCGGTATAGCAAGTAGGGGCAGAATTTACTAATACTAAGTATTCTGCAAGAGAACATCCAAAGTTCCGAAGTCCCGAATTTCGAAATGCCGAACCGAACCGAACCGAACCGAATATTTTGCCCTACAGAATTTATCCCCAAACTCTCTCTTTTTCTAAAGTTAAGTATATGCTCCAACTCTATTTTCTGGCTCCCCTGTTTCCCACAGAATATATATCTACAGGTCTCAAGGGGATTCACACACACACACACACACACATATATATACGAGACAAGTCTAGGAGGCTATTTATTATTCCCCCATATTATTTTTAAAAAAAATTTACAATCCCCTTTTTCGAATTTGTCTTTTTCCACTTTGTGTGTATATGTGTTTTGTGTCAATAAAGACTATTAAATATACATTTTTAACTTCTATATAATTGAGTTGGTTCCATTTCCCGTGGGTAATCTATGGAGAGTAGGTACCCTGGCTTTTCCCCTTGGACCATTTCTTAATAGTATTCCTTCTTGCTATTATACTATACAGAGAGCAGCACTATTAGGGGACACTGACTGTTCTGGGATATTATACACACAGACCTGTATTATACAGAGAACAGCACTATACAGGGAGCACTAACTGTCCCAGGATATTATACACAGACCTGTATTATACAGAGAGCAGCACTATACAGGGATCACTGACTGTCCCAGGATATTATACACAAACAGACCTGTATTATACAGAGAGTTGCACTATAGTATTATGCAGATAGCTGAGCATAATACCCCACGTTTCAATCTCTATACTACTAGTACCAGTTAACAGCAGCTCCCAGACGCCTGTAATAGGGCTGGGCAATGCAGGCTTAAGTACACTCCCATCACTCCTGGGCGACAGCAATGACCACAGTACACATCAGCTCCAATACATGTAGTAAAAACCAAACAAAAAAAAAAGTTACCTGCGCTCTCTCCTTAATCCCTATGTATATTTAAACAAATGGAGGTCATTTAGTTACTCCAATGGCCACTGGAGGTAATACCCGCCTGCCAATGTCAAGGCAGACCCCCCTAGGCTTAAGTGTGCGGTAGCTCACACAGGTGATTCGGCGGTAAAGCGCACCAGCCCTATGAGTCAAATATTCATATATATAGTATACAGGTATACATTAAGCACACAAGCTCACTGATACACTGGCTCAAAGACAGACAAGTTCACTGACACACACAATTAGGCTCACTGACAGAAAACTCTCTGACACACAAACAAACTCACTTGTATAGACACACAAGGCTCACTACAGACAAGTTCAGTAACACACACAAGCTTACTACTGCAAGCTCACTGACATACGCATGCTTATTAAATACAAGTTTACTGACAGACACAAGCGCACTAAATACAAGCTCACTGACACACAAGCTCACTACAGACAAGCTCACTGACACACTAGCTCACTACAGACAAGCTCACTGACACACACACACACACAAGCTCACTAAATACAAGCTTACTGACACACACAAGCAATGCCATCTTAATAGCGTCATAGGCCCCCGGTGAAAGCAGTGCACTTGGCACCTTCCTACACAACAACTCACAGGAATAAAAATTTAAATTATCGATAAAATTAAGCTTATATTTATTGGTACCTCCAACAATACATACAGACTGCTAAATATAGTCACAGACTGCTGAACACATTCACACACAGACTGCTGAATACACGCGCACACACCGACTGCTAAATACACGCACTCAGACTGCCGAGTACACACAGACTGCTGAGTACATACACACAGACTGCATAGCACACACACACACACACACACAGATTGCTGAGTACACACACACACAGACTGCTGAGTACACACAGACTGCTGAGTACACAAAAACAAACTGCTGAGTACACACAGACAGACTGCTGGATGCACACACACATACAGAGTGTGTGTGAAGGGTGCTGTGTATGTGTGTCAAAGGTTCTGTGTGTGAGGGGTGCTGTGTATGTGTGTCAGAGGAGCTGTATGTGTGAGGGGTGCTTTGTGTCAGGGGTGCTGTGTGTGTGTGTGTGTGAAGGGTGCAGTGTGTAATGGGTGCTGTGTGTGTGTGAGGGCGCTCTGTGTGTGTGCTGGGGGGTTTGTGTCAGGGATGCTGTGTGTGTGTGAGGGGTGCTGTGCCCTGGTGGTGGTGAGTTGTCACAAGCTCACTACAAACAAGCTCACTGACACACACACACAAGCTCACTAACACATAAGCTTTCTCACTAGTAGGCACATACATACACACACACACACACACACACACACACAAAGCTGAGTATATCAAGCCTATTTGGCACTGGAGGCTGTTGCTGGGAGGTCAGGTAGCCATCTTCTGGCCTCTTCCAACTGCAGCAAGGTCTCCTGCTTAACTGTGGGGGGCAGAGCTTGGCAGCGGGAGGCAGGGCGTGCTGACATGGGTGGAGCTTCTGTTGTGGGGGTGGGGCCTATGTCCGCAAGGTGGAGCAGGAGCCTGTGTACAGGAGAATCTGCTGGGAAATCAGAAGGGAGACTGTCAGTGCTCCCTCCGGCCCCAGCAGCCTCAATGCAGCCCCCAGCATCTCTCCCCAGCCTCCAGCACCACTCTCCATCACCCAGCAGCTTTGTCCTGAATTCCCTCAGAATGTAACAGGCTGTTACAGTCCGAGGAAATATAATAAAAGCACATGGCCCTGCAAGTTGACGGGACTGTCTCGGGACAGTAAATTGCCCGGGACAGACTCCAGCTTGCCGGGACTGTCCAATCAAAAACGGGACAGTTGGCAACCGGGGCGACCCCTCCTCACTTCCAGTGAGGGGAATCAGCTGGCTCGATTTACCTACCTACTGGGGTAGGTAAATCTGATAGAGGCTCTGAGCATGTCCTGGGAACTCCTCCGCAGCAAGGTCCTGGAAGGTAAGTAAAGCTAATTTTACACTTTCATTATAGTTAGTGCATTATCTAAGCTCAGGAACACGGGACATTTAGAGTTAATTAAGGTTTCAAATTAGGGTTAGGTAAGCTATTTTAACCTCTATCACATCTTATCCTAACCCTTGGAGTAAGGGTTAAAATAAAGTGTGACAAATTACAGTTTAAAGATATTCCCCTAATGTAAAAAATCACTAAATAAAAACTAACCCCCTAAATCTAACCCTAATTTGAACCCTCACATTAACCCTAAATGTCAAGGGTAGGAAAATTTGATGGAACACTGGGTTCTCCTCTTGCGAACTCAGAGTGTTGCCTCAGGAGCTGCTAGAGTTCACTCTCACCACATGGACCGCCAGGGCTTACTACTGCCCCCTCCCAGGCAAAGGTAAGGAGGGAGAAGGGATATGAAAATTATTAATTTTTTAATTAAAAAAACCCCAAAAATATTTATCTGTTCTCATACCCCCACAATAACTCCCCCATACACACACACATAGTACCCCTCACACTACATCTGTCACAAATACAATGCACCCCCGTACACACACTTCACCCCACACACATACTACAGCCCCTATCCCTGCAGATCCCAGGTAAACAGTTTGACTACTTATCTTCAGAGGGCACCACAGCACTCCAGGCACTATAACAACTATAGAGTGTTGTAGTGGTTATTGTGCCTGGATTGTTTCTTTAACCCCTTAGTGACCAGACCACTTTTCAATTGTCTTACCATTTGGGACCAGGGCTGTTTTTACATTTCTGCGGTATTTGTGTTTAGCTGTTATTTTCCTCTTACTCATTTACTGTACCAACACATATTATATACTGTTTTTCTTGCCATTAAATGGTCTTTTAAAAGACCATTATTTTTATCAGATCATATAATTTACTATAGAAAAAAGTTATAAAATATGATGAAAAAATGTAAAAACACCACGCCCTTTTCTAACTTTGACCCCCAAAATGTTGCGCATCTACAACCGCCAAAAAACACCAATGCTAAATAGTTTCTAAATTTTGTCCTGAGTTTAGAAATACCCAATTTTAATATGCAATATGTAAAAATGAACGCAAGTTACATTGTAACACTGATATCTGTCAGGAATCCCTGAATAACCCTTCACATGTATATAATTTTTAAAAGAAGACAACCTAAGGTATTAAACTAAATTTTGACTCTTTTTTTTTTTTTTAATTCTTTATTTTTGTGGGTATTTAAGTACAAAGCTTTTCAGTTGGTGTTAACGAGACGGTGAACAAACAATAGTACATTTTCAGTATATAGTACAACACATGCATTATGTTAACCCTTTTTTATACTTGTTTGTTACTAGGTTCCCTCATGTCTGCGCCATGGTAGGTGTTACTCAGGCTGGAGGGTGCTTGTTAAGAGCGGTATGCGCCCTGATCTGTCGATATTGGGCATGTCGGTTAAAGGACCACTCTAGGCACCCAGACCACTTCAGCTTAATTAAGTGGTCTGGGTGCCTGGTCCAGCTAGGGTTAACCCATTTTTTAATAAACATAGCAGTTTCAGAGAAACTGCTATGTTTATGAATGGGTTAAGCCTTCCCCCATTCCCTCTAGTGGCTGTCTCATTGACAGCTGCTAGAGGCGCTTGCATGCTTCTCACTGTGATTTTCACAGTGAGAGCACGCCAGCATTGATAATGCTTTCCTATGTGACCGGCTGAATGCGCGCGCAGCTCTTGCCGCGCGTGCGCATTCAGCCGACGGGGAGGAGAGAAGGAGGATCGGAGGAGGAGAGCTCCCGCCCAGCGCTGGAAAAAGGTAAGTTTTTACCCCTTTCCCCCTTCCAGAGTCGGGCGGGAGGGGGACCCTGAGGGTGGGGGCACCCTCAGAGCACTATAGTGCCAGGAAAACGAGTATGTTTTCCTGGCAGTATAGTGGTCCTTTAATTGCTTACGGCGCTTGTGCTAAAGAGATGCCGCTTGGCCAGAGGAGCAGTCGGTGACCTAAAGCATATTTTGTGGTAGCTGGTATAAGTGCAGGCCGTATTAGGTCTGTCTCAGGGCATGCTACTGATAGCTTGTACAAGTGTGAGTGAGAGCATTGCACATCACAATTAAAGTTATGGGGGGCAGTGTATTCTAGGCTAGGTGTCTGACTGTAAGCTTACAAAGCCAGTTGGAAAGTACAGGTATTTACATACTATGAAACACATAAGGTAAAAATAAACTAAAACTTAACGGACATCACGTTAATGCGACCATGGAGATATACAGTGAAAACTGAACAGAAATGTGTGAACATAAAGTCCCAGTTTAGCAGCGGACGTCGCCTTTAGGCGGGAGGTTCGGAGATGCTTGGCTCAAGTCCCCTTGGTACGAATGGTCTGATATTGGCCACATTCCTCGTTGGGCCTTGTACCACTTGTAAAGCTGTAGTCGGCACCCCGAGAGTTTCGAGGAAAGCCGGAGCATCTGATATATGTATAAGAGGGTACATCTTGCCTTCCCTTTCCACCAGCAGGCGATGTGGTCCCCACTTGTATGGAATTGTCCCGGAGCTGCTGCGTGATTTGTTTGAAAGATCTCCTCCATGTTAGGGTGTGTCTGGAGTAGTCCTGGAAAAATGCCAGGTGAGCCCCCTCAAAGGAAACCGTTGGAGAGCCTTTAGCAGCCCCCATGAGCACCCTCCGGTCAGAGTCCCTCACAAATTTTATTAGCACATAACTCAGGGCTTCTATCAGTGCTTTGCTGGCCCTGGGTAGGCAAAAACAGGAGTCAATTCCTAGCTGTTTTGCTTGTTTAGGCAAGAGGAGGGTGGCTATAAGCCGTCTGCAATAGTGAGGCAGCTCGGCTGCAGTGATTGTTTCGGAATTCCTCAGATTCTCAGGTTGCGTGCTTTAGACCTGTCCTCCATATTGCCCTGCTGCTGGGGGACAGGACCGACTGTCCCTACCCCCTGTGGTTTGGACACAGAGACCACGGTCCCATCTGCACCGGTGTGGGGCTTATCATCTCCCCTTGGTGGGCTAGACTGCCGCTGGGGAGGGGGAACGAGACTCTCCCCTCCCAGTAGAATTCTCTGCTGCTGGGGAGCGGGACCTACTGTCCGTACTCCCTGTAGCTTGGGCGCAGAGACCACGGTCCCATCTGCGCTGGTGGGGGGCTTAGTGTCTCCCCTTGGTGGGCTACGCTGCTGCTGGGGAGAGGGGATAACAAGCTCCTCTCCCTTACACACTTTCAGCCGCTGGGGAGAGGGGGTAACAGGCTCCTCTCCCTGACACTCTCTCTGCTGGTGGAGAGGGGGACCGACTGTCTCCCCTTTCAATATATTGTCCTGCTGCTTGGAGGCGAGACGACTATCTCTGCTCCCTGCAGGACACTCTGCCGCTGGAGAGGAAGGACGGCACCTTTGTCTCCCTGTAACTCACTCTGCCGCTGGGGAGGAAGGACGACACCTTTGGCTCCCTGTAACTCATTCTGCCGCTGGGGAGGAAGGACGACACCTTCGCTCCTGTAACTCACTCTGCCGCTGGGGAGGAAAGATGACACCTTCGGCTCCCTGTAACTCACTCTGCCGCTGGGGAGGAAGGACGGCACCTTTGTCTCCCTGTAACTCACACTGCCGCTGGGGTGGAAGGACGGCACCTTCAGCTCCCTATAACACACACTGCCGCTGGGGATCTGTTTTCTTCCCCCATCCCTGTAGGGCCGGTAGAGAGACCGCAGTCCCATCTCCACCTGCCATCTGTGGGTCTTCCCAGGACCAGTCTGTGAGGTCCCTCAACATTTGCGTGTAAGGACCACTAGCTTCGGCACCCGCTAACTCCGGCTGCTGCTGGGGATCTGGGCCGGCTGCCCAGCATCCCATTGGACCCGGTGGAGAGACCTCAGTCCCATCTCCACCTGCCTGTTGTGGTTCCTCACAGGACCAGTCTATGAGGACCCCTACTTCGGGTTCCTCTGGCCGCCTCCGAGGGAAACGGTTAACCTCCTCGAATACAGCCTCTCTTTGGCTGCTCTAACACCCTTTCTGCTGAGCATATTCTCTCTCTTTCACCAGCCGGAATTCTCGGTCCATCCTTGTGTTTCGCTCGGCTGTGACCTGGTTCCAGATCGCCTGGAATATATCCATGGGCACATTATCACCATACTGGGCCACTCGCTGCCTCACCTCGGCCAGCCAATCATCGCCAGAGCCTTCCATTGTTGTCTGCTCCAAGTCGCTGGATACCTTTGCTCCCAGGGGCACTGCACGAGTGCTAGCGTTGCCCTCAATTTGTAACTCCACGAACGGTGTCTCTGAGCTGCTTTACCTCGCACTAGGACGCCATCCCACCGCTGCCACCAATGTAACGGATCACCTGGCACCCCGACTGGGTACCTCCGTTGAAGGATGCTCCTAGCGCTTCCTGAGGACTCCAAGCACTGCAGCAGACACCACAACCACCGAACCAGAGAAGCATACGAATGCTCTCAAGCATATGAATGCTGTAAGCAGCTGAACAGGAAAAGCATACAATCAGCTTACACCCCTGGCAATCAGCATACAATCCAATTCCCCCAATAACGAGACGACACTTCGTTTTGAGGTCAAGCAGAACTGACTGTACTGGCACATACAGCCTCTTTTATTCACAATCCACAAACATAGTACTGCCCACAGGGTTTTGAAATACAACCAATCAATTTGTACAATACACACAGACACTCCCACACAAAATCCTCCCCTCTGCCTAATACAGTATTATAAAACACATCACAGGGACACCAAAACATGCAATAACCCCATAAAAATCACATATCCAAAATTCACCCAGATCCGTTCAGTATGCAGTTTAATGCAGATTCCGCAGAACATATACAGGCTATATGAAAAATAGTTACTGTTAAATGTGTCCCCTGTTGTATAGTTTAAAACTACTGAACGATGTCTTTGTGCACCAAATACTGGCGAGATGGCACCGTGTAGAAAAGTCCAAACAGTGTGTGTGAGTTAAAATGGCCGCCATCCATTGTTCTCACCATGTGCTTCATCCATTGTTCTCACCATGTGCCTCTGATACATGAAATGGTGGCCACCCAGTAACTCCACAGTATGTCCCCAGATAGTTCTTAAAGGGCCAGCAGCAGCATAATAAATACTGTATTGAAAGGGTAATACATCCCAGGGGCCATAGTCACATGGCAGGAGGCTGGCAATCAGTCTTCTCCAATGCCCAGTGGCGAGGTCGGTTTCGCCACAGCTTGGATGTCCTTCATTAAGGCCTTTATATCGGCTTTCGTAGCTGGAGCAGTGTCCCCCAGCTCCGTGGGTACCATGGGCTTTGTCCGAGCCGGTAGGTCGGTCAACAGGCCGTCGTCGTCCGACGAATGAGAGTAGGCCTCAGCCTGCGCCATCTTTGGAAGTCCGGCGGCATGGCCGTGCGCATATAAGCCCCAATATCCTGGGAGCCCGGGCCGGGGTCCACTCGAGACTTTTTTGTTTTCTTCCCCATGTCGTAGGGCACACGTGGAGCTGTTTAGAGTTGAGCAGTGTGTATTTTTTAGTCCGATATCGGTCTTTAGCGGGTTTAGCAGACGGAGCTGTGGCAACGTGCGTCTTGCTGTCTCTGGCGCTGGCTTTGCCCCTCCGTATTTTGACTCTTTTAACGCTCTTTTCATGCAACCATTTTACCACTAATCTATGCCAAATCTAAAAAAAAAATTATAATTTGTGTTTTTTTTTATTTTGACACACGTAGCAGTTTAAGAATACATGTACTGAGAACTTCAATGCTTACAGCCAAAGAACATCCCAATACGTGTTCAGCAACATCTCCTGAGAACAGTGATACCACCCATGTATAGGTGTGTCGGGTTCCCTGGGGGCTAAAAGACCTTATTTGGAGGCTGTGCATTCCAGTTTTCCAACTTGGAATTTTCACAGCAGGTGATCATGCACCCATGTCCTGTTTGGGACATTTTTGAAGCCGGCCAATGTAATTTACCCCCATCAAACCATATATTTTTTTTTAAAGTAGACAACCCACGATATTCAAAATAGGGTATGTCCTTTTTTTTTTTAGTAGCCACTAACCCTGTTTTTTTTTTCATTTTTTACTGCCATTTCACCAATGATATTATATAATATATTTTACTGCTCTAAGACACTTGTACTCGTGAGACATTAGTCTACACAAATATAACAGTACCCCTCAAGTATAGGTTTTATGGTGATTTGAAAAGTTACAGGGTCAAACATAAGATTTGCCAATTTCGATTTTTGTAAATTGCTATTTGCCAGATTGGCTATGTTGCCTTTGAGACGGTGTGGCAGCCCATAAATAAAAATAAACCCCACAATGACATACCATTTGAAAAAGTAGACAGCCCATTCAAAATGGGGTATGTCCAGTCTTTTGTAGTAGCCACTTAGTCACAAACACTGGCCAAAGTTAGCATTTATATTTGTTTGTGTTTGAAAATGCAAGAAACAAATATGAACGCTAACTTTGGCCAGTGTTTTACTAGAGAAAACTGGGCTATTTGCAACACCATGGGTTGTCTACTTTTGCAAATGGTATGTCATCATGTCACAATGAGGGTAATTCTTATTCCTGGGCTACGATACGGTAGTATAATATAGTATAATAAGGCAATATAACCAATTTGGCAAATTTCAATGAAAAAAATTAAATGGGCAAGCATTGTATTTGACTCTGTAGCTTTCAAAAACACTATAAAACCAGTACATGGGGTGTACTGTTATACTCGGGAGACTTCACTGAACACAAATATGGGTGTTTCAAAGCAGTAAAACGTATCACAACAATATCATCAGTGAAAGTGCAGTTTTTGTTTAAAACAAAATACAAAAAAAACAAATAAAAATGCTAACTTTGGCCAGCGTTCGTGACTGAGTGGTTACTACATAAGACTGGACATAAATTTTGAATACACTGGGTTGTCCACATTTGCAAATGGTATGCCATGATGGGTTTAATTTACATTCCTGGGATACCATATGTTCTCAAAAGGCAAAATAGACCCAGCAAACCAATCTGGCAAACTGAAATAGGCAAGCCCTATATTGACCCTGTAACTTACCAAAACACCATAAAACCTGTACATGAGGGGTATTGTTATACTTGGGAGACTTCGCGGAACACAAATATCGCAATGATGACATAACCAGTGAAAGTTCAGTTTCTGTTTAAAAAAATTCAAAAAAACAAATACAAACGCTAACTTTGGCCAGCGTTTGTGACTAAGTGTCCACTACAAAAAAACTGGACATACCCCATTTTGAATACGCTGGGGTGTCTACTTTTTCAAATGGTATGTCATGGTAGGGTTCATTTTAATTTCTGGGCTGCCATACCGTCTCAAAGGCAACATAGCAAAATATTGGTACATAGACACTTACCCCTTTAAGAATGTGTTTTTTAGGGGGGTGTACTTGAAATAATAAAAAGAAACACACAGGAATAGTACAATACTGTATAGCATAAATGGGCTAATTTTGATATCAGTGAGTGAAAATAAACTCACATTTTCAAGAGCCTTTTCTTTAGGTTTAGGCTCTAAACTTCAGCTTGTCTGATAACCCCTTGTATAGCTCTGATTTATTTTCTGTTCCTCTCAATATGTATAGATGATAAAACAAGATAGGAAATCTCTAGTTGTAGTACGTTATATAGCAGAATTGATTAAAGCAAAAAGTAATAAAAGTTGGGTGCTCGCCTTTTTTTTTTTTTTTTAAACGAGCCTTTTAGTAACTGGCTCTAACTGTGCTGGCTTTGTTTCAATTTGCAGGGTGACACTACCCTTACTGGAACCAGGTACAATGTGCAGGTTAGAATGAATAATTTATTTGGTACATATTTTAAATTAAAATAACACATGCCACTACAGGTGAGTACCAGGGTCATTTTAGCTGCGGACGTGCAAGGTATGTCCGCGGTCATTAACAGAATTTTTTTTTACCTCTCTCCCCCCCCCCTCCGACGTCCGCTCCCGAGTGGAGCCGAATGCTCAATGTTTACACCATTGTTTAGACCACACAATCAAGATGGTGGCTACGATTCCTGAGATGGCACCCTTGGGCAGCACTAAGTACGAGCAGCCTGCCTGTGGATTGCTAGCCGGTTCGATCGGGTGTGTGCTGCATTCTGGTGCCGAATGCAAGAGCAGAGAAACACAAGCTACACATGTTTACAGTGACCTCCTGGTGGACACAAAGACAAATTGATATTAAAGGGGTCACTAGACTCCGCTTAGTTTTTATTAGATCGTATGGAATATCTCGACACATACTGTTCTACCATGTCATTTATATACCAAAAAAAGTAAGGTCCGCAGCATACTTTCATGTTGTATGAACATTTACACAAAATGGTGTAACCAGTGAATGGTGATGAAATGAACACAGAATTGCAAAATCAAGACAAAAAAAAAAAGTCACCAAGATGTGAGAACTGTTCAAAATTCACTATTTTTGCCTACATTTTGTAAATCAGTTTTCTATTCAGAACTATTCATAGCTTAGTGCATTCAGTGTTCTTCAAAGGCCCAGAAGGGGTTTTGCAATACTTAATATACCAATGAGTTTAACTG
Organism: Pelobates cultripes; assembly: GCA_933207985.1. Taxonomy (NCBI): domain Eukaryota; kingdom Metazoa; phylum Chordata; class Amphibia; order Anura; family Pelobatidae; genus Pelobates; species Pelobates cultripes. The sequence goes on from OW240914.1 coordinate 250,048,225, forward strand.
TTGGTTTGACTTTATAGCACCTATTTGATTAAAGCAGTGCCATCACCTTCTCCTGCAAAAAGGAGCATTTCATAAAAAATAAAAATCTTTATGAAACTCAATGATCATTTTGGAATTTCACAGAATGAACTTATGAGAACATAGAATGTGATGGCAGATAAGAACCATTGGCCCATCTAGTCTGCCCAATTTTTTTTTTTTTTTTTTTTTAAATACTTTCACTTGTACCTGGCCTTATCTTATAGTTAGGATAGCCTTATGCCTATCCCACGCATGCTTAAACTCCTTTACTGTGTTAACCTCTACCACTTCAGCTGGAAGGCTATTCCATGCATCCACTACTCTCTCAGTAAAGTAATACTTCCTGATATTTTTAAACCTTTGTCCCTCTAATTTAAGACTCTGACCTCTTGTTATGGTAGTTTTTCTTCTTTTAAATATAGTCTCCTCCTTTACTGTGTTGATTCCCTTTATATACTTAAAATGTTTTTATCATATCCCCCTGTCTCGTCTTTCCTGGTAAGTTTTATCCTGCAATCCATGAACCAGTTTAGTAGCCCTTCTCTGAACACTCTCTAAAGTATCAATATCTTAATATCTCATTCCACTGCATCTGGAAACTTCTGCGGCGATCACTTCACAGAACTAGAAACATATGTAGTTTACACAGATGTTTTTCCCCACATTGTGTGCATATGTTACTTCACCATGAGGGGCCCAGAGACAGTGTTGCCTCCTTTTTACGAGAGCTGATATTTTGGAACAAAAGACATATGGGGAGTGTGGTTACAAATGAACAGTTGTCGATATGATAGTTTGAGGCTACACCTTTCATAAGGCAAAGGGACAACCAAACAAAGTAGATAAAATGTAATTGGTGTTTATTGGGATTTTTGTCCAAGTTGTTGCTGTTTGTGGATATCTGCATGAATGGGCACATACAGGGTGGCCCATCCATATATCTTATGTATCTAGTGTATCTGTGTGCTAGATGGGTAGGAACTTATAGGCCACCCTGTAGATACACTTGTTTGCTTCCCTCTACACAAAGTGTTTCCAGTGATCTTAGCGGGAGAACCATAGAGTCAAACAACTACAACTAAAATTCTTTAAAGTCAGTTTATTAGGAAAGGTCATAATCTGCTCATCCAGAAAATGTAAAGTTTGTAATGAACATGGAACACACAAACACCACAAATTATGCATATATCTAAAGCTTGAATAAAGAGGAACACACAAACCCATTCCTAGACATTGTGATACAAGGATTTATTCTGCACGTCAGTGTATTAAATGGGTTCAGCAACACCCCAAGCCTTCTATCATGTTTGTGTACAAAAGTCAGACTACATTGTTAGGCTTAAGGTTCACATTGGACTTTAAATGTTATCCCATCAATATTTAGAAGGGTGGTTCATGTTCCAAATACAGACCTTTAAACCCATCAAAGAGAGAAAGGAAGGGGAGTTGAATTAAAGTGCACAGCCTTCCACACCATGTACAAGAGGCTGAACAAGTACATTGCAGCTAACATGCAATAATAGCAAAGTGACCTGACTAAAAGTATTGTCTTGCAATGTACAGAGTCTTCCTTTAAAAGCCATTTGTATCAGTTTTTCCTTTATGCTTTCTAAGCCTCTATACTGAAGAGATCATGCAGACTAAGCCTTAACATATAAAAAAAAAAAAAAGTCACGAGAAAACCCAAAAAAAAAAAAAAAAAAAAAAAACTGATTTAATAAACTTTGTTGCAACACAGAAAAGGGTTATGTATCAGCATCAACACAGAAAAATCATGTCTGACAACAGGAGAAAACAAACTTGGATGCTTTAATCAGTAAAGCACACAGATCACACATTTATTATAGTAAACGTAAATCTCACAAGATTACAATGGTAAAAACAGTTTCAGGATCTGAATAATTAAAGGGAAAAAAAATAAAAAAGGAAGAAGAATTGGACAATACATGCGGCAAAATTGCCTGCTGCTTAAATGATAAGCTGATGAATTGTCTATTATAAACAGAGCAGTGCAACTAGTTATTTGGAACATTTCTTACAGTGTTACAGTGGCAGGCAAACCAATTCACTTTTCTTCACACCATTGATTCTCTTTGCGTACCTAAAAATTAAACAGGTGCAACAATAGGCTTTAATTATTCGTTAACCATTTAAAAGACAAGATTTCATCTGATTTGCCATAAAGGAGAAGGAACAAAAATATAATATATATATATATTTTTTTATTTATTTATTTTTTTAAATATAGTTTTTTCTCACAGCTGTCAGTCAATGTCTTGGCATTGATTGACAAGGTAGAGCACAAAAGACCTCACACACAGGAGGTCCAGCTACGCTCCAGGTGTGCCAGGTCACAGATAAGATTTGTCCTGCTTAGGGATGCACCCAAGCAGGGCAAATCAAAGACGACTTCGGGAGGAGTGCAGGACGGCCAGGAGGTGGGTGTTTCAGGAAGAGCAACACCCATGTAGTGATGCTGGAAGAGAGTAAATCTTTATATTTTACTTTGAAAAAACTATGTACCATTGAAAATACTATGTACCTTTGTGATATATGGGAGTAATTTCAGGTAAGTTAATTTTTTCACAACAGGTTCACATTAAATGAAGATAAGTACTAACATGCTAGGCCAAATGTAATATAGATAACTAGTGTTTACAATACATACTTGACACAAAATCATAATATTTCTAAAAAGATCTTGGCATTTAAAGCAGTTGTCACCTTTTGTGATCTTTGCATATTTTGCAAAAACCACTGGTAGTGGAGTCGCTGTGGCATAGGAGAGTTACTGTCCCTCACAGATACCCCCATCTTCAACTCCTGGCGCTTCATTCGCCAAGAGTACATGTCAATGCTGTAAAACACTGAGGCCTATGGATGAAAGTCACCATATAAATGGTTTTATGCCTTATTCCTATAGCTGTGAGAACTGACAAAAGTTGGCACCACCTTTTATCAACTTGAGGGAGAAGGAGGAATTTACAGACCCACTTAGATACATAACAAAATTACCATTATAAGCCAAGCTTCATTGCCTACCTGTGCCTCTTCCTCTTCAGTGAAATCATTTTTTATATTGAAGGTCTTTCGAATTTCTTCTGGTGTTTTGCCTTTGATCATGTTTGCAACAGTTTTGCAGGTGACATCTAGCAAACCTTTGATATCCAGGTAGTTGGCAGCCTGAAAAAAAAAAAAACACAAGTTTGTTTGGTGGGGAAGGGGCCTTTGTACCTGAATAAGCTTATACAGTTTATTACAAATTTACTTTGGCAGATCATTTTCTTAGCTCCCAATGTGAATGCAAACTGGATATCTTAAAATTACTCCATTATCTACTCAACCCCACTCAATCAACACTCTTGCATCTAGTTTAATACTCTAGAATAGATCCTGTATATTAGCAGTCTGGAATAGTCACATAAGCAACTATAGATCCTGGGGTTCCATTTAGATGTAAATATTTACTCCATCTATATACGGAAATAAAACAAACTACCCAAGCACAACACATTCAAACTCATGAAAACAAGATCACTCACAAGTATGAGTTCAAAGAGTGTTCCTTGGTCTACTTTGAGAAACTCTTGGTCCCATACAGGGATATCATCTGTCCTCTTCTCTTTGTTCTCATCATCCTCTGGTGGAGGTGGATCATCTTTGTGATGTGTGCACCACTGGATCACCTTTATAAATGAAACAATTAAAAAGAAAAAAAAACATCACTGAAGTTAGGAACAGATTACACAACATATTTAAAAGAATCATTCACCATAAAAAAAAAAAAAGGTGTTGGAGGATATGTAAAAAACGCGCGCACAAAAATATATATATATATATATATATATATATATATATATATTTTTTTATATATTTTTTTTTTTTCTTCAAGAAAATAATATTTACTGCCATGACAACTGCAACAAACAGGTTGGTCATAATGATAAATTCACATGCAGCAAGTAGGGGAACTGATGGATCTTCCAACACTACATGTGTGTCATTTCATGATTCCCTTTTATTCCAGAAGTTTGGTCCTTAAGGGGTTAAAGGCTAAGAGATTAGACAGTTTAAATTTAGTTTTATCTACCCTTACATCTGATTTATTTGATCCTTTGAAGGAAATTTCTCTTCACCGCTAAAGACAGTTTTAAGTTGCAATAATTTCTGCTAAATGCATTGGAGAAGTTCATTGTTTGGGAGCAAACTATACATATCTTGTTTTACTTTTAAACAAAGTTGTCTGAAGATTTCTCCATTCATTTTGATCTAAAGTGACCAAAACTTCTCATTTGCAACAGGAAATTATTTTGCAAACTTTATGCCAGAACTCAAACAATTTCTACACAGATTGGATGTAAAACGCCAATTACGGTTTTATCTTGAACGAACAGCCTCAGATCTACACATCTTTTTGTCCTTAAGCAACCTCAAAAGCTACTTTGGTAAAATGGATAGAATCAAATATTTAAAGCCTATTAGTCTTGGGTAATCTCCTCCTCTTATTAGATTTCACATACTAGATCAATCTCTATGTCCTTAGCAAGCTTCAACAAATTTGTAAAGCAGCAACAATGTCTTCAATTTATACTTTTTAGACAGTTATAAATTTTTACTTAATAAGATGTTTTGTTTGTGCATACAGTTCTTCAGACAGTTATTAAGTAACCCACCACCCCCACAAGCAGTTTAACAAGTTCTTGCTGTAGTACTACCGCAACATACATTGAAAAACCAAAGTTTTTACTCACTTTAAATTCTATTTCTATAGGACTAAAGGCAGAACAGGTCTCCTTTCCTAAATATCGTTTTGCAGTATGAATAACTTAGTTTTTACTGTGGGTTCTCTGGAGTATACTTTTATTAATCCCCCGAGAGGTCACGTTTTTGAGTGGATCTAACCTTTTATTGATAAAGAAATGCTGGAAAAGCAAGGAAAATCTCAGCTGTAGTATAGCTGCTAATCCTATGGAAAACTGAATTTACAGGGAGTACAAATTCAGATGTTTGTCACATAGAATACTTTTTCAGTTTAAGCAATTTCGCAAAAATGTTCTTACACTCTGCACGCAATTAGCATATACTCCCTAAAGCAGGGCTGTCCAACCTGCGACCCCCAGATGTTGCTGAACTACAACTCCCATAATTCACTGGCCGATTCATTGCAAGAATCATGGGAGTTGTAATTCAGCAACATCTGGAGGGTGCAGGTTGGACAGCCCTGCCCTAAAGCCAAGTACTTCTTACTTTTTTAAGTATTGCTGCATTCACATTTGGAAGGGGCACAGGATCATCATCACCTTCATCATCCATGCCTAGATCTAAAGACAATGCATAATTCAAGTTAGAAGAATTAAACATAAAGCACACTAAAAGTACGCATGGTTTTCCCAATTTGGTTATAGGGGAAATGTCACTCATCTGCAATTTATTTGTGATAAAACACTGAAATATCACCTAAAACAAACTTTCATGAGATGTCCATTGAAGGCTTTTATTAAATATTTTGCAAATCACATCATTTCATAAAATCAAAGCCAAGTTAAACACTGCAAATGAGCATGAAAATCAGAAAGCTTGCTTCAATTTTGCTTGTATCTGCAGAGGACAGAGTTAATTATTGATAGGGAGCTAAATTTGAGACAACTGATTGGAGGATAAAGAGGTGTGGATCCCCACATTTTATTTATTACCCCTCACAAATACATTTGTTAAAATATAACATTACATAAATAGAATATTAGAAATCATTGTGATTGATCCCCATTAAAGAATAAAGTAAAATCATTCAAACTGTGAATGCCACTTTTGTGAAGTAACTAATGGTAAAATTGGAGAGAAGAAGAGAAAACATTTAAAGGCTATAAAATGTGGCTAAAATACTATTTGGCGCATTGCAGAAAAAGTTAGATTTAAAGCAATCAAGGTATACAGAGGGAAGTAAAAGTAGAATTGAATTACACGATTCTTAAATAAAACCCCTTAAAATCTGAAATCCAGCGCTGGAACACAAAATTACAAATGTTTTACTTTATCCTGTTTTTAAGCAAACATATTTTACATTGACTTCAACTCACACGACTGAATAGGAAACACATGGAAAAGACACCTTATTGGTTCCATGGTGTGTCAGAACACCTGGCTATCACATCAGTTTTATTCTCGCATGGACTGCCCAACTACACTCTAATGAATGCTGCCCCTCACATACCTTTCCTGTCGTTCCTTACACTGGCTTCTATAGGAGGTCAATACAAAATACTAAACTTTACTAATAAAGCTCTAAACAATGCCCCTGTTATATTTCTTCACCGATTCATAGATATGTCCTTTCTCGGTCTCTCCACTCTGCAGGTGACCTACTCCTGTCTGCTGCTTGCACAATAGCATAACTTACATGTGCAGGACTTTTCACAGGTGGCTCCTTTCCTTTGGTACAGACTCTCCATCAGACTTTCCCCTAGTCTTCAATTGTTTAAGTAGTCCCTCAAAGCCCATCTGTTTAGAAAAGTTTGAATAACTTCCCAGAATAACTTCTACAGGTGATACTCGAAAAATTTGAATATTGTGCAAGAGTTCATTTATTTCAGTAATGTAACGTAAAATGGGAAACTAATATATATGAGATAGACGCATTACATGCAAAGCAATATACACCCTGTTCCAAATTATTATGCAAATTCCATTTAAGTGTCACAAAGATTAAATATTTTGTTTTTCAGTTTAACTCATGGATGGCATTGTGTATCAGGGCTCTTTTGATCACTGAAACCAATCTCAGACACCTGTGATAGTTAGATTGCCAGGTGAGCCCAATTTAAGGAAAAACTACTAAAAGGAGGGTGTTCCACATTATTAAGCAGGGCACCATCTACATGCAATATGGGGAAGAAAAAGGATCTCTCTGCTGCCGAAAAGAGTGAAATAGTTCAATGCCTTGGACGAGGTATGAAAACATGAGTTATTTTACGAAAACTTAAGCGTGATCATCGCACTATTAAGAGATTTGTAGCGGATTCAGAGCACAGATAAAGGCACATTGAGAAAGATTTCTGCCAGATCCATGCATCGGATCAAGAGAGCAGCTGCTAAAATACCATTACATAGCAGCAAACAGATATTTGATGCTGGTGCCTCTGGAGTCCCACGGACATCAAGGTGTAGAGTCCTCAAGAATCTTGCAACTGTGCATAAACCTTCTATTCGGCCACCACTAACCAATGCTCATGAGCAGAAACGGCTGCACTGAGCAGAAAAATACATGAAGACTAATTTTCAAACAGTCCTGTGCAAACCTGGATGGTCCAGATGGATGGTTGGTGGACGGCAACCCTGTTCCAACAAGGCTGCGACGTCAGCAAGGCGGTGGTGGAGTCATGTTTTGGGCCAGAATCATGGGAAGAGAGCTGGTCGGCCCCTTTAGTGGTGTAAAGATGACCTCTGCAAAGTATGTGGAGTTTCTGACTGACCACTTTCTTCCCTGGTACAGAAGGAAGAACTATGCTTTCTGTGATAAAATCATCTTCATGCATGACAATGCACCATCTCATGCTGCAAAGAATACCTCTGCATCAATGGCTGCTATGGGGATAAAAGGAGAGAAAGTCATGGTGTGGCCTCCATCCTCCCCTGACCTCAATCCTATGGAGAACCTTTGGAGCATCCTCAAGCAAAAGATCTATGAGGGTGGGAGGCAGTTTACATCCAAACAGCAGCTCTGGGAGGCTATTCTGACATCTTGCAAACAAATTCGAGCAGAAACTGACCAAAAACTAACAAGTTCGATGGATGCAAGACTTGTGAAACTGCTATCAAATTAGGGGTCTTATGTTAAACTGTAACGTGACCTGTTAAAATGTTTAAAAAGTTAAAATGTTGTTATAAGTTTGATTGCAATAGCTTTTGATTTCAGTAAATATGCTGCAAACACAACAAATTACAATTTTCAGTTCTTTACAACCTATAAAGTGTTTTGAAACTTACTGTGCGTAAGAATTTGGAATAGTGCATTGTAAGTTTATGTTTAAAAAAATACTGTTATCATTAGGAGGTTTGTTCAATAAAATTTGAATTGTACTCTTAATAGTTGATAACATGAGAATTATGCTGACTGTTATTTACATCAATTATTTAGGTAAATGAGAAAAATATCATTTGCATAATAATTTGGAACAGGGTGTAGTTCAAGCCATGATTTATCATAACTGCGATGATTATGGCTTACAGCTCATGAAAACCCCAAATCCACAATCTCAGTAAGTTAGAATATTACATGTAATCAAAACAACATATGGACTCAGTACTTGGTTTGGGCCCCTTTTGCAGCAATTACTGCCTCAATGCAGCATGGCATGGAAGCTATCAACCTGTGGCACTGCTGAGGTGTTATGGAAGACCAGGATGCTAGAATAGCAGCCTTCAGCTCGTCTGCATTGTTCGGTCGCATGTCTCATCTTTCTCTTGGCAATGCCCCATAGATTCTCTATGGGGTTCAGGTCAGGTGAGTTTGCTGGCCAATCAAGCACAGTAAACCCACGGTCATTGAACCAGGCTTTGGTGCTTTTGGCCAGGGGTGGCAGGTGCTAAGTCCTGCTGGAAAATGAAGTCAGCATCCTCATAAAGCTCGTCTGCAGAAGGAAGCATGAAGTGCTCCAAAATCTCCTGGTAGACGGATGCGTTGACCTTGGACTTAATGAAGCACCGTGGACCAGCACCAGCAGATGACATGGCTCCCCAAATCAACACAGACTGTGGAAACTTCACACTGGACTTCAAGCATCTTGCAGTGTGTGCCTCTCCATTCTTCCTCCACACTCTGGGTCCTTGGTTTCCAAATGAGATGCAAAAGTTGCTCTCATCAGAAAAGAGGACTTTGGACCACTGAGCAACAGACCAGATCTGTTTTACTTTAATCCAGATCTGATGATGTTTGTTGTTCAGGAGCGGCTTGACAAGAGGAATACGACATCTGTAGGCCATGTCCAGGATCCGTCTGTGTGTGGTGGCTCTTGATGCACTGACTCCAGCCTCAGCTCACTCCTTGTGAAAGTCCCCAACACTATTGAATGGCCTTTTCCTGAAAATCCTCTCCAGGCTGTGGTCATCCCTGCTGCTTGTGCACCTTTTTCTTCCACATAACTTTCTATTACTGTGCTTTGATGCAGCACTTGGGAACAGCCAACTTCCCTCACAATTACCTTTTAAGGCTTTCCCTCCTTGTGGAGGGTGTCAGGTCAGCAGTCTTCCCCATGATTGGGATTCCTACTGAAACAGTCAAACCAATTAAAGGCTCAGAAACCCTTTGCAGGTGTTATGGCTTACTTAGCTGATTAGAGTGGGACAATGTGAGAATAGAATATTGCACCTTTTCACAAAATTCTAATTTACTGAGATTGTGGATTTAGGGTTTTCATGAGCTGTAAGCCATTATCGCACTTATGACAAATCACGGCTTGAACTATCTTGCTTTGCATGTAATGCGTCTATCTTATATATTAGTTTCCCCTTTTACGTTGCATTACTCAAATAAATGAACTTTCGCACGATATTCAAATTTTCTATATATGTATTTCACATATCGGCCTCTTGCACTCTCCTACAGAGCCAAAATCCACACTCGCCTCCAGTAACTTTCCCACCTTGTTTGGTTGATGTCCCCCTTGCTGCCCTATTGGTTTTTTTTTTTTTTTACACCCTGCCTCCTCTAGACTGTAAACTCACCTGAGCAGGGTCCTCATCAACCTATTGTTAATTTAACATTTTGTAGTGGTTTAGTTTGTTAAATTTCCCTCTTTCATAATATTGTAAAGTGCTGCGAAATAAGTTGTAGCTATACAGATGCCAATAATAAGTCAGCTCTGAGTTAATGTAATCCACTTACAATAAGAAGTTGTGGTTTTGTTTCTGGTTATTTGGCTATATAGTTTACTTATCTTTATTCTATCAAACATTTTTTGCATTAAATTCTATTTAGAATAGAACTATACATAGGACACAGGTATTTAGACGGGAAGAAAAGAATTTAACAGTTTGAACAATAAGGATGTGGAATTCTATGCCAGAAGATGTGCTTTTATCAGAGTCTGTACGGGTGTTTAAACAGAAATGGGATTAATACTTCCAAAAACATTATTCAGGGATATAATTCTAAATATATGAGGTAGTAGCTACTTGAAATATCCTACTGCCATTTTGAGGTCAAGAAGGAATTATTTTCCTTGCTTGCTGCAAAATTGCAAACACTTCATCTTGGGTTTTTGCCTTATTTTGGATGAACTGCAAAAATAGAGGTAAGAAAGGCTCTGAACTTGGGCATCTCTTTTCAGCTATGTAACTATTCTGCATGAAATTATCTTTAGTGATATGTAATTTTATGGCATTCTAAAGTAAAAAAATAATTTCTAAATGTTTTTCAAAACTTTGGCCTCTAGTAAATAGAATAAAAATAAATCATAAATCTTAGTATTTTACATTCCTGCTAGAATATACTACAAGTCTGAGAGGAGTTCTTGTATGTCACTAAAAAAAAAAAAAGTAAAAGCACACATCTAAGTAGATGCAAATACGGAGGCATAGCAAGAGTAGAAACACACATGCTAAAACCTGTACAATACCCTGAACAGGCCTGACACTATTGGGCCACAATTGTATTGCAACTGGGCTCATGAAGTGGTCCTGAAAACTAAAAAAAAAAAAAAAAATTTAAAGGTATCTTCCACCCTCTGCTTCTACATCCAATAAAAATACTATTTAATATGTCTTCGATTATCACCTTCTAACATAGTTTTGATTGTTACAGACTGCTTTGCAATTTCAACATCAACTTCAAAGATTTCGCCATCAGAGCTCTGCAATTTTATTGAAGGCATCTGTAAAATAAAATAAAATGCATCAGAAGAATATTGGATTATGTATTGACATTAAAGCAATCATTACAGGAAATGATGAACCTAACAGCCGAGAATTAGTGCAGGGATCACTTATGTTGGATCTAGGAATACTGCATCTTGAATACTAGCCAAGTACGACGAGACTATAGCTTTCTGCAAGCTACACTCCCAGCTGCTGGTCAACAGTACTGCAGTTTATAGTTGAAGGGGTGTGTTCTTACAGCACATTCTGCGTTCATAATGTTAAAATTCTAGCAACTAGAATACAGCTGGCTATATGTCAATTAACTAAGAGTACATATTAAGTTAATGAATTCATTTAAGATAAGTATTTTATTTTCCATTATTACTTTTGACAAGGAATGGCTATGCATTGCCAATACAGGACCGCACTCACTGGTTTAGGGAGCTTAACTGCTGCATCGCACTGCTTACCTGCCAGAGAATGCAGGAATAAGGGAATGTGGTTGTATGATGTGATCCAAGTAAACTATTACTGCCATTTATATAGCACCAGTATATTCCACAGCAGATTATAGTATTGGGGTATCTCACAACAAGTAATTGATATACAGAGTTAATAGATGAAGAAGGTCTTGCTCAAACAAGCTCACAACAGCTCTAAAAATGGTTTGACAAACTACACTTGGATGGCACCAAGGCACTCCAGGTACAATAACCAGTAAAGCACTACACCCTAAGTCGCCCCACTGTTATAAGGAGTCAACAATATTTTAGAACAAGCAGGGAGTGGTGCCTGACAGACCCAAGATAAAAAGCCAAACCATTGAAAAACTGACTCTTACAATTGGGGCGGGCACATTTTGTACCATAACCACTACAATGTGTTATAGTGGTTATGGTGCTTGCAGTGTTCATTTAAGTTCATTGCTATGGTGGAAACCAAGACAGTTCACTAAACCGTTTGTTATTAGCAAAATAACCACTACAGCTTAGGGATTATGTTGTTTAAAATGTCCCTTTAAATTACAGACGTAGGAAAATATAAATGATCAGTCTATGTGCATGACAGAGGCAGTGCGGTATGTAAAAGCACAACTCAGAGACAACACCCTCTGATGCAAGACGTAACAAATGTAAAAAGTGGTACTGTGTACCTTAGCCATCAGATTACATAGTTAATACTATTGTACACTGAATATGATATTTGCAATTCACACACTGAAATAGCTGAAAAAGAATAGAAATCGCAAAATTGATTAACATGTCATGGATTTGAAATGTGCCTTTGTATGCCTATAAATAAGGCTAGTAAGCAGTCTCATGTAAATGAAACTCACAATGTTAAGAAAGGGTAAAGTTCAGAGGCTAGCCTTTGTTCTACAAAAAAAAATAGTAATATATATATACTATGTGCCAAGCCAATTTTTCTAAAACACAAGCCCAATGCAGTGTGTGTGTGTGCGTCTCTTACAATGTTAGTTTCATGCAGTGTGTGTCTGTATTATAACGTTAGTTTCATGCAGTGTTTGTTTGTATTATAATGTGAGTGTCATGCAGTGTTTTTTATATTGCTAGTGTCATTAAGTGTGCTTTTATTATGTTAGTGTCATGCAGCGTGTCTAATTTTTTTAATAATGTTAGTGTCATGCAGGTTTTTTTTTATATTGTTAGTGTCATCAAATGTGTGTGTCTCTATTATAATGTCAGTGTCAATAAGTGTATTATAATTGCATACCAGGCAGTACAGTAATCACTACCTTACACCTGGTGACCTGTGAATGCCACCCTGCGCCCCCAGACAGGGCCTCTATCGAGTGAGCTGAACTAGTTACACACGGTGTATTTCTGCGACACACACTATATGAAGGATCTATAAAGCTTGGACTCGGCGGCCTGGGCCCTATGGCCTCATTCGCTATAAAGCCGTGTAATCCTTGGCCTAGCACCGAGCACGCGGTCATGTGGGTATTGGCTCGGGGATACACTATATCTACCATGAAGCGCACCGTGCCGAGATCGGACTCACCGTGCCGAACAGCAAACGCAAACACCTCACACACGGAAAGCTCGAGCACCGAGAGATCAACCGGCCAACTGGCTCCTCCCACCACGGCGCAGCGTCACCTCCAGCGGCGAAATGGAGTTTATCGCAGAGTGTAAACGTCACGACACACTGCCCAATCGGGATGTGGACGACGGTTGACAGCATCGGTTATCGCCGAGGTGCTAATCCTATTAGATGCCTGAATGGATTGACGTCACGCTTACAGCAACCAATGAGGGTCGAGAGAGCTAGACGGACACAGCGCGTGCTTAGTAATGGTTCTCGCCTAGCAACAAGGGGCGGGAATGAGAACATGACCTGGGCTCATAACTGAATGTGCCCTGTCATTATGACATCTAAAGGCACGCGAAGTGTTCAAACAGCAAGCAAATTTATTGGATCTTTTTCTGCTACTACATTATTTTGGATTTGCTGGTCTTATTTTAGTTGCACTCGGCGTTCATTTGGAATAATGTGCAGCCCCCTTGGTTTTCTTTAATAGCACAGTAAGGATTGAGGCAATTTGACATAAAGCCCACCAGGTGGAGATAAAGGATGGATAGAGAAGCAATAGCGGATAGCTGCATGAGTCAAATAAGTTAGAAACACGTGCATTAAATGCTGTATTATTACAATGTGACAATTTTTTGTCTTGATAGAGAAAATGGTAACACTATAAATCAGGGGTCATCAAACTCCGGTGTACTATCAAATTTCCCTACCCCGTTAGAAAACCCTACCCGCGTCACTTCCGGTGACGAAGCCGCACCGGAAGTGACGTTGGGATGGGGGGGTTCGCTGCTGCGCAGGCGCACACAACCGAGGTAGGGATTTTTCACTTCGAGGAGAGAACCTAAAGGCATAGTGCGCACGCGCGGCACAGTACTCCCGTCGGAGGTACAGCGCGCGTGCGCACTTGGGGACATGGAGCGCTTCACACACACACACACCGCGCATGCGCAGTATAGGGGTAGGGAAATCTGATGGCCATTATTGGGATGGGGGTCTGCGCTGTATAGGGGGGGCTGTCTGCGCAGTATATGGAGGGGCTGCGCAGTATATTGTGGGGTCTGTGAAGTATATTAGGGTGGCCTGTGTGTTAAATGTGGGGGGCAGTGTGTTAGATGGAGGGGCTGTTTGTTACATGTGGGGGGGCAGTGTGTTATATTTGGGGGCTGTGCGTTAGATGGTGAGCTGTACAGTACGTGGTCTGTGTGTTAGATGTGTACAACCCTAGTTTCACAGAAAAATATTTATTTCCTAGATATCATATGCCATGGCATGCTTTTTGCTATGAAACCGCAGCCATCTAGTCACTCGCCAGAGAAGGATGAGAAACTGCACCCCAGCGAGAGGGACAGCCCCACATCTGCAACCAAATCCGTCGGTCACCGAATTCAGTAATCTCCGTCTCTTTGTGCATTGTGTATGTATGGTACTCCCAATTCTTATATTTAATCCGGTGTGTCTCCCACAATCTTTGTGTCTGTCTGCTGTATGTATGTGGCACGCAAGTCTGCATGCACTGTGTCTGTTATGCCAGTTACTCTAACCAGTTTATTTCTTTTTGTGTGTGTCACAGCTCTGACGAGCATGTTCTCCTATGGGACACAAAGTACATGAAGAGGAATGAAGAAGCCCATGTTTGATGCTCGTCTCCAGGGTGGAGTATTTAATTTATAACTAATGAAGTGGCATCTGACACATGACAAGCTGCTCCTATTTGCACAGCAACTTCAACATTGTGTACTGTGATCACGGCATAGTTCAGAGGTAGGTAACCTTGGGCAGTCCAGATGCTGTGAATTACATCTCCCATAATGCTGGCAAACCATTATGGGAGGTGTAGTGCAAAACATCTGGAATACCGAATGCGGATGAATGCAAAGTATGGTGTGTGTGAATGGTCAGTAACAAGGGTTGAAGCCTTGACGTGCCGTTACTGCTCACATGTGTATTCATGTGCCAATTCAACCAATGTGAGTCACTGTAATACTTATAAGGTAACCAAAAGTACTGTGATTGTGGAGAATGAAACGCCTGTATCACCTAAACACTGCTCACACTGTGACCGTATCTCCTAAACACTGCTTACATTGTGACCGTATTTCCTAAACACTGCTTACACTGTGACCGTATCTCCTAAACACTGCTCACACTGTGACCGTATCTCCTAAACACTGCTCACACTGTGACCGTATCTCCTATACACTGCTGACACTGTGACCGTATCTCCTGTACACTGCTTACACTGTGACCGTATCTCCTAAACACTGCTCACACTGTGACCGTATCTCCTAAACACTGCTCACACTGTGACCGTATCTCCTATACACTGCTGACACTGTGACCGTATCTCCTATACACTGCTGACACTGTGACCGTATCTCCTATACACTGCTTACACTGTGACCGTATCTCCTAAACACTGCTCACACTGTGACCGTATCTCCTAAACACTGCTCACACTGTGACCGTATCTCCTAAACACTGCTGACACTGTGACCGTATCTCCTATACACTGTGACCGTATCACCTAAACACTGCTTACACTGTGACCGTATTTCCTAAACACTGCTTACACTGTGACCGTATTGTCAGGGTATTTATATCGGCAGACATCTTGTGCTATGATAGAAATTAAAAGTGTATATTCTGAGTCACTCTAAACAGACCAGACTCCATTTTGTTATTTTCAAGTTAACAAAAAGACACAAGATTTCTATCTGTAAAACTAACCACTTTCCCAGAGCTAAAGGAATGCATAGTATATACAAACCAAGTGATAAGGAGAACGGGGGTTGGACAGACTGTCTAAAATCTTAATGGAATAGATGCATATCTAAACACAGACATTTGTGGCAGAGGAGATTAAATAATAAAATTTTACTTTCTATATGTACAAGGTCCCATTGTAAGTTACGGGTCAAAACTCAGAATTTGCTAGACACATAGTCTGGACAAAACTTAAAGAAACTGTTTGATCTGACAGGAAATGTAAGTTATGGTCACGATATAGATAAAGCCAAAATGACGTCAAAATAGCCACCAGGAAAAGTTAACTCTTTCCTGGATAGGTATGTTTAGTGGGACAAGACTGCCCTCTATAGATCAAATAACTAAATTGCGATCTGGAAGATAACCACACCCCCAGTGTTGCTATTGGTTTACCAACTAGTGAATTTTCCCTTTAAAAAGTTAAGACAAAGAGGGGGAAGAGGTAGACGGAGGAATAGAAGGGTATGCAAAGAAAGCAAAGAAGTGAGCAGTGGGGAGCAATGACACTCTAGGACACTCAGAAATTCCAACACACCTCCATGCAGAGAGACATCCAAATAAGTTCCTGAGACTATCTACCAATCGGATGAAATATCTACTCAACTGGTAATTATACTGGTTTCATTTAATTAATTAAATTAATTAAAATTTACTAACAGCATGATATATGACTGGATAAATCACGGTCAGATTTCCATATTTAAGAAATCTTAGTTAACTAAAGAATATATAGTTATAAACATTCCATTCTGCAGGTGGAATTAAGAATAATTATATATTGATGTGATATTATCACGTGTTAGCATACCGCTGTTTTTATCCAGGTGTATTGATTTGTTCTAATATAAGATAAGATATCTTTTTAGACAAATTAAATTCTGCTTTTGTAAAAATTATGGTAGATTCTCTTATTGGATGGTTCCAGGAAATGACTAATGAACTGGTTTAAATGTTATTTTATTTAAAATTACATAAGAATAGATCTTAATTACCTAGGAGGTCTAGCCAGCATTTAAAGGGTTATTCTAACTGTTAGCCAGGGTTTTATGGCCCTTCGCTGTGAAAAGCTTCACTTTCAGTCTGTGAAAGATAGTCATAAATCGTGTAAGTCTTGACAGAAAATGCTGTTTAGCCATTGAAACGTGTATACCCATTCCATTGTATTGCATACCATTTTATACTAGATATTCATTGATTATTGTCACGCATGTTACATATTATTATTATTAATTAATTATTATAAATAAATCTATTTTTATAACATTGTGATTTATTTATATGAAATACTTTCCACTTAACACGATAACGATCTTTGGGATCTGAGAATTGAATTAGTGGGCAATTCTCACTGTTTACTATTATTATCCCATAAATATCCCCACAGTATCTCCTAAACAGTGCTTACACTGTGACCGTATCACCTAAACACTGCTTACACTGTAAGCACAGACATGCTTTTATTCAAAATTGAAAGCGCTCGATTATTCTTTCTATTCTACACCTCCAATCTTCAACATTGAAATTGTCATTTCTAATAATATAAAATAAGTAATATGCTTTCTGGTTACGATTGTCAGGAAACTGACAGGGATCCAATACGCAGAGTGCGCACAGAAGGAGGTACGTATACCGGACCTTAGAATGGCCGGACTAACGTAAGGACAAAGCAAGAATAGTCAAAAGGTAAGCCGAGGTCAAGGGAGCCGGAGGACAGGTAAGCGAGATACAAGCCGAGTCAAAGGAGAGGAGAGGACAACAGGACAAAAGACAAGCAAGGGTCAAAACCGGAAACACTAGCTAAAGAACGCGCTGAGTGACTAGCAAGCTAGAACCACGACAGGGCAATGAGCAGTAGTAAAGGTTTCCTTTAAATACCCTGTTACCTAAATAGAGACCACGCCCCCAAAAGGTCCGGAATAGCGGTTCCCGGCACTTTATGCAAATGCCGACGTCATGACGTCGACGCTAGCCGTCGCGTCATAAAAGGGGGAGGAGCTAGCGCGGCCGGCGCGAAAACGGCCGAAATATGCCGAAATGCTAGGGGAAGGGAGCCCCTAAGCAGAGAGGATGTCCTCCCTGGATACATCACCAACAGGTACCCTGACAGTACCCCCCCTTCTAGAAACGCCCACCGGGCGGATGGGACCTGGCTTAGAAGGAAAACGAACGTGGAAGGCCCGTAGAAGACGAGGAGCATGCACGTCTATACCAGGAACCCAAGACCTCTCTTCTGGACCATAACCTTTCCAGTCTATGAGGTATTGCAGCTTCCCCCTAGAAATACGAGAATCAAGGATGGACTTGATGATATATTCCTCCTGACCATCCACACGGACCGAGGATGGAGGAGCAGAGCGGGAGGAAAATCTGTTACAAACAAGAGGTTTCAATAACGACACATGAAAAGAGTTAGGGATGCGTAGAGTAGGAGGTAGATCCAGCAAATAAGAAACCGGGTTGATCCTCCTCAGTACCCTGTAAGGACCAATGTAACGAGGAGCAAACTTCAAGGAAGGAACTTTCAGGCGAATGTGTCTGGTACACAACCAGACCCTATCCCCCGGAGAAAAAATAGGAGCAGGACGTCTACGCCTATCAGCATGTGACTTAAACACCGCGGAACTACGTTCAAGAATTTGTCGAGTCTGATCCCACAACTTTCTCAGGTTGGCTATATGAATATCAACCGACGGTATACCCTGGGAAGGAGACACCGACGGAAGAACAGTAGGGTTAAAGCCATAGTTCAAGAAAAAGGGGCTATTATGAGTGGAACCACAAACAAGGTTGTTGTGAGCAAACTCCGCCCAAGGAATCAGACCGACCCAGTCATCCTGGTGTTCAGAAACAAAACAACGTAGATATTGCTCAATTTTTTGGTTAGTGCGTTCGGCTGCTCCGTTAGATTGAGGATGATAGGCCGAAGAAAAATTCAGTTTGATGCCCAACTGTGAACAGAAGGATCTCCAAAAACGGGAAATAAATTGGGAACCCCTGTCTGACACAATCTCATTGGGAATACCATGTAAACGGAAAATTTCTCTAGCAAATATCACGGCCAGTTCGGGGGAGGACGGAAGTTTAGGCAAGGGAACGAAATGAGCCATTTTAGTAAACCTGTCAAGGACCGTGAGGATAACTGTATGCCTATTGGAAGCTGGTAGATCAACAATAAAATCCATAGCCAAGCAAGCCCAAGGTTTGTTGGGAACGACTAAGGGCTGCAATAAACCACAAGGGAGATCCCGCGGAAGTTTATTCCTGACACAAACATTGCAAGCCTTGACAAAGTCTTCCACATCCCTACGTAAACCGGGCCACCAGAAGTCCTTTGAGATCAGGCAGTAAGTTTTGTGGATGCCGGGGTGACCAGCGATCTTGCTATCGTGGAAACAGCGAATAATGTCCACTTGGAATTTGGGAGACACGAACAAGCGGCCCACAGGAGTACGTTCGGGAGCAAGAGATTGTTCGTTCTGAATATCAGCGAGCAATGGAGAGTGTATTTTGACATTGGTGTTGGCGATAATATTGACTTCAGGAATAATAGGGAACAAAGTATCCTCTGTAGAGGTGGTAGGTTCGTGCTGACGTGACAAAGCGTCTGCCTTAGTGTTCTTAGAACCAGGCCTGTAAGTAAGCACATAATTAAAGTGTGTAAGGAACATAGACCAACGTGCCTGCCTGGCAGATAATCTTTTGGCCTCCCCCATATACGATAAATTTTTGTGGTCAGTCAAGATAGTAACTGGGAGGACGGTGCCCTCTAACAAATGTCTCCATTCCTTTAATGCCATAATGATAGCTAAAAGTTCTCTATCACCAATGTCATATCTCCTTTCAGTGTGTGACAGTTTCTTGGAAAAAAAACCGCAAGGGTGCAGCGGCTTATCTAAACTTTGTCTTTGGGATAACACTGCGCCTATCCCTGTTTCAGACGCATCAACTTCAAGTAAAAAGGGTAGAGAGGTATCAGGATGAACTAATACAGGTGCTGAGGCAAAAGACTGTTTGAGCGTTTCGAAAGCAGATAAAGCCTCAGTAGACCAGGTTTTGGTATCGGCTCCTTGTTTGGTCATATTAGTGATAGGAGCGATAACAGAGGAGTACCCTTTAATAAAACGTCTGTAATAATTAGAAAATCCAAGAAATCTTTGTATGGCTTTGAGTCCCTTAGGTAAAGGCCAATCTAAAATCGATTTTAGTTTGGTCGGGTCCATCATAAACCCGTCTTTGGAAATTACGTAACCTAAGAAAGTTACCTGAGACTGGTCAAAGCTACATTTCTCCAATTTACAATACAATCCATGTTGTAAAAGTTTCTGTAATACCTTTCTGACTTGTCTATGATGTGAATTAATGTCTCTAGAATGGATTAGTATATCATCCAAATATACAATTACACATTCATGTTGGAATTCTCTAAGAACTTCATTGATCAAGTCTTGGAAGACGGCCGGGGCGTTACAAAGCCCAAACGGCATTACGGTATACTCATAATGCCCGTAACGGGTATTAAATGCTGTCATCCATTCATCTCCTTGTTTAATTCGCACTAAGTTATATGCTCCCCTTAAGTCAAGTTTAGTAAAAATACTCGACCCCTTTAGTCTGTCAAAGAGTTCAGTAATCAAAGGAATAGGGTAAGCATTTCTGATAGTAATTTTGTTCAATCCCCGATAGTCTATACAAGGACGTAAGGTACCGTCTTTCTTTTCTACAAAAAAGAAACCCGCCCCCGCCGGAGAAGAAGACTTTCTAATAAATCCCTTGTCTAAATTCTCCTTGATATATTCCTCTAAAACTAAATTTTCCTTGGTGGATAGAGGGTATACCGTACCCCTGGGAGGCATAGTACCAGGGAAAAGTTTAATAGAACAGTCATAAGACCGGTGGGGAGGTAAAGTATCCGCCTTACCCTTGTCAAATACAGATTTGAGGTCTAGATATTGTAATGGTATCTGAACGTCTGTGGATTGAGAAGTGTTAGCATAAGAGTTCACGGGGCAAACAGAAGTAACTCTCTGCAGACATTCTTTCCTACAACCCATACCCCAAGAAACGATTTCTCCACCCTCCCAGTCAATCTGAGGGTTGTGTCTCTTGAGCCAAGAATATCCTAGAACCACTGGGACTGCCGGGGAGGAAATTAACAGAAGGGAAATCAACTCTTCGTGGAAAATACCAACAGTAAGCTTAACGGGTTCGGTCTCATGGAATATTACTGGTTCAGATAAAGGTCTACCATCTATGGCCTCAACGGCCAAGGGTGTATCTCTCAATTGGAATGGGATACAATGCATATTAGCGAAAGTTTGGTCTATAAAGCTTTCTGCTGCTCCAGAATCTAATAATGCCATCGTAGTAATAAACCCCTTTTCCCAAGCTAGAGAGACAGGAATCAGAAGCCTATGGTCTTTTTTATTATGCATAGAGGACAGTAATGAAACACCCAAGGCCCGTCCTCTAAGGGAACTTAGGTGCGAGCGTTTCCCGGACGATTAGGGCAACTGAGACGTAGGTGACCTCTCAGCCCGCAGTATAAACAGAGACCCTCCCTTCTTCTGTACTGTCTCTCAGCCTCAGATAAGCGAGTATTACCTATCTGCATAGGTTCTGGTGGAGTAGGATTATAGGAGTCAGGGTTCTGAAATGAGGGAGCGAGTCTTACAGGAAGTCTAGTAACTCTTTCCCGAGTGTTCTGCCTCTGTCTCATGCGTTCATCTATTCTGGAAATGAAGGATACTAAATCCTCTAAATTTTCCGGAAGTTCTCTTGTGGCAATTTCATCTAGAATTTCATCAGACAACCCATTCAAGAAAACATCCATAAAAGCTTGTTCGTTCCATTTCACTTCTGCTGCCAATGATCTAAACTCTAGAGCATATTCTACAAGGGTCCTATCTTGTTGTTTAAGGCGTAACAGGGATCTGGCCGCATTAATCTTCCTCCCTGGGGGGTCAAAGGTTCTTCTAAAAGCCGTGACAAACGCAGTGTAGTTGTAGACTAAAGGATTGTCATTCTCCCAAAGGGGATTGGCCCATCTAAGTGCTTTATCTATTAGCAGGGTTATAATAAAGCCTACCTTAGCCCTGTCAGTGGGGTAAGCCCGGGGTTGTAGTTCGAAATGTATACTTATCTGGTTTAAAAAACCACGACAAGCATCAGGCGAACCCCCATATCGTAATGGTGACGTGACATGGGAAGATGCGCCTACAGTGGCTACTTCCAAACCAGTACTTAGCGAGTGGCTAGCAGTGGAACGTATTTCTTCAGACTGGGTACTGGAGCGTGTCAACAAAGTTTGTAGCGCTAAAGCCATTTGGTCCATTCTATGGTCCATGGCCTCAAATCTGGGGTCAGGAGGACTAGCACCTGCAGGATCC
The DNA here is from genome assembly GCA_933207985.1 of Pelobates cultripes. Lineage (NCBI taxonomy): Eukaryota > Metazoa > Chordata > Amphibia > Anura > Pelobatidae > Pelobates > Pelobates cultripes. The sequence continues at coordinate 250,070,307 of OW240914.1, forward strand.
ATCATGGCCCTGTCGTAATGTCAGGAAACTGACAGGGATCCAATACGCAGAGTGCGCACAGAAGGAGGTACGTATACCGGACCTTAGAATGGCCGGACTAACGTAAGGACAAAGCAAGAATAGTCAAAAGGTAAGCCGAGGTCAAGGGAGCCGGAGGACAGGTAAGCGAGATACAAGCCGAGTCAAAGGAGAGGAGAGGACAACAGGACAAAAGACAAGCAAGGGTCAAAACCGGAAACACTAGCTAAAGAACGCGCTGAGTGACTAGCAAGCTAGAACCACGACAGGGCAATGAGCAGTAGTAAAGGTTTCCTTTAAATACCCTGTTACCTAAATAGAGACCACGCCCCCAAAAGGTCCGGAATAGCGGTTCCCGGCACTTTATGCAAATGCCGACGTCATGACGTCGACGCTAGCCGTCGCGTCATAAAAGGGGGAGGAGCTAGCGCGGCCGGCGCGAAAACGGCCGAAATATACCGAAATGTTAGGGGAAGGGAGCCCCTAAGCAGAGAGGATGTCCTCCCTGGATACATCACCAACAGGTACCCTGACAACGATTTGGTGGGTTGTAACTATATTTTTTATTTTTACAGTTCCAGAGGGAAGGAGCAAACCGCTTTGAGGAGTCCCTGCATAAGAGACTATTGGATACTGAAGGGCTGTACTGCAGTGTCGGCTCTAGACTTGGCAAGGCCTTAGGCGAAACTCATACATGAGACCCCACGGAGAACACCATTATTGAAGAAAAAATAGCAGTTGACTTTGTGTATAAGAAGTAGTAGATATATTGATGGTGGAGCTCAGTGGTGTATCCTGGTTTTGTGCTGCCCTAGGCAGGACAAAACTCAGACGCACCCCTCCCCCGCCACCCACACCCAACCCTTCCCCCCGCCCCGCCTTCTAAATACACACACACACACATTCACTGACAGATATGCATACATTAGCTAACAGAAACCGATACACTCACTAACAGACACAGTCAGACACACACACACTAACAGACACACTCACACTCTCTAACAGATACACTCAATTTTTTTTTTAAAACTTACCCCCCCAGCCTCCTTACCTTTGCTAATGCTGGGGGGGTTCTCTATCTCCCTGGGGTCTAGTGGGGCTGCCGGTCGGGCTGCTGGGCTGGTTGCAGGGGGGGCAGACGGGCAGCTGGCGAGGGAGCACTTCCTCTGAGTTGTCTGCTCAGCTCCCTCACACGCCGCATTGTGAGGCTGGGAGCCGGAATATGACGTCATGTTCCGGCTACCAGCCTCACTCTGTGGCGCGCGAGGGAGCTGAGCAGACAGCACAGAGGAAGTGCTCCCTCGCCATGCCGCCCGCCAGCCCAGCATGTCAGTTAGCCACAAGACTAACAAGGCATTTGCCCTGGGCATTTGGGGGCGGCAAAAAAAGCCGCCCCTAAATGCCCAGGGCAAATGCCTTGTTTGCCTCGTGGCTAAAACGTCCCTGGTGGAGCTTGCAGCACTGGATACACAGAGCTAGTCTCTGTTTACATCATTGCATTGTCTACCTGAGTGTGTGTATCTGACAGTGAGTATTCTTGTATCTGTATGTATGTTTCTCTGAGCATGTGTATGTTTGTGTACTGACTGGCCTTTGGCACTGAGTTTATGGCGAAGCTATGTTTTATGACGGTGTGTATAATGATTGCCTTTGGGGGGGTGACAGGGTGAGTAAAGGGGTAACTGTGGCAGGGTGAGTGTAAAAGAGCAGGTGGGTGCCTGCGTGTTGAGGGTTGACGGTGTGCATGGTGTCAGGGTATTTATATCGGCAGACATTTTGTGCTATGAGAGAAATTAAAAGTGTATATTCTGAGTCACTTTGAACAGACCAGACTCCATTTTGTTATTTTCAAGTTAACAAAAAGACACAAGATTTCTTTCTGTAAAACTAACCACTTTGCCAGAGCTAAAGGAATGCATAGTACAAACCAAGTGATAAGAAGAACGGGTGTTGGATAGACTGTCTAATGCTAATGGAATAGATCAAATCTAAACCCAGACAATTGTGACAGAGAAGATTAAATAATTTAATTTTACTGTCTATATCTATAAGGTCCCATTGTAAGTTACGGGTCAAAACTCAGATTTGCAGACACATAGTCTGGACAAAACTTAAAGAAACCCTTTGAAATTTTAAATTATGGCACTATAAAGATAACGCAAAATGACGTCAAAATAGCCACCAGGAAAAGTTAACTCTTTCCTGGATAGGTATGTTTAGTGGGACAAGACTGCCCTCTATAGACCAAATAACTAATTTGCGATCTGGAAGATAACCACACCTCTAGTGCTTCTATTGGGTTATCAACTGATGACGTACAGAGAGTCTGGCCCTTTAAAAGTTAGGACAAAGGGAAGATTGAGAGATGTAAAGGAGAAGGAAAAAGAGGAGAGAGGAATTGGAAGTTTGGGGGACTCCAACTCGGACAACATCTGAGACTAACACTCTACTCTTAAAACTCTAACACTTAGAATTTTACTGACTTTCTAACCAACACCATCTTTCACCATAACTCAATACAGACAGACATCCAAATAAGTTCCTGAGACTATCTACCAATCGGATGAAATATCTACTCAACTGGTAATTATACTGGTTTCATTTAATTAATTAATTAAATTAATTAAAATGTATTAAAGGACCACTATAGTGCCAGGAAAACATACTCGTTTTCCTGGCACTATAGTGCCCTGAGGGTGCCCCCACCCTCAGGGACTCCCTCCCGCCCGGCTCTGGAAAGGGGAAAGGGGTTTAAACTTACCTTTTTCCAGCGCTGGGCAGGGAGCTCTCCTCCTTCTCTCCTCCTCCGTTCCGCCCCATCGGCTGAATGCAAGAGCTGCGCGCGCATTCAGCCGGTCGCATAGGAAAGCATTTACAATGCTTTCCTATGGACGCTTGCGTGCTCTCACTGTGAAAATCACAGTGAGAAGCACGCAAGCGCCTCTAGTGGCTGTCAATGAGACAGCCACTAGAGGATTAGGGGGAAGGCTTAACCCATTAATAAACATAGCAGTTTCTCTGAAACTGCTATGTTTATAAAAAAAATGGGTTAACCCTAGAAGGACCTGGCACCCAGACCACTTCATTAAGCTGAAGTGGTCTGGGTGCCTATGTTATGGACAGATGAATTAAAATAAAATGGCTATTTACTAATGTCTATTTATTCTCTGTTCACTATGTTAAAACTGGCTTCTAGAGTAAATATTCCCTTCCCCCCCTACAATGTGTTCAGCTGCTGTTTACTATGTAAATTCCTCACATCCTGCTAGCCTCCCCCCTTCAAATCAATAAAACCTTGTGTAACCAAAATTCCTGTGATAACAACTCCCTTTACTAACTCCTCCCCCACTACCTTTGTGCCAGTTAACAGCTATATGCCACGTATAACAAAATGGAGAATCACTGTTTTAGAACTGAAAGAAACTACTCACTCCCCCTCCCATTGTGTATCCAGAAGTCTGTAATGATGACACTACATCCTGTAGGGGGGTTTAGACAAGAACCCTTAGACTGTTAACCAATTGGTGAATGTATACTGTATGTTTAAACTGTGACGTATTTTTGCTTTAAGAAGGAGCCCCCACTCCGGGGAATAAAGCATTCCTGGGTTTTTCACTGATCAGAAACTTTGTCTCCGGTGTGAATTACTTCTAGGGAAAGCGTGCACGCATTAATCAATCAATTTGGAAGGTGTAGATAGACAAATTATCAAAGTTTTCTTTGATCCAAAACACCTAGAGTGGTCCTTTAATAGCATTATATATGACTGGATAAAGCACGGTCAGATTTCCATATTAAGAAATCTTAGTTAACTAAAGAATATATAGTTATAAACATTCCAGATTTCCATATTAAGAAATCTTAGTTAACTAAAGAATATATAGTTATAAACATTCTGCAGGTGGAATTAAGAATAATTATATATTAATGTGATATTATCACGTGTTAGCATACCGTTGTTGTTATCCAGGTGTATTTATTTGCTCTAATTTAAGATAAGATATCTTTTAGACAAATTAAACTCTGCTTATATAATATGGTAGATTCTCTTATTGGATGGTTCCAGGAAATGACTAATGAACTGGTTTAAATGTTATTTTATTTAAAATTACATAAGAATAGATCTTAAGTACTTAGGAGGTCTAGCCAGCATTGAAAGGGTTATTCTGTTAGCCAGGGTTTTATGGCCCTTCGCTGTGAAAAGCTTCGCTTACTCTGTGTGAAAGATAGTCATAAAAAATCAGAAGACTTGACAGAAAATGCTGTTTAGCCATTGAAACGTGTTTAGCCATTCCTTTGTATTGCATACCATTTTATACTGGATATTCATTGATGATTGTCACGCATCTTACATATTATTATTATTAATTAACTTGTCATTATAAAATAAAATCTATTTTTATAATAAAATTGTGATATTATTTATATGAAATACTTCTCACTTAACACGATAACGATATTTGGGATCTAAGAATTGAATTAGTGGGCAATTCTCACTGTTACTATTATTATCCCATAAATATCCCCACAATGGAGGGAGGTGCCAGAGTGCGGAGAGTGGTGGCCGTGTCGGGAGGGTGACATAGTGTGAGAGGGAGGGTGATGAGGTGAGGGGGGAATGACAGAGTAAGAGGGGGGTGACGTAATGTGAGAGTATGGGTGACAGAGTAAGGGTGAGTGAGGGTGGGTGACATAGTGTGAGGAGGATGACAGAGTGAGGGGGTGATGGTGAGGTAACCGTAAGAGGGGGGTGACAAGGGGTGATGAGGTGAGGTGACAGTAAGGAAGGGGTGACCGGGTGAGAGGGGGATGACAGAGTAAGAGGGGGGTGACAATAACAATATCTGATATTAGGCCACATGTGCAATTATTATGTAATTAATGGACAACATACTTTTTCAATTTTGTCAAATTAGAAATTAAATATTGTTTGTCTTTTTTATATTGCCACTTTAAAAAAAATTAAAACTCTTAATTTTTAAATGTACAGTAATTTGTCTGTAATAATGTTAACTTGTTAATTATTGTGGGACAGTGGAGAGCAAACCCAAACTGGGACTCTACTAAACAATCCAGGACTGTTAGGAAATATGGCTTTGTAACAACATATGATAATTTATGGTGCATATAGGTCCTCTTGTCACTGTGCCTATGCATAGTTTTGCTTATAAATGTGATGACTTTCAAAAGATAGCAATAAGCATAGTAAGAAGTTGCTCTTTAAAAGCCCACGTCATCTCATTTAAATGGTTTGGGTGCAGTGCCAATGTCCCCTTAACTCTGCAATGTTAAATATTGCAGTTTCCGAGAAACTACAATGGAACGCAGCTAGTGATGGTATTATTTGGAGCTAAGTAACACAAATCGCATGTTAAGGTGTCAGCAAAATACTTTATTTCTTCAAAGTTAATATGCATTTTAGACTTTATATGTATAGTGGAAAAATTATAAAAGTCAAATTTGGAAACTGGTTAAGAAAAGTCACACTGTGGTATCCAAGAAGGAAAAAGTTCAATCACATGTAAAGAAAGCCTGTATGGCATTGGGAAGGTAGTATCTTAATAATATAATGGTCTCTTTCCCTGGACGGTCCACGATTCTTAATCACTGGAAAATGAAGGTTACATCATGTCTGCAGCATGTGTTCCGAAACAGCCATATGGACGTTTTCTATAGAAGAAGGTAATATCTTCTGTTTGAGCAGGTCGAGGTTAATGGTGGTGGGTTTGTCTCTGGCACTGGAACCATCAGTAAAGGAGTGTAAAATTGAGAGGATCACCTTGTTCTTCCCACAAATGTAAGAAAACACAGAACAGAAGATTGAGGAGAGTGGTTAACAAATCAATGAAACCGCAAACACTAAAACTAACTTGAAAAAATTCACAGTGTAAGCAGTGTTTAGGCGATACGGTCACAGTGTAAGCAGTGTTTAGGAGATACGGTCACAGTGTGAGCAGTGTTTAGGAGATACGGTCACAGTGTGAGCAGTGTTTAGGCGATACGGTCACAGTGTAAGCAGTGTTTAGGAGATACGTCACAGTGTGAGCAGTGTTTAGGAGATACGGTCACAGTGTAAGCAGTGTTTAGGGAATACGGTCACAGTGTAAGCAGTGTGTAGGAGATACAGTCACAGTGTGAGCAGTGTTTAGATGATATAGGCGTTTCATTCTCCACAATCACAGTACTTTTGGTTACCTTATAAGTATTACAATGACTCACATTGGTTGAATTGGCACATGAATACACATGTGAGCAGTAACGGCACGTCAAGGCTTCAACCCTTGTTACTGACCATTCACACACACCATACTTTGCATTCATCCGCATTCGGTATTCCAGATGTTTTGCACTACACCTCCCATAATGGTTTGCCAGCATTATGGGAGATGTAATTCACAGCATCTGGACTGCCCAAGGTTACCTACCTCTGAACACAGTACACAATGTTGAAGTTGCTGTGCAAACAGGAGCAGCTTGTCATGTGTCAGATGCCACTTCATTAGTTATAAATTCAATACTCCACCCTGGAGACGAGCATCAAACATGGGCTTCTTCATTCCTCTTCATGTACTTCGTGTCCCATAGGAGAACATGCTCGTCAGAGCTGTGACACATAGAAACATAGAATGTGATGGCAGATAAGAACCATTCGGCTCATCTAGTCTGCCCAAATTTTATAAATACTTTCATTAGTCCCTAGCCCTATCTTATAGTTAGGATAGCCTTATGCCTATCCCACGCATGCTTAAACTCCTTTACTGTGTTAACCTCTACCACTTAAGCTGGAAGGCTATTCCATGCATCCACTACCCTCTCAGTAAAGTAATACTTCCTGATATTATTTTTAAACCTTTGTCCCTCTAATTTAAGACTATGACCTCTTGTTGTGGTAGTTTTTCTTCTTTTAAATATAGTCTCCTCCTTTACTGTGTTGATTCCTTTTATATATTTAAATGTTTCTATCATATCCCCCCTGTCTAGTCTTTCCTCCAAGCTATACATGTTAAGATCCTTTAACCTTTCCTGGTAAGTTTTATCCCGCAATCCATGAACCAGTTTAGTAGCCCTTCTCTGAACCCTCTCTAAGGTATCAATATCCTTCTGAAGATGCGGTCTCCAGTACTGTGTACAATACTCCAAGTGAGGTCTCACCAGTGTTCTGTACAATGGCATGAGCCCTTCCCTCTTTCTACTGCTAATACCTCTCCCTATACAACCAAGCATTCTGCTAGCATTTCCTGCTGCTCTATTACATTGTCTGCCTACCTTTAAGTCATCAGAAATAATCACCCTAAATCCCTTTCCTCATATGTTGAGGTTAGAACTCTATCAAATATTCTGTACTCTGCCCTTGGGTTTTTACATCCAAGATGCATTATCTTGCACTTATCCACATTAAATGTCAGTTGCCACAATTCTGACCATTTTTTCTAGTTTACCTAAATCATTTGTCATTTGGCTTATCCCTCCTGGAACATCAACCCTGTTACATATCTTAGTATCATCAGCAAAAGACATACCTTACCATCAAGACCTTCTGCAATATCACTAATACAAATATTAAAGAGAATGGGTCCAAGTACAGATCCCTGAGGTACCCCACTGGTGACAAGTCCAAGCTTCGAATATATTCCATTAACTACAACCCTCTGTTGCCTGTCACTCAACCACTGCCTTACCCATTCAACAATATTGGAATCCAAACTTAAAGATTGCAGTTTGTTGATAAGCCTTCTATGTGCAACAGTGTCAAAAGCCTTACTGAAATCTAGGTAAGCAATGTCTACTGCACCACCCTGATCTATTATTTTAGTTACCCAATCAAAAAATCAATAAGATTAGTTTGGCATGATCTCCCTGAAGTAAACCCATGTTGTCTCTGATCTTGAAATCCACGTGTTTTTAGATGTTCATCAATCCTATCCTTTAACATGGTTTCCATCACTTTCCCCACTACTGAAGTAAGGCTTACTGGCCTATAGTTGCCAGACTCCTCCCTATTACCTTTCTTGTAAATGGGCACAACATTCACTAACTTCCAATCTTCTGGGACTACTCCTGTTAACAATGATTGGTTAAATAAATCTGTTAATGGTTTTGCTAGTACACCACTAAGCTCCTTTAATAGTTTTGGGTGTATTCCATCAGGTCCCATTGACTTATTTGTCTTTACTTTTGACAGTTGAAATAGAAACTCACCTGTAATAAATGACTCATTTATCCTTTTTCTCAACTGAGGTCCCTTTCCTTCATTTTCATCTGTAAACAGGCCCGGACTGGCCATCGGGCACACCGGGCAAATGCCCGGTGGGCCGCGGTGGCCATGGGCCGAGGCCGGCAGGGGAGATCACAGGATCTCCCCTGCCGGTCTATGCAGGGCCGGCACTATCCGAGCGCCGGCCCCGCTGTTTTCCATGAAGGGCCGGTGAGGGAAATCAAAGATCTCCCTCACCGGCCCACATGCTGTATAATGCGGCAGCGGGCAGGGGGAGAGGGGGGGAGACAGCCGCTAGGAGAGAGGACCCGGCGGAGCTCTAAATTAGAGCTCCGCCGGGTTCCTCTCGCGAGATCCGGCGCGTTGCCATGGCAACGACCGGATCTCACCACAAGGACCACCAGGGAACCCCCCCTCCCAGTCCCAGGGATCAGTGTGCCGGTCCCCCCCTCCCAGGCTAAAGGTAAGAAGGGAGGGGGGACATAATGCCTACTTTATTTATTTAACCCCCCTCCCCCCTACACACACAATCCATTCTAACATTTATACAGCACTCTCACACCCATCACTCTCACACACAGCACTTTCTCACACACATCACTCTCACACACAGCACTCTCTCTCACACAGCACTCTCTCTCACACAGCACTCTCACACACAGCACTCTCTAACACACAGCACTCTCTAACACACAGCACTCTCTAACACACAGCACTCTCTAACACACAGCACTCTCTAACACAGCACTCTCTCACACACAGCACTCTCTCACACAGCACTCTCTCACACACCACTCTCTCACACACCACTCTCTCACACACAGCACTCTCTCACACACAGCACTCTCTCACACAGCAGTCTCTCACAGCACTCTAGCACTCTCACACAGCACTCTCTCACACAGCACTCTCACTCACGGCACTCTCACTCACGGCACTCTCACTCACGGCACTTTCACACACATCATACACAGCACTCTCACACTCATCAGACACACACACACATCACACAGAGCACTCTCACACACCGCACTCTCACACACATCACACACCGCACCCCTCAGACACACATACTGCACCCCTCACATACACACAGAACCCCCTCAACACACTGCACCACACACATACACAATACTTCCAAATATATATTTATATATATACACACACTACACTCTTAACATACACACTCTGGATCCCCTATACACACACTAGATTCCTTGTAAGCAAACACATACTACACCCCTAAACATACACTACATCACCTATACACACACACACACACACACACTATAGCCTGTATGCACACACTTGCTATATCCCCAATACACACATTCTCTACAGCCCCTAGCCACATATGCATCACATTACACCACAAACACAACATGACTAAAACCAACCTTATTACACAATACCGCACCACAATCAGCTCACTCTACACACACGCAATACCACAAGCAGGTTCCAAACACATGCACAATACTCTTTCCTGGCATTTTTGTTTCCTGGTATCTTTATAGAGACACCAGAGACAATTTGCAAGGAAACACAGTGCAAGCATGTTATTAAATTTGCTTGCACTGTGCAGAACAAATACAGGGCTTTTTTTATCATGCTAGAGCTCTTCAGCAGAGCTCTGCGCATGGTCTGCCCTGGAAGAGCATTGAACCAACATGCTCACTTTGAGAGGGGGCGTGTTTGTCATTGGTGATGACAAAACACACCTCCTCTGCCCCCGCCCCTTTCTTAGTGGGCCGCTGTGTTAAAAAAATGCCCGGGCCGAATTTTTCTCCCAGTCCGGCCCTGTCTGTAAATACAGAACAAAAATATTCATTGAGGCAGTCAGCTAGACCTTTATCCTCTTCTACATACCTTCCTTCTTTTGTTTTTAACCCCTTAAGGACCAAACATCTGGAATAAAATGGAATCATGAGATGTCCTTAAGGGGTTAATCTAACTAATCCTTGTTTTACTTTTCTTTTCTCATTTATGTATCTAAAAAATGTTTTATCCCCCTTTTTTACTGACTGTGCTATTTTCTCTTCTGTGTGTGATTTGGAAGCTCTTATAACTTGCTTAGCCTCTTTCTGCCTATTCTTATAGATCATTTTGTCTTCCTGACTCTGTTTTTTTTTTTTTTATAATTCCTAAATGCTAACTTTTTGTTTTTAACTATTTTGGCCACATCTGCGGAGTACCACAGTGGTTTCTTGAATTTTTTGCTTTTACTGACAAGCCTAATGTAATTTTCTGTTGCCTTCAATAGTGCAACTTTTAAATAATCCCATTTCTCTTGGACTCCATTTAAATTGCTCCAGTCTGATAATGACTCCTCTACCCATATTCTAATTTTAGTAAAGTCTGTTTTTCTAAAGTCTAAAGCTTTTGTTTTTGTGTGGTGTGACTCAGTCACTGTTCTTATATTAAACCACACTGACTGATGATCACTGGATCCTAAACTTTCACCTACAGTAATATCTGATACCAAATACACTAAATCTAGTATGGCCTCTTTACGAGTTGGCTCCTCAACAACTTGTTTTAGAGACAATCCCAGTAGGGAGTTTAGAATATTTGTGCTCCTGGCACAAGTAGCTAATTTTGTTTTCCAATTTACATCAGGGAGATTAAAGTCACCCATGAAGATTACTTCCCCCTTCATTGTCATTTTAGCTATTTCCTCAACTAGTAGATTATCTAATTCTTCAATTTGTCCTGGGGGCCTATAAATCACACCTACACGAGTTACTGTGTGATTACCAAATTCTAATGTAGCCCAAACGGACTCTATGTTCGCCTCACTAACTTTTATTAGGCTAGATTTTATGCTATCCTTCACATACAAGGCCACCCCTCCCCCTTTCTTGTCTTCCCTATCTTTCCTATATAAAGAGTACCCTGGTATTGCTATGTCCCAGTCATTTTTCTCATTGTACCATGTCTCAGTAACAGCGACTAAATCTACACTATCAGTTGCCATTATTTCCACAAGTTCTTGGATCTTATTCCCTAAACTGCGAGCATTTGTAGACATGTAGACACACGCAAAAAGAAATAAACTGGTTAGAGTAACTGGCATAACAAACACAGTACATGAAGACTTGCGTGCCTCATACATACAGCAGACAGACACAAAGATTGTGGGAGACACACCGGATTAAATATAAGAATTGGGAGTACCATACATACACAATGCACAAAGAGACAGAGATTACTGAATTCGGTGACCGACGGATTTGGTTGCAGATGTGGGGCTGTCCCTCTCGCTGGGGTGCAGTTTCTCATCCTTCTCTGGCGAGTGACTAGATGGCTGCGGTTTCATAGCAAAAAGCATGCCATGGCATATGATATCTAGGAACTAAATATTTTTCTGTGAAACTAGTGTTGTACACATCTAACACACAGGCCACACGTACTGTACAGCTCACCATCTAACGCATAGCCCCCAAATATAATACACTGCCCCCCCACATGTAACAAACAGCCCCTACATCTAACACACTGCCCCCCACATTTAACACACAGGCCACCCCAATATACTGCGCAGCCCCCCATATACTGCGCAGACAGCCCCCCATATACTGCGCAGACAGCCCCCCCTATACAGCGCAGACCCCCTATACTGCACAGACCCCTCTATACAGCGCAGACCCCATACAGTGCAGACCCC
>OW240914.1:250084094-250106499 GCA_933207985.1 Pelobates cultripes
GTAGGTAACAGTTTTCTACTGAGATACGCGACAGGGTGCTCGCTTCCATCTTCACCGACCTGTCTTAGAACTGCCCCCAGTCCATACATGGATGCATCTGTATGGACGACAAATCTTTTGTTAGGGACGGGGGCAGACAGGACAGGTGCATGAATTAGAGCATTCTTTAGGGCTTGAAAGGCGGTTTCACAGGCGGGAGACCACGGGACTATCCTAGGCAAGTTCTTTTTGGTTAGGCCTGTCAAGGGTTTTGCGATGGCGCTATAGTCTGGGACAAACCTCCTATAATATCCTGCCGTCCCCAAAAATGCTAAGACCTGGGTTTTGGTGTGGGGTGTGGGCCAGTTAGCTACCGCTTCAACTTTAGCAGGTTCTGGGCGCTGCTTCCCACATCCCACCCGGTGTCCCAGGTACTGGACTTCGGCCATGCCGAAGTTACACTTCTCTGGTTTCAGAGTCAAGCCTGCGGCTCGAATCTGATCCAGTACGGCTTCGACATGCTTTAAATGCTCCCCCCATGTTTCGCTATAGATCGCAATGTCATCCAGGTACGCGCACGCGAAATCCTGGAAGCCATCAAGGAGGCGGTCCACTAAGCGCTGGAATGTAGCCGGGGCGTTTTTCATCCCAAATGGCATGACTTTGAACTGGTACAAGCCAAATGGGGTGACAAAGGCCGACTTAGGGATAGCCTCCTTGTCCAGGGGTATCTGCCAATATCCTTTGCACAAATCGATGGTGGTCAGATAACGTCCCCTGGCAATGCAATCTAATAGCTCGTCTACTCGGGGCATGGGGTAGGCGTCTGTCACGGTTCTGTCATTGAGACGTCGATAATCGACACAGAACCGAGTGGTTCCGTCCTTCTTGGGAACTAGAACCACCGGGGAGGCCCACGGACTGTCTGAGGGCTCTATCACCCCTAGTCTTAACATTTCTTGGATCTCCTTCCTCATCTCCTCTTTTACTGCCTCAGGGATCCTATAGGGAGTTTGTCGGAGAGGGGTTTGTCCTGGGGTCTCTACATAGTGGGTTGCTAAGGGAGTGTACCCGGGCTCTTGGGAAAACGTCAACCCTTTCTCAGTCAGCAGCTGTCGGATCTGTCCCTTTTCGGCGGGAATTAACCGCTCCCCTAGCTGTACGGTATTGAGTAGGGTTTTAGGTTCTGGGTTAGCTAATAGGTCGGGTATGGGTAAGCTGTCAGGGTCTTCGGTAGCGGGTATGCATATGGCGGCTATATCCTCGGGTCTTTCCTGATATTCCTTTAGTAGATTTACATGAAAGGACTTCCGGATCCTTTCATCTTTGTTGCTGGCGATTACGTAGGTGGTGTCACAGACTTGTGCTACCACTTTGTAAGGGCCCTGCCAGGAGGTCTGGAGCTTATTCCCTTTGACAGGTCTAAGTACCAGCACCTTCTGGCCTACTTGGAACGTTCTCTGGCGGACGCCCTGATCGTACCAACGTTTCTGGTGCCCTTGGGCCGCATGGAGGTGGTCCCGTGCCATCCGGGCTAACTGCTCCATACGGTCCCGCATTTCTAATACGTATGGCACGATGGGTACACCGTCGTGTTCTGTCTCCCCCTCCCGGTACACCCTGCCCTTAGGAGGTATAGTGCCAGGCAATAAATCGATAGCACAATCATAGGATCTGTGAGGCGGTAATTTATCAGCTTCCCTTTTATCGAATACAGTCTTGAGAAACAAGTATTGAGGAGGTATAACAGTAGACAAAGGAGGAGTGGTAGGAACATTAATGGTATTTAAAGGGGTGACTTTAATCATACAAGAGTCGTGGCAGGTTTTACCCCATGATTTTAATTGTCCCAATTCCCAGTCAAAAATGGGATTGTGAGAACACAACTGTAACGGCTACCCTGGTAGAGAGAGGGCATCGCCTGAGACGCCCTTTTCCCCTGCAAGCTGCTGTGGAGAAGTAAGCTGGTAATCCCATCTACGTATATCCAGAGTAAAAGTCAGGTTCAGCTGTAACAGGAGCATTCCTTAGTCCCCTTCCAAGAATCTATTGCCACGTTTTGAAAGGTCAAGAAGATCTGAGGTCTGGGAGAACCAGCCTGCTTTTTATTAGGAACAAGTACACACAGGACACTCCCAGGGGGAGGATGAAAATAACCAATTACACACAGGGTAACACCCCCACGTCTCCTCCCCTCAGATAAACACATAACATAATTATAACGTACCCTTTTTCACCCTAGTTCTGGATGTACCCCAAAAACAGGGGGTACACCTTTAAGTCCAGTACCGCTTGAAAGGTCTTGGTTAGGGGAACAATCTGTCGAAGTTTCAGCCCATTCGGTTATGGGGTTCGGGAGTTATGGAGGTTTGAAGTTTTGACCGACTGCACGGATTTTCTAGCCGAAAATAGTTCCACAAGTTTTGGCCCTGCAGTCGGTCTCTGTTCGCCGGTTACAAAAGACAAAATTCTTGCCATCCACAACTATCTCCGAGTTCGCTGGATTCCCCATAGCTGATTAAGTGAAACTAGTTTCCGTGCGAAGTTCTGGTTGTATGGAGGTCTCAGCGGTGTTCGCCTGTTTGCGTATCCGATTTTAGTTCCACGCGTCGACGGGCAACCACCGCTGTTCGCACGTAAAATGGCCGCGGCCACGTGTAAAGTGCCAAAATGCCGGCCATCCATACTTAACACAAAGAATTCGTCTGAAATCATACGAACGGCTGTATTCCCCAGTAATGGTATTCCCTTGCAATAATTTCGACATTTTCACTGTTTTAGTCCACAGGGCTTTGGTGCTGGTGAAGTCCTGTTACACTGCTCCCCTTTTGTGGAACACCCCGGCAGACCCGGATTGATCCTTTTCGGGTCAACCTGGGGCTGTCCGGTCCATTGTTAGGGTAATAGTTCTGTTTGTCTGGACAGACCATCGGCATTTCCATTAAATTTGCCAGGACGGTATTGGATAGAGAAGTTATAGGGTTGCAGTGCGAGGCTCCATCTTAATAAACGTCCATTGTCTCCAGCTACTCTATTCAGCCATACCAGAGGGTTATGGTCGGTGATTAGAGTAAATTCCTGTCCGTATAAATATGGGGTGAGTTTCTTTAGTGCCCAGACTAGGGCCAAGCATTCCTTTTCCACTGCCGCGTAACTCACTTCCCTAGGTAACAGTTTTCTACTGAGATACGCGACAGGGTGCTCGCTTCCATCTTCCCCGACCTGGCTTAGAACTGCCCCCAGTCCATACATGGATGCATCTGTATGGACGACAAATCTTTTGTTAGGGACGGAGGCAGACAGGACAGGTGCATGAATTAGAGCATTCTTTAGGGCTTGAAAGGCGGTTTCACAGGCGGGAGACCACAGGACTATCCTAGGCAAGTTCTTTTTGGTTAGGTCTGTCAAGGGTTTTGCGATGGCGCTATAGTCTGGGACAAACCTCCTATAATATCCTGCCGTCCCCAAAAATGCTAAGACCTGGGTTTTGGTGTGGGGTGTGGGCCAGTTAGCTACCGCTTCAACTTTAGCGGGTTCTGGGCGCTGCTTCCCACATCCCACCCGGTGTCCCAGGTTTCGCTATAGATCGCAATGTCATCCAGGTACGCGCAAGCGAAATCCTGGAAGCCATCAAGGAGGCAGTCCACTAAGCGCTGGAATGTAGCCGGGGCGTTTTTCATCCCAAATGGCATGACTTTGAACTGGTACAAGCCAAATGGGGTGACAAAGGCCGACTTAGGGATAGCCTCCTTGTCCAGGGGGATCTGCCAATATCCTTTGCACAAATCGATGGTGGTCAGATAACGTCCCCTGGCAATGCGATCTAATAGCTCGTCTACTCGGGGCATGGGGTAGGCGTCTGTCACGGTTCTGTCATTGAGACGTCGATAATCGACACAGAACCGAGTGGTTCCGTCCTTCTTGGGAACTAGAACCACCGGGGAGGCCCACGGACTGTCTGAGGGCTCTATCACCCCTAGTCTTAACATTTCTTGGATCTCCTTCCTCATCTCCTCTTTTACTGCCTCAGGGATCCTATAGGGAGTTTGTCGGAGAGGGGTTTGTCCTGGGGTCTCTACATAGTGGGTTGCTAAGGGAGTGTACCCGGGCTCTTGGGAAAACGTCAACCCTTTCTCAGTCAGCAGCTGTCGGATCTGTCCCTTTTCGGCGGGAGTTAACCGCTCCCCTAGCTGTACGGTATTGAGTAGGGTTTTAGGTTCTGGGTTGGCTAATAGGTCGGGTATGGGTAAGCTGTCAGGGTCTTCGGTAGCGGGTATGCATATGGCGGCTATATCCTCGGGTCTTTCCTGATATTCCTTTAATAGATTTACATGAAAGGACTTCCGGATCCTTTCATCTTTGTTGCTGGCGATTACGTAGGTGGTGTCACAGACTTGTGCTACCACTTTGTAAGGGTCCTGCCAGGAGGTCTGGAGCTTATTCCCTTTGACAGGTCTAAGTACCAGCACCTTCTGGCCTACTTGGAACGTTCTCTGGCGGGCGCCCTGATCGTACCAACGTTTCTGGTGCCCTTGGGCCGCATGGAGGTGGTCCCGTGCCATCCGGGCTTAATGCTCCATACGGTCCCGCATTTCTAATACGTATGGCACGATGGGTACACCGTCGTGTTCTGTCTCCCCCTCCCAGTGCTCCCGGATGAGGTCGAGAGGTCCTCGTACTCTCCGGCCATAGAGCAGTTCAAAGGGAGAGAACCCTGTGGATTCCTGCGGCACCTCCCGATAAGCGAACAGGAGGTGCGGCAAGAATCGTTCCCAGTCTCTGTATTCCGCTGTAAAGGTCCTCAGCAATTGCTTTAGGGTACCGTTAAAGCGTTCACAGAGACCGTTAGTCTGTGGGTGGTACGGGGAACTAAGCAGGGACTTAATACCACAGACCTTCCACAGCTGTTGGGTTAGGTCTGCGGTAAACTGGGTCCCTCTGTCGGACAGGATTTCCTGGGGGAATCCCACTCGGGTGAATATCCCGACTAAAGCACTGGCGACAGTGTCAGCCTGGATATTCGTCAGAGCGACGGCTTCTGGGTAGCGAGTAGCATAGTCCACCACGGTAAGGATGTATTTCTTACCAGAGGGACTGGGGTTAGGTAGGGGTCCCACTAGGTCGACTGCTACCCTGCTAAATGGTTCCTCGATCACAGGCATAGGTAACAGTCGAGCTTTAGGGTGATCCCCTCTCTTCCCTACCCGTTGGCATACGTCACAAGTACTGCAGTAGCGTCGCACATCCTTCGAGATCCCCGGCCAAAAGAAGGTCTGGGTGATCCTGAAGGTGGTGCGGTTACCCCCTAGATGCCCTGCCAACGGAATGTCGTGGCCAATTCGGAGAAGTTCCAACCGGTACTTTCTGGGTACCACCAGTTGGCGCTTCTGCGAAGGGGCACCGCCTCTCTTTCTGCCTTCAGCCAGTCTGTATAACCTGTCCCCATCCCATAGAAAACGTTCCCGTCCGTCCCCCCCACTGTCAGCTAATTCCCGATACTTTTGGAGGGTGGGGTCCTCTCTAGTTTCTCTCCCAAACTCCTCTGGGGTGTCCCAAGCTATGGGCCTGCTTATCGTAGTGGGGTGACATGTGGGTGCTTGGCTTACCTGGGTCTCCCGGCCTGTATTATGATCATCTGCGACACGGGACTGTGAGCGGGTGGTTACGGGACAGGCGGCAGCAGGTGTGGGCAAATATGCTGAAGTTAAAGGTCCAATGTCATTTCCCAATACGACCTCGGCAGGCAAGTTGTCCATAATGCCGACGGTGGTCTTTCCTGATCCGACTCCCCAATCTAAGTGTACTCGGGCAGTGGGCAAGCGAAAAACAGCGCCCCCGGCGACCCGAACAGCAACAGTGCGGGTAGACACATCCTCCGGCTTCACTAGGTGCTGTTGGATCAAAGTGATGGTAGCCCCGGTGTCTCTTAGGCCTTGTGCTGCTTGTCCATTCACCTTAACCTCCTGTCGGTGATGTTGTCGATTGTCTGGGGAAGCAGCTTGTATGGGGTCTGCTTCATACAAAATCCCCAGACATTCTTCAGGGCCCATTTCGGCTCCCAGACAGTGAGCCGCAGCGGGTCGTGCTGCAGGGGCCTCTGTGCTGGGAGTTGTACGCCTCCAGTTGTTGTTACTGGATCTTAGGGGACAATACCGGGCAATATGTCCGAGGTTGCTGCAGTGATGGCACGTCACCTTTGACAAATCCCGGGGGTAGTTAGTAGGCCCCTGAGGACGTGGTGGTCCTGGTGGGACTGGAGCTCGAAATTCTGGGCGTGAGACAGCGGCTGGGGCACGTGGCTCTATTTTATGAGCTTGTCGTGTAGTACCCTGGCTTACTTTCCTTGTCTCGGCATATTCGTCGGCCAGCCGAGCCGCCTCCTTTAAATTGGCGGGGCGCCGATCTCGTACCCAGTCTTGTATGTCCGCAGCCAAATCTTGGAAGAAATGTTCCATTAAGAACAACTGTAACACCTCCTCACCCGTATGGGCTTTGCACCCTTGGACCCAGTGAGATGCTATTCTCTGTAGTCGGTTTGCCCATTCCATGTGGGAGTCCACAACTTTCTTTTTGGACTCCCGGAAGCGGCGACGGTATGCTTCTGGGGTTACCGCATACCTGGTGAGCAGTGCCTCTTTTACTTTTTGGTACTGCGTGATTTCCTCTGTAGTGAGTGCTCGGAAAGCCTCATTAGCTTTCCCTGACAGTTTTCCCGCCAGGATAGTGACCCATTGCTCTGGCGGTATGTGATGTAGTGAGCACTGCCTTTCAAAGTCAGCCAAATACCCATCAATTTCCTCGTCATTTTCTACAAAGGCTTTAAATGCAGTAAAGGGGATTTTCTTTACCGTAGTAGTGGGTAGCGGGGTGGGAACTGTCTGGGTAGTGAGCTGTCGGGCTCTTACCAGTTCCGTTTCTTGTTCCCTCTTGGTTTGTATTTCTTCCCTTGCTTCCCGGAACAGTTGGGTTATTAGTTCTGTAGACGTGACTGGATACAAAGCTAATCTCCGCTGCACAATGGCAGTAATCACATCGTCCTCACTGATGGGTGCCATGGGTTCAGTTACCTCCATGGACCTGTCCATCTCGTCCAGCTCCAGCAGGTCAGCTATCAGCTCCCTCCGTGGTCTGTTGCTGGCACTCCTACCACGATTCTCCAAAAGATCCTTTAGTGTGGGTCTTTTCAGCTTCGCATACTGTGACTCCATTCAGTGCTTGTTTGTTGGATAAAAGGACCATCCCACCGCTGCCACCAATGTAACGGCTACCCTGGTAGAGAGAGGGTATCGGCCGTTGGAGACGTCCTTTTTCCCTGCAAGCTGCTGTGGAGAAGTAAGCTGGTATAATCCCATCTACGATATCCAGAGTAAAAGTCAGGTTCAGCTGTAACAGGAGCAGAATAACATTTCCAAATAATCCCCTTCCAAGAACGAGACAAGGCTACGTTTTGAAAGGTCAAGAAGATCTGAGGTCTGGGAGAACCAGCCTGCTTTTTATTAGGAACAAGTACACACAGGACACTCCCAGGGGGAGGATGAAAATAACCAATTACACACAGGGTAACACCCCCACGTCTCCTCCCCTCAGATAAACACATAACATAATTATAACGTACCATTTTTCACCCTAGTTCTGGATGTACCCCAAAAACAGGGGGTACACCTTTAAGTCCAGTACCGCTTGAAAGGTCTTGGTTAGGGGAACAATCTGTCGAAGTTTCAGCCCATTCGGTTATGGGGTTCGGGAGTTATGGAGGTTTGAAGTTTTGACCGACTGCACGGATTTTCTAGCCGAAAATAGTTCCACAAGTTTTGGCCCTGCAGTCGGTCTCTGTTCGCCGGTTACAAAAGACGAAATTCTTGCCATCCACAACTATCTCCGAGTTCGCTGGATTCCCCATAGCTGATTAAGTGAAACTACCGAATGGCCCGTGATTCGGTAGTTTCCGTGCGAAGTTCTGGTTGTATGGAGGTCTCAGCGGTGTTCGCCTGTTTGCGTATCCGATTTTAGTTCCACGCGTCGACGGGCAACCACCGCTGTTCGCACGTAAAATGGCCGCGGCCACGTGTAAAGTGCCGAAATGCCGGCCATCCATACTTAACACAAAGAATTCGTCTGAAATCATACGAACGGCTGTATTCCCCAGTAATGGTATTCCCTTGCAATAATTTCGACATTTTCACTGTTTTAGTCCACAGGGCTTTGGTGCTGGTGAAGTCCTGTTACAACGCCAAACTCGGGAGTCTCTGTTCGTGCGAACCGATAGGTTCGGCACTTCGAATCTCACCATTATGACGTGCACACAGAGAGTTCAGCGTCTGACCCACCGCTGGATCAGGGAGCAACGGAACAGGTAAGCATGACAGTACACCCCACTCCAGTACCACCCAGAGAGCAGAAGACTTGTGAAGAAAACGAGCAAGGAACCTGCGGACGAGACGAGGAGCGTCCGCAGGGTGAACGTCAACCAAGAGCGATCCTCAGGCCCATAACCCTTCCAATGGACAAGATACTGCAAGGAACCACGAGAAAACCTGAAATCAAGAAAGGATTGCATTATATATACAAGGTTAACAGCAACAGGATGAGGGAAAGGGACCGGTCTAGTATACCGGTTACAGGTCAGGGGTTTAACAAGAGACTTATTGAAGGAATTGGGTGTATGCAAAGATGGAGGAAGGTCAAACTAATTATCCACAGGGTTAATGTGTTTATTGACCTTGTAGGAACCAATAAACTTGGGAATTTCTTCAAAGGGACACATAGATGTATGTTGTGGGTAAATAACCAAACCTTGTCATCACTTAGGTAAGAAGGAGCAGGTTAGCGATGTCTAAGCGTAAACAATTTCTGAGACTTGGCAGCATTCTGCAAGGATGTCTTAACCCTTTCCCAAGTGGAATTCAAATACTCAAGATGAGCATCCAAGGAAGGTATACCATTGTTAGAAACATACCCAGAAGCACACTGGGTTGCACCTCATAGACAATGAAGAAAGGTGATTGACCTGTAGATTTGTGCAAGGCTGCATTCCTGGCATACTTAGCCCAAGGTAACAGAGCAGTCTAAGGTGCGCATTCATGGAACTGCATAGGTACATTTCAGGAGTTCTTTCAGAAGCCCCATTAGACTGAGGGTGATAGGCTGAAGAAAAAGACAACTGTATGTCCATTTCGGAAAAAAAACAACCTACAGAACCTAGAGATAAATTGAGAACCTCTATCTGAAACAATCTCCTCGGGTATGCCATGAAGTCTAACAATCTCTCTAGAGAAGATCTTAACCAAGGATTCATTAGTAGGTAATTTCTTCAAGGGAAGAAAGTGAGCCATCTTGGAGAACCTGTGTACTACATCAGTATAACAGTATTGCCTTCAGAGGGTGATAAGTTGACTATAATGACCATGGAGAAATATATGTCCATGGTTTAGAAGGTATAGGTAAAGGGAGCAATAGACCAGCAGGTTTTTGTGTAGACGATTTACTTCGACTACAAACAGAACAGGCCTTGATGTAGTCAGCTACATCCGCTTTCAATGATGGTCACCAAAAGGAGTGGATCATGTTTTGTCTTTTGCACACCCCTGACCTGCTACGTACAACCTTTCTAGGGGCATTTCCGTAGGAGCCTGATCTTGATAAGCACAAATTCTCTACAACAATGGAGAAGAAATAGTTATACGTGTAGAGGCTTCGACACGTTCAGCAGGTTGGTAGATCACCTTCTGGTCTCTCTTCTTGTGTTTCATATTGTCTAGATAAGGGATCAGCCTGCTTATTGCAGTAACCGGTAATTGAAACGAGAGAGAAAAAAAAAAGCAGTGTGCTTGATGTGCAGACAAAATTTAGCTTCTGAAATGTATGAAAGATTCTTATGATCTGTTATTACCAAAACAAGTGTATTGATTCTTTGAAAGCAAAGACAATGGCCAGTAATTCTATATTCCCGTAATGTCGTAATTTCTCGTGGCATCGGATAGCTTTTTAGAGAAGAAACAACAGGGATGTAGAGCTTGGTCCTGAGCAGTTCTTTGAGATAATATAGCACCAATACCGTTTTCTGAGGCATCAACCTCCATTATGAACAGTTTGGAAAGATCAGGATGAGTCAAGACAGGGGCTGTGGAAAAAGCTGCCTTAAGTTTTTCAACAGCGGCTAGAGCCTCAGGAGTCCAAATAAGAGGATTGACTCTTTTCTTAGTCATATTGGTTAATGGTGTTATAATGGAAGGAAAGTTTTGTATACATTTGCTTTAATAGTTTGAAAACCCAATAAAATGTTGTATAACCTTAAGACCTTGTGGAAGAAGCCAAGTAAGAATAGCCTTGAGTTTGGAGGGTTTCATGGTAAAACCTGATTCTGAAATGACATAGCCCAGAAACTGAACACTAGAGCGATGAAAAGAACACTTTTCCAGTTTACAAAACAGACCATACTCCAATAACTTAGTTGGAACCAGTCATACATGTTTGTAATGTGTCTCAAGATCAGGTGAATGTACAAGAATGTTATCCAGATATACAACAACGCATATGGGCAACAATTATCTTAATGCGTCATTGATTAGATCCTGGAAGGCAGCCAGGGCCTTTTGGGACACAACCCAAAAGGCATAACCAAATATTCATAATGTTCACTATGGGTATTAAAGGCTGTCTTCCACTCGTCTCCCTCATGGATCCTAACCAAACTATAGGCACCCCTGATGTCTAATTTGGTAAATACCTTGGAGCCGATCGAACCCTTCAGTAATCAAGGGTAGGATATATGTTGTGAACCATAATACAATTCAATCCCCTATAATCGATACAAGGTCTGAGCTCACCTTCCTTTTTAGATAGAATGAAGAACCCTGCACCAGCTGGGGAAAAAGACCATTTAATGAAACCTTGAGCTAAGGATTCTTTGATATATTCCTCCATGACCATGTTCTCCTTTACAGAAAGTGGATAAGTCCTTCCCTTAGGCGGCATGGTCCTGGGAAGGAGATTGATCGCACAATCATAAGATCAATGAGGCGGGAGCTTTTCAGCCTCCCTTTTATCAAATACCTAACTAAGATCTAGATATTGTGGAGGTATAAGTAACTCACAAAAGTGAGTACACCCCTCACATTTTTTGTAAATATTTAATTATATCTTATGTGACAACACTGAAGAAATGACACTCTGCTACAATGTAAAGTGATGTGCACAGCCTGTATAACAGTGTAAATTTGCTGTCCCCTTAAAATAACTCAACACACAGCCATTAATGTCTAAACCGTTGGCAACAAAAGTGAGTGTCTGAACCATTTTTTGTGTGATCAATCTCCTTCCCGGGACATTGTAGGAGAGTGTAATTTCTTCAGTGTTGTCACAAATATTTACAGAAATGTGAGAGGTGTACTCACTTTTGGGAGATACTGTACCACTGTGGATAGAGGGATAGCATAGTCCACTTGGTTATCTCCCCAGTTTCCCAGTCGATTACTGGGAACCCAACTCCAACCAGGAGTAACCCAGAACAACAGAACATGAAGGACAGAATAGAACCTGAAATGTGATTCTCTCTGTATGCAAGATCCCCACAGTCATAGAGATGGGTTTGGTCTCATGAGTGATGAGAGGAGTACGTAGTGGTCTACCATCTATGGCCTCAGCGGCCAAGGGTGTGACCCTTAGAAGGACAAGGACAGCAGAATCACCAACAAAATTAGTATCTACTGCTCCTGAATCTATCAAGACTTTAACAAGGATGTTCTTTTCTTGGATCTTAAGACAAACTGATAATATGAACCTGGATGTTTCAGGGGATACAGGGGACAAAGTAATTACACCTAAGGCCGGCCCCATGTTAGGCCTTAGGTGTGAAAGTTTTCCAGATAGCTGGGACATTCCTTCCTAAGTTGACCTTTCTGTCCACAATAAAAACAACAAAGTCCCTCTCTTCTTCTGAAGACCTTTTCAGCCTTGGATAACTTTGTCACACCTAATTGCTTGGGTTCTGGGGCAGGTAACTTTAACACATCTCAAACCGGAGGAGGTAAGGCAGGGTGCATGACCATTGTCCTTTGTCTCTATTTTTGTGAATACTATTATCTATATGTAAACAGTAATCAATCAGATCATTTAAGTCAGAAGGCAATTCTTTGGCAGCTATTTCATCCTGAATGTTATCAGCTAAACCCTCTTGAAATGCCGTAATCAAACCATTGTTAGGCCAGACTACCTCCGAAGCTAAGGTTCTAAATGCAATAGCATATTCTGCCACTAAGTGAGATCCCTCACTTATTCTCATCAGTGACTTGCCAGTATAATGAGCACAACCTGGCGCATCAAAAGTCCTTTTGAAGGCAGAAAGAAAGTCAGCGTAGCTATGGACAACAGGCGAAACAGACTCCCATAAAGGGTTGGCCCAGGCTAGGGCCTTATCAGCTAAATGATTAACTAGAAATGTAATCTACACTCTATCCATAAAAAAAGAGCGAGGATTCATTTCAAAGTGAATGCTAACGTTGGCAATTCAACAGATCTCCACTATAATGTTGTGGAGGTTTTATGTGAGCAGGGGAGCATAGTGACGTGATAGCTGACACACCGGTGGCAGAGAGTGTCTCAGGCTGCAGATGAGAAGTACGTTGCAATATAGTCTGAAGGGCTTGGGCAAATTGATCCATACGGCGAACAAGCCCGTCCATTCTTGCTCCTTGTACTGCTATCTGCTGAGACAGGTCCGTAAGGTACATCATGGCCCTATTGTACTGTCACGTCTAGATAGAAGAACCCAAAACACAGACCCTAATCTGCTAAAGGAAAGGTATAACGTATTACCGGGCTTTACAATGGCCAGATTTAATGTAAAGAGTAGACAAGGAGAAAGCCAAGGTCAAATGGGAGAACAGCATAAATGGTAAGACAAGGTCAGGAACACAGAAAGCGGAGACACGACAAAACAAGCAAAAGTCATTAACAAGAAATCCAAACAATATAAAGTGCACTGTTGGGTATACAAGAACCACAACAGGGCAACTTGCTACTGAACAGCTCTAGCTTATAAAGCCATGGAACCAATACCATTGGTCAGCATCACTGTAGAGCGCCTAAAGATCCAAGTTCGGCTAAACGCTGAACTCAGGAGTGACGTCGGCGCGACTTTGCGCATCTGACCCACCTCGGGGATCTCCGGAATGGGTAAGCATGACAGAAGGACCCAAAGTGTGTATAGGAGATCTAGTGTAGAATTCAGAGTGTGTTTAGGGCATCTAGTGTGTGTATCTGAAATGTAATGTGTGTAGGAGTGCAGTGTGTGTGAGGGGTGCTGTAGTAAATATATATGTTTAGATGTATTGTGTGTGTGTTTGTGTGTATGAGGTTTGCAGTATGTTGGCGAGTGCTGTGTGTGTGAGAGTTGCAGTGTGCGTGTGCGAGGGGTGCAGTGTGTGTGTGAGGGGTGCAGTGTGTGTGGGGGTGCAGTGTGTGTGGGGGTGCAGTGTGTGTGTGTGTGAGGGGTGCTGTTTGTCTGGGTGCTGTGTGTGTGTGAGAGTGCTATGTGTGAGGGTGTTGTGTGTGTGGTGGAGTGCTGTGTGTGCGAGAAGGGTGCAGTGTGAGGGTGCTGTGTGTGAGGGGTGCTGTTTGTGTGTGTGTGTGTGTATATGCTTGGAGGGAATGTGTGTGGGGGAGGCAAGTTATTGTAAATATACTGTATATGTATTTATTTATATAAAAAAAAAAAAAGCGTTCTTACCTTTGCTCAGGGAGGGGGGACCTTGCTGCTATCCCTGGTGGTCCTAGCGGTGCATGAACTCTAGCCTGCAGGGTTAGAGTTCTGTAATGATATTGATGTTACAAAGTTTTGGAGTCCAGTAGCCAGATCAGCAATGTTTTCTGCCAGAGGTAGCCACTCGTTACCCAGGTGGTTGAGCCCCTGAGCCTTGAGTGGCCTTCTGGTCTTAAGCAGAGATGGGAGACTGGAACAGAAAGATGATAATCGTAGTGAGGCAAGCCGAGGTCAGTGGGAAGGAGAAGCAGCAAAGTCAAAACAGTCCAAATTCAGCAACAGGAAGGAGAAACAGGAACACGCTGGATTAGAGAGTACAGGAACCACAATAATCTGGCAAAGGTACAGAGACAGGAAGTGGCTTTTATAGGCCAAGAACCAGACACCTGACCAGACACAGCTGAAGTGAGTTGTCACTGATAACCTTGACTCTACAAGCAATAGTATCAGATCTCAGGTAAATTTGCAAAAGGCAGGCTGGTGTACTGGTAAGGAAAAGGTTTAGCACCATGTAAACCAGGGTTCGAAACCCAGCAGAGTCAGTTCCTCACATTACCTCCACCTCTACAGGCGCAGCCTCTGGATGCCCTATTTCCTGGTTTAGCAGGGTACTGTGCATGGAAAGACTGAAGAAGATCAGGAGCATGAATATTGTCCACTGGTTCCCACGATCTATCCTCCTCACCATAGCCTTTCCAATGAACCAAGTATTGAAGCTTGTTGCGGAAGATCCTGGAGTCAAGAATTTTTTCCACCTCGTATTCATCTTCACCATCCACGAGGACTGGTGGTGGGGCAGGCAAGGCTCGACCAGGGAAAGTATTTTCATGAAAAGGTTTAAGCAGTGCCACGTGAAACACCGGATGTATTTTCATGGAATCCGGAAGTTGCAGACGGAAGGTGACTGCATTGATCTGAGCGATTATCTTAAAAGGTCCCATGAACTTTTGACCCAATTTATGAGAAGGAATCCTAAGCTTAAGATTCTTTGTTGATAGCCAAACCTTGTCACCAACATGATAAACTGGGGCCTCCTTTCTGTGCCTATCAGCAGCTCTTTTGTAACATTCCTGAGCCTCCGAAAGAGTCTCCTTCAACAGTTCTTGGGAATCTCGTAAGGCGGTTAGCCGGTCAGTGACTGCAGGAATGGGAGTAGTAATTGGGAGACTCACTAGAAAGGTTGGATGGTAACCATAATTGGCAAAAAATGGGCTCAGAGAAGTGGAGCAGTGTTGGGCATTGTTATAGGCAAACTCCGCCGTGGGTAGAAAATCCAGCCAGTCATCCTGCAGGTAACTAATATAGCACCGCAAATATTGTTCTAAAGTCTGGTTGGTTCGCTCAGTCTGTCCATTACTTTGTGGATGAAAAGCTGAAGACAGATTTACATTAATACCTAGAATAGAACAAAAATATTTCCAAAAATGAGATGTAAACTGCACTCCCCTGTCAGAAATTACTTCATCAGGCACTCCATGCAAGCGAAATATTTCCCGAATAACAAGGTCAGCAGTCTGTTTAGCTGAAGGGAGACCACGAGCTGGTATGAAATGACTCATCTTGGTTAACCGGTCCACAACAACAAGAATAGTAGTGTGTTCCTTAGAGGGAGGTAGTTCCACAATAAAGTCCATGGATATAGATCCCCAGGGACGATGAGGAATCGGAAGAGGCTGAAGCAAGCCAACAGGGGATGAGCGAGGAGTCTTATGTCTGGCACATACATCACAAGATGATACATACTTCTTAACATCCTCATAATATTTAGGCCACCAAAAGGATCGGGTAAGTAGTTCTTGTGTCTTTCGGATTCCTGGATGACCTGCTGGTTTAGAGTCATGGTAGAGGCGTAAAACGTCCAGTCGCACTGATTCTGGAACAAACAGACGTTGTTGAAAAATCCAAAACCCATTAAGCATGGTCATATGAAGATCACGAGGAGGATCACGAAAAACTGGATCTTTAGAGTAGCCCTTTTTAATGCGAGACATTAGATCAGAAGGAAAGGTAACTCCTAAAAATCTGCTCTCCGGCAAGATGGTGGCCTTGGTTACTGTAGTATGGAGGGGGTCAGCTATCCTAGACAAGGCATCCGCCTTGCCATTTCTGGAACCAGGGCGGTATGAAATAAAAAAATTAAACCTTGAGAAAAATAGGGACCAGCGTGCTTGTCTGGCTGACAGTCTCTTAGCGGATTGGATACATTCCAGATTTTTGTGATCTGTGAGGACAGTAATTGGATGGGTGGCTCCCTCCAAGAGATGTCTCCATTCGGTGAAGGCAGCTTTTATAGCCAAAAGTTCTTTATTCCCTATGTCATAATTTCTTTCTGCTGGTAACATCTGGCGGGAATAGAAGGCACATGGATGTAACAACATCTTAGGTCCAGTCCTTTGAGACAGTATAGCCCCAACAGCTGAATCAGAAGCATCTACCTCTACAGTAAATGGCAATTCTGGCTGAGGATGTACCAAGATAGGGGCAGATGTAAACAGAGTCTTTAATCTGGAAAATGCAGTGTCAGCCTTATTGGACCACTGAAAAGGAGTCCCTTTACGTGTAAGTTCAGTGATCAGTGTAATAACGGCAGAGAAATTCTTAATGAAACGCCTGTAAAAATTGGCAAACCCCACAAATCTCTGTATATCTTTTTCATTCTTGGGGATGGGCCAGTCCAGCACAGCTTTAATTTTACTTGCGTCCATACTTAAACCTTTAGGAGTTATTACATACCCCAGGAACTGAATTTCTGTTTGTTCAAACTCACATTTTTCCAGTTTAATGTATAGGTGGTGGGTACGAAGGCGCTCAAGAACAATGCAGACCTGTTTTCTGTGATTTTCAAGATTATCAGAAAATATCAGGATATCATCCAAATATGCCACAACAAACTGATCCAGGAGATCCCGTAGTACATCATTGATTAGATGCTGAAAAGTTGCAGGGGCATTACAAAGCCCAAATGGCATTACTAGATATTCGTAATGTCCGTACCTGGTTCTGAAAGCTGTTTTCCATTCATCATTTGGTCTTATGCGAACCAGATTATATGCCCCCCGTAGATCAAGCTTCGTAAATATTTTAGCTGAACGAAGTCTCTCCAGAAGTTCAGGAATGAGAGGCAAGGGATAACAGTTTTTAACAGTGATTTTATTAATGTCCCTGTAATCGACACATGGCCGTAGTCTTTGTGTTTAATGGATGCATTGTATGTTTCTCTGTGTGTAAGGGAAGCATGGTGTGTTTCCGTGTGTAGGGATGCATTGTGTGTTTCTGTGTATGTATAGAGATGCATTGTGTGTGTGTAATGTGAAAGAGAGAGTTTGTGGGGTAGGATAGGGGCTGAGTCCTACCAGCCCCTTTGTGCTTCACTTTCCCTCCTTCCTCAGCCTCTCACCCCTCTTGTCCCTTACTGCTCTCCCTTCCTGTCCCTTAGAGCTCTCCCTGCCTCACTTTCCCTTAGTGAACTCCCTGCCCCCTTTCCCGTAGTGCTCTCCCCTCCTGTCTCCTAGTGCACTCTCCTACCCTCCCCCCTGTCCCTTGGTGCTTCCTCCATCCCTTAGTGCTCTCTCCTACCCCCATGCCCCCATAGAGGGTCTCCTCTGCCTTAGTGGTCTCTCCTCTCCTCCTCCTCTCCTCTCCCCCACCCCATTAGTGGTCTCTCCTCTCCCCCCATTAGTGGTCTCTCCTCTCCCCCCAGTGGTGTCTACTCTCCTCCCCCACCTCCCTTAGTGTACTCTCCTCTTCCTCCCCCCTTTGCATTAGTGATCTCTCCTCTCCCTCCTCCCCCTTAGTGGTCTCTGCTCTCCAATGCCTACCCTAGTGGTCTCTCCCCTCCCCCATTCCATTAGTGGTCTCTCTCCTTCACCCCCCCCACTCTTCCCTAGTGGTCTCTCCTCCACCCCCCTTCCCTCTAATGTCTCATTGCTCATAACTTGCGCTCCCCGGCCACGCACCCTGGCAGGAGGGAGCACCGGCCCGGGCAGTGCTACAGCCACCTAAGGCTCTCTATAGAGCGCTCAGGCAGCTGCAGCATGAGGGTCTGGCGCTCCTGGCAACTGCCTAAGACAACTGCCTAAGTCACCTATAGGAAGCTCTGGCCCTGCATGCAGAGCCGGCACAATCTGAGAACCGACTCTGCTGTATGCCTTCGTGGGCCTGTGGGGAGATCTCCCGCACCGGCCCACAGGCCGTGAGAGGCGGCTGTTGGCTGGGGAAGGAAACAGAAGAGGAATTGGGGAGCTCTCGATTGCAGCTTTGTTGGGTCCCTCTCATGAGGTTGAAGCGTAGCTGCAGTTACCATGGAAAAGCACCGATCTTGCGAGAGTGAACTTGTGAGGAACTGACTCTGCTGGGTTTCGAACCCTGGTTTACATGGTGCTAAACCTTTTCCTTACCAGTACACCAGCCTGCCTTTTGCAAATTTACCTGAGATCTGATACTATTGCTTGTAGAGTCAAGGTTATCAGTGACAACTCACTTCAGCTGTGTCTGGTCAGGTGTCTGGTTCTTGGCCTATAAAAGCCACTTCCTGTCTCTGTACCTTTGCCAGATTATTGTGGTTCCTGTACTCTCTAATCCAGCGTGTTCCTGTTTCTCCTTCCTGTTGCTGAATTTGGACTGTTTTGACTTTGCTGCTTCTCCTTCCCACTGACCTCGGCTTGCCTCACTACGATTATCATCTTTCTGTTCCAGTCTCCCATCTCTGCTTAAGACCAGAAGGCCACTCAAGGCTCAGGGGCTCAACCACCTGGGTAACGAGTGGCTACCTCTGGCAGAAAACATTGCTGATCTGGCTACTGGACTCCAAAACTTTGTAACATCAATATCATTACAGAATAATCTGGCCCATTCATGGAGACCGTCGGATCAGATTCTGCATTGGCCCAGCAGGTTGCTTTTAATGCAAGAACTATGCAGACCCAGGCACAGACCATTCAAGTGCTGCAGGATCAGGTAGCTGAACTGCAAAATGAAGTTCGATCAATGCATAGTGAGCTTACCAGCTACAGGGCACATGATGTTGCGGCTGCTGCTACTACTACTGTTACACCTGCACAAGATGCCCGCTTGCCTCTACCAGAAAAATTTGGAGGAGACCGCAAAAAATTCAGGGGTTTCCTAAATCAATGCCGTTTGCATTTCATGATGTTACCTAACCGTTTTCCATCTGAAAGAGAGAAGGTGGGATTTATTTTTTCCCTCTTCAAAGATGAAGCCCTGGCCTGGGGCTCCCCTTTTCTGGAACAGGACAGTCCAATCTTGGGAAATTTAAAAGACTTTCTTGAGGCCATGTGCCTAGTTTTTGATGATCCCAATCGCTGTGCTACAGCAGAAGCCACTCTCCTTCATTTACATCATGGAAGGCGCTCTGTGGCTGAATATGCTGCTGAATTCAGACAGTGGGTTACTGATACTACTTGGAACCAATCATCCCAGAGGTTCCACTTCAGAAGGGGTCTCTCAGAAGCTATAAAAGATGAGCTAGCTCGTGTTGATCTTCCTGTTGAGTTTGATGCATTTGTGCGGTTGGCTATCCGTATTGATCGGAGACTTTCAGAAAGAAGATTGGAAAGACAGGGCTCTTTTAAACCAAGTGCTACTCCTACTTTCTATTCAAGAATTTCTACTCCGACCCCACAAACACCTACAGACTCTGAACCTGAGGCTATGCAGGTAGATCTAATAAGAGGGCCATTATCCAATGAAGAAAAACAGTGGCGACGCACTCACAACTTATGCCTGTATTGTGGTAGTGCAGGGCATTATGCCATCAATTGCCCTAACAAGTCTAAAAGAACAATAGCTATGACTGCTGAGGGTGCACAGATTCAACACCAATCCCAGATTTCAGACCAACTGGATTCTGTCACACAACCCTTGTTTTCTCTGGCTCAGGGTGAAGAAGGTATGATGACTCAACATCCTCATTTGGTGGTGCCTATCACTTTGCAATATGGTGATAATAAAATTTCAACTACAGCTATGATAGATTCCGGAGCAGGCGGAAACTTTATGGACATTAAATTTGCAGCAGGAAATAAAATTCAGTCTATCCCTAAATCTTCACCTGTGTTAATGGAAACAGTAGACGGTTCTCCACTTACGTCAGGCCCGGTTACACATGAGACTGTGCCCTTAAAATTGATTCTGGAAGTGAATCACCATGAGTCTATATCTTTCCACCTAATTTCCTCAACACAGTTTCCAGTGATTTTGGGTATACCCTGGCTTGCTCTGCATAACCCACAGATTGATTGGAAGACTAGAACTTTGTCCTTTCCTTCAGAACACTGCTTAATGAATTGTCAACCCTCTAAGGCGACACCTGTTACCACAACAATTAATGAAATGGTTGCTACAAACTTAACTAAGCTTCCGCTACAATATCGGGATTTTGCAGATGTCTGTGATAAGAAGAATGCTGATCAGCTTCCACCTCACAGGCCTTATGATTGCCCCATAGAGCTGCTACCTGGAGCTGCTATCCCATTTGGCCGTATATACTCCCTTTCTGAGCCTGAATTGAAAGCACTTCGTGAATACATACAAGAAAATCTTGCCAAAGGCTTTATTCGACCATCCACTTCTCCAGCAGGAGCTCCTATATTCTTTGTAGAAAAGAAAGAACATCCTTTACACACACACACACACACACACACACACACACACTGCTTCTCTTATGCACACACAGAAACACAATGCATCTCTTACACACACACTCAATGCACCCCTTACAGACACACACTGCATCCCTTACATACACAGAAACACACCTTGCATCCCTTAAACACAACCAGAAACACACAATACATCCCTTACACACAAACACACACTGCTTTCTATCCCTTACACAAAAATACACTGCATCATCTACACAAGCTGGTATCTCTATACACTACATTCCATAAGCACACACTTTAGATCCTCTACACTAACACGTAACACATCCCCTACACACTCCACTGCCTGTGAGCGAACTCATAGGTGGAACATGTAGGTGGACTTATGGGTGGGCCTTATGGGCATACTTGCCGTCAGGCCCTGGGGGCTCAGACCTTAAGCTATGCAAGGGGCCCCAAAAGATGGAGCTGCTTCACGTTCCCCCAGAACATTGACTTTTGTGACCACAGTTACAAACAGCCGCCAGGGAGCCTGTTCTACACCAGACCAGTGGAGCCAGACTGCAACCCATCATCTTCACTTGTTTGTAGGCAAGTAGGCAATCTAGTATATTATTCGTGGCACTAATCTCTAATTTATCTCACATTAAAGGGACACTATAGTCCCCAGAACCACCGCAGCTTAATGTAGTGGTTCTGGTGTCTATAGCCTGTCTCTGCAGGCTTTTTAATGTAAACACACACTGTGTGCAGCACTGGCATTATTTCATATGGCAGATCATATGGGTGGGGCATTGTGATGTCACATGGGGGTGGCAAATTTTTCTTTTGCCTAGGGCGGCAAAAATTCTTGCACCGGCCCTGTCTTCATGGGCCGGCTGGGGAGATCTCTTGATCTCCCCTGTTGGCTTCGGCCCATGGTCATTGTGGGCCATCGGAATTTGCTCTGTATGCCCGATGGCCAGTTGGCCCTACCTCCAGCTCAAAGATGAGCCTACCGATATCTGCGATACCTACGATCACATCAAACAGAGTCAGTTGTTTTATACATAGCCTCCAAACAAGAGCCTATAGACACCTTTACAGGACTATTCATTAAATTGAACATTTAAAGTGAACAGTTTTAAGGTCAAAATAGTCAAACTGGAAAAGTTCTCTTATTCATCTGTGCTTCCAGTTCGGCTACTGTGGCCTTAAATTTGAAATTCACTTTGAATGCTCACTTTAGTGAATGTTGTGAAATGCGGTATCCATTTCCCTGATGTTAAAGGGAAACTGACATCACTTCCCTGTCACAATCTCCTTACAAAGGTAAATGTTACACTTCTATAACACCCACCTCTGGTCTGCCCGTGCTTCTCCTCTGATTTTTGCTGATATACCCTGCCACACACCCAAGCAAAGCAAACCTCCTCCATGATGCCAACATGCTGGCTTCATTGCCAGCAAGCCAGCCTCTAAGTTGAGTGATGTCATGTCACTCTGTTCCTATACTCCCTAGCCAGCACTAGCAGTGCCAGCTAAGGAGTAACCAGTGCAACCACAAGTAAACTACAAGCCAGTGGACAACTCATACGTAAAAAATTTACGGATAATGTATATCCCAATTAAGAGGATAGGCAAACAACACACAGATTGGCCCATCATAAAACACTCCTGTGGGCATTGAAGCAATAATATGCACTGCAATATTGATGCTGAAGTAATTTCCATGAATAACAAAGAATCATGCCTACATGGGTAAAGCGCAAATGCCAGACGCAATGTGCTATTATCCTGAGAATTTATGATAAGATTCCATAAAACTGAAGAAAATGGAGTGTTATTAGAGAATATAGTGAGAAAACAAATTGAGTGGAACTACAAATAGACAACTGTCATTAAAACTTTTATTATCACACTATTAAAAACTCAAACTGTATTATTACCAAGTATCCAACATACTGAAAAAATAAATATATCACAAAAACTGCAAAGATCATAAAAGGTGATTTAAAAAGACCTGCTAGACAACTCACAATTAGTGTCTTATACATAGAAAGTG
>OW240914.1:250106826-250188445 GCA_933207985.1 Pelobates cultripes
AAGATCTATATGAAAACTATCTGCTGAATTATTTACTGAAAGGTGTTGAAGTAAACAGAAGTGGATATCCTGGTTACTGGAGATATAACTGTAGGGGGGTCAGAGAAGTTTGGATAGAACAAGTTATAAAATCGACAATAAGGTAAGATCTTAATTTTTTTTATATATATTTTTTTCCTTTCTCATTTGCTGCCCTAAAAAGCTGCAGCTGCATGATTTTTATTTTTTAAAAAATTTTACAACTACTGAAAAGAGACGTAAATAACTAATTAAGCGGATCTGGCATAGGTCTCCACACAGCTAACAGCCTATAGGGGGCATTAGAGAATCAGTTCCAGCCGCCTGAATCTTCGCCTTAATACTTAAATTTATCAAAATAAAGTAAACCCCCCCCCCCTTTAGGGGAGGAGACCGATGGGAAAGAAAGCAAAATAACATAAGCAACCATGTAAAAGTGGTAAGCATACTCCCTTGGTCCAGGAAAGAGAATAAAAATATAATAACGAAGAGAAGTAGGCATGTGCATTGGGAAAATGTTCGGTTCGGCATTCCGAAATTCGGCACTTCAACACTTCGGAACTTCAGCACGTCAGCACTTCGGAAATTCGGCAACTTCGGTATTTCGGATTTTCGGGACTTCTCTTGCAGCCGCTTAGTAGATAACTCCCTAATTCCCACAGTATTAGGGAATTATCTACCAAAAGGCTGAAAGACCTAAATTGGTCTTTCAGACAAATTTACTAATACCAAGTAAAAATTACTTAGTATTAGTAAATTTTGCCCCTACTTGCTATACCGCGAGTAGGGGCATGGAGCATGGAGCCTATGGCTGCTCACTTTAAAAATAAAAAATAAAAAAAGGCTGCTCACTGTTAAAAAAAATAAATAAATAGGGTCCCCCCTCCCGAGCCCCCAACCGCGACGCTCGAGTGGGGGCTTTTAAACTAAAGGGGGGACCTATTGCCCCCCCAGCTCCCACCCCTGAGCGGCGGGTGGGGGCCCTAAAGTAAAATGATGGGGGGGAGACCTATTGTCCTCCCCCAGCCCCCACCCCTGAGCGGTGGATGGAGGCCCTAAATACTAATAAAGGGGGGACCTAAAGTCCTCCCCCCTGGCCCTCACCCCTGAGCGGCGGGTGGGGGCCCTAAATACCAATAGGGGGGGACTTATTGTCTTCACCCCCGGCCCCCACCCCTGAGCGGCAGGTGGGGGCCCTAAATAAAAATGTCACCCCCCCCAAAAAATTAACCCCTACCTGCCCCCTTCACCCTAAAAATAATGAGGGGGGACCTTTAACTAAGTACCTGTAAAAAAAAAATAAAACTTACCTTTCAATGTTTTCTTTCTTCTAAAATCTTCTTTTTTCAGCCCCAAAAAAGGCCAAATAAAAATCCATAATAACCGACGCACTTAAAAAAAATAAAATAATCCATCTTCACCCATGGAGGGCTCCGCGCAGACTGAGCTCTGCAGGGCGGGGTAAGGCTTATAAAGCCTTGCCCCGCCCTGCAATTAGGCTCAGATCACTCTGATTGGTGGGTTTAAGCCATCCAATCAGAGTGCTCTGACAGGTAAATGAAGAGACTGACAGGTAAGTCTTTACATTTACCTGTCACAGCACTCTGATTGGTTGGCTTGAAATTACGTAACCAATCAGAGAGTAATGAGTCAAATTACACAGCGTGGGAAAACTCCAAAGAACTTTCCCATACTGTGTAACATGACACAGAGCACTCTGATTGGTGGATTTCAAGCCAACCAATCAGAGTGCTGTGACAGGTAAATGTAGAGGCTTACCTGTCAGTCTCTTCATTTACCTGTCAGAGCACTCTGATTGGATGGCTTAAACCCACCAATCAGAGTGCTCTGAGCCTAATTGCAGGGCGGGGCAAGGCTTTATAAGCTTTCCCCCGCCCCCGAAAGTGCTCAGTCTGCACGGAGCCCTCCATGGGTGAAGATGGATTATTTTTTTTGCTCTCTTTTTTTTTTTTTTAAGTGCGTCGGTTATTATGGCTTTTTATTTGGCCTTTTTTGGGGCTGAAAAAAGAAGGTTTTAGAAGAAAGAAAACATCAAATGGTAAGTTTTATTTTTTTTTTACAGGTACTTAGTTAAAGGTCCCCCCCTCATTATTTTTAGGGTGAGGGGGGTACGTAGGGGTTAATACACCGATTGATAAATTAAACAAAATTATTTTTTGGGGGGCTGTTTGCCAAATTAGCCCTAGCTGCATGACCTTGTACTGAAATTTTATCAGTACTTAAGTTCTGGTAAAGAAAGGGGGAAAAAGGGAAAGGAGGAAGGTAGTGAGAGGGGAAGGAAAAAAGGATCAAAGTAATCATCTGGGTGTGTTAGATATACCCCTGTGTTTGAAGAAAGCGAATATTTGGAAAAAGGACAGATTTTGTAAATGGCTACTAAAAAATCTAACGAACCAAAGAATACAATGAAGAGAGACAAGAAACAATAGAATAAACCAGAGAAGCGACTCTCCTTTTTTTTCCCCCCAAACAAATAAATCAAATTCAGAGGGGAATGATTTGGAAGAACGTATAATCAACATGCAAGAAGCAGTACAAAAAAATCTCCCAACTAATACAGAAAAAGACCAGACTGTTACAAAGGCTTTTTTTGAAGATGCATTTGCCTCTCTGTTTGAAAAATTCAAAATTGAAATCAATAACATGATAACAGAAATGAAAGAATATCAAATAAAGATGCAACTCCAAGATAATGAACTGCAAATACTTCAGATGAAAGAAAAACTTCAACAGCAAGAGAATCTAATTCAAAAACAAGATGATAAAATTTAAAATATGGATAAAAAAATTGCTGAGCTAGAAGATAGAACAAGAAGGAATAATCTAAGACTCCGAGATATCCCAGAATCCATCACACATGAACACCTGGAAATCTATATACTGGATCTCATAAAAGCTCTTGATATAGATATATCAGGATATAATCATATATTGGAGAGATACCACAGGACATTTAAACCTCCAGAAATACATAGCTCAAAACCACGTGATGTCATCATATGTTGCGCCTCGTCCAGACTCAAAGATCAGATCATGAAAGCGTCAATAAACATCTATACGATTCCTACATACGCACAAATAAAGATCTACCCAGATCTTTCCTACCATACAAGACTAGAAAGAAGACGATATATCGATTTAACAAAAATACTCCGAAATAAGGATATAAAATATAAATGGGGTGGGGCGGAGCCGAACCACCAAGCCGTGCAGACGTGTGTAGCATGAGCTCCTGCCCGGTGCGCAGCAATTGGGGCAAAAGCCGCAACTAGACCACTCACATACCTCTGAGGGTGCACTAGCCACGTCGGGGGTGCACCGCTGAACAGATTGATACCACCCTGAAGCCCGTCGGGGCCAGGGGGGCCAAAAGAAAGTGCGGCCTACTGGGACAGGGGCCGGGGAGAGGCGGCCGCTCTCCCTGACATCGAGGCCCTTCAGCGACGAAACAAGCAACCCCCCCTCCCTTTGGACCGGGGGGACATCCCAGTCCACCCTAGACGGAC
This sequence comes from Pelobates cultripes, assembly GCA_933207985.1. Classification (NCBI taxonomy): domain Eukaryota; kingdom Metazoa; phylum Chordata; class Amphibia; order Anura; family Pelobatidae; genus Pelobates; species Pelobates cultripes. The sequence continues at coordinate 250,110,372 of OW240914.1, forward strand.
AGGCCGGAACAGACGGCGCAAACACAGTCTGAGCCGACTACAGAGGCACCAAGCCACTGAAACGCAGCCTAAGATGGCAGCCCAGCAGGGGCCCAGGAAACGGAGCACACATGCCCAACAACCCACGAACCCCTTGGGGGACTTCGATAGGCTCTGTGCGGGCCTATGGACTATGCTGTGCAACCGCGGGATAGCCTTCCACCTTGCGGTGAAAATAGTGGCCACGTGGAATCGCCCAGCAGCCCGACGCCGCCATTACAGGCAACCACTACAGGCGTCAGGAAAGGCAGCCGGGCCACACACATACCAACGATCCCATAAGCGGACAAGGAAGCCATTTTGCCCAGGTACAAGCGCTTACCCCTACAGTCCTAAGAGCGAGACTGCTAAACCAGCCACACACATGGGAGACTCACCTGGAATGGGAGCCAGCGCTCGGTACAGCTCTGCTCAACCCCTACAGGCCACAGCTACAACCCAGGGACCTGTGCAGCTGAACACCGGGGCAGACTCCCAGCCCAGGGGTGCCCGGGCGGCACAGCTCCAACGTGACATCGGGGAAAGGGGATTATCCCCACCCCACTTCCACCCAGCAGCAAGACCGGGAGCCCCAAGAGGCCCGACCTACCGCGCACACTCTACAACCGACCGGAGCAGAGACTGCATACGGGTGCCCACCAGAGGTATCGGTTGAATCACTGGCCCCTCCAAACAGACGCTCTCTAACTGTTGCCGAACCCTGTGCCACTGCTGACAAACCTACTCTAAGCACCCAGACAGTATAACCAAGTACATAACTAAACGCCTGTCCTGGAAGGGATCACACCACAGTGAAATATAGTATGTCTTGACACAGCATGTAGTGAATATAGCAAGTCCTATCAGACTTACGTTTAACTCTTAATGCGGTTAGTTACCCTAGCATGTTATGTTAAATAAACAACTTGTATTAGCCTGGCCTAACTGAACCATATTACAGCAATCACAGTATGTCTTAACTCAGCCTGTTGTTAATTTGGCATGTTAATTTGGCATGTTTTATCAAACTTACGTTTAACTTTGGACACGCCTAGTCACACTGGCAGGATGTGTTATGTTATATAAGCGATCGGCATTAGCCTGGCCTACTTGAACCACGCTACAGCCAACACAGTATGTCTTAACTCAGCCTGTTATTAGTTTAGCATGTTAATTTGGCATGTTTTATCAAACTTACGTTTAACTTTTGACACGCCTAATCACACTGGCATGATGTGTTATGTTATATAAGCGATCGGCATTAGCCTGGCCTACTTGAACCACGCTACAGCCAACACAGTATGTCTTAACTCAGCCTGTGGTTAGATTAGCATGTTAGATTAAACTCACGTCTCATTTTTAATATGCCTACTTACACTAGCATGTTATGTTCTCAAAGCAATGTTTAACAGCTTGTTATTTTCATGATTATACAAAAATGTGCCGACCAAACTGCCACACTTTGAAATGTCTTGAAAATGCTTGTAGATGCTGTTGTGGCTCTAAACGCCTGTTGTTATCATATGCACAAGAAAAATAAAGAATATAAAAAAAATATATATATATAAATGGGGTTTCCTCACAAAAATAATTATATCCTATGAATACAGTACAGTGTCATTTGACTCCCCAGAAAAATTGGCCAATTGGCTTAAAGAAAAAACCTGCAAAATAGAAATGAATAAGAGAAGATCTCACAGTATATATATTTTTTGTGTTCTCTCTTCCCTCTCTCCCCTCACACCTCTCCAGAAGAAAAATATACTATACAAAAATAATGGGTCTTTGGACTCTTCTTAAAAGGTACCAGACTCCTCTTGCTATACAAGGCTGATATAAAAGATTAACATAAGAAGAAGAAAATTGAAAGGAAATTTAAATCTGAAATCATCAGGTGTAACAGTACTCTCTACAACAATTGACAACACGATTTAACCCCTTAAGGACGGAGCCAAATGTACACGTTGTGAACAAAACAAAATGTAAACAAAACCTGGCATTTGCGCTACATGTCTGTCCAACCGCAATTCACCTCTTTCATAGTAAATGTACCCACCCTTATTATATATCATTTTATTCAGGGGAAACAGGGCTTTCATTTAATATCAAATATTTAGATGTGAAACATAATTTAATATGAAAAAAATGGGAGAAAATAAGATTTTTTTTTATTTTTTCAGTTCTACATGACATTTTAACTGTCAATGTCATAATACTGTTTGCTTTTACTGCAATAAAATACACATATTTTTATTCAGCAAAGTCTCACGTGTAAAACTGTACCCCATATGTACAGGTTTTATGGCATTTTGGGAAGTTACAGGGTCAAATATAGCACATTACATTTGAAATTGAAATTCGCCAGATAGGTTACGTTGCCTTTGGGACTTTATAGTAGCCAGGAATGAAATTTACACCCATAATGGCATACCATTTGCAATAATAGACAACCCAAGGTATTGCAAATGGGGTATGTCCAGTCTTTTTTAGTAGCCATTTGGTCACAAACACTGGCCAAAGTTAGCGTTAGTATTTGTTTGTGTGTGAAAAATGCAAAAAGCGCCAATTTTGGCCAGTGTTTGTGACTAAGTGGCTACTAAAAAAGACTGGACATACCCCGTTTGCAATACCTTGGGTTGTCTACTATTGCAAATGGTATGCCATCATAGGGGTAATTTTCATTCTCGGGCTACCATAGGGTCTGAAAGGCACCGTAACCAATCTGGCAAATTTATCGATATCATCGTTGTAATACATTTAACTGTTTTGAAACACTAATATTTGTGTTCAGCGAAGTCTCCCGAGTAGAACAGTACCCCCCATGTACAGGTTTTATGGTGTCTTGGAAAGTTATAGGGTTAAATATAGTGCTAGCCAATTAAATTCCCTTTACTTTCGGCATGGGTTGTCATGCAGGTCCCGCTAATTGTAATTAATTAAGATACCTAATTATGTAAAAATATTACATAAATATATATGTAGAATTAATATATATATATATATACATATGTGAATCTATATGTGTATATCTATATAATTTTTAAAAAATATTTTTATTTATATATAGGTATATATATAGTGATATATACGTATATATTTATGTATGTAGATATATATATTATTTCGTTCTACGTGTATTTTGATATAAATATATATATATTAATATAACAATATGGTTAGAATGAAATAACACATCTATATATTTTTTAATTAATTTTTTTAAATAATTTTTTTAATTTTTTTTTTTTTTTTTTAATTCTTTATTTATAACAAGATCAGATACCACAGCAAAACAGTCATTACAATGCAATAAGAAGATAAACATCACAAACAGTATTCGATATCAATCAAAATAAAACATGATTAGTTGCCCTTACAACCAAATATGTTCACTGAGTATGACATATGTCCTCCAACCATGATTATCTGTCTACTGCAGCCTCCAATCTATTTTATATTAAGTAATATACAGAATCCTGTCTGACTAAGTGGCAGCTCGTTTCTTCATTCCACCTTAACCTTTAATAAGTAGTAGGCGTCAAACCAAACTATCATATGCATATCTAACGTGTAAGGTCAACAATAGTGTATTACCATTTAACTAGCGATCCGCCAAAAATCCCCCCACAGCCCGCCTCAACCCAAAAAGGCTCATGTTAGCTAAATGGTCGCTGGACAGTAGCCAGTCAGGATGTAAAAATAAGGGAAAAAGAAAAAGAGATAAAAGGAAGTGGAAAAAAAGAAGATTAACCGTATGGAAAGCACCATAAGAGTAGAAAAGAAGAGGAGAATAGGAGAGGGAGGGAGTATGCTGGTGATATTCCAAGAATTGGCAATGATGCCAGCTCGACCAGTCGGCTGTGCAGCCAAGCCTGCAAAGCCTAAGGATGGACCTCCGAGCCCATGAGGAGAACTATAGACCGTAGGCGCCTCAGTGGGGACCAAAAGGACCAACTAAGCAATGGAGATATAGATTTGCCATCCCCCCCAGAGTCAGCAGAGGTATGTTGGGGCATGAAGGAGACGAGCCCGTCCCCCTTCCCCCTAATCGCCAACCCCGCTTTCTATCCACGGGCCCCAAATTTTGTCCAATTTCTTTCTAGTGCCCCGAACCCGAGCAGTCAACTCGTCCATGAGGTAAGTGTCTTTAATCTTATGTATTACCACATCAAGAGGGGGAGTCTCTCCCTGTAGCCACACCTGGGCCAGGGCCCTCCTGGCAGCCAGGGTCACCTTATGGAGCTAATTTTGTTCCGATCTGGACCAGTTCTCCATAGACCTGGCCAGAAGGAACACCCATGGATCCGGCTTAACTACCCTACCAAAGATGTTTCCCAGTAGAACGGCGACCTGGTTCCAAAATTTTTGTGCCTCTGGACAGACCCACCACATATGTATGTACGTTCCCTTCTGGCCGCATCCTCTCCAGCAAACATCCGTAGCCATTTTATGCATCCTACAAAGCTTTGCCGGAGTAGCGTACCACCTGAACATAGTCTTGTAGGCTTGCTCTTGAAAAGTGACACAAATAGAAGAGGTCGCCGCTGCTTCCCAGATTTCCTGCCATTCAACGCCTTCCAATTCCTCATTCAGGTCCTGTTCCCATTGCGTCGTGTAATGAAGCTCCCCCCATTCCGATGTAGTCGTACTGAGGTGTGCGTATAAATTGGTAATGAGGCCTTTCGGGAATTGTTCCTGAATGCACATCCTTTCGAAAAATGTAAACGGGGTTAAGGCGCTTAGCTTAATCTGCGGGTTTTGGGCAAAGTCCCTTAGTAGGATGTAGCAAAAGAAGTCAGAGGGGTGCAGAGTAGCTCTGGTCTTCAATTCTTCAAAGGATAGAAGTGCACCACCTTCGTATAGATGATATAAACGTTGTATCCCCGTGCTCTCGATGCCCCTGAAGTTTCTGGCCTCCAATCCCGGGGTGAAGGCTTTATTCCTCAGGTAGGGGGCCAGCGGGGACAAGTGTGAGGACAAACCATATTTGATTGATGTTGCATCCCATATTTTCAGGGAATTTGCGATAGCTGGGCAGTAAACGTGGTTAGATGGTCTTTGGTCCCTAGGGACCCACATATAGAATTGAGGGACATCAGGTCCCATAAGATTAGCCTCTAGGTCTACCCACCGCCTCTCTTCCGGAGGAGCATGCCAGAGTGCTATTTGAGCTAGTTGGGACGCCAAATAATAGAAATAAAGATTAGGTAGACCTAAGCCGCCCTTCGCCTTCGCCCTATATAGCACGTTGCGTGAAACTCTATGTTTCCTATTTTGCCAGATGAATTTTCCAATGGCCTGTTGAAGGGCCCCTAAATCAGATTTAGACAGTCTGACCGGGAGAGCTTGGAAGAGAAACAAGATCCTGGGGAGGATATTCATTTTCACTGAATGGATCCTACCTATCCAAGAAATCGGTTTATCAATCCACTTCTCCATGTCTCCTATCAAGGTGCGAATCAAGGGCGCATAATTTTGCTGAAATAGTTGAGTAGGGTCCGCTGTCAGCCGGACCCCCAAGTATTTTATATGGTCCTTCGCTATGTGAATCTGATAGATGTCGCCTATGTGGGTTACATCCGTATCAATCATGCTAATGGGAAGTGCGCTTGATTTAGTTAGGTTCACTCTATATCCGGCAAGTTCACTATAGGCCTCCAACACTGTCATCAGCGCCTCCATAGATTTTATCGGTTCCGTCAGGGTCAGCAATATATCGTCGGTAAAGCCAGATACCACATAGCGCTGATCCCTGATCGCTATCCCCTTTATTTCTGGGCTTTTTCTGATGGTTTGTAAAAGGGGTTCCAAAGAGAGTGCGAACAACAGAGGCGACAGCGGGCATCCCTGCCTAGTTCCATTCCCCAAACTAAAAGGTTCTATCTTTGCGCCCGAGATCCGGACCCGAGCCCTAACATCCGAGTACATTGCCTTTATCGTAGTTATGAAGGGGTCTGGGATACCAAAGCTACGGAGAGTCTCAAACAAATACGGCCATTTTACCCTATCGAAAGCCTTCTCTGCGTCGAGTGACAGTATCAAAGTCGGAATCCCCCTGGTTGCTTGCCGCCATATGAGGTCAATGTTACGCCTAGTGTTCTCAAAGAGTTGCCTTCCTGGAACAAAGCCTACTTGGTCAGGGTGTATTAAACGTGGTAACAAGGGGTTCAGTCTACGAGCTAAAATCTTAGCAAGGATTTTAGAATCATGGCTTATTAAAGAGATCGGGCGAAAGTTTTCGGGTAACGAGTCGTCTTTGCCAGGTTTCGGTAGTAGCACGATATCCGTCAGTGACATGTCCTTATCTGGCGTTCCTCCCTCCATTAGATCATTAAACCACTTTTCAAGATGGGGTGTAAGTTCCTCTCGGAATATCTTATAGTAGCTGCCATCAAAGCCATCCGGGCCCGGAGCTTTATTACCTTTTAAAGCTGTGATCGCAGCATCAATTTCCTCTGCTGTAATCCTCTCTCCAAGGGCAAAAGAGTCCTCTCCCCGCAACGTAGGTAGCTTCAATGGTGCTAGGAAAGCCTGCGTACTATCTGTATCTCTCCCCTGGTTATTCGCCGCCCCGCTGGAATGGTTATATAATTTAGTATAGTAATCCGTAAACACCTTAGCTATGTCGGTAGGATCCGTGCGATACTTACCTGATGCGTCTTTGATTCTCGTAATATGAGAGTGATTCTGTCTCGGACGAAGAGATCTAGATAACAGGGTATCCTTTTTGTTAGATTTTTCATAGTAAGTCCTTTTAGACCAAACTATCGCTCTGGCAGTCTCGTCTAGGAGTGTTTCGCGGACTGATGCCCGTAATTTCTGTACGTCTTTCAAAGTGGCGGGTGATGAGGCAGCTTTATGTTTTTCTTCCGCTTTCCCAAGAGCCTCTAGGAGAGATGTCAGTAGTTGCGTTTTACGTTTCTTTTTAAGCGTGGCTTCGCGTATCAATATACCCCGGATAACTGTCTTATGGGCGGCCCACACTGTAGCAGGTCGAGGACCCGACTCCGCATTCTTGGTAAAGTATTCGAGTAATTCCTTGTGAGCGATCTCCACTATGGCTGGATCCTGAAGCAAGGAAGTATTCAATTTCCAGGTCCACGGAGACGCCGTACACAGGTTATCCAAGGTCATCGTAATCTCAGCGTGATCCGACCAGGTAATTGAACCAACCGAGGTACTGGACACCCTAGAGACCGTGTGAGAGTTCACCAAAAATAAGTCTATCCTTCAATAAGTATCGTGGGGAGCCGAATAGAAAGTATAGTCCCGATCGTCAGGGTGATGCGCTCTCCAGATGTCAACTAGGCCAGTACGATGCATAAAGGTGCGGAGTATTTTATCCTGACCACCTCTTCCGTGGGACCGCGGCAACCTGTTGCCCAGACCCCTATCTACTGCAGGACACGGGGTGGCATTCAGGTCACCCCCTACCACAGTCATGCCGTGTGGCAATGAGTTTACCATTTGTGTTATTCCATCCCAAAACTCAACTGAAGGGGTGTTTGGTGCATATATGTTAAGTAAGTGCACCGAATGAGAGTATAAATTCCCTGATACCAGAATGAAACGGCCGCCCGGGTCTGCCACCACCTTTCCCACCCTCAACGGGCATCTGTGGTGGATAACCACGGCAACTCCATTTCTTTTGTTTAAAGCCGTCGCCTCATAGACTGTTCTGAACGTGTGATCCTTCAGGGCAAATTTAGCTGACGCGGAGAGGTGTGTCTCCTGGAGGAAGGCAATATCTGGGCTCAGACGTTTAAGTTCTCTAAACATGAGGCGGCGTTTACTCGGGGCGTTCAAGCCTTTAACGTTTAATGACAACACCTTCAGAGGCATTGCGTCTGATAAGAGTGCAGGCCCATGCCTCCCGGTAGCCCACTAAGGGGACGACAAGGAGGGTCCATGTCATATCCCATCTCGAATCTATGGAGGCCCAGCCCCGGTCCAACCAGCCGACGGTCGATGGCACATCCGCCTTCACCTGTTCCCCCTCCCAAGGGAAGTAACAAAGGGTTAGAACGTAAAGAAGAACAAGAAGAAAAGAGGAGAATTAAGAATAAAACACATAACCTGTGAAACTTGTGCCTGGTCTTACCTACAGCCAGGCATAGGTGGGGCCCATGTTCCAGCCCCTCCGGAACTCCAAAAAAGCTCCAGAGAAGTGGGAACATATACCAACATAGGAGAGCACCCAAAGGGTGCCCACTTGAAAACCAATTGCAAGATACGTTAGCATATAATAAAATTACAATTAGCTATATTCCCCCAAAGATTCCCTCCCCCACTCTGGCACACCACCGGAACAAAGGACCCCCCACCCCCAGGAACCACACTAATGCCCTAATACGGCCAGCAGGGGAAGAGGGGGCGAAGTGAAAAAACACCGTTCCATACACAGGGGGGAGAGCAATAGAATAAAACCCCTGGGAACGGGGGGGGGAGGGCTGCGGACAGGGGATCCACCACCCCCCACCATCAGGGGCATCCCCGGACCTACCCACAGACAGCGTGACATATATCACTAGGTCCCAAACAACAAAGCAGAGAGCCCTGAACCACCCGCCCCCAGGACATCCACCCCACCGCTCCCCCATCCCACACCAGGTGCCGCAACAGGGGACCCGGACACAGCAAAAAAAACAGCACACCACTTACTCACAAATACAGTAGGGAATCCCTCCCCTCCCCCGTCATAACTGCAGAGGGTGGGCAACTAAAGCGCACATAACCCCGTGACCCCCCAGGTCCTTCCAGAGTTGCCGGGCCCGTAAGCTGCCACCCAACCCCCTCCCCCGAGCGAAAAAGCATCATCGAGCGAACAATGATAAACTGTGTTATCCCCGGTCTTGCATAGATATAAATGTAAATGCTCCCCTCTGCCCCCAACCCCCCCACAGCGTGACATGACAATAATACAAAAACGGGGCCAAACGTACATTAGAGTAGCATCCCCCAAATGTCACTTCAGGTCCATAGGAACGCGTTGACTATCCATGGGGGCCCCGAAACCCTAACCCACCCCAAACACTCAACAACCCCGCCCGCAAAACAAATAACCGCCCGAGAGAAGGAGGCCAAAAAACAAAACAGAAAAAGGGGGGGGGGTAGGGAGGCCTCGAGATCCCATCTCCACCTGCCCAAACAACGAAAGCCCACCCCGGGGACACAGCAACCGGAGCCCCGAAGAAAACGCCCGCGGAGCCAGCAGCAAGGGGCAGATCTCACTCACCGGTCTCGAACCATTCACGTGGAAGGGACCCCAAAACCTCTGCCGACGCCACTGGAACCGCGAAACCTTCCGGGATCTGGATCCCCAGCTCCTGCAAGAACACCGCCGGATCGCTGTCGGGATATAGAATTTTGGTGCAACCATCCTGAAAGGCCATCAGACGGAAAGGGTGTCCCCAGGCATATTTAATCGAGTGGTGCTGCAAAGCCTCAGTTATAGGGCGCCACTCTCGCCTTTTCCGTAGTGTGGCCGGGGTGAGATCCTGAAACAGCCAGCTCAGTCCCCTTGTAGGTGATAGGGCCATTCCTGCCCCTCTTCATCAGGGCTTCTTTCGTTTGGAAGGAGAGGAATTTTATAACAACATCTCGCGGTCGCCTGTCATCCGACCGCCTTGCCCGGAGCGCCCGATGTGCCCGCTCTATATGCCAAAGATGATCCGTCATGTCAGGGAGAAGCGGCCTAAGGATGCCCGAGACTGCCTCGATCAAAGACCCCTCCCCCTCCTGCTCTGGTAGGCCTCGGAGGCGGACATTATTCCGCCGCGATCTATTCCCAAGGTCCTCAATAGCCAGTTCGGCGGAAGCCAACCGGGTCGTCAGAAGGTTGATCTGCACTGCAGCAGCGTTGTGGGCCACTACTGTGGACTCCACCCGCTGCTCCAGTGCTGCAGTGACATTGCTTCCCGGGCTGGAGGGTGAGCGCGGTGTTGCCTGGCCGTCCCGTCCGCCATCTTGGGTGCTTAGTCGCACGGCGCGGGAGGCCGCGAAAAGCTCTGACACGGTAGTGCCCGCTTCCATTACCTTTTTCCCCTGCCTCTTCGGGGCCCTCTTCTCCATGGTATATCCCCCGCAGATGTAGGTAATTTTTCCCGATGTATCTCGTCTTATGTTAGCTGTTGGCACCGCGGCTGCAGCAGAGCTTTACATGGACACGTCCATCTTGCTCGGCCGCAAGCCACGCCCCTCCTTTTAATTTTATTTTTTAACGTATTTACATATTAAATTTTTTTATATTTATATGTAAATATATATATATATAACAATAATTATATATATATTTAACCAGTATCAGTCTACGTGTAATTTGATATTAATATATATATATATATATATATATATATAATTATATATATATATATATATTAATAGTAAAATACACCTAGACGGTGTACGTGTGTCTATGTATATGTGTATATATATACTTAGATCATATATATATAATATATATATATATATGATCTAAGTATATATATTTTTTTTTACACTAATACATTTTATTTTCATTTTATTTCCAGCCAGCAGGGGGACCACCTGTAATTACAGGCAGCCCCCCTGCTGGCAATACAGAAGCCAGCTATCCCCGGCCATGTGATTGTGGGGTCCTCGCTAGGACCCCACTCTCACATGGCCGGGGGGCTTCGACGAGGATGGACGTGCCGCGGGGGGTTCCCTGGGAGTCCCCCCCACCATGATCGCCGGCGTGGGACCGCCGGCGACCGGGTAAGTAGGCAAAAACCGGAGGGCGTACAATTACGCCCGGCGGCGTTTAGAGCCGCCTATAATAGGGCGTAATTGTACGCCCTCCGGTCTAAAGGGGTTAAAGAGAAATCTGGGAGATTTAGGAGTTAATTTTTTTTTTTCTCACAAAACTTTATAAGATGGTTTACACTGGTAATCCATTAGTACACCTATTTTGAATCACAATATACAGGGAGTGCAGAATTATTAGGCAAATAAGTATTTTGACCACATCATCCTCTTTATGCATGCTGTCTTACTCCAAGCTGTATAGGCTCGAAAGCCTACTACCAATTAAGCATATTAGGTGATGTGCATCTCTGTAATGAGAAGGGGTGTGGTCTAATGACATCAACACCCTATATCAGGTGTGCATAATTATTAGGCAACTTCCTTTCCTTTGGCAAAATGGGTCAAAAGAAGGACTTGACAGGCTCAGAAAAGTCAAAAATAGTGAGATATCTTGCAGAGGGATGCAGCACTCTTAAAATTGCAAAGCTTCTGAAGCGTGATCATCGAACAATCAAGCGTTTCATTCAAAATAGTCAACAGGGTCGCAAGAAGCGTGTGGAAAAACCAAGGCGCAAAATAACTGCCCATGAACTGAGAAAAGTCAAGCGTGCAGCTGCCACGATGCCACTTGCCACCAGTTTGGCCATATTTCAGAGCTGCAACATCACTGGAGTGCCCAAAAGCACAAGGTGTGCAATACTCAGAGACATGGCCAAGGTAAGAAAGGCTGAAAGACGACCACCACTGAACAAGACACACAAGCTGAAACGTCAAGACTGGGCCAAGAAATATCTCAAGACTGATTTTTCTAAGGTTTTATGGACTGATGAAATGAGAGTGAGTCTTGATGGGCCAGATGGATGGGCCCGTGGTTGGATTGGTAAAGGGCAGAGAGCTCCAGTCCGACTCAGACGCCAGCAAGGTGGAGGTGGAGTACTGGTTTGGGCTGGTATCATCAAAGATGAGCTTGTGGGGCCTTTTCGGGTTGAGGATGGAGTCAAGCTCAACTCCCAGTCCTACTGCCAGTTCCTGGAAGACACCTTCTTCAAGCAGTGGTACAGGAAGAAGTCTGCATCCTTCAAGAAAAACATGATTTTCATGCAGGACAATGCTCCATCACACGCGTCCAAGTACTCCACAGCGTGGCTGGCAAGAAAGGGTATAAAAGAAGAAAATCTAATGACATGGCCTCCTTGTTCACCTGATCTGAACCCCATTGAGAACCTGTGGTCCATCATCAAATGTAAGATTTACAAGGAGGGAAAACAGTACACCTCTCTGAACAGTGTCTGGGAGGCTGTGGTTGCTGCTGCACGCAATGTTGATGGTGAACAGATCAAAGCACTGACAGAATCCATGGATGGCAGGCTTTTGAGTGTCCTTGCAAAGAAAGGTGGCTATATTGGTCACTGATTTGTTTTTGTTTTGTTTTTGAATGTCAGAAATGTATATTTGTGAATGTTGAGATGTTATATTGGTTTCACTGGTAATAATAAATAATTGAAATGGGTACATATTTGTTTTTTGTTAAGTTGCCTAATAATTATGCACAGTAATAGTCACCTGCACACACAGATATCCCCTAACATAGCTAAAACTAAAAACAAACTAAAAACTACTTCCAAAAATATTCATAAAAATATATAATATAAATAATAATTTAAAATAAAATATATAAATATATAAAATATATATATATATATATATATATATATATATATCCATCCTCCACTTGTGAGGACAAAACAGTGGATACCAGTCAAATGAGAAGGGAAAGAAGAGTGGAAAAGGAAGGGGAAAGATGAGAGGGAGGGAGGTGAAAGAGGAAGGAGGGGACAGTTCAATCAAAAACGAAAGACTTGACTTAATAAAGAATAGAAAAGTGAATTTGATACACTGGCTTTTATAAACAGGAGTTAGAGATGATGAGGAGAAGAGAGAGGAAGGGAAAAAAGATGATCAGGTAGCTACAGAGGAAGAGAGGGGGACCGTATAAAGGATCCTACAAACGTTGGAAAAAAGAGAGTAATTTGCTCCTCAAGCAGTGCTCCGCTTGGGTTGTCATTTGTTAATGGCAATTATTATGGTACCCCTGGTTTTGGGTATGGTACCCACAGGGACACTTTGGTACCCCAATATATATGGTGTTTTTTATGTTACATGTGTGTCTGTTTGCTCGGTTTGCAATGGAACTGAAATTTTGTATTGAGGGCTTGAGGCGGGGGTTCTTGGTGACTTGGAAAGGAAATAGTCAGAAATTATGGTTAGATTTGCTACGATAAATACCCCAGGTCTTACTTCCCCATTTAAGATCAATTTTAGTAGAATATCTGAAGAAACAGAAAATAGATGTTTGCGGTGTCCAGGAGACGCATTGGAGGAAGAAGGATAATGTAAACTTAAGATCCAAAATCTACACGACGGTCCTTTCTGCGTCTCTTGAACACAACAAAAAACGAGGGGTTGCTATACTGATATCTAGAAATTTGAATTTCAGAAGTATCTATACAGAACAAGACACTGAGAGAAGATTCATTATAGTAGTCTGTGAAATTGATAGCATTATATATACAATAGTCAATTTAAATGCATCAAACCATTCCTCACTACCATTTATAGTTAAAGTTTTAAAAACAATGGAAATGGTCAAACAAGGAATCCCGGTAATCCTAGGGGAATTTAATTTAGTATGTGACCCACTCCTAGACAAAAAAAACATTACAGGACAGATAACAGACAGAGGACTTTTCAAACGTTCCGAAAAATTCAGACAGTTAATTCAAGATCACTCATTATTAGATATCTGGCGTATTTCTCATCCAATAGACTTAGATTTTACTTGTTTCTCAAAATCTTATTTTGTGTTGGGGGATATCAAACTAGCACAACAAACAAAAACAATTAAAATAAATGAGATTACATGGTCAGATCACAATGCAGTGATTTTGGATGTTAAAGACACCTCCAAAATACCAAAACCAGAATGGAGGTTAAATAATAATATTCTGTCAAATAAAAACAGCATAGAATTTATTAAGAAACAGACAGATTATTATTTTAAAGAGAACCAATCTGAACAAATCTCCCCTTCAGGAATATGGTGCTCATATAAAGCGGTGATTAGGGGCGCATTTATAAAATTAGCCTTTGAGAATAGAGACTATAGGGAAAGAGGTCTAACTAACCTACAAATTCAATTATATAATCTCTCAAGAGATAATAAAACAGCCCCTAATGAGCAGCTGTCGAATAGAATTTGTATTCTACAAAATATGATTAATTGAATTATTAATAATGAAGGTTAGTAAAACACTTGAAAGATTAAAAGCAACTTTTTATTATAGGGGCAATAGAGCAGTTATTAACCAACAGACTCAAGAAAGAAATTAAACAAAAAAAATCTCTAAAATTACATATAGAGGTGAGACCTGCTTATCCCCAGAGAGAATAGGAAGGGCCTTCAATGATTACTACCATTCATTATGATCTCAGATTCCCAATTGAAAGAACTGAATGCCCCAATCTCTTTACAAGAAATATACACTCGGATAGAGACTTTGAATCCAAATAAAGTGCCAGGTCCAGATGGATTTACAGGGATCTTCTATAGATTACTTAAAAAAGAAATATCCCCATATTTAGAGACTACGTTTAATGAATTTATATTAAAAACCAAAATCGCACAGGAAATGTTCAAGGGCAATATTGCCCCAATATTAAAACCTGGTAAGAACACAGAGAATGTAGAGAGCTATAGGCCGATCTCTCTCTTAAATACAGACATCAAGGTATATGTGGGAATATTGGCTGATAGAGTCAAACGAGTAGTCACCCATATAATACATAGAGACCAGGTGGGACTTATCCCGGGACGACTCTCTACTAATCATATAAGAAATATGATAGGGATACTGGAACAAACTAGAGAGGAGTGTATACCCATGCTGACCCTGTCAGTGGATGCAGAAAAAGCATTCGACAGGGTCAGCTGGGCTTTGTCAGAGAGTCCCTAGTATCATTCGGGTTCTTGGGTGAGATACTTAGTGCTGTAATGGCCCTATACAGTGATCCCCAAGGTAGAACCATGGGGCCTGGAATTAAGTCAAAATGGTTTGGAATTTCCAATGGTACACGCCAGGGACGTCCCTTATCACCATTACTGTATATATTATCGATTGAACCCCTGGCAGTAGATATAAGATCTAATCACGAAATTAAAGGATTTGGAGAAGGTAATAACCAAAAAATCAAGTTATATGCTGATGATGTACTGATAACTATCCAGAAACCTGAAGACTCCATTGACCAAGTGGTTGATACTATCAGAAATTATAGCAACTTCTCTAATTATAAGATAACTAACGAGAAATCTACAGAGCTATATTTAAATACATCCCAAAATAATATTGATAGTATAGAAAAAAAACATGGATTTAAACAAGTTAAAAGTTATTTTAATTATTTGGGTATAAAAATTTCCAAAAATCCAATGAAATGGTTAGAGAATAATATTCTTCCCTTAAAGGTTGGTTTTCCTGACACTATAGTACCCTGAGGGTGTCCCCACCCTCAGGGTCCCCCTCCCGCGGCGCTGAAGGGGTTCAATGCTTTCCTATGGACGCTCTGCGTGATTGAGGCATAATATGCCTCAATCATTGCAGATGTGCCTCTAGTGGCTGTGCGGAAGACAGCCACTAGAGGCTGGCTTAACCCCAGATGTAAACATAGCAGTTTCTCAGAACCCTAGAGGGACCTGACACCCAGACCACTTCATTGAGCTGAAGTGGACTGGGTAACTATAGTGTCCCTTTAATTAAAGAAACAAATCTTAACTTAAAGAAATGGAAAACTCTGGAAATTTCCTGGTTTAGGGAAAATAAATACATTAAAAGCATAGATTTTTCGTGTATTAGCATGTTATATATTCACAAAATAAACTTCTCTTTACTTCAGTACACACACATAATAACATAAAAACAAGAGAGACTAACAGAACAGAACAAGTGCATAACTTCACTAAGCTGCCATCTACTGGAAGGTGGATTGCATAACACCCCAATACATAACACTCCTCCCCCCTAGACCTCAAAGACTTTGAGATAACTGGGAGGGTGAATATTTCTTTTTGGGTGCCCCAAAACCATGTTTGGAGCTGCTTCACCTGGACCTTCAGTTGTGCCCATCCCTTCTTCCTGTGCTCTCTCAGATGGACCGCAAGGAACTGGTTCTGAAACAACAACTCCTGGAGAACTGTCACCTGTATCACCCAGTGGTTCCACATCATCTGGTATCACAGAAAACCCGGTATGACTGGGACCAACAGCAGGCACAATCTCATCACTCCGTTCCCAGATCTGATCGACATGCCTTCATAATATTCTACCATCAGGAATTTGAACTTTGTATGACAAAGGTCCTGTGGCCACAAGTACTTTTGCAGGTATCCATTTAGGCCCAGAAACATAATTCCTGACATAGACAGCACTGTCAGGTGCAAATACTCTCACAGTGGAAGCATTATAGTTCTTATTGAATTGCAATTCTTGCTTCTCTTGTAACTCAGATGTCAAATCAGGATGTAAACGATCCAGACAAGTTTTAAGACGCCGGCTTATAAGGAGCTCTGCTGGACTACTACCAATGCTTGAGCATGGTGTCACATGTTGTTGCAGAAGGAAATTTGCAAGTCTATGATTCCTTCAATAATTCTCTTTAATGAGTCTTTGTTAGTCTGAACCATACGCTCAGCTTGACCATTTGATGATGGGTGAAATGGTGCAATCGTAACATGTCAAATAAGATTACATGCCATGAAAATTTTAAATTCTGATGAGGTAAATTGTGTTCCATTTTCAGACACAATTGTATCTGGCAACCCATGTGTAGCAAACAGCCTCCTTAGAATCTTTATGACTGTGACTGAGGTAGCAGATGTAACTGGAACAACTTCTAACGATTTTGAAAAGGAGTCAACAACTAAAAAAAAAATCTGTCCATGAAAAGGGCCAGCAAAATCTATATGTAAACAGGACCAAGGTGATCTAGTCACTTCCCAAGGATGTACCGAGGCTTTAGGTGGAGCATGACGAGTAAATTGGCATGGTACACAGTTCTTCACCCACTTTTCAATAACTTCATCCATTTTAGGCCACCAAACATAACTTCTGGCTAAAGCTTTCATGCAAACTATTCCAGGATGTCCTTCATGAAGAACATGCAATACTCGAGCTAGTCCTGCATTTGGAATTACCACTCTGTTTCCCCATAATAGGCACCCTTTATAGGCATATAGTTCATGTTGGCGCACTACAAATGGTTTGAACTTGTCTTCCACTTTTGACTTTGGCCACCCCCTCCAAACCCAGTTGAGCACATGGGACAGCAAAGGATCCTTGGCAGACATACAAGCAATGTCACTTGCATGCAACTGAGGGTTTGGAATGGATTCCAACACGAGGACCTCAGACATAGGAGGAACAAGGAAGTCAGGAGAAGGCAAAGGTAATCGGCTTAATCCATCAGCATGTTTGATACCCTTGCCAGGACGATACTTGAACTCACAATCATAGGCATTCAGCATAAGGGACAACCTGAGCATGTGTGGTGAAATTATTTGAGGAGTGGGAGTATTGCTGGTGAACAGACCCAGTAAAGGTTTATGATCTGTTATAATAGTAAACCTCCGCCCATACAAATAGTCATGAAACTTTTTTACACCGGACACAATAGCTAAAGCCTCCTTGTCAATTTGGGTGTAATTCCTCTCTGTAGTAGATAAAGTCCGTGAATAAAACGCAATAGGAGCCTCAACCCCATTTCTCAAAGTGTGGCTCAATACAGCCCATATGCCATACTGAGAAGCATCGCAGGTGAGGTTGAGCGGTTTCTCCAAATCATAGTATACAAGTAAACTGTCAGAAGACAACAGGTTTTTAGCAGCGCTGAAAGCGGTAGTATGAACGTCAGTCCACTTCCATGGAGCATCTTTATCTAGAAGACGATGCAGAGGTTCAGCAACAGTGGCTTTATCAGGCAGAAAAGAGTGGTAAAAATTAAGCAACCCTAGGAAAGCTTGTAGTTCTTGTTTGTTTGTTGGAACCGGAGCTCTATGGATAGCTTCAACCTTAGAATCAGTTGGATGAATGCCCTGTGTGTCAACTCGGTAACCAAGGAAATCCACACTGCTTACACCAAAAACACACTTTTCTTTTTCAAGTTTTAGACCAGCATCAAGAAAACGTTGTAAAACAAGTTGTAGCTGTGCAGCCAATGACTGTATAGAATCTGCTCCAATAAGAACGTCATCAAAATCAGGCACTACACCTGGAAGTCCAGATAAGAGGTCCTCCATTAAATTCTGGAATATGCCAGGAGCAATGGAAACTCCAAACTGCAAACGTCTTGCTCGGAAAGCTCCTTTGTGTGTTATTATTATCGTTTGTGCATCAGCAGCCTCATCATCCACAGGTAACTGCTGGTAGGCTTGAGTCATATCCAACTTGGCAAATACTTTTCCTTTTGCCAAAGTAGTAAGAATTTGATTAACAGCTGGAATTTGATAGGGATGCTCTTGCAACGCTTTATTGATTGTACATTTTGTAGTCAGCACAGATTCTGATATCCCCATTTGGTTTCATCACCGGAACTATGGGTGTACACCACTTTGGATGTGTTACAGGTTCAAGTATACCTTGTTCCACAAGACGTGTAATCTCAGCATCTATTTTTGGTCTGAGAGCTAATGCAATTTTTGCGAGGCTTCATACGAATTGGGGGTACTGTTGAATCTAATACAAAAGAAACAGGAGGGCCTTTAAACATGCCAAGACCTTCTTCAAAAACTGCATTAAATTTATCAATCACATTCTGTAGAATATCTGTGGATACATTATACTTTATTCACATAGTCATTTGAGTAAACACCTGCAGTCATTTCACTATCTGAAACGGTATAAGGAGTATTAAAAGAGTGTGCTGTGGTTTGCATTTTATTCACATTCTTATACTTGGTTTGAATTCCACTGGCTTGTCTTTGGCAAACTGTCTGTATGTGACCTGTACGCTTACATGTGTGGCAAACTGCATTTCGAAAACGACATGTATTACGTCTGTGTTTTCCACCGCAACTATAACAAGTTCCTTTAAATGGAGCTATGACATCAGTGCGTGGTGAAAAGTCTTTTGATTTAACATCAGTCTTCTTCACTAGATTTATTTCAGGTGAGTTCTCTTTGCTGGAGGAGGATTGTATCTCTTTTGAATGGACATGTGCAGCCACATTTGTGAGCACTTCCTCTTGTGCAATAATAAAAGATAAATTCTGTCTTGCAAGCAGTCCCCTTTGCAGTGCTTCATATTGCACCCCACACACACAACAAGGATTCTAAGCTGGCACCAAAATTGCAATTTTCAGAGAGCCTGCGTAGTTCTGCAATGTATGCTGCAATGCTTTCACCTGGTTTCTGATTTCTTCTATTGAAATGGAAACGCCTCACTGTTTCAGATGGTGTGGGGGCTAAATGATGTTTTAACAGTGCCAGTATTTCTTCAAATTAGTAGTCTTGTGGTTTAGCAGGAGATATCAGTGAGCGGACAGTATCAAAAGTCTTGGATCCAATAACACTCAATAACACAGCTCTCTTCTGAATAGCATCAACCACCTTATTTGCTTCCAGGAAAAACACTAACCTGTCAGCATATGAGCCCCATGAGGCTGGATTAGTCAGATCAAATTCCTCCATGTGTCCCATAGAGGCCATGCTGGAAATATTTGTAGATAATAGAATTCCAAAAGAAAAGTGTTACTTCCTCACTCAGGGTGATTTTATTTGCTGTATATATATTCTGCAGTGTCCATTTACTGACATCCCATCCTTGTCGCCAGTTTCATGTATTAGCATGTTATATATTCACAAAATGGCTCTCAGACACTGTAATAAAATAGAACTTCTCTTTACTTCAGTACACACACATAATAACATAAAAACAAGAGAAACTAACAGAACAAGTGCATAACTTCACTATTTTGCCATCTACTGGAAGGTGGACTGCATAACACCCCAATACATAACAATATTGTACCAAAATTCTTGTATATTATGAGAATGATTCCTATTAAGATCCCAGACAGTTGGTTAGAATTAATTCAAACATCATTTACTAAATTTATCCAGGCAGGCAAAAAAAACAGAATTAAAAAAGATATTATGTCTAGGAAAAAAGATGAAGGAGGTATGAGTGTTCCATTATACAAGACATAGCACAAGTTAATTTATTAGCGCATGTCTTAGTGATAAGACTCTGTAAATGAATATTGGTACAAAAGTGAACAGATTCTGACCTTGGGAGACAGGGACTATAGAACTCTCCTATGGTCAATGGATAAAGAAACAAATCATTGTATTAAAAATTCACAATCGATGACAGTTCAACAAATTTTTCCCACCTGGTCTCTATTTAAAAAAAAAAAATTTGGGCTAAAAAAGAAGATAATCCCCGGCATAAACCTAAGTATACTGGCAGATATAATGACAGATATAAATTTAGAAATCTGGACCAGGCGAGGTATAAAAACGATATCTAATCTTATGATAGGATATAGAGTAAAATCTTAGGAACAACTCCAAACTGAATATAATATACCTTCTAATGATTGGTTTATTTATATTAGGGTAAAATCCTTTTTAAATACATTTTTAAGATCTAACCCTCTAGATCCACCAGTTAAGCTTCTCTTAGACTTATACGAACAGTCAGACTATACCCACTTGGCAAAAAAATGGCAAAAAATTATTTATAAGACTCAGAGTAAATAAATTCCCCCGGCAATTATTAAATGGAATCAAGACCTTGCAAAGGATATAACTATGAAAGAATGGAATAACTCCCTTAATACGATATATAAAGTCTGTTATTGTCTAAATATACACAAAACCCATTATAAAATACTAAACAGATGGTATAGTACCTCCTACAAAATAGCATTAATGTATCCTACAGCCCCACCAAATTGTTGGAGATGCAATGAATTAACTGCAGACTTTAAACATATTTGGTGAGATTGTCCAAAAATTAGTCCTTTATGGGATACGTTAAACCAATATTTATCAGTTTTATTCGAAATAAGGGTTGAGCTGACCCCAAGTATGGCCCTATTACATATGGATATGACAGGCATCAATAAAGAACTTAGACCTATTATTTTTCACATCCTAATGGCAGTGAAAACCTCAATAGTCAGGAACTGGCCTAAGATCCATGCTCAAAGCATTATTCAATGTAAAATGGAAAGGGTCATTACTAATTTGGTACCAAATAAGGGCCATTACTACACATACTGGGATAAATGGATTCAAAAATTGGACCCTGAATAAGGAGGTTTCCCTCACTATCCGTTCTTTTCATAGTGGATTTTCCCTGTTTCTTTTTTTATGGATGGTTTACATCTGTTTAGGGAAACGTTTGAGCCCCCTCCCTCGAGCCTGATAAGGGAATTTATTATTTATTTATTTTTTCTCTTGAACTGAGAACCGAGTAAATGTTTGTATGTTTGTTAGTTAGTTAGTTATGTATTTGATTACAAAGGAGAAATATTGTGTATACAGGCGCTTAAAAAGTATTATAGTGGAAAAAAATGTGCTGCTACCACCAATGTGTAATCCTCTCACGACTTAACACGGATATAGCGGATATAATGGTAGACGGAGTGGTTAATGAACCAAAACCAATCAACAGGTGGAGCGCTCAAAGAGAGGTAACTCACCCCACTCTTGTTCCGTATAAGATAACCTAGAGGTGGGGATAGAATAGATAATAATATCATGTAGAATGTTACAAATAATAGTGGAATGATAATAAAGAATGTGAACCCACTCACATGGTTCTGAGCCCTAACTAGACAGGCTCAGATCTCTTAAGCAGGCGTGTTTGGGATCACACAAAACCTTACAGTGGATGAGGGTCACGTTGTTCCTTTAAAAGATGAGAGACCAAATATAGTGAAGTATGCCAATATATATTGGTACAGATGGCAAAAAGTGCTCACCTGGTTCAGAGCCTAGATCCTGGCTCTGAGTATATAAGTATATGTGTCAATAAGGGGACACAAAAACCCTCTGAGTAAATAGCAGGAACACAAGATGTTTGCATCAACAGGTGGTTAAAAAAATTAACAATTTATTACTAAGTATAAAATACTAGCACAAATAAAAAATGCTATATAAAAACAATAATGTAAGGAAAGTCCTCAGTCCTGTTGATGATCCGAGACGCGTTTCGCCAAACGGCTTTTTCAATCGGTATAGTCCTCTGTGTTCTGGCTTTTCTTTTATATCATCAGTGTGCACTTGATTGGGGATTTCCTCAATTTCGGATTGACCGCGGCTGTGCCCTGTGACGTCATTTCCGCTTACGTCATCCAGTGGTGCGGTCACATTTCTATTCATTCATGTGTGGATAAATCTTTGGTTGTTTAATAAAATTGTAATAGTCTTAAAGGACCACTCTAGGCACCCAGACCACTTCAGCTTAATGAAGTGGTCTGGGTGCCAGGTCCAGCTAGGGTTACCCCATTTTTTCATAAACATAGCAGTTTCAGAGAAACTGCTATGTTTATGAATGGGTTAAGCCTTCCCCTATTTCCTCTACTGGCTGTCTCATTGACAGCCACTAGAGGCGCTTGCGTGCTTCTCACTGTGATTTTCACAGTGAGAGCACGCAAGCGTCCATAGGAAAGCATTATGAATGCTTTCCTATGTGACCGGCTGAATGCGCGCGCAGCTCTTGCCGCGCGTGCGCATTCAGCCGACGGGGAGGAGAAGAGGAGGATCGGAGGAGGAGAGCTCTCTGCCCAGCGCTGGAAAAAGGTAAGTTTTACCCCTTTTCCCCTTCCAGAGCCGGGCGGGAGGGGGACCCTGAGGGTGGGGGCACCCTCAGGGCACTATAGTGCCAGGAAAACGAGTATGTTTTCCTGGCACTATAGTGGTCCTTTAAGATAAAAAGAATGAAACAGAAATAAAGCGGATAAGGAGAGAGAGTGAAAGAGAAATTGAACAAAACATATGATGATTTGGTATTTGATAACTTAATTTACGATTACTTAAGAAATGAAATAACTAATACCATATTCTGATGTGCAAAAAAAAAGAAAAGAAAAAAAGAAAGAAAGTGGAACATCACCTTTATGGAAAATAAAGAATAATAATAAATTGCCCCAAAAGTACTGCTGATTGATAATTATCAATTATTATTATATTCTTGGTATATGAATGTACATGTAGTTATTAATATGCACAGTCATGTAACTGGTTATGTTCCACAGATTGCTGTATATCCAAAAATGGAATTGTCACCTAAATAGTGATTTCAGAAGTAATCTTATAGATAGTTTAAATAATGTATTAACACAAAAAGTAAAACATCAACAAAGATGCATATAATTAGCAGCATATACATCTAAAGAAATGTGTAGATGCAAATATATTGGGTGTGTTCCAATAAAACAAGAGAAAAAATAATAAACAAATAGAACATTTATATTACAATAAAACTACATTGTTACATTGAGAGAAAAATTAACACTTGTTGCTAACTCTCAGAGGTATGCTGAAAACAGAACATCAGTCAAAAGGAAACATATGTAACTCAAATACAGCTTGAGCAGGATGGCCCTGTCTGCTGGAATATATATATATATATATATATATATATACATACAAAGAAAATAATGAACCCCTGCACTCCAAAACAAGAAAAAAATCTCTACCTGGTGCTCTGGTAGCTTAAATGTAGACAATAGTAGTAGACCGGCACTCAAGGAATTTGATCAAAGTTTTTTACTGTTCAAAGAAGAATCGACGTTTCAGCTCCTCTAGGAAGCTTTCATCAGGACATACACAATCACAATATGAATGAAACACTTATATAAGGAGTAATTGAATAAATAATTAAGGTACTTACATACAGCTGGCAATAAGGGGCTGCTCATTGCCGTTTGCCACAATGAGTGTCACGACCGAACTCATTTCCGGGTTGGTCACATGACCACTGCTGACTTTCTGATAGGACACAATACGTAGGTGCTAAGCAACCAAGGACGCCAACGTCCCATTGGTTGTAGCTAGTCTCTACGGTGTCCAGAAGTGGACAATTTTAATCGAGGTCATTTTGGCCAAATTTCAAACGTGTATTTCGCCGAAATTAACGGCATAACACCCCCCGGCCTCTCGGAAGTGAGCAGTCCCTATACAGGGAACAGCACTGCATAAAAAATCATATGCATGTCGTCCCCTGCATCATTACGAACTGTATGTACCAATGTATATGAATAAACTATATATTAAAAATAATATATAGTTTTTTCATATTTTGGTACATACAGTTCGTAATGATGCAGGGGACGACATACATATGATTTTTTTGATACACTTCTT
The DNA here is from genome assembly GCA_933207985.1 of Pelobates cultripes. NCBI lineage: Eukaryota > Metazoa > Chordata > Amphibia > Anura > Pelobatidae > Pelobates > Pelobates cultripes. The sequence goes on from OW240914.1 coordinate 250,134,584, forward strand.
ATCATGTAATTGTTGGACAAACTGAATAGTTACTGTATGTTATTCTCATGTCACAACTATTTATATTGCTGATACATTTTTAATAGAATTTCTCACCATAATAACTACACTAATGAACATGACAGGTTTTACTCTTCTGCAATATAAAAGCACTATTTACTCATTTAGTGTTTATTACCTTTCTATATTCATTTCTATAGATTTTTAGACATGACAAGTTCACAATGTTTAATAGATTTTTTGATTCTTTGGTTTCACATTTCTAATATGACTCTTTATTCCTGTTCTAGGATCCTTTTTGAAATTTGCAATGTCATATTTTACTGTGCTTTTCACTTAATTATTGTGTATATATAAATATGCAGTGCTGTTCCCTGTATAGGGACTGCTCACTTCCAAGAGGCCGGGGGGTGTTATGCCGTTAATTTCGGCGAAATTCACGTTTGAAATTTGGCCAAAATGACCTAGATTAAAATTGTCCACTTCTGGACACCGTAAAGACTAGCTACAACCAATGGGACGTTGGCGTCCTTGGTTGCTTAGCACCTATGTATTGTGTCCTATCAGAAAGTCAGCAGCGGTCATGTGACCAACCCAGAAATGAGTTCGGTCGTGACACTCATGGCGGCAAACGGCAACGAGCAGCCCCTTATTGCCAGCTGCATGTAAGTATCTTAATTATTTATTCATTTACTCCTTATATAAGTGTTTCATTCATATTGTGATTGTGTATGTCCTGATGAAAGCTTCCTAGAGGAGCTGAAACGTCGATTCTTCTTTGAACAGTAAAAAACTTTGATCAAATTCCTTGAGTGCCAGTCTACTACTATTGTCTATATATATATATATTTATATATATATATATTTAGAATATATGTTTTATATATATTTGTTAGAATAGGATTTGATGTAATGTACATTTTGTGGATCTTTTACTAAAATAAGAGTTTTTTTAAATTTAAATAATATTTAATATAAATTGTTAATATAGTAGCCTTCCCTCTAATTTGTCCTTAAAATTATTTATAATGTTATTAATTTATTTTGCACATATACCACAGTAGCTAGCATACTGACAATACAACTTGTTCTTAACTAGGGCTCTACCACGGAACACCGAACTCACCGAAATACACGAACAACAAACCCTAGCAAACCCCAACATCACACATAGCCTTAAGTATTTGATCCACTTGATGGCCAACTCAATATAACTGTTTAGACCACTTCATCTAAAAATGTGCAAATATATGCTTGCCATGCTTGAATATTGTCATGTTGACCAGTACACTGCTGTTACCCGCACTTGATATCATGGCAAAGTAATTGTGTTTGAAGCCTGCAAACTTGCACACAAAAAAAGAATTCTAAAATATAAAAAAATAAATCTTAGAGAAGAGGATTCCTAATTTTATGTCAAGACACAGAGGCTCATATTGCTTAACCCTTTCTTTACTGTCCACCAAGAGCAGCAAAGAACACAAACAGTAAGAAAAAATGGTAACCATAGTGATAAGCCACTCCCATACCAAGTCCCAGTATAATAGTCAGCACCTCCCCACATATTTCCTCTTTCTTTGCTGCTCCACATAAATTTACTCTTTCCTATATTTGATTACTATTGATTTATTATTTATTGTTCTTATTATTAAAACATTATTATTGCTTTATTATTCTTATAGTAAAAACAGATTTTTCTCCTGTTTATTACTTATATTGTTGTCTTATATTATGTCTATGTTTGTTACCTGTGAGCTGTTGCTCTTATCTCTTTTCCTTTTATTCTCTCCTTATTTATGCCTTTTGGCTCTCTTCCCCCTTCTCCCTGTCTGTTTGGCGCCCTTTTGCACCTCTTTAACTTCCTTTGTTAGGCTGATTTCGTGTACGAATCAAGCTCGTTCGGCTAAATTCATCACAAATCTATGCCGTTCGTTAGCATATAGCACCGTTCGTCTGTTTGCCGATTTAAACTATTTTGCCGCAAATGCAGTGGCGTACATACCGGTATGTACCCAGTGTGGCCAGCCTCTTCTCCTGGGGGGGCCCAGGAGCGGGCCACCTCAGGGCCCCCTGAGGCTGGCCCTGGTGTCACCAGGCAGGCTGGCTGGCGGACGCGCGAGGGAGCACTCTCCCCTAAGTGCTCCCTCTTCAGCTCCCTCATGCACCGCACTGATACCGTAGCCAGAATATGACGTCGTATTCCGGCTCCAACATCAGTACGCGGCGCGCGAGGGAGCTGAACAGGGAGCACTCAGGGGACAGCGCTCCCTCGCACGCCCGCCAGCCTGCCCGGTGACCGGCCGCCCAGCAACACCACTGGTAGGGAGGCTGGGGGATAACATTTAAAAAAAAAAGTGTGTGCGTGTGTTAGTGTTAGAGAGTGTGTGTGTGTTAGAGTGTGTGTGTTAATTTTTGTGTCAGTGTGTGTGTTAGCTTGTGTGTGTCAGTGAGTGTGTTAGTTTGTGTGCATCTGTTAGTGAATCTGTTTGGTGTCTGTTAGTGAGTGTGTGTTTTGTAAGTGAGTGTGTATGTATGTCTGTCACTGAGTGTGTGTCTGTCAGTAAATGTGTGTGTCTGTTAGCTAGTGTGTATGCGTGTCTTCAGCACTTACCTTTCTCCAGCGCCGGACTCCCTTGGCGCTGGGGATCCCTCTGCCCCGATCCGCCTCTCAGCTCCGAATGGGCAAGAGCAGCGCACACATTCAAACCACCCATAGGAAAGCATTACTCATGGGTTGTGTGTACGCCACTGCGCAAATTGTTTTTTCGTTTGTCTGTTTCCTTTATTCTTACCATTCGTTTGTTTGTTCCTACGAATTCGTCCTTTTTTACCAAACATTCGGTTTGTGAATTGGACGCATTCATGGGATTTATTGCCGCAAATCTCACAAGACTGGCACCGGCCATTTTCTGACATCCTGTCCTTCTGGCTTTGTGCTCTACCTCGTGTCTCTTCGTGTCTGCTGGCCTGGGCCCTGGTGAGCTCTCCTGTCTCTAACCTCTCTGGTGAATATCTAGTCTGAGGTGATTAACTCCTACTAGCCTGTATTTGTTCTGTACACCATATATTTTTTTGGGGAATCTCACAGCACACTATGCCCAAACCTAAAGGGCTTGCCTGCTCCCTTTCCCCTGGTGAGATGTACATGCCCCAGGGCTCGGTGAACCCCTCTTCCAGTACATCTGCAGTGGACCCTATGTCTCTGCCTGATGAAGCTCAGTCCCTGGCGCTACAGCGCTCAGTCACTGACGCCATTATGGCAGCTATGGGCTCTTTGTCCTCTGCCCTCTCCCAGACCATCTCCCAGGCTTTACTTGCATGCCCTCTGGCCGCAGAAAGTTCGGCCTCACCGACGCGCATATGTGTCCTGTCTCAGACTTTTCAGGTGACGCACCTAAAAAGACTTCCACCAAAGCCAAACACTTAAACCCCTCTTTCTCCAGAAACCATATGTCGGGTGTACCCGTGACCACCCATGATAGCCTACCCATTTCACGCAAAAGAGCCTTTCCGCAGAACGGGCGTGACAGTGGAAATGTGCTAGAGTACAACATGAGAGCGACTCCGACTCAGAAATCGGGTCTAGTGAGGAGGCTGGTGCTGAGTCCATGAGTGACACTGACAATAAAAAGTGCGAGCAGAGCACTGATCCTTTTATCCCTGCTCAGTCTGGGGTGGCTGTGAGTGGCTCTCATAGTGACTCCCCCACTACTGCGGGCTCTACCCTCATGGATCCATCTGAGGAACCCATGTTCGACCCGGATGCTCTCCATCATCCGAGGTCAGCTGAATGGCTCCCGGCAGACCATGTGGTCTGTTACCTCGAAAATTGGGTACGGCGTCCCCTCAGTAAGGTGGCACTCAGGGTGGAATGCCCACGGCCCTTGGTGCCTAGCAAGGTATGTGAGACACCGATAGTTGACCCCAAAATTACCCAATTCATCTACAAATTGGAATGGAATCCTCGCAAGCGTTTGGATTCGGCACTTAAATCATGCCAAGACAAACACCTGGACATTTTTGGTCCCTTGGATAAATTATTTGACCTGGCTGAAGTCGCCAGAGCCGAGAACAGGTAGGCTCACCTGGAGGAACTCCGTGGATGGGTGCAGAGGGCTATCTGCATAGCAGGCAATGTTAAGACCTCACTGTCTATAGGACAGCGTAAAGCTATTCTCTTTAAAATAAAGACGAAGTTGGCCAAGCTCGTCCTCACCGAGACGGGCAAGGACGCCCAGGGCCTGTTGTTTGGGGACACCTTTATAAAGGACCTGGGTCGCTTTGTGGGAGCTTTTACAGCCCTGGACAAAGCCCAATCCTCCATGAAGAGGGTATTTCAAAGGCGGGTCTTTACCAGGGCCGTCTGTCCGGATGTTCCAACTATCACTCCCGTGGATCGGAACGAGGCTCCTAGACCCAGCGAACGCCCTACATGGAAGCGAGAAACCAGTCCCCCTTCTTCCCTTCTCGTGGAAGGCCATGGCGATCCAGAGGCTTCACAGGGAACTCCGGTTCCAGATGCCCTTACGGTAAGCTTGCATCTACCTCGTGTTTTTTCCAATATTTGTGTAGGGGGCAGACTCTGCCATTTTTTCCACACCTGATCAGCCATCCCCTCAGATGTTTGGGTTCTGACCACCGTTCATGGCTTCCACATAGAATTGGTTGACACTCCGTGTCATATTCCTCCTCCTCGCCCTATTTCACTCTCCGTGAACGACCGCGTCTTGATAGACATGGAATTGTCGGCCCTTCTCCAAAAAGGGGCGATAGAACTAGCCCCCACGTCCCCTGCAGGGGTACTCAGCAACATCTTCCTGGTGGAAAAGAAGGGCGGTCAGATGTGCCCAGTTATCAATCTCTGTCCCCTCAACGCCTTGGAGCGCTTCCGCCATTTCAAGATGGAGGGTATTCACCTCCTGCGAGACTTACTCCTTTGCGACAATTGGATGATGAAATTAGATCTGAAGGACGCATACTTGACAGTCCCAGCGGCCGAGACGTCCACGGACTTACTACGCTTCCTCTGGAAAGGGGACATCTGGCGCTTTACATGCCTTCCCTTTGGTCTCTAGTCGGCTCCTTGGTGCTTCACAAAATTGATGGCTTGGTTGCGCAGTCCAGGAGTTCGGCTGGTTGTCTATTTGGATGACATCCTAATCATGGCACAGGATCGTTTAGTCCTCCTGAGGCATCTGCAATGGACGATGGACCTCCTCTCTCACCTGGGTTTCCTCCTCAACTGGGAGAAATCCTGCCTGTCTCCTTCGCAATGCATGGCGTTCCTCGGCTTCACCGTAGACTCCGAAGCGGAGTCACTCAGCCTTCCTCCGTCCAAGATTTGGACCATCGCAAGGAATTACGCCGCGCACTAGCGCACTAGCGCACTAGCGCACCCCCAGTTACCGCTATGCCATCTGGCACGGTTTATTGGACTGCTGGCATCTTCAATCCAGGCGGTGTTCCCAGCCCCTCTCCATTACCGTGCCCTCCAATGCCTGAAGATTGCACACCTCCGCAACGGGGCATCCTATGCGGACATGGTCTCCTTGTACACGGAGACTCGAGACGAGTTGACCTGGTGGATCCACAACCTCTCAGCTTGTAATGGCAAGGCCATCTTCGTTTCCCAACTGGAGTTCACAGTGGATTCGGACGCAAGTCACCATGGTTGGGGTGCCCACTGCAACGGTGTGACTACCGGGGGACATTGGTCAGACAATGAATCCCGACTCCACATCAATGCTCTGGAACTCCTGGCCGGCTCCTTCACAATCCGGAGCTTTGCGAACGGGACAGCCAGCGCATCCATCTGGCTGCGCATGAACAACATCTCAGTGGTCTGTTATGTCAATCACATGGGCGGCACGCAGTCGACGATTCTGGCCATCTGGTGAAGGATTTTTGGGCTTATTGCTTGGCCAGGGATCTGGTTGTCCAGACGGAATAGCTCCTGGGACTCCACAACATTTATGCGGACTGGAGTTCAGACTATCTGTCGGACAGCAGCGATTGGAGATTGGACGTAGGGGCGTTCTCCGCTATCTCGTCTCTCTTGGGTCCTTTTGCCATCGACCACTTAACATCCCGGCTAATACCCAATTACCACGGTTCTACAGCTGGCACCCGGATCCGGCAGCTGAGGCAGTGGACGCCTTCCTGCAAGACTGGACAAGCTCGCTTGGACCCTCCCACAGGTCCTGCTCCAAGTTCTCTGCCAAATGGCCGAACTGATTTGGCTGACACCATTCTGGGGGACTCAATCATAGTTCCCACAGCTCCTGGAACTGGCAGTGAAAGTACCCAGACTGCTGCCATCCTACCCGGACCTCCTTCTGGACCCATCAGGCAGACGACACCCTCTCCTGCTGAACGGGTAATTGCTGCTGCTCGTGTGGAGGATTTCTCGGGTCCCTGGGAGTCCAAGGGGTTTCAGACGCAACTCAACGCTTCCTGGCAGACGCATGGGCTCCCGGGACTAGACGATCATATGGGACTGCTTGGAGAGCTTGGGCTGGCTGATGCTTAGCTCGGAACATGAATCCCGTATCGGCACCTGTAACTGCGATCCTCCAATTCCTTTACTTCGTTATTCAAGGCTGGTCTGGCGTATTGCACGATTAACTTGTACAGATCGGCCATTTCCATGGCTCATCAGGGCTTTGATGGCAGTCCCGCAGGCCAACACCCTTTGTTGTGCTGCTTGGTTCGGGGCTTGCGACTGTCGTGCCCTCCTAGGCCTTGATACTGGGCTACTCCTGTGTATTGTCACTCTTTACTTCCTGGCCTCCTAACTCGGACCTCTCCTCACGACAGTTATCGGCCAGATTGGTCTCTCTTTTTTGCCTCATTTCATGCAAACGGGTTTCGGATGTTCTTACCCTGAACTACGACACTAGGTCTTTCACTCCGGACGGGGTGACATTTAACAGACGGCTATTCAGTCAGTTTGGTATCCGAGTTTTTAAGTTACCCCGGCGTTGTGTCAAGTGACCTGTTTGCGGGAATATGAACTTTGGACGACTGCACATCGTTTGGTTTCATCCCCTCAGCCTTTCCTCTTGGTTCATCAACCTTTTTCCCCTGTGTCCAGTACTACCTTGGCTCGCTGGGTGAAATGGGTGATGTCGCTGGCTGGTGTGGATACGTCCATCTTTAGCGACCATTCCTCCCGGGGGGCATCAGCCACGTCTATGGTGGTTTCAGGGGCGCTTCTGAAAGACCTGATGATGATGGCGGACTGGTCCCGCAAATCCACTTTTCGCAAATTTTACTTTAGACCAACCCCTCGCGTTTTTTCATCAGTGGTTGGTCTGCTTTAAACTTGCAATATGAGCCTTCGTATCTTGACATAAAATTACACGATTTTGCTATTTCATAATGAAAAGTCATGATTTTATGAAAGACACAGAGGCGAGTATTGTCCCACCCTTCTGCGTTTATTTCAATTGATTATCTATCCCTCCCTGTTGATTTTCTCTCTAACGTAGGATTCCTGGGGGTGGTAGGTATTTGTGCTGCGCTCTGTGTTTATGCTACCATTTATACTCATGTGACCCGACTATGTTTTATGTTTGTCAGGTGGTTTTTCTTGCGATATGGGCACTGTGTTTTTCCATATATCAATATGATGTGTTTTGGCATGCGCACTTTGGTTTAAGTACCGATTTAACCATTGGGCTCCTGTTTTTTATGTTTTCACAGGTTGATTCTGTACTGCTTGGGGGTCCTCACTGCTTCCCACAAGACTTCAACTCGCTTGCTGGACGAGGGTATTTCAAATGGGATCCTCACTGTTGGTGATCCTGTTCTATGATGGATTGGTCCCAATTCATTTATGGTTCCTGGTTGGAGTCCGGCTGGATTTCGGGACGGTTGTTCTGCTGTTGTTGGACTGATTCATCGGTTCCTGTTTCTGTTATTGTGTTGCATCGCCAAAGAAAGAGGAAATATGTGGGGAGGTGCTGACTATTATACTGGGACTTGGTATGGGAGTGGCTTATCACTATGGTTACCATTTTCTTACTGTTTATATTATTTGCTGCTATTGGTGGACAGTAAAGAAGGGGATAAGCAATACTCGCCTCCGTGTCTTTCATAAAATCATGACTTTTCATCATGAAATCGCAAAATGTAATTATTTAGTTATTACCTCAAAATAAATATAGCACTTTAAATGAAATTGCCACACGAGAAATGGAGTTTAATATATTTTTAAAATCATCTTTCGGGGGGCCGGGTTTTAAAAGCCAAGATGGCCAGACGTGCTCTGCGATAGCTCTGGCACAACCAGGCACAAAAGGATACTTCTCATGCCCATACTGCCCTGAAAGCAGCCCAACAAGCAGCTTGTTGATACTCATGTGATTCCGAGACACAGAGAGCCAAGATCACCCGCTTATGAGGCCTACCATGCCTGATGCTTAGTGCCTGGGAGAGGCGTCCGATCTCCTGGCACGGAACGTGCTGCACGCGACCTCCTTTCCGGGGAACATTATTTAGTGTTTTCCTATTAGTCCTCATGCACAATGTGAAGATGCCCAGCCTCATTTAGGTGACCAAATGTCGCCTAACCACCCGGAAGTCCCTCTAGCGGCTGTCTGGTAGGCAGCCACTAGAAGAGGAGTTAACCCTAGAAGGTAATTTTTAAAAACTGCAATAATTACCTGCTCTAGGTTAAGGGAGCTGACGTGGCCTGGGTGCCTATAGTGTCCCTTTAACCACACCATTTGTAAAGCATCCACAGACTTTGAGAAAACCAGAATGTATGGGGAAAATGTGTTAGTCACGTGGGCCGCAGAGTGGGATAGTCAGAGCAGAATGAGCATACAGAGCCTCGGTGGATGGGTAACTCAGCTGCCTTGCTGAACACTATGAACCATAGGCGTGCGCACGGGGATTAGGGTGTGCCCAGGCAACCCGGCACACCCCGTGCGCACGCCTATGCTATGAACTGTAAACCTGCGACGACACTGTTTAGGCTCACTTTTAATTTAAAGAGACACATAGTCACCAGAACAACTACAGCTTATTGTATTTGTTCTGGTGAGTATAATTATTTCCTTCAGGCTTTTTCCAGTAAGCACTGTCTTTTCAGAGAAAATGCAGTGTTTACATTAGAGCCTACTGGATGGCTACAGCTGCCTAGAGTGTGCAGCACTGCCTTCAGTGTCTCCACCCTCTGCATGCAGACACTAAACTTTCCTCATAGAGATGCATTGATTAAATTAATCTCTATGAGGAGGTGTTGATTGGACAGAGCTGTGTTTGACTTGTGTTGGCTCTATCCCTGATCTGCCTCTTTGACAGTCTCAGCCAATCCTATGGCGAAGCATTGTGAATGGCGCAGACCACTACTTCTCATGATGGCATCACGTAGGTTAAGGGCAGACAGGGGCAGAGCTGCAGACTTAAATAAAAGTAAGATTTGACTATATTTAGGGAGGCAAGAGCTAGATGGTAGTTTTAAAACTATAGGGTCAGAAATACATGTTTGCGTTCCTCACCCTATAGTGTTCCTTTAATAAAGTATTGCATGTATTTGTGGTGCAGTACAAGTGATTTTACAGAGGGTCAAGCGGTCCCCACTTAAGTTAAGAGTCAGCACTTAGGGTGTTGATGCTGGCTCTGTTCACTAAACTGTACTACACTATTGGAGTATTTTTACCTTATGCAGATAGCTGAATTTGTTACAGGAGATAACAGGATAATGTGTAATACTGTCTAGACATCTGCTACATAATAGAGGCTAAATTAATGCCCCTATAAACGGTGAGCAGACTCCCTATTGAGGTGTATGGTGGTGGTGACATGAAAAGTACTAATTTATATATAACCCTATCTGTGTTGGAGCACTTGGAAGACGTCTATAAGTGTTTTAATCCTGGAACATTGGAAATTTAATATTAGACTGTTGGTTAAAAGGAAATTCTCCCTATATGTTTATAAATATATATATATCGAGATATATATATATATATATATATACACACACACACACGCGCACACACATACATACATAGATATCTATATATATAATATGCAATATATGATCATATAATGTAACTAAATCCCCATTATTTTTGCCTAGATTAGGTGTTTTTAAAAAAACAAATAAAATCTTTCAACATTGAAGTTGCTGTTTAGTGGATAGGTGAGTGCGCTGGATCTTGTGTATTGTATAATTTGGCAGCACCCCCATTTATGCATGTTCAGGTGAGTGCAGCCAACCCCCTCCTTGTTTTATATACACTGCTCAAAAAAATAAATAAATAAAATCTGAATGAATTAAATATTCTTCTAAAATACTTTGTTCTTTACAAAGCTGAATGTGCTGACAACAAAATCACACAATAATAAAAAAATGGAAATCTAATTTTTCAACCCATGGAGGTCTGGATTTGGAGTCACACTCAAAATTAAAGTGGAAAAACACACTACAGGCTGATCCAACTTTGATGTAATGTCCTTTAAACAAGTCAAAATGAGGCTCAGTAGTGTGTGTGGCCTCCACCTGCCTGTATGACCTCCCTACAACGCCTGTGCATGTTCCTGATGAGGTGGCGGATGGTCTCCTGAGGGATCTCCTCCCAGACCTGGACTAAAGCATCTGCCAACTCCTGGACTAAAGCATCTGCCAACTCCTCTATGTGGCTGAGGATCAATGAGCTTGTGTGTGTCAGTGAGATTGTCTGTGTCTGCATGTGAGTATGCCTACTGTATAATTAAATGTTTTACTCTGAAAGGACCAATATTTTATATTAGAAAAAGCAATATATATTTGAGATATATATATATATAACTCAATCATCTGGGGTGGCAAGATGTGGTGCAACCTGACAATGGTGGATGGAGCGAGACATGATGTCCCAGATGTACTCAATTGGATTCAGGTCTGGGGAACGGGCGGGCCAGTCCATAGCATCAATGCCTTTGTCTTGCAGGAACTGCTGACACACTCCAGCCAGATGAGGTCTAGCATTGTCTTGCATTAGGAGAAACCCAGGGCCAACCGCACCAGCATATGGTCTCACAAGGGGTCTGAGGATCTCATCTCGGTACCTAATGGCAGTCAGGCTACCTCTGGCAAGCACATGGAGGGCTGTGCAGCCCCCCAAAGAAATGCCACCCCACACCAGTACTGACCCACTGCCAAACCGGTCATGCTGGAGAATGTTGCAGGCAGCAGAACGTTCTCCACGGGGTCTCCAGACTCTGTCACGTCTGTCACATGTGCTCAGTGTGAACCTACTTTCATCTGTGAAGAGCACAGGGAGCCAGTGGTGAATTTGCCAATCTTGGTGTTCTCAGGCAAATGCCAAACGTCCTGCACGGTGTTGGGCTGTAAGCATAACCCCCACCTGTGGACGTCGGGCCCTCATACCACCCTCATGGAGTCTGTTTCTGACCGTTTGAGCAGACACATGCACATTTGTGGCCGGCTGGAGGTCATTTTGCAGTGCTCTGGCAGTGCTCCTCCTGTTCCTCCTTGCACAAAGGCGGAGGTAGCGGTCCTGCTGCTGGGTTGTTGCCCTCCCACGGCCTCCTTCACGTCTCCATGTACTGGCCTGTCTCCTGGTAGCGCCTCCATGCTCTGGAAACTACGCTGACAGACACAGCAAACCTTCTTGCCACAGCTCGCATCGATGTGCCATCCTGGATGAGCTGCACTACCTAAGCCACTTGTGTGGGTTGTAGACTCCGTCTCATGCTACCACTAGAGTGAAAGCACCGCCAGCATTCAAAAGTGACCAAAACATCAGCCAGGAAGCATAGGAACTGAGAAGTGGTCTGTGGTCCCCACCAGGGCCGGACTGGCCCACGGGGATACCGGGAAATTTCCTGGTGGGCCGTCGGCACATGGGGCCGGGGAGACATCTGGGTGACCTGCGGCCGCAGGGAGAGCTGTGATGGTGGCCGCAAGGGGAGCTGGCTCTTCTGGTGGCCACAATTGGAGCTGGTTGTTCTGTCTCTGCTCCCCTGCCCCCGCGCACTACTTAATGAGACCGGGGCCGGAATATGACATCATATTCCGGCCCCAGTCTCATTAAGCTGCGTGCTGGGGAGCAGAGAGAGAACAGCCAGCTCCCCCTGCGGCCACCATCAGAGCTCCCCCTGTCTGCCCACAGGTAGCAACAATTATGTGTGTCAGTCTGTCAGTGGGAGTGTGTGTGTGTGTCTGTGTCATGGTCTGTGTGTGTCTGTCATGGTGTGTGTGTGTGTCAGTCATGATGTGTGTCTGTCTGTCATGGTGTGTGTGTGTGTGTGTGTCATGGTGTGTGTGTGTTTCTATCTGTGTCATGGTGTGTGTCTGTCTGCCATGGTGTGTGTGTCTGTGTCATGGTGTGTGTGTGTCTGTCTGTGTCATGTAATGTGTGTCTGTCTGTGTCATGGTGTGTGTGTCTGTGTCACAGTCTGTCTGTATCATGGTGTGTGTCTGTGTCATGGTGTGTGTGTGTCTGTCTGTGTGTGTGTGTGTCTGTCATGATGTGTGTGTCTGTGTCATAGTCTGTGTCATGGTGTGTGTGTCTGTGTCATGGTCTGTCTGTGTGTCAAGGTGTGTGTATGTCTGTCATGGTATGTGTGTGTCTGTCATGGTACATGTGTGTCTGTCATAGTATATGTGTGTGTCATGGGGGGGTGTGTGTGTCTGTCATGGAAAATGTGTGTGTCTGTCGTGGTGTATGTGTGTGTCTGTGTGTGTCATGGTGTCTATGTGTGTTTTTACTCACCTTTTTTCCAATGTCGTGCTGGTCTCCCCTCGACTGGCCCTGACTCTATGGCTTGATGATCTCAGCCAATCTGCACTGACACAGGAAGCACCTCTAGTGACCATCTGAGTGTCTGTCACTAGAGGTGTCACTAGGAAGCAATGTAAACACTGCCTTTTCTCAGAAAAGTCAGTGTTTACATTGAAAAGCCTGCAAGGACAGGCTATAGACACCAGAACCACTACATTAAGCTGTGTGTGTGTGTGTATGTATGTATGCATGCTAGTGAGTGAGCTTGTGTTTTTATGTCAGTGAGCTTATGTATATCCGTGAGATTGTTTGTCTATGTGGCTGAGGATCAATGAGCTTGTGTGTGTCAGTGAGATTGTCTGTGTCTGCATGTGAGTATGCCTACTGTATAATTAAATGTTTTACTTTGAAAGGACCAATATTTTATATTAGAAAAAGCAATATATATTTGAGATATATATATATAACTCAATCATCTGGGGTGGCAAAATATAGCCTTACATATTACATGCGACAAGATATGGCGCAATGACTTATGGGGCTGGAATAGATTTTTTTTTTTCCAGGGCTGCTTTGTATCCCCAGTCTGGCCCTGGTGACAATCAATTCCGCATGCTGTTGTGCAAATGGGATAGACAACAGGTGGAAATTATAGGCAATTAGCAAGACGCCCCCAATAAAGGAGTGGTTCTGCAGGTGGTGACCGCAGACCACTTCTCAGTTCCTATGCTTCCTGGCTGATGTTTTGGTCACTTTTGAATGCTGGCGGTGCTTTCACTTTAGTGGTAGCATGAGATGGAGTCTACAACCCACACAAGTGGCTCAGGTAGTGCAGCTCATCCAGGATGGCACATCAATGCGAGCTGTGGCAAGAAGGTTTGCTGTGTCTGTCAGCGTAGTATCCAGAGAATGGAGGCGCTACCAGGAGACAGGCCAGTACATCAGGAGACGTGGAGGAGGCCGTAGGAGGGCAACAAGGCAGCAGCACCGCTACCTCTGCCTTTGTGCAAGGAGCACTGCCAGAATCCTGCAAAATGACCTCCAGCAGGCCACAAATGTGAATGTGTCTGCTCAAACGGTCAGAAACAGACTCCATGAGGGTGGTATGAGGGCCCGACATCCACAGGTGAGTGTTGTGCTTACAGCCCAACACCGTGCAGGACGTTTGGCATTTGCCAGAGAACACCAAGATTGGCAAATTCGCCACTGGCGCCCTGTTCTCTTCACAGATGAGCACATGTGACAGACGTGACAGAGTCTGGAGACACCGTGGAGAACGTTCTGCTGCCTGCAACATCCTCCAGCATGACTGGTTTGGCAGTGGGTCAGTAATGATGTGGGGTGGCATTTCTTTGGGGGCCACACAGCCCTCCATGTGCTCACCAGAGGTAGCCTGACTGCCATTAGGTACCGAGATGAGATCCTCCGACCCCTTGTGAGACCATATGCTGGTGCGGTTGGCCCTGGGTTCCTCCTAATGCAAGACAATTCTAGACCTCATGTGGCTGGAGTGTGTCAGCAGTTCCTGCAAGACACATGCATTGATGTTATGGAGTGGCCCGCCCGTTCCCCAGACCTGAATCCAATTGCGCACATATGGGACATCATGTCTCACTCTATCCACCAACGTCACGTTGAACCACAGACTGTCCAGGAGTTGGCAGATGCTTAAGTCCAGGTCTGGGAGGAGATCCCTCAGGAAACCAACCGCCACCTCATCAAGAGCATGCACAGGCATTGTAGGGAGGTCATACAGGCACGTGGAGGCCAAACACACTACTGAGCCTCATTTTGACTTGTTTTAAGGACATTACATCAAAGTTGGATCAGCCTGTAGTGTGTTTTTCCACTTTAATTTTGAGTGTTACTCCAAATCCAGACCTCCATGGGTTGAAAAATTTGATTTCTATTTTTTAATTTTTGTGTGATTTTGTTGTCCGCACATTCAACTATGTAAAGAACAAAGTATTTCAGAAGAATATTTAATTCATTCAGATCTAGGATGTGTTATTTTTGTGTTCCCTTTAATTTTTTGAACAGTATATATATATGAAATGGAAAATCAACTCAATCAATTGATTATTCTTGTGTATCTGCCCCTGGCCAAATTAAAGAAACAATGCGTGCACGCTCCCTGAAGTAATTCACACCAGACACAAGTTTCAGGTAGTTGAATAACTTGAGGAATGTTTATTCAGAGGGGACGGCAAGTCCCTTTTAAAGCAAAATTACATCATAAGCATTGTCAGAGATAACATGGAATCATACGGTATTAATTGGTTAGGTGTTAAGTAGTTGTCTTAGTGCTCTGCCTACTAGAGGTGATGTCACTGAGAACATGAGGGTCTCCCCCAGATTTCAGCGCCATCTTGTTACACGAGGTAGTTAGTCAAGGTTATAAGAAGGGAGGGGTTAGAAACTTCTAGCAGCCATTTTGTCTAAATATGCGTGAATAGCTTATCTACTGATTTCAGTGTGATGGGTAAATAGACATTTTACTAACTACAAAGATATATGTGTATATGTCCATATTTTATTTCCACAACAATATATATATATGTAGAACAGTAAAGTACACAACATGCATGTCTGTGTCAATTAAAATCATGGAACTCGCAGGTTCCGTGAACATTTAAACAGCTTGTGAACACACAGGTCTCCATTGTTATTGGGTTAGTTGCATGCCAGTTGGTTACTAGTTAGTGGACAGTTCCAATTACTGTCTAACATCAAAATAAAACAGTGTTTCAATAACCTAGTGACCATTTGGACATTCGTCTATGTGGTTTCGGTATGTGTCTCTCCCACCATGTGGGTGGAGCATTTTCCCAGTCACCAGTGGCTACTATCAATAGGTCCTTCCTTATAAGGGGCTCCCTGCGTGGAGGCCTAGGGTGAGTATCTGAAGAAGGGCGGAGAAGGAGGGTTATCAGTGAGGTAGGAGAGTTTTGCTCTCCGTGGGTTGTGTTGTGCCCATATTAATGCATCTCTCCGTCTCTACTGGTGGTTTCAGAAGTGTTGTACTGTAATAGCGTTTTGAAGTCAGCGAAGTCCAAATATTCAGGTAAGTTTGGGGTCTCTCACTGCTACGGAATATTAGATCTTCCATAGCGCCAACTTCTTCTATTCAGTGGAACCACAGTTCCATCGGTGGGGCTATGTCTTTCTTCCAGAATAAGGGGACCAGCCCCTTAGCGACATTCAAGATTCGTATCGTCAGTGAGTTTTTGAATGTGGATGTGCAGGTTTTAGTGTGATATAAGAGAATCGATGCCTGTCTGAAGGGGGGTGGGTCATCTGAAAATCTTTGAATGATACTGTAGATCTTTTTCCAGAACGGTTTTATTTTTGAGCACTCCCACCATAGATTAAGTAGGGTGCCCACCTCTCTTCCACACCTCCAACAACTGTTATCTATGGTTGGTATCATTGCATGTAGGGACTGGGGAGTCCTGTACCAGTAGGTTAGCAATTGATATACAGTCTCTTGCATTTTACAGTGTAGTTTGAGGTCACAGATTTTGTGCCACTGTTTGGGAGTTAGTGTTTCTCCTATGGCGTCTTCCCATTTCCACATAAAGTGAGGTGTTGATGTATTCTGCGGTGTCAGGGGTTTGATCTGTCCCTCTGTGAACAGGTGTCGCGCCTGGGGAATGTACGTATCATCCTCTGAAATGTCTTTGTTTCTAGTCCAGGAGGAAAGGCCAGGTTGTAAACCAGCGGGCACAAGGGTGCTGGAAATGATGATAGGGCCAGTTTTGGGGCCTGGTTGTGCCATACCGTGATGGCTGCCTTAATGAGTGGGTATCGGGCTACTAGTTTGCTACTGGGTGTTGGTTCTAGCCAGGATATGACCATCATGGGCCTGCCCACCTGTGTGGCTTCTATTTCTTTCCACAGTTTGGTCACACCCTGTTTGGACCATTCTACTATCCTTTGCAGGTGTGTGGCTTGATAGTATAACTTAAAGTCTGGGAGAGCCAGACCTCCCTCCGACTTCGGCAGTGTGAGGATGTTGTGTCGTATGCGGGCTTTGGAATTGCGCCAAATGAACCTCATGATCAGTGTGCACAATGTGACAAAAAAAATTTGGGGAATGGTAATCGGTATAGTTTGAAACAGGTATAGCACCCCCGGTAGCAGGTTCATTTTGACTATCCCCACCCTGCCGAACAAAGAGAGGTGCAGCAGTGACCATTTCTCTAGGTCCTACCCCAGCAGGACTAAGAGAGGCTGGAAGTTGGCCCGGTATAGCTGGATGCATTCTCTTGTGACCCAGATCCCTAGGTATTTCAAGGCTGCGTCTGTCCATTTGAAGGCAATGTGTATGACCTGTTCTTTCGGGAAGGGAAGGGCACATTGAGTATTGTAGATTTTGAGTAATTAATTAATTTTGAAATTTGATAGCGAGCCATATGTGTCAAATTCTGTCATGTCTAAGTGAGAGGTCCAGGTTTCAAGAAAAATAGTAGGTCCTCCGCATAGGCTGCCACGGTGTGGACCGTTTTGCCTATTCTCATCCCCTGTATGTTTGGGTGCAGCCTGATCGCTTGGAAGAAGGGTTTGAGGGCAAGGACGAAGAGCAAGGGAGACAGCGGGCAATCCTGTCTAGTGCCATTAGTGACGGGAAGGGGTCTGTGAGTGGTCCGTTAAAACATAGTCTGGATGTGGGGCAGGAGTACAGTAATTTGATCCAGTTCATAATATTCTGGCCCATCCCTATTTTTTGCAGGACTGCAAAAAGATAGTCCTAGTTTACTCTTTCAAAGGCCTTCTCTGTGTCTGTAGACAGCAGGAGAAGGCCCTCTGAGGTCAAGGTAGAGTGGTGTAGGACCGCCAGGGCTCGTATAGTATTGTCCCTTGCCTCCCTCCTGGAAACAAATGCTGCTTGATCTCCATATATGAGACCCAGTAGGTACTGTTGGAGTCTCATGGACAGTATTTTCGTAAATAATTTCAGGTCACAATTTAGTAGTGAGATGGGCCTGTAGTTGGCGCACCGCTCTGTGACTCTGACCTCTTTTAGCATCAATGAGATGTTGGCCGCCAGGGTCTGTTGTGTCATGGTGCTACCCTCCCTGAGAGAGTTATATGCTTTCAACAATTTTGGTGTGAGTATGTCTGCGTATTTTTTATAGTAGCCCACAGACATCTGGCCATGGGCATTTCCCCATGTTTGCGAGTTTCAAAGCGAAGGCTTGTTCTTCTGCCGTGAGGGGCTCTTCTAACTATTGGATCGCCTCTGCAGATCCAAACGTTTACATAAGTGTCAGTCTAGGTATTCCTTAATGTCCGTTGCGTGTCTGTTTCTGGGTGGGTTTGCAGGTTGTGTGGATACTGAGAATAGGTCAGAGTAATATCCATGAAGGGCACCGGCTATGTCTGTAGATAAGAGTTTCAGTCGGTTGTGTTTGTCTCGGATTTTGGGTATGTAGACGTTCGCTCGCCTTTTGGCTCTCATTCGGGCCAATATGACAGCCAAACGAAGAAAAATGTTTTTTGTTTGCATGACCATTTTTTATGGTATGAGTGATTGAGTAGTGTTGAGAGTTCCCTTTGTAGGGTTGTCAGTTTGCGCCAGTCGTCAGGTCAACCAGTCTGTTTGTGGGTCCCCTCAAGTTGTTGAATTTCCTGTAATAGGTAAGTTAAGCGTGTAACAGTACCTCCGTTGAAGGATGCTCCTAGCACTTTCTGAGGGCTCCAAGCACTCCAGCCGACACCATAACCACCGTAGACTCCTTCAGAGAGCAAGACAGGAACAAGCTCTTACAAGAGCTTAGTAGTGATATAGCAAGAGAGTATGACTAGCATAGCAATCCCTTGTAGCAGATTCCCCCAATAAGAGACGGCACTCCAAATTGAGGGTGAAGTAGAACTGAAGCTTTTAATCACTCTGCTTTTATGCACATTTTGCACACATAGTACTGCCCACAGGGTTTTGCAGAACAACCAATCAATACGAACAATACACTCAGACACTCCCAGCAATTACACACAAAATCCCCCCTTCTGCCTGTTATATAATTACTGAACACAATGGGTTAATGTAATTAGCACAGGCAGAGAAATACAGTTTTTACAGTTTTTACTGTACTATAACTTTAAAACTATACATTCAATATTCATAAAAATGACATATTATTCAGCACACTCCAAATATAAACATATCCAAAATTCAGGTGATTCCTTCCAGGGGGTAAAAAGTTAGTCGGAAGTCCTTTATGACCGACCGCAAGCACATTTTCATGCCCATAACAGTTCCATAGATTTGGGCTGAGCGGTCGGTCAATTTCACACTGAACAAATGACTAAGTCCCATCGCCGAACGGGACTTAGTCCCTGCGGCTAAAAAATCAGTTTAGGAGAAGGTAAGGGTCAGCGGTGTTCGTGGAACTGTGTAGCCGATTTCAGTTCCATGAATTTGGCTACACACACCGCTGACCGCGTTTGGTTGAAAAAAGATGGCCGCCGCTATGTGTTCGTTTGCACGAACGGCAACCCCCCATCGGTCGGCAATTTACCTACAGCAGGCTCCCAGCTTGGGAGGTAAATTGCCTGCACACTTACAGTTCTGGGTGGTCCACCTGTACCGCACTTGGTTCAGTAAGCCCCATTTACTGAACCAAGTGGTAAGAAGCCATAAGCAAAGTATTTTAAAGGTCTGGGGACATAGTCTTAAAGGGGCATTGTCCCCAACAAGTCTGGGGACACTGTCTTAAAGGGGCATTGTCCCAAAAAGTCTCAAAATGCCCACATACAGTTCTTAAAGGGCCATACACAGTCCCACAGAAGTCCATACGCTGTGCTTAAAGGGCCAGTAGCAGCACAATAAAAAAAATCCATTATGCCCAAATGATGTCTTTAAAGGGCAATACCCCCAGGGGCCATAGTCACAGGGCAGGAGGTGAGCAAGCAGGCACCTCCAAAAACTCCTGGCAAATTCCCTTAAATGGGTGAATTTGCCACAAAGCGTGCCTTCCATTCTCTTTTAATAGAGGAGCCCTTTGCTCTAAGTGCCCCTCTTATGACACATTTGTGGGCATCGCAGAGGCACATCGGTGTAATTTCTTCTCTATCATTTTCTTCACAATATGTCGTAAGGGAGATACAAATCTCTTGGAGAGTCAGCGGATCCATCAGGAGGGATTCATTGAGTTTCCAGTTCATCGTTGTGGGCCTATACAGTGGGGATGTCACGGCCATCATTAGTGGGGCATGGTCGGACCATGTGGTGTTGCCTATGTGGATGGTCTGTAAGTCTGTTAGGTAATAGTGGGGGAGGAAGAAATAATCCAGGAGAGAGTATGAGTGGTTGGTTAGGGGTTGAAAAGAAAGTAAAGTCCCTACTTTTGGAGTGTGTGGCCCTCCAGCAGTCCACTAGTCTGTGGTCCAGAAGGGAGTTGTTTATGTTTTATAAGATGTGTGCGGGTATTGCGGAGGTGCCTGTGCATGTGACCTGGTGTGGGTTTAGAGCAACATTAAGAACCCCCTGATGATGAGGCACCCTTCAGCGAATCCCTCAATCGTTCGCAGGGTTGATTTTGTAAAGCGGTCTTGTTTGGTGTTAAGTACATATAAGTTGAGCCCTTGATGCATATATATCTCCCGCCTTTATCTGCCAGCGTCTCTTTGTGTTGGAATTGTAGGGATTTATGTAATAAGATGGCAGTGCCCTTGGATTTTTCCGTCTAGGTTGTTACTCATGAAGCATTGTGTGTAGCGGCTATTCATCATTTTGGCAGCGTGCCCTTCACAGAAGTGTGTCTCTTGGATGAACACTACGTGTGATTTAAAGCTATGGAAATAGCTCAGGGAAATGTTTTTCCCTGTATATTAAGGCCTTTAGCATTTATGGAGAGGAGGTTGATGGGTGCCGTTCGGTAAGTCTGGGTGGTCGTCATCTCGCTGCTATACTCACAAGCGTTGGCTATGCATGAGGCGAGGGTGAGTAGGCTCACATGTTGTTGCGGCAGAGAGCGCCATACGTAAGGTAGAAGAGAGGGAAAGAAGGAGGGGGGGGTTAGGGGGGTGTGTATTGGAGCCCGAGTATGGGCGTGGAAATTGAGCTAGATAAATCTTCCAGGCCCCCTCGCAGGGAGGGCTTTGTCCCCACCAAGTGGAGTGTGTGCAGAGCTAACCAGTGTTGGGTAAGGTAACGGGTGTCGGAGGGTGTCCGCACCAGTCGAGAACCAGGAGCCGCCCCCTCACTATAGCGACAACCTCAACCAATGGGGTACCACGACCAAGCAGTGTTTGCGTGTAAGGTACAAAACAACAGTGTATAATTGGAGAACAACAACAATTACGTTTAGATAAAAAGAAAAAAACTTCAAATTTTGTCAAGCAATCCCATGTTCCCTTTTGCTTTCAGTATCCTAAGCCGGTTTACTATGTGCTAATAGTGCAGTCTGTGTAACCATTGGTAAAGAACATAGGTAAAAAGATACAGAGGGTGCATGACTGTCTGCATGTGAGCAGTAATGGGTAGTGAACAGGTCTCCCCCGGCAGTCCCTGTATGTATATGTTATCCAGTCTCGTATTATTCAGGGTTGTCCCCATCGTCCGTGTGTCCCCATGAGTCAGTTCCATCTTAGAATTCGGGCATGGAGAGTTTGTCTTGCTTTACCTGTCTATATGGGCTGTCTGGGTATTACTTTATTCTATGTATTTAGGGGGATCCAAGTTTTTCATCTGATCCCATGCCCTCAGTGTCGTTGTTTCAATTCGGCATAACTGCCTTGGAACTGTTTTATTTATTTATTTATTTTAAAATATATTATGATTATTTTTATTTTAATTTTTTTATGTATTTATTCCCATAAGTGTTCGTAATTTGTATTCCCCCCCTTCCCCTCCTCCCTCATGAAATATATTATCTATGAAGCTTTAGGCAGGGTTTTGTTACTAAGTGTGGGAGGACAGGGTCTCAGTTCACGTCATATGGTGTCATAATAAGAGTACTGGTTGTGTGTATGTGAGTCAGGACAAAATACAGTGGTAGGTTATGCCTAGTACATCTCACAAGTAAAATCTCCCCACCTCCCACCACAGTGTCAGATATTTTACCACCAAAATGCATCAGGGCGAGGAGCATTGTTTGAGTTCATTGTCCTTCTGGAGGTCTGTATTCTCGCTGTTTGCATGGTCAGTGCGAGATGCCTGCCGGTCTTGTGGATTCCTGCCTGGATCGAGGTCCACCCATAGTTTACCTCCTGGTTGTGCATGTAGGTTTTGTATTTGCGCCAGTTGAGCAGCCTGAAAGTAGTGATAGAAGTTTGGGAGACCCAGGCCTCCAGTTTTAGTGGTTTTGTACATCGTGGACCTCTTTATCCTTGGTTTTGTTTGGAGTGCTTTGAAGTCATGCTTGGATATGGGGATGGATAAGGCATGGAACAGAAAGAGGAACCGGGGGAGGAGGTTCATTTTTATAGAGGCTATCTAGCTAGGATATGGACATGGGATTCCATCTTTGAAACATAGAAACATAGAATGTGACGGCAGATAAGAACCATTCGGCCCATCTAGTCTGCCCAATTTTCTAAATTCTTTCATTAGTCCCTAGTCTTATCTTATAGTTAGGATAGCCTTATGTCTATCCCACGCATGCTTAAACTCCTTTACTGTGTTAACCTCTACCACTTCAGCTGGAAGGCTATTCCATGCATCCACTACCCTCTCAGTAAAGTAATACTTCCTGATATTATTTTTAAACCTTTGTCCCTCAATTTAAGACTATGTCCTCTTGTTGTGGTAGTTTTTCTTCTTTTAAATATAGTCTCCTCCTTTACTGTGTTGATTCCCTTTATATATTTAAATGTTTCTATCATATCCCCTGTCTCGTCTTTCCTCCAAGCTATACATGTTAAGATCCTTTAACCTTTCCTGGTAAGTTTTATCCCGCAATCCATGAACCAGTTTAGTAGCCCTTCTCTGAACCCTCTAAGGTATCAATATCCTTCTGAAGATACGGTCTCCAGTACTGTGTACAATACTCCAAGTGAGGTCTCACCAGTGTTCTGTATAATGGCATGAGTACTTCCCTCTTTCTACTGCTAATACCCCTCCCTATACAACCAAGCATTCTGCTAGCATTTCCTGCTGCTCTATTACATTGTCTGCCTACCTTTAAGTCATCAGAAATAATCACCCCTAAATCCCTTTCCTCATATGTTGGGGTTAGGACTCTATCAAATATTCTGTACTCTGCCCTTGGGTTTTTACGTCCAAGATGCATTATCTTGCACTTATCCACATTAAATCTCAGTTGCCACAATTCTGACCATTTTTCTAGTTTACCTAAATCATTTGTCATTTGGCTTATCCCTCCTGGAACATCAACCCTGTTACATATCTTTGCAGATCAATTTGTGCCTATTGGAGTAATGGTGTGTAGTTTAGGGTGTATGTTTTGGAGAGGTCTGTGTGGAGGTGTGTTCCCAGGTAGTGAATGCTGTGTGTGTTAGTCTTATGTGGTCCAGAGTTGGTTGTGGTATTCCTATGCAAAGTGCTTCCGTTTTGTCCAGGTTCAGTTTGTACCCTGAGAGGTTCGCATATTCTTGTAAGAGTGCGAGTGGAGGCGGTAGGGATTGGCTGGGATCAGTGATAGTTAAGAGGATGTCGTCGGCGTCGGCTGCAATTTTGTATTCGTCATTCCTGATTTTCAAACCGTGTATTGTTGGGGAATTGCTTATGTTTTGGAGTAGGGGCTCTAGGGAGTGGGCGAATAGGGGTGGGGATAGTTGGCAACTTTGTCTCGTCCCATTTTGGATTGCGTATTCAAGTGGTTTCGCGTTAGGGATGAGGAGTGTAGCTATAGGGTTGTTAGGGCCGTGATGATGGGTGCGGGGAATCTGAATTTCTGTAGGGTGGCGAAAAGAAAAGGCCAGAGCAGGTGATCAAATGCCTTTTCAGCATCCATCGAGAGGAGTAGGGTTGGGATCTGTCTATGGTGGGCCACCCAGATCAGATCTAGTGTGCGTCTTGTATTGTTGCACGCTTGTCTTGAGGGGATGAAACCTACCTGGTTGGAATGAACGAGTGTCGGGAGGAAGGGCACGATTTGGTTGGCTAGGATCTTTGTAAAGATTTTCATACCCACATTAAAGGACCACTCTAGGCACCCAGACCACTTCAGCTTAATGAAGTGGTCTGGGTGCCTGGTCCAGCTAGGGTTAACCCATTTTTTAATAAACATAGCAGTTTCAGAGAAACTGCTATGTTTATTAATGGGTTAAGCCTTCCCCCAAAGCCTCTAGTGGCTGTCTCATTGACAGCCACTAGAGGCGCTTGCGTGCTTCTCACTGTGATTTTTCACAGTGAGAGCACGCCAGCGTCCATAGGAAAGCATTGTAAATGCTTTCCTATGCGACGGGCTGAATGCGCGCGCAGCTCTTGCCGCGCGTGCGCATTCAGCCGGCGGGGCGGAACGGAGGCGGAGAGGAGGAGGAGAGCTCTCCGCCCAGCGCTGGAAAAAGGTAAGTTTAAACCCCTTTTCCCCTTCCAGAGCCGGGCGGGAGGGGGTCCCTGAGGGTGGGGGCACCCTCAGGGCACTATAGTGCCAGGAAAACGAGTATGTTTTCCTGGCACTATAGTGGTCCTTTAAGGAGGTATATGTGTCCGTAGTGTCCTGGGTCCAAGTGTGTTTTGTTTGGTTTCGCGATGAGGCAGATGTTTGTTCTATGCATATCTGCTGGTAAGGGTTCCCCGTGGAGGAGTGAGTTGTAGAGTGTGGTGAGGTGGGGTATTAGAACATCAGAGAATGTCTTGTAGTAGAGGCCTGTAAAGCCGTCCGTTCCTGGGCATTTATTTGGTTTTATTGTTTTCAGTGTGTTTGCGGTTTCTTCAGCTGTAATGGGAGAGGAGAGTTCTTCTATCGCTGTGTTCGTTAGTGAAGGGAGGGGATCTCCTTGAGATAAGATTCTATTTCCTTTTGAAAGTGAGGTTGGCGGTGGCAGATGTCTGGGTTGTGGTCATATAGCGATGAGAAATAGTTGGAGAAGATTGAGGCTATGTGGTTGGGGATGTTGTAAGTGCTGCCTTTGGGCAAGTTGATTTTATTTATGTGTTTGGTTTGGGTTTTGAGGCAGAGTTTACGGGCGAGAAGGGTGTCCGCCTTGTTGGATTTTTCATAGAAGAGCTGCCTAGTCCATTGGAGGGCTTTTTGGGAGTCTTTGGCAATGTATGATTTGATGGCTTGTTGATGGATTTTGATCTGGGCCATCAATGTCGGAGTGGGTCTCTGTTTATGTTGGGCTGCTATGGGCCTTAGTGAGAGTAGGTGCTTTTCTAGTTATTTTAGTTTTTGTCGTTTGTGTGTAGTGGCCACTGCAATCAATTTGCCTCTTATGACAACCTTGTGGGCTGCCCACAGTGTGCCCAGGGAGACCACAGAGTCTTTGTTTATAGTGAAATAGTCTTTTAGTTCCTGTTGTATGGTCAGTCTGATTTCTGGGTTATGGAATAGGGTGGGGTTCAGTCGCCAGGACCATGGCAGTTTGGGGGGATCTCAAGTGTGAGGGAGAACCACGGATTGGTCGGACCACGCGATTGTTCCAATGGAGGTTGTCGTGGCCTGGGGTAGTAGTGAAGGGGAAACTAGGAACATGTCGAGTACGAGAAATGTGGATGTGAGTAGAAGGTAAAGTCAGAGGTCGAGGGGTGTTGTAATCTCCAGATATCCAGGAGGCCGGATTGGAGTGCGAAGTTCGAGAGCAGCTTGTCTGTCCTGGTAGAGGGGGTTGTTTTAGTTTTGCTAGTCGAGGAGTGTTTTCTATCGAGTTGGGGGGAGAGGACCGCGTTGAAGTCTTCCCCGACTATTATATGGTGAGTGGTGAATAGCTTTATATAGGCCTGTAGGGCTGCCTAAAAGGGCGAGTCGGTGGTATTGTCACATCCTGTTCCTCGCTGCGGATCATTCTGGCAATGGCTTCTGGTATCCAGTTCCCCTTTTGCTGTTCTTGCTTGGTTTTTCTGGTTTTCTGGTCTATGTCTGGTTTTCTTTGTTGTTGGGTTTCTGGGTTCATTTTTATATTCTGTCCCTGGATTTCCCAGTCTCTTGGATTCACTTAAATGTTTGTTTTATGTTGCCACACCCGTTTGTTTTCCACTTTCCTTTTGTTTCAGCTTGGACCTGCAGCAGTGTTTCAAGCCTCTGCCCTTTCTTGCAGGTAAGTGCTATTATGGTTCAGTGTGGTTGTTTTAACATACATTAGGCAGTGTAGGACCTGCCAGATATGGGGTACATTGGCGTTGTTGGCAGGCTTGTGCAATGTATGATCATATAATGTGACTAAATCCCCATACTTTTCATAATTAGTGCTTAGCTATGTTTCCTCTTGTTTTACCTGGTATCTCTTGTTTTGTAATCCCAGTCCATGTACAGTCCTGTCCAGTCATGCCCATGTTATGTTCTTGTTTTCCTCATGTCTTGTGTACATGTTCTAGGTTCTCTAGTATTGCCTTGCTCTCCTAGTTTTGTCTTGTTCTCATGCATGGTGCTATCTCTAGTCTTTCCTTGTTCTCCTAGTTTGGTCTTGTTTTCTTGTATGGTGCCTTGCTCTCCTAGTTTTGTCTTGCTTCAGTACTGGATACATCCCTGCTGCAGAGCCTCCATAGAGCCTCCCTATTCAGCTCCTGGGAGGTCTGCTTAATTACCTGCTCCTAGTTCCTGGGATCCGCATAAGCTGAATCAGGGTTCTGGTATGTGGCTGCACAAACGCTGGTGCTCAACACCAGGGGGCGTGCGGTTGCCCTGCACCAGACCCTGCTAATCCACCTCCACACTGTGACTCCTACTCTGAACATCAGGCATACTTGGGTCCAGGTCCACGCACCGTCGCCCAGACAGTGTCTGGGTCCCGGGCGCCGGACCGCCACCCTGACAGGTATTAGGGGTGTATATAGATGTGATTGCGTACTTGTGATTACTCTAGTGCCCTGCTATGGTCAAGAATCGACACTGGGGGTCAGAGAATGTTTGTGTGAAGTGGATGGGGCACGATTTATGGACAAAAATAGCTACTCCATTTTGTTTTCCACTTGGGGAGTTAGCTAAGTGGCATTCTTTGTAGTTTCTGTTTTTTAAGGGGAAGGGTCTGGATTCTGTTTGCCCAGCGAAGTAGTTGGTGTCGTTTAGCGGGGTTGTTGAGGCCTTTACAGTTGAGGGAGACGCATGAAATAGTCTTCGGCATGTTTGGTTGTACGTGTCCGGGTGGTTAAGCGGAGGTGGGAGGAACCGTGGCGCGGACCCTCCCCCTGCGGAGTAGGTTGGTGCGTGGGAGAAAGGGAAATGGGAAGGAGGGGGGTCATGGAGGGCGAGGAGAACAGGGCAAGAGTGTCGGGAGGAAAAGATATGAAGAGAAGGGGGAGGGGGGGTATGAATTGGAATTTTTTTATCATCTACCCTTTCCGCTTTTGGAATTGAAGGAAAATATAGAGATCTTGCACTGTGACTTTATTCTAGCCCTTCAGCAAAAGTCTATGGAAATGGCTTAGATTCTCTCTGGTTTCCTATTAGAAACTGCACTCAACAAGGCTGTCCATTAGCGCCTTTACTCTATATTGTATCTATAGAATCCTTAGCAGCATTTATTAGACTAACTAGAAACATCTCAGGTGTCTATTTAGCCAATCAAGAACAGAAAATAACGCTGTTTGCGATGATATAATCTTGACCTTGACAAATCCAGAGGTATCTATTCCAGCTGTGATGGGTTGTATAGAGGAATTAGTTAAAATAAAGGATATATACTTTGCTGAGAGTATAAGTAAGTTTTCAGATATCCAATTTAGATCAGGTCTCTCCAATATATACATAGATGAGAATATTAGATTTTCTTTGCAAAGTTCCAATATTAAATGTATCACCTTTAGATAAACTTTCACAAGGCGAACAAGGAAACATTTCCTCTAAGATCAGGAAAGCTATATACCAGGATACAAAATCTAGATCCATTATAGCAGGGGTTCCCAACCTGTGGTATGCGTACCCCCAGGGGTACAATTCAGTTCACCTAGGGGTATGCCAAAAAAATTCTGTAATGGCAGAACTGAGATCCGCAGGGCCAATCATTGGCACACTGTCGCCGTGCCCTAAATTTGATTGCAAGCCGATGTAACCCTCAGCTTGCCGTCTCCCTCCGTCGCGGTCCCGCCCTGGCCCTGCCCTGGCCCCGCCTCCAGCCCTGCCCTCTTATTGGAGGGCTGACAGAGGCTTTGCATGGGAGGCTGGGACAAAGTAGAGCACACCACATGTCAGGCATCCCCACTGTCACCATCCTCACATACTGTCACCCTGCCACTCTCCCACACTGTCACCATCCCCACTATCACTCTCTCACACACTGCCCTATCACACTTTCACTCTCCCACACCATCCAAGACAGTTACCATCTAAGACAGTCACCATTCCCACTGTCACTCTCCCACACACTTCCCCACCAGACACTGTCACCCTCCCATATACAGCCCTATTACACTGTCACTCTCCCACACAATGCCCTCTCCCACACTGTCATTCTCCAACACACTGCCCCACCACACTGTCACCCTCCCCACTATCACTTTCCCACACACTGCCGCAATTCACAGTCTCACTTTCCAACACATTGCCCCACCACACTGTCACCATCCCCAATGTCACTCTCCCACACTCCTCACCACCACACTGTCACTGTCCCATACACTACCCCCTCCCTCACACTGCCACCATCCCCAGTTTCACTTTCCAACACACTGTCACCATCCCCACTGTTGCTCTCCCACACACTGCCCCACCACACTGTCACCATCCCCTCTGTCACTTTCCAACACATTGCCCCATCACACTGTCACTCTCCCACACTGCCTCCCACACACATTCACAGTCCCCACTGTTGCTCTCCTACAAACTGCCCCACCACACACTGTCACCATCCCCCACACTGTCACTGTTAACAACTTGACCAGGCCCCTTCTGATCTTCAGGGAGTGCGGGCGGACAGGAAGAGCAGCAAGCCCTCAACTCCAAACAGCCCCAGCCAGCACGAACCCCCCTCTTGCACCCAAAAGTTAGAAAACTGGAGGTTGGCTAAAACATTTTTATTGTATGTGTGTTTTTGGGGGTATGTATGTAATATTTATATATGTGTGTATGTGTGCGTGTTTCATTGTTTGAATTTCTGTGTGTCATGTTATCTGTGTGCATGTCAGTGTTATACGTATGTCTGTATATGTGGCAGTGTGTATCTGTATATGTCAGTGTGTGCCTCTGTGAATCTATGTATCTGCATGTGTACCAGTGTCTCTGTGTCAGTGTATCAGCATGTGTGTCACTGTGTGTATCTGCATATGTGGCAGTGTTTGTATCTGTGTATCTGCGTGTGTGCCATTGTGTCTGTGCAACTGTATATGTGTCAGTGTTTGTATCTGTACATATGTATGTGTGGCAGTGTGTATCTGCATGTGTGCCATTGTGTCTGTGCAACTGTATATGTGTCAGTGTTTGTATTTGTATTTCCTGACCATTATTCATGGCAGCATTTACTCATGGGTTAGCTCTTCCCCTCACAGCAGAAAGGACAGGAAATAGAAATTTGAAACTGGTATAAATAGATCCTCCCCCTTCCCATCAGGCAGTCTTTTTTCCTGTCCTTCACAGCAATTTGGAAGGAGTCTGCTTAAGCAGGCCTAGATTTTTTATTTTATGCTCACCAGGCAATATTTTTTAGGCCGTGCCAGGGTTCAGCCTCTAAGCCCTGAAGACCCAGCAAAACGCACTAAGGTGAAGTGGCTGGCCTGGGTACCCCTTTTAGTGACCGGGGGTCGGACCCAACCTCTCCCATGAAAGGGATGAAAATGGTCCACTGCATGCCAGGGTTCAGCCTCTTATCCCTGAAGACCCAGCAACAGGCCAGCTTGGGTACCCCCTCAGGGGAAGTATGTGATATAATGCCTACATGAAGCCAGGCCAGGGTTCAGCCTCTTATCCCGGAAGACCCAGCAAACAGCATACCGGTAAGAGTTGTCAGCCTGGGTTCCTACTTCAGCAACCAGGGGTTTGTCCTATCTCTCTCGGAAGTGATGACAGCAGTCCACTGCATACATGAGGCCCAGTTGAGTCTAAGTCCCTGAAGACCCAGCAAACAGCACATGTGTAAAAGTTGACAGCCTGGGTACCTCCTTCAGCAATCAGGAATCTAACCTATCTCTCTCCCTGAGGGGATGACAGCGGGACACTGCATACATGAGGCCCAACAGAGTTGTGACTACCGGGGTATACCTATTCTATG
Organism: Pelobates cultripes; assembly: GCA_933207985.1. Taxonomy (NCBI): domain Eukaryota; kingdom Metazoa; phylum Chordata; class Amphibia; order Anura; family Pelobatidae; genus Pelobates; species Pelobates cultripes. The sequence goes on from OW240914.1 coordinate 250,164,592, forward strand.
TATTCCACCTTGCATGGTGATGATGAACGGCATATGGGGTACAGATGGAAGCCTATAGTTTAAACAGTTTAGGCTGTCAGTTGTTCAAATCCCCATTTTGCCGCTGAAACACAGGCCTGCAACGGTTCAGGTAAGTGCATTAGTAATTTAGATTAAAACTAGTATAGGCACCTGGGTCTCTGTTCTTTCAGTCCCTCCCAGCTGCTTACATTAGGCTTCCTTCTAAAAATAGGTCACATTTAGGAGATTTGTGTGGTGAGCATTTAGGTAAGTTTATAAGGATGTTTGGTGCAAAAGAGTGCTAATAATACAAGTATGCATTGGGCATAGTAGTGCTGATAATGCAAGGAGGCATTGTGCAAAGGAGTGCTGATAATGCAATGAGACACTATGAAAAAGAGTGCTAATAATGGATATCCTGGATGTATAAAGTCTGCTGGAATTCCACAGCCTGAAGACAGAGAAATATCCAAGGTAAGAACCTTCTTGGGTGTCTGATTAAGGTACACACATGTATATGACAGGTTTTAAAAACCTAAAGTCCACACACACACTTGTTTCTATCAAGGCATGTGGCATTGATTACTGTTATCTGTGCATTATCACAAATAAGCAGGCTTTGCAGACAATGGAGGAATATACTGCACAGGAAACCACTGGGCCTCAGTATCTGTACATGATCTGGTGGTGGTGGTACAGCATTGGTATGTTTCCACTATATGCTCTAATGTATGAATTGGTATGAAGTCTCAGTGTGTGTCCAGTATATGCTCTAGGTATGAGTTACTATGAGGACACGGCCTCAGTATATGTATCCACTATATACTCTATGTATAAGTTACTATGAGGACACAGCCTCAGTATGTATGTATGTGTGTGTGTGTGTGTGTGTGTGTGTGTGTGTGTATATACAGGGAGTGCAGAATTATTAGGCAAGTTGTATTTTTGAGGATTAATTTTATTATTGAACAACAACCATGTTCACAATGAACCCAAAAAACTCATTAATATCAAAGCTGAATATTTTTGGAAGTAGTTTTTAGTTTGTTTTTAGTTATAGCTATGTTAGGGGGATATCTGTGTGTGCAGGTGACTATTACTGTGCATAATTATTAGGCAACTTAACGAAAAACAAATATATACCCATTTCAATTATTTATTATTACCAGTGAAACCAATATAACATCTCAACATTGACAAATATACATTTCTGACATTCAAAAACAAAACAAAAACAAATCAGTGACCAATATAGCCACCTTTCTTTGCAAGGACACTCAAAAGCCTGCCATCCATGGATTCTGTCAGTGTTTTGATCTGTTCACCATCAACATTGCGTGCAGCAGCAACCACAGCCTCCCAGACACTGTTCAGAGAGGTGTACTGTTTTTCCCTCCTTGTAAATCTCACATTTGATGATGGACCACAGGTTCTCAATGGGGTTCAGATCAGGTGAACAAGGAGGCCATGTCATTAGATTTTCTTCTTTTATACCCTTTCTTGCCAGCCACGCTGTGGAGTACTTGGACGCGTGTGATGGAGCATTGTCCTGCATGAAAATCATGTTTTTCTTGAAGGATGCAGACTTCTTCCTGTACCACTGCTTGAAGAAGGTGTCTTCCAGGAACTGGCAGTAGGACTGGGAGTTGAGCTTGACTCCATCCTCAACCCGAAAAGGCCCCACAAGCTCATCTTTGATGATACCAGCCCAAACCAGTACTCCACCTCCACCTTGCTGGCGTCTGAGTGGGACTGGAGCTCTCTGCCCTTTACCAATCCAGCCACGGGCCCATCCATCTGGTCCATCAAGACTCACTCTCATTTCATCAGTCCATAAAACCTTAGAAAAATCAGTCTTGAGATATTTCTTGGCCCAGTCTTGACGTTTCAGCTTGTGTGTTTTGTTCAGTGGTGGTCGTCTTTCAGCCTTTCTTACCTTGGCCATGTCTCTGAGTATTGCACACCTTGTGCTTTTGGGCACTCAAGTGATGTTGCAGCTCTGAAATATGGCCAAACTGGTGGCAAGTGGCATCGTGGCAGCTGCACGCTTGACTTTTCTCAGTTCATGGGCAGTTATTTTGCGCCTTGGTTTTTCCACACGCTTCTTGCGACCCTGTTGACTAATTTGAATGAAAAGCTTGATTGTTCGATGATCACGCTTCAGAAGCTTTGCAGTTTTAAGAGTGCTGCATCCCTCTGCAAGATATCTCACTATTTTTGACTTTTCTGAGCCTGTCAAGTCCTTCTTTTGACCCATTTTGCCAAAGGAAAGGAAGTTGCCTAATAATTATACACACCTGATATAGGGTGTTGATGTCATTAGACCACACCCCTTCTCATTACAGAGATGCACATCACCTAATATGCTTAATTGGTAGTAGGCTTTCAGGCCTATACAGCTTGGAGTAAGACAACATGCATAAAGAGGATGATGTGGTCAAAATACTCATTTGCCTAATAATTCTGCACTCCCTGTATATGCTCTATGTAAGAGTTACTATGAGGACTCGGCCTCAGTGTATGTTCCCACTATATGCTCTTGGTATAAATTACTATGAGGACTCCGCCTCAGTGTATATATATATCCGCTATATGCTCTATGTAAGAGTTACTGTGAGGACACAGCCTCAGCATGTATATATATATATATATATATCCACTATATGCTGTATGTATGAGTTACTGTGAGGACACAGCCTTAGTATATGTACCCACTATATGCTGTATGTATGAGTTACAATGAGGACTCTGCCTCGGTATATGTATCCACTAGATGCTCTGTGTATGAGTTACTATGAGGACACAGCCTTAGTATATGTACCCACTATATGCTGTATGTATGAGTTACAATGAGGACTCTACCTCAGTATATGTATCCACTAGATGCTCTGTGTATGAATTACTGTGAGGACACAGCCTCAGTATATATATCCACTATATTGTCTATGTATGAGTTGATCTGGAGACTCTGCCTCAGTGTGTGTTCTTTATATGCTCTGAGTCGCTGTGAAAACACAGCCTCAGTATATGCCCTCTACATGCTCTATAGGTAAGATGGTGTGGATACATTGCTTCAGTGTATCTGTTCTCTATATGATTGATGTATTAGTGGAAGCACAATATATGTGAATGATATAAATACATCCGCTATATGAGTCCTATCTAATACTGGTTCTATGTGTGGGTTGTTAGTCACAACCTCAGTATATGTGAGTGGTATATTATGTGCATGAAGTTCTGTTAAAACACAGCCTCAATTTATCTCACTCATATAATCTTAATATGTGTACAGGCATGGTGTCACTGTATATAGCAGAGGTAGGCTATGTATGATTACTGTTTAACCCCTTAAGGACCGTCATCGGCATTTTTGCCTTGCCGACCGATGACGGTCCTGAACCGTCCTAACGGTCTGGGGGTACTTACCTGATCGCCGTCGTTCCCCCGGCGGCGATCAGTGTTCCTCCGGTTGTGGGGAGACTGCCTGCATCCCAGACAGTCTCCCCACGGCAGATTAGGACCCCTGTGGCCATGTGATCGCTTAACACAGCGATCACATGGTCACAATAGGTGTCCATGTGTCTGCCTGCAGGGGGACTGTCTGTGCTGTAAAATAATTATATATGTGTATATATGATATATAGACATATATTATATCTATATAATATATGTCTATATATCATATATATAATGCTTCAGGCATTATGTATTTTTATATTAATATGTACTTGCATTAATATAAGTAAATACACTTATAATTAAATTGCCACACGTATATATATAATATATACACAACTATATATATTGTATATATATATTATTATAAAAATATAAAATAATAAGTAATTTAAATTAAAATAAAAATTTTAAAATAATAATAAAAAAATTTAAAAAAATTATATATTATATGAAATTTTATTCTAACTGTATTTAAAAATTAATATATATATATTTATATCAAAATACACTTAGAATGAATTTGTATATATATCTATGTATATAAAAATAAATAAAAATAATAAGAAATATACATATGTCCATATACAAAATTACATAAATAATTATAAAAATATACACGTAGACTTCAAATATATAAATATGCATATATATTTAAATTCTACGTGCGTATTTATGTAATATTTTTACATAATTCAGTAATTTTATTGATTGCAATTTGAGGGACCTGCCTGCCAACCCTGGCCAAAATTCCAGAGAATTGAATTTGCTAGCACTGCAGATTTTACCCCGTAACGCTCTCATTTACTTAATAGTAATAGTTTACTGATTTCAGCAACACAAAAGGTTAGTGATTCATAAATAGCAAAAGCATCACAGCGATGATATTGTCAGTGAGTTACTTTTGTACTTTTCACACACAAACAGCACTTTACTGATGATATAATTGTTGTGATACGTTTTCCAGTTTTTAAACACTAATATTTGTGTTCAGCGATGTCTCCCGAGTAAAACAGTACCCCCCATGTACAGGTTTTATAGCATTTTGAAAGTTACAAGGTCAAATATATGGGTCAAATATTTTACATTGAAAATGGCCAGGTTGGTTACGCTGCCTTTGAGAGCGTATGGTAGCCCAGGAATGAGAATTACCCCCATGATGGCATACCATTTGCAAAAGAAGACAACCCAAGGTATTGCAAATGGGGTATGTCCAGTCTTTTTTAGTAACCACTTGGTCACAAACACTGGCCAAAATTAGCGTTCAATTTAGTTTTTTTACTTTTTTCACACACAAACAAATATGAATGCTTACTTTGGCCAGTGTTTTCGACTAAGTGGCTACTAAAAAAGACTGGACATACCCCATATTGAATACCCTGGGTTGTCTACTTTAAAAAAAATATGTACATGTGGGGTGTTATTCAGAGATTTATGACAGATAATAGTGTTACAATGTCACTATTGATAAATTTTAAAAATGTATGTTTTGAAACCGCAATATCCTACTTGTACCTATAGCCCTATAACATGCAAAAAAAAGCAAAAAAGCACGTAAACACTAGGTATTTTTAACCCCTTAAGGACAAATGACGGAAATATTCCGTCATGATTCCCTTTTATTCCAGAAGCTGTGTCCTTAAGGGGTTAAACTCAGGACAAAATTTGGAATCTATTTAGCAGTTTTTTTCATTCGCTTTTGTAGATGAGTAAAAGATTTTTCAAGTAAAAGTCAAAAAACATGTATCTTTTTCAATTTTTCATCAGATTTTTGTATTTTTTTTAAATTAAAATACATGAGATTATATAAATAATGGTATGTAAAGAAAGCCCATTTTGTCCTGAAAAAAACAATATATAATTTGTATGGGAACAGTAAATGAGAAAGCGGAAAATTACAGCCAAACACAAACACCACAAAAGTGTAAAAATATGCCTGGTCACAAATGTACAACATCGCAAAAACAGTCCAGTCCTTAAGGGGTTATACAGACTCAGTATATGTAACTGATATATCTGTGCATAAGGTGCTGTCAGAAACATCCACAATGTATGTGATTCATATAATCTGTATGCAGGTTGGTAGTATTATATAACCCCAATTTATACGTGACATTGGTAGATTTAATATTTACAAATGATCTAAAGTCTGTTTTGCGCTGAAATGTAACAATGCCCAATTCTAGCAAATACAAATGCACTGTTGTACTAGGTAAGTAATTATTGCCGTCTGTGGATTTTCTATTTCAGTTTTTTAAATGAAGTAGATAAGGAAACATACTGCTTTTGGCTTTGTATTAGATTCCCTCTCCCACAGGTGTTTCAGGATAAGCAATTAACACATTTTACCACTTCAGATAGATTGCAGGTGTTAATGAACCTGTCTGAGTGCCTCTCCCAGGAGAGAAGGAGACCTGTTTTTCCAAAATGAAGCATGGTAATGTTTAACATAATCGTTTGTTCTTTTTGTGTGTATACATTTATACATGAGACCCATTTACAAAAGTTTTTCTATTGCCAGGCATCCTCTCCCCTCTGCTCGAGATAGGGAAGGTTTTTTTCAATTGGTGGCAGTGTTTTACCTTTAGAGATATGCTGATTATTATTAGATTATTAGATCATACTGGGTGCAAGAGCACAAATTGGGCTATTAATTGATCTCATAAGTAGGTAACGCTGAAGCCATTACCTGATTTATAAGCTGTTAATATTATTTTTTTCTTTCTCTTTTATCCCTTGGATTCCTGAAAGTTTGGCAATACCTTTAGGCTATGTCAGGGGTGGCATGTTTTTGGTTCTTAAAGAGTTAATAATCAGAAACTTCTGACAGATTCCCCTGTTGTGAAGGGGAACATTGTAATTTCCTTTCTGCAATAAAGGTATTCTTTTAGGCTCATATGTTCCAGGTAACTTTGATGCTGTGTAATGCAAGTATTTTAAGGTCTTTCCAGTCCCCAGACCATTCTACCAAGTTTACTATTTCAGATAAAATTCACCTGCTGCCTGAACAATAGAGGAAATCTCTAAACAGGTAGTTCCATTACGGACCTCTCTTCTGATATTCATGGGGAGTCTTCTAGGTGTCCTTATATCTGGAATTTGCAACCAATGTGTGGCTTTAAATGGTTGATTCATCCTGCATAATATAATGTAATGCAGCTTGTTGATGACAAACATTTGACTGATATGTTTTACAGGGTCTCTGTACCTAGATCGGTATAAGTTATGGTCACTCCTAACATTGCATTGATTTAATACTTGTGGATTATATGTTTGGATTGGTGTTGATATCTTGCAGATATAACAAGTTACTTATTATCACCATAGGCTCTGCCATAAGTACTTCATCACTATCTGAAGATAAGGTAAGAGTAAGTATGCGGTTGTTGTTCTCATAAGGATAACTGAAAATCTTCTACTATCCTGCTTATTATGTGTCTGTTGCCACAATGTATAATGTGCCTCTGGTTGCCATCTTGCCTATTATATATCTCTTACTTATGTTACACAACAGTCTCTAATAAATTTGATTATACTGTTTGGCATAATCTGTACTATTTACAATATGTTTATCTTTGAATGTAGGTACTGACGTGGTTGGCCTCCTTATAATTTAGTAGTTGCCACAAATTCTATTCTTCTTTTCTTTTCCTCAACTAATCTGTATATGATTCTTCTTGCCTTTGCCTAGTAATGTTATTAGTTTATTCCTCTCCTGTGACTGATCGTTGCTATATCAATTCATCCACCGTGTGGGGTATTGTTGTGAATCTGAATTTTGCAACATCGGGTCAATGTTGCAGTATTTTAATAACACTTATTTCTCTACTAGGCTCTGCCTCTTTCTGACAGGCAGATATTGATTTGTTCCTGTATCTTCAGGTAAGTAGTTCACAAGGCAAGAGGAAGCAGTGTGAATCGTATTTAATAACTACATCCAGTAAGTAGTAGGATTCTCAGTGTAATTCTCCCCGTGTTTAATAGCATGGTGTGTCCGTTCTCATCCAACATTATCTGCTTGTTCCAGTATGATCTCTGGAAGTTATGCCTTTGTCAAGGTTCTGATTTGTTGATATCAATTTGGTTTTAAATTTTTATACCAGAATTACATTTTCCTTCTCTAGCTTATGCTATCAAGGCCTTAATTCCTATCTGACTCTCTATATTTATTCAGGATATTTCAGATATTGAATGCCAGGAGGTTGCTGACCTTGCAGCCTCTAGGGAAAATGATCTTGTCTGAGCAGATTTTATGACAATTTCATATTTATTCTTGTTTGGCTTTGTAAAGTCTTCTAAGATTTATAAAGCTCAATAATGGTTTTATAGCTATTAGCTGTTTTTGAACTCTGTCCCTCCCTCTATATATATATTGCTTGGGTATTCCCCATGAGTAAATGCTGCCATGAATAATGGTCAGGAAAGTGGATAATTGTTCCATACTTACCGTAATTTTCTTTTCCTGATAATTATTCATGGCAGCATTACGTTTCCACCCATATACTATAGGAGTTGTGAAGCTAGTTACAAAGACTGCCTGATGGGAAGGGGGAGGATCTATTTATACCAGTTTCAAAGTTCTATTTCCTGTCCTTTCTGCTGTGAGGGGAGGAGCTAACCCATGAGTAAATGCTGCCATGAATAATTATCAGGAAAAGAAAATTACGGTAAGTATGGAACAATTTTCCACTATCTCTGTATCTGCATGTGTGGCAGCATATGTATTTGTGTATCTGTATTTTCTTATGTGTGTCAGTTTGTATCTGTATGTGTCAGTATCTGTCTGTATGTGTGGCAGTGTTTCAGTGTCTACATGTGTGGCAATGTGTTTGTGCAACTGTATGTGTGACAGTGTTTGTATCTGTGTGTCGGCATATCTACATATGTGTCAGTGTTTGTATCTGTGTGTATCATCACTGTGTATGTGTAACTGTATCTGGTGCAGTGTTTGCATGTGTGGTAGTGTTTGTATCTGTGACTGTACATCTGTATGTGTGGCAGTGTGTGTATTTGTGTAGCAGTGTTTTTATCTGTACATCTGCATGTGTGTCAGTGTGTCTGTGCAACTGTATGTGTGGCAGTGTTTGTAGCTGCGTGTCTGTATTTGCATGTGTGGCAATGTATGTATCAATTTGTATGTAACTGTATATGTGGCAGTGTTTATATGTCAGTGTGTGTATCGGTGTGTCTGTATCTGCATGCTTGTCAGTGTTTGTATCTGTGTGTCAGCATGTGTATCAGTGTGCCTGTGCAACTGCATGTGTGTCAGCATGTGTATCAGTGTGCCAGTGCAACTGCATGTGTGTCAGTAATTGTATCTGTGTGGCAGTGTATCTATATGTGTGGCAGTGTGAGTGTGTCTATGTATCTGTGTGTTATTGTTTGTATGTGTGTATTTGCATGTGTGGCAATGTTTGTATCTGTGAATCTGACTGTGTATCAGTGTGTGTATCGGAAATCTGCACTGTATAGTATATATATATTATACAGTGCTGATTGCACATACACACACTGACACTCATGCAGTTTGCTGATACACACAGATATACATACATCTATGTGGATGCACAGACACACACATAGAAACACTGACATATATATATATAAAGATGCAGACATACACAAAAACACAGAGATACAAACACTGGCAGATGTACAAACATTGCCACATATGTGGAAACACTGACACACATAGTTATACATATACTCAGATACAAACACTGGCACCATGCAAATCCACAGATGCAAACAATGACACACAGATACACAGACACATATACAAACACTGACACAGATGCACAGTTACATACGTATAACTGGGGCAGAGGAAAAGCAGGGGAGTCTAGGGCAGAGAAAAAGGAGAGACGGGCCGAGAAAAATGTATACATTTGAAATAGCAGTTCTAGTAATTGCAAACATTTCGCTACTATGAGGGATACAATTTATGGAAATTGGCTGTCAAGGGGTACTCAAGTGAAAAAAGGTTGGGAACCACTGATCTAGACAAATTATTTCACCAAACAGTGCCTTTCTAAGTTGTATAGAATCGAACTGAGGCGATGATAGAAGTCCAGTGATGTTCGGGAGTTTCTGTGTCCGATTTTAGTTCCAGGAGATTCATGCCCAAACACCGCTGCCTGCGTTCATGTGAACAAGATGGCCGCCACCTCAATGTTGTCCATAGGAATTGAGGCCACCCAGACGAACAATTAGAACACTGTGAGAAAGTTCCACGTTGTTAACAAGGTCCGGGGTGGTCTCGTGTGGTTGTTAGGGAGTTCGAAGTGCCACTTCAAACCGCTTCAGGAGTTCAGCCATACAAGTCCAAAAAGGTACAAACAGTGGTTTCAACCAAGGTTTATCACATCGGCCATAGTCACAAGGTAGGAGGCTGGCAAACAGGCCTCACCAAGAACCAGTGGCGAGGTTACTTTTGCCACACTTGTTTTTTTTTCGGCCCCCCACTTGTCTTAGTTTTTTATGTCTGTAGTAGTGTCTTTTATGTCAATGTAGAGATATTAATATTTATGAACATGTTATATATGTGCAACTGCAATATTTTTATACAATAATTGCAGAAGTACTTAATATAGGTACTTGAATTTTTCTAATACATTTGATGTACTATATTGCACTTTAACAAGAAACTTATTTGAATATATGTGAAATTTATACATGTGAAAATTTCTGTTTAAAAACACTTTAATACAGTTTACACTGTTAATGCAGGCCTAGTTACACCTCCCTTCATGTGACTTACACAGCCTTACTACACACTTCCTGTAAAGAGTCATTTAATGTTTACACTTCCTCATGAAACCTGGATCTTGTGCTGGATCTTGTGTGTTGTATGTGTTACGACTACTATATGATCCAACACACAAAACTATGTAACATAGAACAGATAGAGAGACAGAATGTAAACCGGTCCTTTGAATCGCCGGGTTAATATGTTGAAAGATAGAGAATAGTCAAGGGAAAGTCGAGGTCAAGGGAACCAGAAATACACAAGGTTGATTGGAAAGCTAAATCAGGGAAACCAGAAATTAGAATAGCCAGGAATAGCCAAAGTCAAATACCAGGAACATCAAATACAAGTACAAGAAAAGGCACTCTCGGATACCAGGAACGGACACCACGACAGGGCAATGAACTAAGGTATTTTGGGGTTTAGATACCCCTCCTTGGGCTGTGATTGCTCAGAGCTTGGCATGTGCGTCGACGCGTGATTTTTGGAGATGGGGCTACAAATGGGCGCAACCTCGCGGTCGGTGCCATCTTGGATCCTGCACGTGGAGGCGACTGATTGTGGGTCGGCTCCGGACTCGCTGCTGTACAGGTCATTTCTTTAACCTGTCTGTGTGGTCACACTGATCGAGTGCGACCACGTGCAGCCACAAGCCGGGGGCCGTGGCAGTATGAATCGGCTCCAGCAGCACCCTATAATGTATGCATAGTCAGCTGTATGCAGCCTCTTGGTTTCATAGATATATTTGGGAGTTCAGACCAAATCCCCAGTTTTGCACCTCTCCCCGTCACAGGTGCCTCATTCAAGAGTTTTATTTAACTTTGCCCTGCACAGAGTCCCAGGAGGAAGCATTTACCAAGTAAGTGGATTAATATCACGAGAGAAGGAATTAGGTTGCTAGAGTAGGATCTGCCAAGAATGTGGTACATTGAATTTGTGGCAGGCTTATGGAATGTATGAATGTATGATCATGTATGAACATATACTGTAACTAAACTCCCATTATTTTTTGCTTAGGTGAAGTGTTTTTAAATAAATCTATTACATTCTGTGAGACTTGAAATTGCTGTTTAGTGAATGAGCGAGTGCGCTGGATCTTGTGTGTCAATTCTATTTAATAAAATATTTTAAAAGACAAATCTTTATTGCTTTAAAGACAATCCCTATATTCTCAATTATTTATATATTTTAAATAGAGGAATGCTTACTAACTATACAATATTATAGCTAAGATATCTGTACAGTTAGCCCTAGTAAATTCTATAGTTATAGTGGTAAAAGGGGTACCAGCTGTAATTACAGATTGGAAACCACATTTTAATAATTTCTTATTGCACTGTTGTTTTTTTTTTATTTCTGTTTCTTTCAAGATCCATGGAATCCAATACAAAAGATCTTGATTAACTTGATAAAGATATCATTGCACTTAAGGGTTATACTATATTTAAATTTGTTATTTTGGCATGGTTTATCTCATTTTTTTTTGTTCACAGTGTACTAAATATTTGCCAGAACCGCTTTTTAAAAAAAATTAAATCTTTATTTTTGCATCGACAAAGACTGGAACACAATATGAAACCTATGGACAAGCCGCCGGGTCAAATATGGAGCGTTGCATAAATGATACGTAAGGAATGCAAAAATCTTTTACAACACGCAAGTCATCAAACATAAGTGACTTGCTTGTACAATCTGTCAAGGTTTTTCAATGGCCTTATAATAAACAAAGCAAAATGTCTAGTATACTGGGTGCCTATTATCGTTGTCTTGGTATACCTTATAACCTGTATAACTGACTTCTTGTGCTGAGAAAACATTGATCTGATTTTCGTTGATACCCGCACATCAGGACATTAGGGTCTCCAAAATCAGAGGTGTCTCGGTCGGTCCTAATACTGTAGTGAACCATTGGTACAGCCTGTATCAGAGGCGTGTGAATCATTATAGGTAAATGCCTCGCCTGGGAATTAGTGTTTGCCCGTTAACTGCCTATGTATGCAAAAGTCGCTGATGTTTGGCTTATAGGTAAGCTATGTATGGAAAGGTCCTACACAAGAGATAGGACAGGAAAACGAGATGAAGAAAGAATAGAGAGAGAAAAAGAGAGAGTGGGTCGCTCCCTGGAGGGGATGAGGAGGAAGGGGAGCAAAGGGGAGGTGAAGGAGCGGCTGGAGGTCCAGGTTCATTGTACAGGGGTGCATGCGATCCCACAGCCCCCACCAATCCTAATCTGCGAGTGGGCATTCCCCCCACAGATCCCATACTTTTTCAAATTTCCTATAGGAACTCTGCACACTTGCAGTCAGTTCATCCATTAAGGGATTGTCTTTTATCTTCCCAATCACCGCTGGCATGAATGGGGTGTCCATTTTCAACCAGTTTTGTGCCACCGTTCTCCGGGCCGCTAATGTGATTTTATTTAAAGCTTTTGTTCATTTTTGGGCCATCCCTCAGTCGATCTATTCAGTAAGTATATCCATGGGTCCAGATCTGGTGCCCTATGAAATACCTGTCTCCCAGAAAGCCCTAATTTTGGGGCAGTCCCACCACATATGGAGGTAGGTTCTTCTGAAACCACAGTTCCTCCAGCACAAGTCTGTTGGCATTTTGTGCATGCGGTGTAGCTTAACTGGGGTGGTGTACAAACAAAGCAATATTTTTGAAGGACTATTTTTGCATGGACACATATGGAGGAGGATCCACAGGCCTCCCACATTTCCTGCCACTCTGTCTTCCAGTACTTCGCCCAGATCCCTTTTCCATTGGTCTGCATACGTCCGTTTGCCACAGTCTTTAGTCTCTGAACATAGTTGGGTGTCTGTTCCTTAAGGCACATTTTCGAAAGAAGGTCATGGTCGTATGTGCTGCTTTCCCAATGTGTGGTGATTTGGCAAAATCAGCGATCTGTATGTACCTAAAGAAGTCAGCAAGGGTGAAGTGTCGTCTTTGCTTAAGGGCATGATAGTCCTGTCTACAAACAGATGGCATATTCACTGTAACCCTGCCTATATGTTTGAAGTCTTTTGCAATCATTCCCAGCGTAAAGGCTCTATTCCTTAGGTAGGGCATTAGCAGCGATGGGGAAGATGCCAGACCCTATTTCTGAGCAGACGTGACCCACAGTCACAGGGAGTTAACGATGGCCAGGCAACCCGTCCGTGTCAAGGGCCTGAACTCCTTTGGTACCCACATGGCATACTACGGGTGGTCCACGCCCATGAGGAGTGACTCGAGGTCAAGCCACTTTCTCAACTCCAGTGGGGCGTGCCACATGGCTACTTGGGCAAGTTGTGCTGCCAAATAATAGTGGTAAAGGTTGGGTAAGCCTAAGCCTCCCATTCGTTTTGGACAGTATATTATGTTGTGCAACACACTGCGTCTTTTATTTTGCCATATGAACATATCTATCGCCTTTGAATGTGTGCTAGGCTTGCTTTTGTTACTGATATTGGTAGGGCTTGGAAAAGGAAGAGTATTCTCGGGAGCACGTTCATTTTGATGGAATAGTTTCTTCCCATCCATGAGACAGGCTTATCTATCCAATGCTCCATGTCTCTGATGAGTGCTTTAGTTAGAGGGGGGTAATTACATTCATACAATTTAGAGGGGTCTGTCGGCAATTGTATTCCTAAATACATCATCAAGCATTCCGCTATCCTGAGTTCATGGTCCCTGTGTATCAGTACAGTGTCCTCAGCGGACAGTCCTATCGGGAGGGCGCTAGACTTGTTCATATTTGTTTTGTAGCTCGATATCTGGCCGAATTGCTTGAGGATCCCCTTTACCGCCCCCCATGGAGGCTACAGGTGTCGTTAGGGTTAAGCCAGAACCGCTTTACCTGGAGCATACCCCATACACAATGTATATCCCTAGAAATCTCATCACCAAGTGCCCTAGCTGTCCAAATAGCGCCCTGATCAAAGAATCCACGCCTGAGTTACACCATTTTAAAATTGTATCAAATCGCAGCTATTATCCAATCCTGTGAGGAGTTCCAGGTATGCAGTGGCTTAGTCCTGGTCTCCAATAAGAGGTTCTCTGACCTCTGAGGAAGATAGCACTCTCAAGCCCGAGGTAACCTCTGATGCTTCCTTGCATCCCCGACCGCCCTGATTGTGATTTCAATTCTTTAAATGCTTTTCTTATTTTAAATTTTTTGGCTTACCCTCCTTCCTACTTACCTGAGCCACATTGGTTTTAATTAGTTTATTTTATATTTGTTTCACAGTGGTATATACTGAGAAGTGTAGATTTGGAATATTTGTTTGAAGATATTACATTTATCTTCAGCGTTTTTTCACAAATTTTATGCCCATTAATGAGTTGAAAGGCTGCACATATCTTATTGAAATTGGCATTTTAAAAATTATATATTTTAGTATTCCCATTATGCTGGGAGCACATATTTAAGGCTGAGAGGCTGGGAGCATGTGATAGGAGATCACATCCTCCCAACTCTGCTGCCTCAGAGGAAGCCATGAAGGCTTCCTTTCTGCTAAGAGACTCTAATAATAATCATACTACAAACTCCAGTCCAACACTCCCAAACAGCGATTGGATGATCGCACACACACAGTGGTGTAGCAAGGAGGGAGGCAGAGGATGCTATCCATCTGTCTAAATCTCAGTGCTCTCATTTGGTTTACAGTATAGGGCTCAATATAAAATTCTAGTTCTTGCATTCAAATCTCTACATAATGCTACTCCCACATATCTATCCTCCCTAATACACAAGTATGTCCAGTCTAGCCCCCTATGCTCGGCCAAAGACCTGCGTCTATCCTCTGTTCATACTCCCACCCCTGATGCTCGTATGGTGGCTGCACCATTTCTGCGGAACTCCTTTCCCTTTTATGTTAGACGCTCACCCAGTCTCCACTCCTTCAAAAAAATCAAAATATCAATTAAACTGTTAATGGCTAAAAAAACTCCACACTAAGTCTTCATTGACTACTATTCTACCAATTTACTTCCTTAATCTTTTATGCCACTTTACCCCACTCCCTCTAGCATGTAAGCTCATTGAGCACTGCAGTTTAAACTTAAAGCGGCACTGTCCCCATCTGGGGACTTTGCAGAATTTGCAAAGACCCCCACAGTGACATCGACGCTAGTGGATAGGTAAAAGTGAGATTTACTTTACTTACTTACCTGAACCTGTCCCTCATGGGTGCGGCCATCTTCTTCCGGCAGGTTCTCTTTAGCGCCAGGAGCCGACATCACTGATGATGATATATATATATATATATATATATATATATATATATATAAATAATCTATATGTATATTATATATATTTAAATATACATGTAAACAAACAATATTTGTGGTCGGAAACATATTAGTAATATACGTAAATCGGGTTAATACAAAGTTGGTTAGGGTGTGCCTGTACTAAAAGAGGGCACACCAAGAGTAAAAGGTGTTAATAAAAAGGTATTAAAATAAAGCAAATGGGGTGAGGTGGGTGGGATCACCTGAACGAGAACGGCCCAGGTAAGAGGGTAGTGGGAGTTTTTATAGCATAATATAGATTCAAACTCCTCCCACAAATACAGGCATATGGCATTAAAACTTGTGTTCGGAAACATATTAGTAATATACGTTGTGGTGTATCACCAAATTAATATATATATATTACACAAGGTTCGTCTACATTAAAAGGTATTTATTAAAAGGCAACAACACAATACTATAAATCTATCACAAACACACAGCCCAGACCCACGGAGCAACAACCCTTTTTAAATCTATCTATATAGTAACCCCTTCCCCACACGCTTGATCTCACCCACGGTTAGGCCTTCACATCTAGTAATGGCTCACTGCTGCAAGCTCAACATCACATCCACCAAGGAAGAAAAGGAAGCAACAGAGAGTAACATGGTTCACCATGCTAGCACATGGCGTCTGCACATCTGCTCTGCAGTACAGCCAAGAAGGAACAGAGAGGAATGGAGAAAGGGGGAAGTGGTTATCTCTCTCCTGACTTGTAAAGGTATTGTATTACACAATTACCATTTCAAAGGGTAAAGCTTATCCCATTGTAGCTTGGTCACATGACCCCTGGTCACCATATTAGTTTGATGACAGAATGTCACCACATTCCCTCACTTTTTCTTCTCTTATGTTGAGCACATTTAAAAATAATAATATATCCCTCTTATCTATCTAAACTATGAGATCTGAAGTAGGAAAGGGGAGCACAGGAATTATAGTGAGTGATATAAGCAAGGTGAAAGAAAAGTCAAATAGGGGTTGCATCACCCCACATTCCCCCACTTTTTCTTATTCTATGTTGCTCCATTATCTAGTTATCCCTCTAGTACAAGAGAACCTAGTGGGAGCAAAAACCTGATATACAGGAGAAATTCAACCCACCGTCCCTCCGGAATAGTTCCCTCAGCGACATAAGTTCTCCTGTACTTTCCTATGGCTGTCAATTCACATATTATACAAAGTGTCACAAAAAAACAGAACTTATAGAATTTAGGTGAGAGTGTGCAATGTAAAACTTTATTGAAGAATGTATGAGAGAGCGAGAGAGCGAGAGAGAGAGAAACAAAAAAGAAAGAAACAAACAAACAAAAAATCACCCTTTTCAAGTTTCTTCCTCATCTATTTAATTGCCACACAAAAGTATACTAGTGGCAAAGTTTGTAGGACTGGATGTGATATTTGCAGAATTCCATACTCTCAATCCAGTTCCGACTCCTCCCAGTAGAGCTGTAAATTGTCCCATTTTGCCTGACACCCTGCTTTGCCTAAAACACTGTCGCCGTTGTTCCGGACACCTTGGAGGAATAGAAGGATTATTAAAATATAGACTGTAAACTTCTCCCTTATTTGGAGTATCTTCTGGCCGTATTGCCTGTCTCCCATCCCTACTGTGATACAGAGTATACTTATCCATCCTGTAACAAGGATCCACTACGATCTTCTGTTGACACACATCATCATCCTAATACAGCTTTGCCTTGCTCCGTGGGAACACTAGATCTCATCATTAGAAAGGAATAGCTAAATGGGAGACTGGAAGACTGAGAGAAAGAACAAAACAAAAGAAAAACAAACATACATACGGATGTAGAGAGCAACACAAAATTATGTGTGTTATTGATTGCTGGGACCCCCCAATTGGTCAATCTTTTCCTCCTCTCTCAACTGTCCCCTCAGCGCTTTCACGTCTGCCTCCAATCTTTCAGTCTGTCTCTTTAGGTCCCAGTAGTCTCTATTCCCTTCTTTATTCCTCCAATTATCCCAATTCCGTCTATTGGTCTGACGCTCATCCCATCTATGGTTCCTTCTCCAATTATTCTCCCAATAACTGTTCCTGTTGTTTCTCTGTTTTTCTCCCCAATTGTGATTTTCCCAGTTAATATCTGTCCTTTTTAGCCTCTCCCAGGTATTTTTATTATTCCAATTATTATTGATTACCTTAGGCCCCTCCCATCTATTCCTCCAATTATCTCCCATTACATTCCTATGGTCCCTCTGTGGATCTCTCCATCTTTTGTCAAAGTCCTGTTTTGGTCTCCAGTTCTCATTATCCCTCTTGTTCTGGGGTACACCCCACCTCTGGCTTCTCCATTTACCATCTATATCTCTACCAGAGTCGACCTTGAATGTTCTTATGGCTGAGACAGAGAAGGCCTGTTCTGAGGAAGGATGCTTGATCCACCAATTGTCAGCTCTAGTTAGTACCATTTCTAAGTCTGCTGGTGTTGGATCAAAAAGCCTCACAAATTCTTGACACTCGCAGGGAAGGGCTTCCATTACTTTAGTAATATGTTGTGGTGAGCCCAAGACCAGAGGCTGTTGAGGTTGGCGTAGCGTATACCAGAACAATATCCTTTGAGCTACCTCTCTAGGACCATCTGCTGGCCTCATCATAATATTAACTATTTCTTTCTCTATGCTGAGTAGATAGAAAATTGTTGCAGCAATTCTTCCTGCCTGGTCAGACACACTGTTATTAAATCAAAATAGTCTGCTAGCCAAAGGACCCATAGCATATTCTAACAGTTCTGTCCATTCTTCTAAGTTAAGACCTCCTTTTTTTGCTCTATTTGCTCCCCTCATAAACCAATGTGTAAAGGTGTCAGTTGGCATACTTCCCCACCATTTCTGGAAATTTTCTTTGTCTGTGATTGACATAGTCCTTGTCTGTCTAGAGAAGCTAGTAGGCATTTCTCTTACATTAAAATGTTCCGTTATTATTATAGGAGCTTGTGGGACACAATTAACAATTGTCACATTTCCCTTGTGTTTTGTTCCCAGCACTGGTTCTTTACTTTCAGATATAAAATAAGACTGGTCTGGGCATACTCTAGGAATCTCCTTATCCCATTTATTTGTGTTTTCTTTAATTTTCATTTTATATTCCATGACTAGGTCTTGGAGTTCAGTGATCTTAGCACTATATGCATCTCTCTGTTGTTCTATTTCTCTTAACTCCTTTTCTAGTTCCCCAACAATTGTAGTTGTTCTCAAAGCTGCAATTTTTAAACAATCCCTTTTGTCCATTGCTTCCTCCATTTTATTTGTTGTTTCCAAATTATGCTGCCGTAATTCTACAACTATGTCTATTAGGCCTCCTATTGTGGCTACAACAGCTTGTGTGACCAAACTTTTTCTTTTCTTTGTTCTATACTTTGTTATTTACAATTTGTGTTAGAACATCCATTAATCTCTCCTCTTTTTCACTGTCTGGGTTTGCTGGCTCTGGAAGCTCATATGGACCATCATGTTTTTGAATATGTTTCCTAAAGTACTCATGCACTTCTGTGGAAAAGTATTTGGCCCCTTGAAAAGACATTCCTACTCTTTTAGTCACCCAAGTAAGAATCCAAATCAATTTGCGACTAAAGTAGCACGATTCTGAGTAGCCAACAATAGTTGATGACTATTCAGTAGGTCAGGTGTAATATGTAGAAAAATAGACTAGTACCCACAATGCAAATTATACTTACCTTAGTATGGTGAAGGTAATACTTGCTAATTAACTTCAACACCAGTAGTGCCTATTAAAATATAATAGCAAGGCCTGCAGGGTAGGAGATATACAAGACACCCAAAAAGTATAAGGTATGGAAGCCTATAGTGTATTCAAATGCAGGGCTAGGCCTGTACTCTGATAGTCAAAGCACAACAAAACTCAACTCAGATATTTGAAACACACAAAAACAAACTGTATGATACCTTTGTTTTATGCAGCAAAATAAGCTAGTACAATATAAAGGATTAAAGAAGAAAAAAAAAAATTATATATATATATATATATATATAAATAAATAATTTTTTTTTTTTAATAATAGTAATATATTCAAAATTGTGGCCTGGTGCCCAAGCTTGTATATTAAAATGGAGGTTTGCACTAGGATACAAAAGAATCAAATTAGCATTCAAATACAAAAAGAAGCCGCATGGAAGCCTACTATAGTGTATTCAAATGCAGGGCTAGGCCTGTACTCTGATAGTCAAAGCACAACAAAACTCAACTCAGATATTTGAAACACACAAAAAAACTAATATATTCAAAATTGAGGCCAGATGCCCAAGCTTGTATATTAAAATGGAGGCCCAAACTAGACTCCACACACAATCAGCCCTTGATTTCCCATGCAGAGGATAATTAAACAAAGTACTTTTTTTTTTTTCAAAAATTAAATCTGACTATTACTGTGTTATTACCTCATAAATAACCTTTGTAGGTGGTCGCCAAATGTGGTGTATCACCAAATTAATAAACATATATATTACACAAGGTTCGTCTACATTAAAAAGGTATTTATTAAAAGGCAACAACACAATACTATAAATCTATCACAAACACACAGCCCAGACCCACGGAGCAACAACCCTTTTTAAATCTATCTATATAGTAACCCCTTCCCCACACGCTTGATCTCACCCACGGTTAGGCCTTCACATCTAGTAATGGCTCACTGCTGCAAGCTCAACATCACATCCACCAAGGAAGAAAAGGAAGCAACAGAGAGTAACATGGTTCACCATGCTAGCACATGGCGTCTGCACATCTGCTCTGCAGTACAGCCAAGAAGGAACAGAGAGGAATGGAGAAAGGGGGAAGTGGTTATCTCTCTCCTGACTTGTAAAGGTATTGTATTACACAATTACCATTTCAAAGGGTAAAGCTTATCCCATTGTAGCTTGGTCACATGACCCCTGGTCACCATATTAGTTTGATGACAGAATGTCACCACATACGTAAATCGGGTTAATACAAAGTTGGTTGGGGTGTGCTGTAACCAACGTACGGGTAGGCCTGTAATAAAAAAGAGGGCAAAAAGTTATCAAAGAAGAACACACACTTTTTTTTTCCATAATTATTTTTTATTAGTTTTCCATATAGAAACAATTTGACATTACTGTACATAATTAATACATCGTTCAGAGCATATCCTAGAGAGCGTGTCAAAACATAACATACAGGAGATATATCAAACCAATAGTAAGCGCCACATTCCTAAAGCTATACACTCTGAAAATAGAAAATACAAAGACACTTATATTACGACATACACAGACAAGACAAAACAAAACCAGACATAATGGCCGAATTTTTTTTCCAGATTTCACACTACAAAGGGGGAGTCGTGGAGATAATACAAAAAAACTAAAGGTGTACCTATCATTCAATTTGAGGAAGAGCAAAGAGGGACAAAAGAACTACCGCTACCCAACCATACTCATCTATTACAAAATCTCCATTGAGCTTAACCACGAAGACAACACATCATCTGGAACCTTAATCATACCTCTGTCATGTTTTTTCTTTAACAAATGCCAAACAAAAAAAATAAGAACCACTCACTTTTTATTTTGAGGTAGTTTCAGCACAGCAAACTGGTGTGGCAGCAAAGCAGAGAGATAAACTGACAGTCCTTGAAAATAGAAGTTTAGGTGATGTGTCCAGGGTTAGTCCATAAGCAATGTTCTTTATCCAGTCCGAGGTCGTTCAATAGGAGTTTAAGCAGTATTGAAGGAAATTCCAAAAGCAGAGTCAAGGCCAGTCCGAATTAGTTAACCAGGTAATCCAAGATATAGGGGTATGAAGAGTAGATTCAGAAGGGGTCCAGTGATGGAACACACAGTCTCTCTAGGAGTGATCCAAATGATTAGGAAGGAAGTTGATGCAATCAGTCAGATTAACACATTAATTGCCCTGAGGTGTTGGAGATTGGCGTTTAAATAACCAAAGGGGTGTGTACTTCCATGCAGTCTTAAAGGGCCAGTAATAAACGAATAAAATTCCTGACAATCTCTTTCCATTCTTAATTAAAATTTAAGCTGCTCCTTAACCAAGACATAAAGTCTTGGAGTAATATCTAGTTTCCAATTTCTAGCTATCATAATTTTTGCAGCTAATAATAAGTGAGTAAACAAAGGAGTATGATTCCCAAAAGTAAGCTTAACATTAAGCTGCAAGAGAAATAGGTCAGGACCAAAAAGAAAAGGTTTCCCAGTAAGTGTTTGAATTTTACCCCTAATCATGTTCCAGAACAACTGAATAGGAGGACAATCCCACCAGACATGTAGAAAATTGACCCTTTGGTCCACACATCTCCAACATCTATGTTCTTGATTTGGATAGGTTTTAGACAGTCTGTGTGGAACCAAATATCACATATTTAAAAGCTTATAATGACACTCCAATAAATTGAGACAATGAACGTTTTTATATACCACATTCCAGGAATGTCTCCATTCATGACAGTTAATTTGAGCATTTAAGACTGTATCCCACTTTTTAAGAATGGGCTTCATATGTATGTCTGGACCCTAATTAACCAATTGCAAACAAACAGCAACTATCCCAATTGGGGTAGCATTTCTCAATAGCTCCTCCAAAATATTAATTTATTTGATTTTCCATCTACCAGGTGCCTACTCAAGAAGCCCTTTATTATTAGATAATTAAAAACTTCTTTATTATCTAACTTATTTTCAGCACACAACCGATTTATCAAAGTTTAATTTATAACCCGGAAAGAATAGAGAATTCCTCCATCAAAGATGTCAGTTCCCTCATGGAATGCATTGGGTCACTAAGTGTGAGTACCATGTCATCTGCATACATAATCAACTTAACACAGTCATCTATAGCTTGCAACCCTTTAATTTGATCGTTAGCTCTTATTGCTACTGCCAGAGGTTCAATGGCAATTAAGTATAAAAGTGGTGAAGGCGGGCATTCCTGTCTGGTCCCATTTTTTAATTGGAACCACTCAGAGGAAAACACGCTACCAACCACCTTTGCTGTTGGGGAAGTATATAAAGCCATTATAGATACTTTAATATCTCCATTTATGCCAAACGCCTCTAGAGCTACGTCTAAAAAATCCCACCTGACCCTGTCAAAGGCCTTCTCGGCATCTAGCGACAGGGCCAGGAGGGGCAAGCTCTTTTTGTGTTCCAGATCCACAATATACACTAGTCTCCTTATGTTGTACATTGGAGACCTACTTGACACAAATCCAGTTTGATCCCCATGTATGATTGTAGATATAATATCGCTCAATCTTGCAGCAATTATTGCTGAATATAGTTTAATATCAATGTTTAATAATGAAATGGGCCTATAATTTGCAAGATATTCTGGGTTCTTATTTTGCTTAGGGATAGGTACTATATGCTTTTAACATTTCATGTGGAATAATACCTGTTAACATAATGTGATTAAACAAATCAAGCAGAGCTCCGATTATGTTCTCCTTCAATGGTTTAAAAAAGACATTACTAAAGCCATCCGGTCCCAGAGATTTATTTGCTTTAAGTTTTTTAATGGCGGTATTAACCTCAATTTGGGAAATAGGCTTATTCAATTGATTTAATTGGTCTTTAGAGACCTTAGGAACCTTATATTTGGTGAAAAATTGTGACATATCTATGGGATGATCCCGCTCTGGTAAATTATTTAAGTTAGAGTAAAACTCTTGAAATGCCCGACCTATTTCTGATGGAGCAAGTATGGTTTTATTTTCTTGCATTATTTTAGAAATGACTTTCTTCGATTTTTCGGACTTTAATCTACTACTAAGTAATTGGTCTGCCTTGTTCCCTTTATAATACCATGTCCGTTTTAAATTCTCTAGGCAGAAATTAGCTTTTTGAATCAGCCTGTCGTTAATTTTTCTTTAACAATCTTAAGTTTATCAGAAAATTGAATTGACAGGTCAGCTTTTTAAATTTTCTCTAATCGATCCAACTCTATATACAATATTCGGCTAGGTTCATCGAGTTTCTTTTTCCCCCCCCTGATAACCTAATTTAATTAAATATCCTCTAACTGTACATTTAAAAGCAGATCATGGGAGAGGAAATATCATTACTAGCATTCTCTTTAATCAGACTTAAGTTTGACGTATTACGTTGAAGTCGTTCATTCAAACGCTAGTTGGATCTGTCTTTGGTAAAATCCTCTTTAATTTGCATTATAAGCGCATTGTGGTCTGACCAAGGGATATTAATAATAAAGATTTTCTTTACTCGTTTCGTTGTACCTGCTTCGGTTAAAAAAAAAAAGTCTAATCTTGAATAGACTTGATGAACACCGGAAAAGCAAGTATAATCCCTTTCTTGGGGATGCCATATCCACCATAGATCGTACATACCGCTCCTCCTCAA
>OW240914.1:250188545-250202331 GCA_933207985.1 Pelobates cultripes
GTCCTAGGGATCCCTGATACACACTGACACATAATAGAATAGGGACTGTTCCTCCCACATAGGGTCACTTGGCAGATATGGATTGACACCTGTCCTAAGGATCCCTGATACACACTGACACAGAGCAGAATAGGGACTGTTCCTCCTACATAGGGTCACTTGGCAGATATGGATTGACACCTGTCCTCAGAGATCCTGATACACACTGACACAAAGCAGAATGGAGACTGTTCCCCCTACATAGGGTCACTTGGCAGATATGGATTGACACCTGTCCTCAGAGACCATGATACACACCGACACAGAGCAGAATAGAGACTGTTCCCCCTACATAGGGTCACTTGGCAGATATGGATTGACACCTGTCCTAGGGATCCCTGATACACACTGACACAGAGCAGAATAGGGACTGTTCCTCCTACATAGGGTCACTTGGCAGATATGGATTGACACCTGTCCTAAGGATCCCTGATACACACGGACACAGAGCAGAATAGGGACTGTTCCTCCTACATAGGGTCACTTGGCAAATATGGATTGACACCTGTCCTAAGGATCCCTGATACACACTGACACAGAGCAGAATAGGGACTGTTCCCCCTACATCGGGTCACTTGGCAGATATGGATTGACACCTGTCCTAAGGTTCCCTGATACACACTGACACAGAGCAGAATAGGGACTGTTCCTCCTACATAGGGTCACTTGGTAGATATGGATTGACACCTGTCCTCAGAGCCCCTGATACACACTGACACAGAGCAGAATAGAGACTGTTCCTCCTACATAGGGTCACTTGGCAGATATGGATTGACACCCGTCCTCAGAGATCATGATACACACTGACACAGAGCAGAATAGAGACTGTTCCCCCTACATAGGGTCACTTGGCAGATATGGATTGACACCTGTCCTCAGAGCCCCTGATACACACTGACACAGAGCAGAATAGGGAATATTCACTAAATGCCAAACATTGTTATACAGGGGAATATTCAGTAAATAAGGATAAGGGGGGACCTACTGTCCTCCCCCCCGGCCCCCACCCCTGCACGGTGGGTGGGGGCCATAAAAATAATGAGGGGGGACCTACTGTATGATGTTGTATCGACCAGGTAGTGAAAGGGTTACGCCCGCTTCACAGTGACAGACCAAACTCCCCGTTTAACGCACCGCAAACAACCGCAAACAGTCCATTTGCACAACCGCAAACTCCCCATTTGCACAAGGTTGGATACCAAGCTAGCCATGTCCCGCTCCTTGTCCTCACTGATGTCATTGAAGGTCTCTTCCTCCACCCAGCCACGTACAACACCAAGGGTCCCCGAAAGGTGACAACAAGCCCCCTGGGACGCCTGCTGTGTTTGGTCTTCCACCTACTCAAAGCCACCTTCCTCCTCTGACTCCTCTTCTTCAGACTCCTCTCTCTGCATTATTATAAAGTAAGTTAAGTAGTATTATTCTTATCAGTTTAATCCCTGTTATGTGCCTTTTTTTTGGTTTGGTTTTTGAAACCACAGTGCAGCACCAGAGGCCCGAAAAATTAGGCATGTACACATGCCTGAAAAATTAGGTATTGTTGCAGCCGCTGCTGTAGCCACGGCCAGAAGAATTGATGTTTGTTTCCCAGGCAGAAAGTGCCCTAAAACAGTGTTCCCCAACCCCCGGGCCGCGGACCGGTACGTGGATCAAACGTTTACCGGTCCACGGCGATAAAAAGGTTGGGGAGCACTGCCCTAAAACATTGCGGCTTGAACCCTAGTTGGTGGCGGATGAGTCACGCAAGTCAACTGGCATTCAGAGCTAAAATACAGCAGCATGTGGACCATTTTTAGCCCAAGGCAGCTCATCTCATCAAGCCTTTTTTAGTCGGATGTATCGCCCACTATCAGTCCCGTCGGGATCCATCCCTCATTCATCTTAATAAAGGTGAGGTAATCTAGACTTTTTTGACCTAGGCGACTTCTCTTCTCAGTGACAATACCTCCTGCTGCACTGAAGGTCCTTTCTGACAGGACACTTGAAGCGGGGTAGGCCAGAAGTTCTATTGCAAATTGGGATAGCTCAGGCCACAGGTCAAGCCTGCACACCCAGTAGTGAAGGGGTTCATCGCTCCTCAGAGTGTCGATATCTGCAGTTAAGGCGAGGTAGTCTGCTACCTGTCGGTCGAGTCGTTCTCTGAGGGTGGATCCCGAAGGGCTGTGGCGATTCGTAGGACTTAAAAAGCTTTGCATGTCCTCCATCAACAACACGTCTGTAAAGCGTCCTATCCTTGCCGGCGTGGTCGTGGGTGGAGGAGGATTACTTTCAACTCTTCCCCTGTTAGATTCCCGTTGTGCTGTGACATCACCCTTATACGCTGTGTAAAGCATACTTTTTAATTTATTTTGCAAATGCTGCATCCTTTCCGACTTGTTGTAATTTGGTAACATTTCAGCCACTTTCTGCTTATACCGGGGTCTAGTAGCGTGGACACCCAGTACAGGTCGTTCTCCTTCAGCCTTTTTATACGAGGGTCCCTCAACAGGCACGACAGCATGAAAGACCCCATTTGCACAAGGTTGGATGCCGAGCTACTCATTTCCCGTTCCTCCTCCTCAGTGATCTCACTGAAGGTATGTTCTTCCCCCCAGCCACGTACAACACCATGGGTACCAGATAGGTGACAACGAGCACCTTGGGATGCCTGTTGTGGTTGGTCTTCCTCCTCCTCCTCAAAGCCTCATTCCTCCTCTGACTCCTCTTCCTCACAATCCTCTTCCAGCGTTGCCGCAGGTCCAGCAAGCGATGCTGATAAGGCTGGTTCTGGTGGTGATGGTGACCACAACTCTTCCTCTTCACACTCATCTACGGCCTGATCCAGCACTCTTCGCAGGGCACGCTCCAGGAAGAAAACAAATGGTATGATGTCGCTGATGGTGCCTTCGGTGCGACTGACTAGGTTTGTCACCTCCTCAAAAGAAAGCATGAGCCTACAGGCATTGCGCATGAGCGTCCAGTAACGTGGCAAAAAAATTCCCAGTTCCCCAGAGGCTGTCCTAGCACCCCGGTCATACAAATATTCATTAATGGCTTTTTCTTGTTGGAGCAGGTGGTCGAACATTAGTAGTGTTGAATTCCAACGTATCGGGCTGTCGCAAATCAAGCGCCTCACTGGCATGTTGTTTCGCCGCTGGATATCGGCAAAGTGTGCCATGGCCGTGTAGGAACGCCTGAAATGGCCACACACCTTCCTGGCCTGCTTCAGGACGTCCTGTAAGCCTGTGTACTTATGCACAAAGCGTTGTACGATCAGATTACACACATGTGCCATGCACGGCACATGTGACAACTTGCCCAACTTCAATGCCGCTAACAAATTTGTTCCGTTGTCACAAACCACTTTGCCGATATCCAGTCGCTGCGGAGTCAGCCACTTTTCCACCTGTGCGTTCAGGGCGGACAGGAGTGCTTGTCCGGTGTGACTCTCTGCTTTCAAGCAAGTCAAACCCAAGACGGCGTGACACTGCCGTATCCGGGATGTGGAATAGTACCTGGGGAGCTGGGGGTGTGCCGTTGATGTGGAGCAAGACGCAGCAGCAGAAGAGGACTCAGCCGAGGAGGTTATGGAAGAGGATGGAGTAGGAGGAGTAGAGGAGGTGGCAGCAGGCCTGCCTGCAAGTCGTGGCGGTGTCACCAACTCCTCTGCAGAGCCACGCATTCCATGCTTGGCAGCCGCCAGCAGGTTTAGCCAATGCGCAGTGTAGGTGATATACCTGCCCTGACCATGCTTTGCAGACCAGGTTTCAGTGGTCAGATGGACCCTTGCCCCAACACTGTGTGCCAGACATGCCATTACTTCCTTTTGCACAATCGAGTACAGGTTGGGGATTGCCTTTTGTGAAAAGAAATTTCGTCCGGGTACCTTCCACTGCGGTGTTCCAATAGCTACAAATGTTTTGAACGCCTCAGACTCCACCAGCTTGTATGGTAAAAGCTGGCGGGCTAATAGTACAGATGGTTGAGAGGGGGCAAGGAGGACAGCAGTGGTTGACGTGGCTGAAGATGCGGGACCAGGAGGAGGATGGCGGCTTTGAGTTTGTGTGCTGCTTGTACTCATGTGTTGATCCCATAGGCGTTTGTGATGTGCGATCATGTGCCTACGCAAAGCAGTTGTACCTAGGTGGGTGTTAGACTTCCCATGCCTCAGTTTCTTTTGGCACAGGTTGTAAATGGCATCGCTGTTGTCAGAGGCAGACACACAAAAAAAATGCCACACTGCTGAGCTCTGCAATGACGGCATTCTGGTGGTGGACACAGCATGCGTTGATTGGCGTGCTGTCGGGCTGACCCCGGGTGTCGATGCATGCTGTCTGACTGTGCCACTAGCTCCTTGCGACGACCTCCCCCTGCTTCCAACTCGCCTCCTCCTCCTCCCTGTCTCCCCATCTGAACTTTCGCCCTGTTCTTCTTCTTGACGAGCGGGCACCCACGTGACATCCATGGACGCATCGTCATCATCAACCGCTTCACTTGTATCTGACAACTCAGCAAAGGAAGCAGCAGCTGGTACAACATCATCATCATCATCACACCGTACATGTGTAATGCTGTCTGATTGAGACATATCCCTGTTATCTACATTCTCTGTCAATAATGGTTGCGCATCACTCATTTCTTCAAACGGATGTGTAAATAACTCCTCTGACATACCAAGTGAAGCGGCTGTGGTGCTAGTGTTGGTGGTGGCGGCAGGCGGGTGAGTGGTATCTTGAGAGGTGCCCGAAGCTAAGCTGTAGGAGAATGTTGCGTCAAGGTTCCGAGTGGAAGCTGTAGAAGATTGGGTGTCCTGTGTTAGCCATTCAACTATGTCCTCAGAACTTTTCAAGTTCAGGGTACCTGGCCTCTGAAAACTGGGCATTATTCTAGGGCAAAAGGGAATCACAGCACCACGACCACGACTGCCCCTGCGGGGTGGCCTGCCTCTGCCTGTCATTTTTTTTTCGATAAGTGGTACTATGCGTGCAAGCTACTGTGACACCAGATATGAGTGGCACTGTGAACTGGCAGAGGCTGGCAGAGTACACCCTGTAGGGCTGACACAACCGCTTTGAGAAAACTAACTGCTATTCAATCTATAACAGTGAAAAAAGTTTTTTGTTTTTAAATGCAAGCTATTGTGACACCAGTGAGTGAGTGGTGGCACTGGGCACAGTATCCACTGTGAGCCTGGCACACCCGCTTTGAGACAACTAACTGCTATTCAATCTATAACAGTGAAAAAAGTTTTTTGTTTTTAAATGCAAGCTTTTGTGACACCAGTGAGTGAGTGGTGGCACTGGGCACAGTATCCACTGTGAGCCTGACACACCCGCTTTGAGAAAACTAACTGCTATTCAATTTATAACAGTGAAAAAAGTTTTTTGTTTTTAAATGCAAGCTATTGTGACACCAGTGAGTGAGTGGTGGCACTGGGCACAGTATCCACTGTGAGCCCGACACACCCGCTTTGAGAAAACTAACTGCTATTCAATCTATAACAGTGAAAAAAGTTTTTTGGTTTTAAATGCACGCTATTGTGACACCAGATATGAGTGGCAAAGTACACGGGCAGAGGTCTGCAGAGCACACGCTGAAGGAGGCCTGACACCCGCTTTAAGGACACTGACTGCTGTTAGCTTACACTGAAAAACTTTTTTTCTTTGTAAAAGCACGCTATAGAGACACCAGATATGAGTGGCAAAGTACACGGGCAGAGGTCTGCAGAGCACACGCTGAAGGAGGCCTGACACCCGCTTTAAGGACACTGACTGCTATTAGCTTACACTGAAAAACTTTTTTTTCTTTGTAAAAGCACGCTATAGAGACACCAGATATGAGTGGCAAAGTACACGGGCAAAGGTCTGCAGAGCACACGCTGAAGGAGGCCTGACACCCAGACGCTTGCAGACAACTAACTGCTATTCAATCTATTACAGTGAAAAAAATTTTTTTTCTTTTTAAATGTCAAGCTTAAGCTATTGTGACACCAGATATGAGTCGTGGCACTGGGCAAATGGGCACAGTATCCACTGTGAGCCTGACACACCAGCTTTAAGGACACTGACTGCTATTCAATCTATAACAGTGAAAAAAGTTTTTTGTTTTTAAATGCAAGCTATTGTGACACCAGTGAGTGAGTGGTGGCACTGGGCACAGTATCCACTGTGAGCCTGACACACCAGCTTTGAGACAACTAACTGCTATTCAATCTATAACAGTGAAAAAAGTTTTTTGTTTTTAAATGCAAGCTATTGTGATACCAGATATGAGTGGTGGCACTGACTGGGCAAATGGGCACAGTATCCACTGTGAGCCTGACACAGAAGCTGGCAGCAGTGTCAGACAACTAACTGCTATTCAATCTATAACAGTGAAAAAAGTTTTCCTGGCACGAGTATGTTTTCCTGGCACTATAGTGGTCCTTTAATGTAGTTGTTCTGGTGTCTATAGCCTGTCCCTGTATGCCTTATAATGTAAACACGGCGGCACTGCAGCACTGGCGTTCGTTAACATTTCAGATCATATGGGTGGAGCATTGTGATGTCACATGGGGGGGTGGAGGGGGGGGCGGCAAACTTTACTTTTGCCTAGGGCGGCAAAAATCCTTGCACCGGCCCTGGTGGTGGCACTGACTGGGCAAATGGGCACAGTATCCACTGTGAGCCTGACACAGAAGCTGGCAGCAGTGGCAGACAACTAACTCTATTCAATCTATAACAGTGAAAAAAGATTTTTGTTTTTAAATGCAAGCTATTGTGACACCAGATATGAGTGGTGGCACTGACTGGGCAAATGGGCACAGTATCCACTGTGAGCCTGACACAGAAGCTGGCAGCAGTGGCAGACAACTAACTGCAATTACATTACACAGAAAAAAAAAGCAGACTGATGTTCTAGCCCTAAAAAGGGCTTTTTGGGGGTGCTGTCCTTACAGCAGAGATCAGATGAGTCCTTCAGGACTGTAGTGGACACTGTATACCCTAACCTAGCTATGCATTTCCCTATCTAATCAACAGCAGCTACACTTTCCCTCCTCTCCCTAAGCATGCAGCTTGAGAATGAATCTAAAATGGATGCTGTCCAGTAGGTGGAAGGGTCTGCTAGGGAGGGTGTGCTGCTAATTGGCTGGAATGTGTCTGCTGACTGTGAGGTACAGGGTCAAAGTTTACTCAATGATGACGAATAGGGGGCAGATCGAACCGTGCATGTGTTCGCCGTCCGCGGCGGATGCGAACACGCTATGTTCGCCAGGAACTGTTCACCAGCGAACCGTTCGGTGCATCACTACCGACCACATTTTAACCTAAAAATGAATTTCCTAAACAGATGCTCTACATTTATTGCACTTAATCTTAAAGAACTTTAAGTGCATATCTTTAACAACTTTTATAAAATACCTTTAGTTACCTCAATCTTCTATATGTTTAGTGCTCTTAGATAAAAGTCACGTATTATCATCGTATTCAAGAGTTATCTATTCATATATAGAGAAAGGCCAGGATTAACCCTAGGGTAGTAAAATAAGGTCTGTTTAGTACACTTAAATACCATATATACAGACGCTCACATCAAAACCCCAGTCCCCTCATTGAAATAAGCACCCTTAATAGGTGCTCTACATATTTTAAACATTACATCAAAATAGCTTTAACCTCCATAATAGAGTGACTTTTAGTGCTTAAATCGTCCAAATGTTTAAAAGACTTGAATAACCATCCATCAATTTAGAAGATACGATAATATCTATATATTTCAGTGAACTAATTGTATGTGAGCTTAATGGCCTTTAGCCTTAAAGGATCACTATAGTGTCAGGAAAACAAAGCGGTTTTCCTGACACTATAGTGCCCTGAGGGTGCCCCCACCCTCAGGGTCCCCCTTCCATGGCGCTGAAGGGGTGAAAACAGCAGTTTACCTTAATCCGGCACTAGTGACCTCTCCTCCACGTCCGAAGTCTTCTCCCCCTGTCCGACGTCACTGGAGCCGAATGCGGATGCGCGGCAAGTGCCCCGCGCGCGCATTTAAAGTGTCCATTGGAAAGCATTTCTCAATGCTTTCCTATGGACGCACTGCGCAATGGAGGCGAAATTTGCCTCCAGTGGCTGTCCGGAAGACAGCCACTAGAGGCTGGATTAACCTCAAATGTAGCGGCTACATTTGTTCAGTTTAATATCAGCATTCTCTGAAACTGCTATGTTTACATCTGAAGGGTTAAAACCTGAGGGACATGGCACCAGACCACTTCATTGAGCTGAAGTGGTCTGGGTGACTATAGTGTCCCTTTAAAAGAAGTGATTTTAATACTTAAAATAAACCCTTCTATGTATCTAGTATATTCAATGTCAGTGAAATAACCTTAACCCCTTAAGGACTCAGCCAAATGTACACGTGATCAAAACAAAACGTAAACAAAACCTGGAACTTGCACTATATGGCTGTTCAGGCGTAATTCACCTCTTTCATATTATGTGCACCCACACTTATCATATATAATTTTATTCAGGGGAAACAGGGCTTTCATTTAACATAAAATATTTAGGTATAAAACATAATTTAATATGAATAAAATATGAAAAAAATGGGAGAAAATAAGAATTTGCAAAAAAAAAAATTGTTCTACGTGACATTCTAACTGTGAATGTCATGATACTGTTTGCTTTTACTGCAATAAAACACATATTTGTATTCAGCGATGTTTCACGTGTAAAACAGCACCCCCTATGTACAGGTTTTATGGGGTTTTGAGAAGTTACAGGGTCAAATATAGCATGTTGCATGTTTCAGTTATTTTCACATTGAAATTCGCCAGATTGGTTACGTTGCCTTTGAGACCGTATGGTAGCTCAGGAATGAGAATTACCCCCATGATAGCATACCATTTGCAATAGTAGACAACCCAAGGTATTGCAAATGGGGTTTGCCCAGTCTTTTTTAGTAGCCACTTGGTCACAAACAATGGAAAGATGTCGACGCCTTATTAGGTCAAATAAGATAACTCTCACTTCAAATCCCTTAACCCGCTAGGTCCAAGACACCAATACAGTTATTACCCCTCAAGTGAAAGAAAAAATTACAAACATAGGTATTAAAAATTTTTTTATTTCAAGTACCTGGTATTAAGTACAGTTCACTTTTAGGTTCCACAGCCAACTGTGTCTATCCAGTCACACACTACACCACGGAATAAGACCCTCCATTTACTTTCACGCCCCCCCGGTTACTTCTCCTCAAACACTATGAACAAATAGATCACCCAAGCTCAGGCTATAGATTTTCACAACGAGACCTACATCCATCCTCACACGGAGGTATCATATGCCCCACGTCCCAAATCATAGATAGAATCTCGCACACTCCACATGGGGTGCAGTTATTACCACACTTTCTTATCCCCTCTGTCTTCTAGTCACAACCCAGAGGCCTACACCCTGCCATCGATTCATGGCACAGTCAGGACCAAATCATAGCTAGAGCCTCTTTGCAATTAGCAGGGCCTCACCACCCCAAACCTAGTTAAGTTCTTTGCCTCCTGGCATTTATAAAATAGCAACCTAAGACATATACATACACTACTTTACAGTATCATTTGTAGTTTTAGCATGTCTCACCTGTTGGGTCAAGGAGAGGACTTTTCATTGCTGAGTACACTGGCCAGACCAGCTACACCAACCATAGCCACTGCCATAGGCGAAAACCTAGAGACATCAAGTCCCCATTCTATGAGGTCATGGACTATCCCAAAAATAGTCACTGAACTAAGGTGTAGAGGAATTTCGTATCCAGAAACCGCCATAAAAGCTGAGCTGTATAAGCTGCTCATGACCAACTTAGACAATCCTCTACCAGGGCCTAGCACACAGGCCAACATGGGCGATACTTTAGCCGGGATCCAAACCACCATGTCAGCAATGCTGGCGTCCATCAATAATCTAGATCAGAGAATGGAGAAGCTGGAATCCTCAACCCCAGCCCACACAGTTCTCTCGGCCACCAAAGCCACCGCACAGGGTAATGCCACTATCACGCCACTTGCACAGGGGTCAGAAACGCATATAATTACCCTAGCACACATGGTCCCACCCAATATAAAAAAGGATATTTTAGAGGGTAAGGATGTGAATCTCATGTCACTCCTGATAGCATCCCAGGACAGAATTGACAATAAGACATACAACTATGATGACTTGCCTGTGGTTCTTAAAGCCGAAGACCACAGGTTAGACAAAAAAACTGTCCATCCCAGACTTCGCGCTAGCCTTCGGTCT
Source organism: Pelobates cultripes (assembly GCA_933207985.1). NCBI lineage: Eukaryota > Metazoa > Chordata > Amphibia > Anura > Pelobatidae > Pelobates > Pelobates cultripes. The sequence goes on from OW240914.1 coordinate 250,198,832, forward strand.
CTACGGAGATGTCATTTGCTTCAATTTCCCACAACGCAGAAAGTAATTAGACCTCTACATGCACAGGTTGGTAGACCTGGGAAATAAGTACGGTGGCACTACCTTCTACGACTATCATAAATCTTTCTCGGCTTAAGCAGTTGTTACATTTGTTCAGTTTAATATCAAGATAAATTGGAGCCACAGGGACACAGAATTATTCTCCCGCCACTTTGCTGGGTGAGTGCCACCGGCTTGCGCTAATTGCTCATCTAATTCTCACACTACCAACTTGTGCCCCATCGAACCTAATTCACCCACCACTAGCTACTATACACCAAGCACCAGAACGTTTGAACAAAGAGGTTTAAAGGACAAACTTGGTAGACCGGTGGTTTTTTTGGGGAAGGCACAGGTATGCAACAACTTCAAGGTGGTTGCAGTTTCAGTTTCAGTGTCTGCAGGTTGTTGCATGTCTGTGCTATCTGCAGTAGAGCTCACACCAAGACCATGTGCCCTAATCGTCTCTTTCCCAAGTAATGTCTAACAGAGGTACATGTTGACATGCTAGCCTTTTACCTTGTCAATCACCCATCTTCACACCTAGTTAATGTTCTCATCACGGGTTTCACCGAAGGGTTCCACACGGGGTAAATTGCACTACCCATAGGTACGTTCGAGTGTAACAACCTGCAATCAGCAACATCAGATCCCACCACAGTGGATACACTCCTTCATAATGAAATACAGAAAGGCTTCATGATCTGGCCATTCCATACACCCCCATTCACTTGCTGGCATACCAACCCTATAGGTATTGCTACAGGTAAATACAACAATAAGAAACGGTTGATCATAGACCTGTCGGCTCCCCATTCTCTCGTGACACCTAGCCTGAATGCACTCGTACCATCAGACGAATTCTCCCTGCAGTATGCCACAGGAGACAATGCTATACAGGCGATATTGGAGGCAGGGGAAGCAGCTTGGTTAGGAAAAACGGACATTTTCAATGCCATCAAACTGCTCCCAATACACCAGTCACTGTGGCATCTATATGAAATAAAATGGAAAAGCTTATACTATTTTGCTGTTCGACTAACCTTTGGAGCAAAAAGCAGCCCAAAGTTATTCGATTTGTTTGCTGAAACACTATGCTGGCTTTTGTTAAACATAGGTGGCTGTCCTGACAGTAGAAAAACACGAGACCATCCCACTAAGCATTATGAAAACGTTGGCACTATTTCCAACCCTAGGATTGCCGGTAGCCTTGGATAAAACCTGTCACCAGATTGTCATTTCTGGGTATATGCCTAGACTTAGTCACCATGCAGGCTAGTCTCCCCACAGACAAAGTTCAGAGAATCAGGACAGAAATAGAGTTGTTTCTCAACAAAGGTACAACTAACCGGAAAAACCTATAGTCACTACTTGGTTCTCTGAACTTCTCTGAATTATCCCACAAGTACAGGCTTTTATTTCTAGGCTACTCAGCCTCTAATCCAAACTACCCAATGACCTCAGCATTGTCACTCTAGACCAACATGCTAGGTCAGACTTATCTATGTGGAGACAATTCTTGTCTCAGTGGAATGGTATAAATATGTTCATTCCACCTTGGACAGAGTGTTCCCCAGTGTTATGGACAGACACAGCAGCCCACTTAGGGTACGCAGCTATTTTTGGCGACAGTTGGTTTAGAAGCACATGGCCAGTTGAGACAGCTTTGTTACCTTCATTTAACACCACATCCGCCCTTTTTGAAGTGTGCCCAATAGTGGCAGCTGCGAAAGTTTGGGGTCAACTTTGGAAGGGACAAACCATAAAATGTTACACTGACAATGCAGCTACTTGCGATATAATCAATAAAGGCAGATCCTCCACTTTAACCATCATGAGGTTAGTCAGGAGACTAGTGTGGTTGGCAGCCACTCTACACTTTCACCTCACATGCAAGCACATTCCGGGCCACCACAACACTGCAGCTGATGCCCTGTCTTGCACTAACTTTCAGGTGTTCCGTCAAGAGCATCTCACGGCCGAGACAAACCCATAAAATCCTCCGCTGTTCCACGGCAGAATGCTAGCACAGTCAGCACTCTCTGCAAGCACCAGGCGATCATATTACCGAGCCAGTACTATTTTCAACAGGTTCATCACAGAATACAAAATCAGTAACCTGGGGGCGGGGCCGGGCCGCTGAGCGGAGCGGCAGCAAACTAAACCAGCTCCGGCTAAACACAGCTCAAAAACCCATTTAAACACCCTGAGAACCCGCCAGAAATCGGGAGGCCCACCTGGCATGGGGCCCGACTACACCTGGAACCAAGATGGCCGACGGACGACTCATTCCAACGCAGCAACATGGCTCACAAAGAATACAGGTAGCTGGGACACCTCGGGCCCTGGGGCAGCGGGCCCCGTGGCTGGACACCCCCGAGCGGTAGACCGGTCGAAACGGAGCCGGCCCAGATCTCCGGATTCAGGGGTGGTCCTGGAGACTATGCCCCCACTTCTGCAGCAAGCCCTGTGGCGCTGAGATGCGCGGACACCCGACGGACCGGTGGCCGGGAGGACGCGCCGGCACCAAGTATGAGACCGGAGGCGGGTGAGGCACGACTGGGCTGGAGCTCCAGAGGGGCTCTGCTTGGTATGGGAAGGTGCATGGGGGGGGAGCCCTGCGGACTTACCGGGGGGGGGGCGCTGAACTGCCAACATCTCCGAGGGCCCACAGTGCAGCGGAGCCGGATTGGGGGAGCCGGGGGGACTCGGATGTGTGCAACCTGCCCACCGCACACATAACCCAACACAAGAGCAAATCCCAAGAGAGACCGAGATTCCACACCTCACGGCCTTCCCGTGCCGGGCATTTCACTGCCTTCCCCAGCGAAGGGACTTTTGAATTTACATGAGGGCAATTATTTTTTGGTTCGGATGGAATAATTAGCTCCTGAAAACTACAACTGGAACTTTCACATCGTGCTTTGTAGATGGATGCTTCCCAGTCATCATCCTCATGGAGCTACCGAGTAACCGCATCTGGGGACCCTTGTAACTATTTCAAATGGTCCATAGGTACCGATTACAATGTTTTAGACCACGCAGTAACGATTTAAATATATGTTTGATGCAGACCTTTTTTTTTTTTTTTACTTTTATTTAGTATTACTTATAGATTCTTGTTAAGTTACTCAGCTACCAGTAGCGTATGCGCATATTAAGGCGTAAATCGTACCTACAGCACCCGACATAGGGGCCATGTCTCCAAAGGAGCAGGCGACCAAGTGCACACCTTAATTTGAGCATGATATTATTGTCCATGTTGCTACAGTTGAACAGCAGAACTGCCAGGCTATTATAATCCGTTTTATGTTTTTAGCTGTATTGCCTTTGTACTGTTTGACCACGCACTGACTTTTTTTAAAACTGCATGACCTGTATGCACCAGGCCTCAGATAACTGATAGATCGATCGCTTCAACCTCCGAGACCAAGTTATCTGGTCGCCATGCATCACATTAT
>OW240914.1:250202431-250312729 GCA_933207985.1 Pelobates cultripes
GCACCCAGACACACACTGCACCCACAGACACACACTGCACCCAGACACACACAGCACCCCCAGACACACACAGCACCCCCAGACACACATAGCATCCCCAGACACACACAGCACCCCCCCGACACACACAGCACCCCAGACACACACAGCGCACCCAGACACACACTGCACCCACAGACACACACTGCACCCAGACACACACAGCACCCAGACACACACTGCACCCAGACACACACAGCACCCAGACACACACTGCACCCCCCAGACACAGCACCCCCTAGACACACACAGCACACTCCCACACATATACAGCACACATATATATATATATATATATATATATATATATAAAAATAACCCTCAGTGAGTTAACAGACAAAGAAAATTAGAAACCTAGAATGTGACAGCAGATAAAAACACCCTCACACATAGCACCCCTCTTACATACACACACTGCGCCCCTCACACATACAATAAGTCCAAATATATATATATATATATATACATACACACACACACACACACACACACACACACACACTACAGCACCCCTCACACTGCACCACTACACACATTACGCTCCAGATACACACTAGATCCCTTACTCTATATGCACTCTTTATCCTCTATACACACACACACACACACGGTCCTTTACACAGTAGATCTCCTACACACACACACTACATTCCTTGTCAGCAAACACATACAACATTCTCTAAACACACCCTCTCTGCAACCCCTACACACACTACGTCACCTATACACACACACTTCAGCCCGTATGCACACACTCGCTGCATCCCCTATAAAACTATGCCCCTATACACACACTCTCTACAGCCCCTAGCCACACATATTACACCACAAACACAAATTAAATTGACCTATTTATACAATACCACACCACACTCTACACACACGCAATCCCACAAGCAGGCTCCAAACATATGCACCATGCACTTTCCTGGCCCATTTGTCCTCTGGTATCCCACTTGTGGAGACTCCAGACACAATTTAAAAGCAAACACAGCACAAGCATGTTATTACATTTGCTTGCGCTGCGCAGAACAAATTCAGGGCCTTTTTCTAATGCCAGAGCTCTTCAGCAGGGCTCTGGGCATTGAACCAACATGCTCACTTTGAGAGGGGGCGTGTTGTCATTAGTGATGACAAAACACACACTCTCTGGCCCCGCCCCTTTCTTAGGGGGCCGCTCTGATTGAAAAATGCCCGGGCCTAATTTTTTTCCCAGTCCGGCCCTGTTTATTAGCAATGTTATGCCTAGTGATTTCCTTCTTATTCACTCTTTTTTTATTTTTAACTTAAACTAATAAGTTATGCCTTAGTTAATTAAGCTGGTGGCACTAGCATCTCACAATAAGTCAGTCTGTTAGCCTGAATCAGTACCTCATCTGCCTCACCTTATAACTGACGTGTTGATTGAACCATTGTTGAAACTATTTTATAACATAAAATGTGCAATGTTTAGATATGCCAAACAACTGGCTTTAACTGTTGACCTAAAAACTGGCAATAGCTGTTGTGGCATTGCTTGCCTCTTGTACTCTTTGTGCACGATAAAATAAAGAATAAAAAAATAAAAGTACAAAATACACTATGACTATATATATAAGCTATATAGACATATATTATATAAGTAAAATATATGTCTATGTAGCTTATTTACTTATATATATATATATGTATATATATATATATTTGAAGGCTTGGCCTGTAGTTGTGGGAGGGGCTTGGTTCCCCTTTAAAAGGGCTGCCAATTCACTCCCACCTTACCGTTGCTGGTCTGGCGAGTCTGAAACGTTTTACTTCTGGTTCAGATCACCGTCTTGGATTTTCCTTACCTGTTTCCTTGTGGTCTCCTGGTCCGATGCTTCCCAGGCTCTCCTTCCCGTTCCGCACAGCCCGCTCGTTACTTGCCGACGCAAAAAACGTAAGTCGGGCCCGCCGTAAAGCAACCGCCGTAAATTCCCTTGCTTTACACGGCGGAGACCGTTCGTTTCAAACCAGCGTTCGGTTCTTTTCCTTTCATGCATTATGCCATTCGACTAATTCCCTCATCTACTTGCATGTTTCACTTTTTTCTAAGCTAACGAACGCTATCATTCAGTTATATACATATAACGTCATTCTGTTCGGTTTTCGAATGCCACTTAGGATGCATTTATTCGTATGTTTCAACAACCTACCTAGTTCTTTTAGTAATTACACAAACTCACGAATAAGCAAGAATTCAGCCGGTACTCCATGGGGATTTTGCCCCTACTGGTTACAAACGTTATTACAGTCACTTATATAAATTCTACTAAAGTAAATAGAAATGTTTAAACCTGGATGATGTGTCCTGATTTTCCTGACTTTTCCCACAGATTCATACCAGGGGTTCATACTAGGAATTGTGATTTCTGACCCTTGTATCAATTATATTTACTTCTAGCTTGGTTGGAATTTAATTATACTTTTAAATTTTGAAGGCCAGTGATACATATTAAAATTAGTTAAGTGTGTAATTTACTCTTTTAGGTTATTATACATTGGACGGAAGCTTTTACAAGCAGGGAAGCCGTCATCTTCTTTTCGTTTAAATCTACCCTCTGCAGAGTGTCGGGTAGGTTCTTGTTTTAGGGCCCACAATCTGGCCAAACCATTACAGTCAGATGTTTATATATCAAATCTCATGTCCACAGGTAAACATCTCGATACTCTTACAGTCGCTGGTTAGTTACCTCTACTTTGACAGGTCAGCCTACTCACATATCAGGTACTACGCCAGAACCCATTACTTTCCATGTTCTAAGTGGTACTGGTCCTAGGTTACGTGACTCAATTAGGTAAAAAAAATTCTGGTCTTAATCCGTAGGCTAGTGGTCCCGCGAAACCAACACCCCCATCCTCATACTCGGACGAATACGTCCCTCTGGCCAAATCATAGCTAGCCCTCTCGCATGGTTGCATAGAGAGGGCCTCACCTATCACTCCCATTCTATCTTATGCTTTAAACTGCCACCGAGAGGCCAACACTCCTCCACAACGTTCGGTGGCCTCATACTTTCCCCTCGGGCCCACGTATAGGTAGTGCCTCTCAAGCTGCTTGGCAATTAGTAGGGACTCATTTGTCACTATCATGAAGTGTAATTGTTTCGCCGCTTGGTAGTTAGCTAGCCTTACCAGTACCCACCCAATTCATTACAGAGTGATTGATTAAAGCTACCTTATATTTTTCAGTTATGTCAAATACTCTTGATATCCCTGAGGAACTCTGGCTACCTGGCACGCCCGCTAGGCCTGGTACCCCTGTTCCTGGAACAGACATTACTAGTCCTTCATCACTCAGATCATGGACCATCCCACGTCTCACTGCAGAACTTAGAAGATGCTGCATCCCTTTCCCAGCTACTGCTAGGAAGGCGGAGTTGTTTAGACTTTTAAACACTACCACTGACAACTCTGATGCAGGAGAAGGCCCTAGTGGCACACAATTGCCAGCGTTTCACGCCATGATGACTTCTCTTATGTCATCCATCAGCACAATTAGCGATAGGCTGGATAAATTGGAAGCAAGTGGTGCTTAACAGACCCCTACAACCCAATTGTTGCCAGTCACCCTCTTGCTGACATTATACCTGGTAATTCATTGGAATCCATATCAATAATTGAAGCTATCAATCCTTCGCACATGGTCCCATCTCACCTTAAAAAGGACATTCTGGAAGGCAAGGATGCAAACCTGGTTTCATTGCTTATAGCCTTCCAGGATGTCCTAGAGAATAGGACATTTGCATATGGGGATATATCAGTTGTACTAAGGGCAAGAGACCCGAGGCTGAACAAAAAATTGACCATCCCTGAATTTGTACTAGGTTTTGGGATCTATAGGGATGTTTACTGCTCAGTATACCCGGGGAAAAGAGCAGAGCTGGATGCATACATACACAAGATGGTGGACCTGGGGCACAAATACGGTGGTACCGCTTTTTACGATTACCACCGTTCCTTTTCTGCAAAGGTGGCTGCAGCTCTGGCTCAGTTCAATTTAAGCATTAATTAGAGCAAATTGGACACAGTTATTCTGCAGGCATTTTGCAGGCCCCAGGCCTCCAGCTTGTGCAATTTGTGCATCTACAGCACATCACACAAATTTCTGCCCAAATACAGCAGAAATCGAACAAAACCAAACTACCTCTAACTTTCCAAAATCTGCTAGGGGATTAAAAGACAAACTCGGTAGGGATATTGTATTTCTAGGTAAATCCCAGGTTTGCAATAACTTTAATGCGGGGAATTGTGGTTTCAGCTCTTGTAGGCTGATGCATGTATGTTCCCACTGTTTCAGGGCCCATGCCAAAACTATGTGCCCGAATAAAGCGTTCCCCAAACCGTATCACACGTGTGTGAACATCACATTATTGACCTCGTTATTACAACTACACCCATCACGTCATTTCACTGACTATATTATTACGGGAATGACTGAAGGGTTTCCTACCAGGTTGGTCCATTTACCCTCCGGTACTCTGGAATGCGACAACCTACAATCCACGTTAGACAATCCATAGTTGGTAAACACACTTATCTCGACTGAGGTGAAACAAGGGTTTCTGTTGGGGCCATTCTTTTCCCCACCCTTCACATCTTGGAGAGCCAATCCCATAGGGGTGGTCACAGGGAAGACCTCACTCAAACCCAGACTGATAATTAATTTATCTGCACCACAATCCTCCACTGTCCCCAGCCTTAACTCTCTAATACCTTCCGAAGAATTTTCACTACGCCACTATCGACCATGCCATAGGGGCCATTCTTCAAGCTGGCACAGGAGCATGGCTAAGTAAAATCGACGTGGTAAACACTTTAAAATTACTACCCATGCATCCTTCCCTATGGCATCGACACGGCATTAAATGGCAGGGGATGTATTATTTCTTCACCCGACTAACTTTTGGCTCCAAAAGCAGCCCACGTATTTTTGACACGTTTGCAGAAGCTTTATGTTGATTGTTACTAAATGTGTGCAAGTGCCCTTCGGTTATCCACTATCTGGACGATTTCCTCACGATTGAGAATAACACACTCCCACCCAGTAGTTTGAATCACATGTTGGCTTTGTTTGAATACCTCAATATTCCTGTCTCCCCTCACAAAACTTTGGGTCCAGATACCAACATGCAATTTTTGGGGATCCAACTAGACACGATACACATGCAGGCTAGTCTACCTCAGGACAAGATTGAGCGTACCCTGGCAAGTATTGAACATTACCTGCTACAAGGTCATTGCAATCGCAAAGAACTTCAATCACTGCTTGGGTTGCTCAATTTTTCCATGAGGATCATACCTCAAGGTAGATCATTTATATCCCACCTGCAATCCTTGTTTCCACTATTCACCTCAGACACTTCACGTATGACATTAGATGTACACGCAACCTCAGATTTACGCATGTGTTTTTTTTTCTCACCTCTTGGAACGGGCGAACCATGTTTATAACACCCCCCTCCGACACTTCACCTACACTGTGGACAGATGCCGCAGCTAACACAGGCTTTGCGGCCATCTGGGGTGATCAATGGCTTTGGGGACCTTGGCTGACCGAAGTCAAATCACTACCCAAATTCTCTGATACCTCGGCTTTATTCGAGTTGTACCCGATAGTGGCGGCAGCCATTGCTTGGGGACCATATTGGTCTGGCCATGCGGTCAGGTGCTACTCAGATAATATGGCTACATGCCATATTGTCAATAAAGGCCGATCGGCATCACTGGTCATTATGAGACTACTAAGGCGTCTCACATGGGTAGCGGCCACTTGTCAATTCTTTATAACATGCATACACATTCCGGGGTACACAAACACCTCTGCCGATCACTTGTCTCGGTTTCGTTTCCAAGCTTTCCTCTTGACACTACCCAATGCTTCCCGATGAGTGACACCTGCACCTCTATTCTGAGACATGATAATGGATTAAAGACTTTGTTAGATCACGCACGTCACATTTCTCATCTGGCACTCTCAGTAAACACTAGGAACTCTTATGATAGGGCTTTTCACGTATTCACGAAATTTATCACAGAGTTTCACATCCACGACATGTTTGCGTGAGTAACGATTTTAAGTTTTACTTCTTTTTGCCACATCAACCTTAAACTATCCTTTAATACCATTAAACTGTACCTTACCGGCATCCAGCACCATATGCTTATCCAACAACCTAACACTATGGGATTCTTGACATCATATCAAATAAAAACATTACTTAAAGGCATTAAAAAATTAGATACACATGTTCTCTCACAAAGACTACCCATAGACAACAATATATTCAGGGGAGGGCTGGCAGCCTTAGGCCTGGGGGGCAAAATCAGTCAAGTGGCCCATTGCACCACCAAATCAGTGCAATGGTGCCCACCTTTTCCTGGTTTTATAACGGATATTGATGTTATGCTAATCACTAGCTCTTTGCCATACCCGCTCCTTCACAGCTCTGACTTTCAATGTTGTCAAAGCGCAGGCTGAGAATCTCTGAGCCTGTGCTCTGACTCACTAACTGAGCGTCGGAACCACGAGGGAGAGGCTATAATCTGACTGCACCTACTACTGGTGCGTACCAGTGGACCACCAGCGAATCGTTTAAATTGAATAGGCTGGTGTCCCCAACTTGTGAGCTGTGTTGTCCGCCGGGCGCCTCTGTTGTGATGGCACCCTGCGTGACCGCACAGCGTGCACACCCCAACGGCTGGCCCTGCTGACACACACTGATGTTACTACTTAGAAATCCCTCAATATTAACACAGACATCAGAGTAAACACCAATAAACTGTGGAAACAGAGCTGATCCCCTCAAATTTATAAAGATTTGCTTATTTGTTGTAAGATTAAATCATGCCTCCTCCTCTCTCTCTCTCCCATGCGCTGCTCTGTAAGCTGGGAGGAAGTGAAGAGTAATCACAATCTCCCAGCACAGTGGCACCTGTGGCTGCATGGGGAACAGCTGTATTTCCCGCCCCCCATGTGACATCACAATGCCCCACCTATATGAGCTGCCATACGAACTAACGCCAGTGCTGCCCACAGTGTGTTTACATTAAAAAGCCTGCAGGGACCGGCTATAGACACCAGAACCACTTCATTAAGCTCCAGTCGTTCTGGGAAATATAGTGTCCCTTTAATGTGAGGTAAATTATAGATTAGTGTCACTAATAATATACTGGATTGCCTACTTACAACCAAATGAGGATGATGATGGGCTGCAGTTTGGCTCCACTGGTCTGGTGTAGAACAGGATCTCTGGAGGCTGTTTGCAACTGTGATCACAAAATTCAATGTTCTGAGAGAATTGGAAGCAGCTCCATTTTTTGGGGGCCCCTTACACAGCTCAAGGTCTGGGCCCCAGGGCTTGACGGTGAGTATGCGCACAAGGCCCACTCATAAGTCCACTTATATGTTCCACCCACCCATGAGTTCGCTCACAGGGAGTGGAGTGTGTAGGGGATGTGTTATGTGTTATTATAGAGGATCTAATATGTGTGCTTATGGTATGTAGTGTATAGGGTTACCAGTTTGTGCAGATGATGTAGTGTGTTTGTGTGTAGTGGAAGCAGTGTGTATTTGTGTATAAGGGATGTATTGTGTGTTTCTGGTTGTGTGTAAGGGATGCATTGTGTGAATCTGTGTTTTGTATGCATAAGGGATACAAGGTGTGTGTTTGTAAGTGTGTGCATTGAGTGTGTGTTAGTGATGCATTGTGTTTCTGTGTGTATGTAAGAAAAGCAGTGTGTGTGTGTAAGGGTTTGCACTGTGTGTTTCTGTGTATGTGTGCAAAGGATGCCTTGTCTTTGTGTGTAAGGGTTGCATTGTGTGTGTGTAATGGATGCATTGTGTGTTTCTCTGTGTGTAAGGGAAGCATGTTGTGTTTCTGTGAGTGTAGGGATGCATTGTGTGTTTCTGTGTATGTATAGGGATGCATTGTGTGTGTGTGCGTAGTGTGAAAGAGCTCCCTGTCTTGCCCCCTGTCCTATCTGTCTCCCTTCTAGCTCTCCCCTGCCCCCTTAGTGGTCTCTCCTCTCCCCCACCCTCCCATAGCGGTCTCTTCTCACACTCACCCACCCTCCCTGTGCTCTTCTCATCCACCCTCCATGTGATCTTCTCACCTCCCCCTCCCTGTGTTCTCCTCAACTCCCCCCTTCCTGTGTTCTTCTTACCCCCTCTCCTCCCTGTGTCCTCCTCACCTTCCCCTCCCTGTGTTCTCCTCACCACCCACCCTCCCTGTGTTCTTCTCAATCCCCCTTTCTCCTCATCTCCCCTTCTCCTCACAACCCACCCTCCCTGTGTTCTTCTCAGTCCCCCCTTCTCCTCATCTCCCCTTCTCCTCACTCTTACTCTCCCCCCTCCTCCTTGTGTTTTTCTTACTCCCCCCTTGTTCTTCTTACCCCCCGTTTTTCATACCCCCTTCTTCTTATTATTCCCCCTCCTCCTCCTTCTGTTACTCCCCCCTCCTTCACTTACTCCCCCCTCCTTCACTTACTCTCCCCCTCCTCCTCCTTCTGTTACTCCCCCTCTTCCGCCTCTCCCCCTCTTCCCGCCTCCCCTCTTCATTTACACCCCCATCTTAATTTACTCCCCCCCTCCTTCACTTATTTCCCCCCCTCCTTCGCCTTCCCCTTCCTTACTCTCCCCTCCTTCAGCACCCCATCTTCATTTTACTCCCCCATCTTCACTTACTCCCCCTCTTCGCCTCGCCCCCTTTGCCTCCCCCCTCCTTCCTTACTCTCCCCTCCTCCTCTTCTGTTACTCCCCTCCTCCTTCCTTACTCTCCCCTCCTCCTCCTCCACTTAATCTCCCCTCTTTCTTACTCCCCCCTCTTCATTTACACCCCATCTTCATTTACCCCCATCTTCATTTACTCCCCCACCTTCTACTTATCCACCCTTCTTATTCCCCCCTCCTTCCGCCTCTCCCCCTCCTCCTCCTTCTGTTACTCCCTCCTCCTTCCTTCTCTCCCCTCCTCCTCCTCCACTTAATCTCCCCTCCTTCTTACTCCCCCTCTTCATTTACACCCCATCTTCATTTTACACCCCATCTTCATTGCTCCCCCCACCTTCATATCCCACCTTCGCATTCCCCCCCTCATGCTTATTCCACCCCCTGCTTCACTTATTCCCCTTCACTTATTCCACCCCTTCACTTATTCCACCCCCTTCATATTCCACCTTCGCATTCCACCCCTTCACTTGTCCCTTCGCCATTCCACCCCTTCACTTGTCCCCCTCCTTCCTTGTTCCACCCCTCCTTCCTTGACCCCCTCCTTCCTTGTTCCTCCCCTCCTTCCTTATTCCCCTCCTTCCTTGTTCCCCCCTCCTTCCTTGTTCCACCCCCTTCATATTCTTCCCCCTTCCTTATCCCCCTCCTTCCTTATTCCCCATCCGCGTGTTCCCCCCTCCTTCCTTATTCCACTTATTCTTCCCCCCCTCCTTCTTATTCTCCCCTTCTTGTTCCCCCTCCTTATTCCCCCTCCTTCACTTGTTCATCCCTTCCTTATTCCCCCCCTCCTTCATGTTCCCCTCCTTCTTATTCTCCCCTCCTTCACTTGTTCCCCTCCTTCACTTGTTCCCCCTCATTCGCCATTCCCCCCTCCTTCACTTATTCCCCTCCTTCACTTATCCCCCCCTCCTTCCTTATCCCCCCTCATTCACTTATCCCCCCCTCCTTCCATATCCCCCCCCCCTCCTTCACTTATCCCCCCCTCAGCCCCATGACCCCCCCTCCTTCACTTATTCCCCCCTCCTTCCTTATCCCCCCTCTCCTTCACTTATCCCCCCTCCACCTCTCCTCCCCCTCCTGGCGTGGCCGGGCTGCTCACCAGCGGGTCCATGATTGCCGACGGTTGATGGGAAGGTGCACGCTCAGTGTGCGCTTCCTGCAATCAGTCGGCCGACTAAGACACAGAAACTCGCAGCGGAACAGAATTTTCCTGTTCGGCGGCTGGTCTGTTTCCGGCGGACTGACAGGAAGTGCACGCATTCATTATGAGCCAACCGAGCAACTTCAGAGGGAAGAAACGCTTCTACAGCAGCCTGAGGCTTCTCTTCACAGAAGCGCTCAGGCATTACCCGCTATTAAAGACGACCTGGGTGATTCCCTGGCGCAAGGAGCCCAAGAGGCTGACCCCTGGGGCAATTACCCTGCCCGGTAGCCGCCTGCGCTCAGGCGGCTGCAGCATTTAAAGGGCCGGCCCTGGAGTGGCCGGTCCTAACAGAATTTAGGGCGGCCTGGGGGGCAATTGCCTCCCTGCCCCCCGGCCCAGCCCGCCCCTGAATATATTCCACTCTCTATCAAACTTATTAGATTCGTCTCCTTTTGAACCCATGACCATTAACATAATAAAAACAGCCCTATATCTCGCTTTTTATGGGTTCCTACGTCCCAGTGAATTTACAACCACGACCATCACGGCACACGATTACCTAAGAACTAATGATTTACAAAAACATACCGACCATTACATTCTCTCCCTAAGACAATCAAAAACCAGCACCGAAGGACACACTATTCAAATTCCTCTGTACCCTACTCACAATATATGGTGCCCAGTAAAAGTTTTCAGTCCAAAACAACCCCAACAGCCTTTGTTTGAACTGCATGGACACACTCTGACCACAGCTAAATTCATGCTATACATACGACTACTGTTGACCAGGCTCGGCCTAAACCCCAATCAATTTTCAGGTCACTCTTTCCATATAGGGGCAGCATCTTCAGCATCCGCTAACCACATACCCGCTCATATTATTAAGGCTATGGGACGCTGGAAATCCTCCACCTACACACTCTACATACCTAATCCCGTTAAAGAAAGACAAGCTTTTTGTGACTTATCTCAATAAACGAAGTTGGTTCACGAATTATGTTTCCTGGTAATTTTCTTTTGCCCACTTTTATTACAGGCCTACTGCTTTGTCGGTTCCGGCACACCACAACCAACTGGTGCTAACTTATGGATGTTATGATTATATTATGCTAAGATTTCTCTGTTCGGCCATATTGCCCCGACTACAAATATATATATATATATATATACACACAGACATATCTAAATATATATTTTTTTTATTAACATCTTTTTTTATTTTTACACATGCAGGGAGACTGCCTGTCAGCAGAGGCAGTCCCCCTGCAGGCAGATACTTGGACACCTATTGCAGCCATGTGACCACATGGCTGCGGGGTCCTAATTCGCCGAGGGGAGACTGCCTGGGCTGTCAGGCAGTCTCCCCACACCGGGAGCAACGCCGATCGCCGCCGTCAGCGGTCGTTAAGGGGTTAAAGGATCTTAACATGTATAGCTTAGAAGAAAGAAGAGACAGGGAGGATATGATAGAAATATTTAAATACATAAAGGGAATCAACACCGTAAAGGAGGAGACTATATTTAAAATAAGAAAAACGACCAAAACAAGAGGACATAGTCTTAAAGGACCACATACTCGTTTTCCTGGCACTATAGTGCCCTGAGGGTGCCCCCACCCTCAGGGACCCCCTCCCGCCCGGCTCTGGAAGGGGTAAAGGGGTTAAAACTTACCTTTTTCCAGCGCTGGGCGGGGAGCTCTCCTCCTCCGATCCTCCTCTTCTCCTCCCATGCGGCTGAATGCGCACGCGCGCGCATTCAGCCGGCCACATAGGAAAGCATTATCAATGCTTTCCTATGGATGCTTGCGTGCTCTCACTGTGAAAATCATCAGTGAGACAGCCACTAGAGGAATTGGGGGAAGGCTTAACCCATTCATAAACATAGCAGTTTCTCTGAAACTGCTATGTTTATAAAAGAATGGGTTACGCCTAGCTGGACCTGGCACCCAGACCACTTCAATAGCTGAAGTGGTCTTGGTGCCTAGAGTGGTCCTTTAAATTAGAGGGGCAAAGGTTTAAAAATAATTTCAGGAAGTATTACTTTACAGAGAGGGTAGTGAACATATGAAATAGCCATCCAGCTGAAGTGGGAGAGGTTAACACATGGTTCTTATCTACCGTCACATTCTATGTTTCTATGTTTTACAAGGACTAGCAACTAGCGGCAAAATATTATTTTATTTATTTTGTATCTAATCAGGTTGATCCATACAAGGATTCTGAGATGGAGTAGTTTGGCTTATCCAGTTTCCTCTTTTTATTATTCCAAAGCTGACTGAAGAAGCTCAGGAAAGGAGTAAAACGGGTTTTGGCTGCTACACTACCCTTTTTTTATAGCACAGCTGACTGAAGAAGCTCAGGAAAGGAATGAAACACATTTTGGCTGCTACAGGACATTTTTGTGCATTGTGCACAGTATTTTATGTTTTTTCCGAATTTTTTTACGAATTGTTTTGTTAATTTATAAATACACTGGTATTTCTAAGAGTGTTTTGAAACCTCAGGAATCTCCATTGGGTAAGTGCCATCCCCCCTATAGTGGCATCATACCTGTATACCTTAGAGCTGGGATTTTAGGCTCTTAAAAAGGTGAGCACAATACCTTATTTATATGTTAGAGATTTTAACTTGGATAAACTACCCATTGGGTGCTTCTCTCTCTTTTATCTCCACCGGAGGTAATATCCTTACAAGAAAGTGGTGGGATGCTGCCAGGGCCGGACTGGCCTACCGGGATACCGGGAAATTTCCCGGTGGGCCGCAGCATCGGGGGGCTGCGCTGAGTATGTGTGTGCCACCGGGTGGCCGATCCGGTGGCACACACTCTGAGGGGTCCGCCCACATTCCACGCTGGAGCTGTGTTGTGGGAACCGCGAGGGAGCATGGTACCTCCTTCTTCACTCCTCAGCCATCAGTGTCAGGAGGAGGGCCACCGGACCGGCGAGGCTGCCACCCGGCCCAGCGGCTCCAGCGTGGAATGCGGCCGGCCCCCCCTGACTCCTCTCAGGTAAATGGGAGGGGGAAGACGGGGAATAAAGAGACACAAGGGCAGGGGCGTACCTAAGGCATGTGGCACCCGGGGCGGGTCCTGGGTTTGGCACCCCCTCCTACCCCCCCTTCTCCAAAAAAAAAAAACCTACTACATTTTTAAAATGTGTTAGATTTTTTTTAACATTTTTAAAAAAAATGATTGAACAAATTTGTAAACTTTTTAAAACCCCTACCCCCCTCTACAAAATCCCTGCACCCCCTCACACACAGTTACAGGCAGACAGTCACACACAGTTACAGGCAGACAGTCACACACAGGTACAAGAAGTCACATGCAGACAGTCACAGGCAGTCATATACACAGTTACAGGTAAAGAGTTACACACAAACACAGTCAGTTACAAACAGTTACACACAGTCACACACACGGTCACAGGCAGACAGTCATACACATAGTTACAGCCACAAACACACACAGTTACAGGCAGTTACACACACAGTCAGTTACAGGCAGTCACGCACAAAGTTACACACACGCAGTTACAGGCGTGCAGTCACACACACACACACATACAGTTACAGCTAGACAGTTACACACACACAGCTACAGGTAGACAGTGACGCACATACACACAGTTACAGGCAGACTGTTACACACACACACAGTTACAGGTAGACAGTTACGCACACACAGTTACAGATAGACAGTTACGCACACACACACAGTTACAGGCAGACAGTTACACACACGTACACACAGTTACACACAAGACAGACAGTCACACACACACAGTTACAGACACACACACACAAGACAGACAGTCACACACACACACACACAGTTACAGACTGACAGTCTCACACACACACACACACAGTTACAGACAGTCACACACACACACACACACACAGTTACACACAGACAGTCACACACACACAGTTACAGACTGACAGTTACACACACAGTTACACACAGACAGTCACACACACACACACACACACACACAGTTTCAGGCAGGCCGTTACACACTCTTTTTTGTCTTTTTATTATCAAATTTTCCACCATAAATACATTTTACAAAAAAGTAATTAAAATACATTCATCCACATAAAAACAAATAAAAAAAAAAGACAAAAAACCACAGAAAAAAACTATCCACCACCCCACGAGAGTTCTACAGACTTTCAACTTTTTCCAACTTTTTCAAATGACATTCCTTTTACAGTTGTAATTTTTTCTCCCATTTTTCCCATAGGCTCAAATCATCCTTCAAAAGTTTGCAATGATCTTTCTCCATTTTAAGTTGGTAAACCAACTGAATTGTTATTAATTTAATGTTAAAAGGGATATCTCCCTTCCAATTTCTTGCTATTATTATTTTACAAGCCATTAGACAATGAATAATTAAAAATTGATTTATTTTATTCAATTTTGGCCATTTATAATGTAATAACATTACTTCAGGTTTTAAAGGCATTTTGACATCACACAGTGTATGAATGATAATTTGAGCCCACTGCCATATAACAATCACTTGTTTACATGACCACCACATATGAATATAATTTCCCTTTTCCTCCCTGCATTTCCAACATTTAATGTCCCTTGATACATCAAATTTAGCTATTTTTGTTGGCGTCATATACCATTGATTAACCAACTTAAAATGTGTTTCTATCAATACAAAGGAGTGGACATATTTGTTAATTTTTTGTGCCATAAATAGCCATTCAAATAATTCAATATTTGTTTTTAATTCCGTGTTCCATTTTTTAATGGCAGTGGGCAGAACAGAATCATCCATTAAATCCAACAATCTAACACATCTAGAAAACAATTGCTTTGTCTTATTCTGATGTAAGATTGTTTTTAAAATATCATACATCTTACCTTCTTTTACTAACTCAACTTTCTCCAAGTAATGTTTTACTCTATAATAAGTATAAATATCTTTGTCAGAGAACTTAAATTCCTCAACTAACTTTTTATAAGATTTGATTTTATTTCCTTTAAATAGATCCTCCAAAATATTTATTCCTTTTTCTTTCCATAATTTTAAGGATATACTCTCCATATTTAATTCTATTATTTCTAAATTTTGAAAGTCAAATATCTTATTTACCAAACCTATTTTTTTCCTTATTTTTTGCCAAATGGGAATAATCTGTCCTAAGATATACGATCTGGACAGATTACATTTTTTTGTACCCCAGACTACTTCTAAATTGCTTCTTAATTGGCTATAATCTAGTTCCAACCACCACCATACTTCCTCTTTGTTTTGTTTCACTTGACTAGCCATAACATGCGTAATAATTCCTGCTTCATAATATTTTCTTATATTTGAAAATCCTAGACCTCCCTTCTTTATTCCTCTTGCTAAAACTCCATTTTTAACTCTAGGTTTTTTTCCTCGCCATACAAAATCAGAAAAAGCCTTATTGATCATTGTCAGCCATGCATTCGGAATTTCTAACGGAAGCATTCTGAACAAGTAAATCCATTTTGGTAGAACATATGATTTCAAAATGTTTATTCTTCCTCCCCAAGATACTTCTAATTTTCTCCATTCTTTCAAATTCTTATTAGTCTCTTTAAGGAGATCCATAAAATTTATTCTCATGATACTTTCTACCTTTCTACAAATTTTGATTCCCAAGTACAAAAACATTTTAGCTTTATTAAAACCGTATGTTTCTTGATAAGAATCTATTTCTTGCTTTGTCATATTCATATATATGGCAGTTGATTTTGTTTTATTTAATTTATAATTTGATACTGCACTATATATATCAATTTCTGACATTGCATTTGTTATTGATATTGATGAATTCAAAAAAAGAATAGTATCATCGGCATAAAGGGATATTTTCATTTCTTTCTGTTTTGCTATAACACCCTTAATGTTTTCATTATTTCTGATTCTGTTAGCTAGAACCTCTAGTGTTAATATAAACAATAAAGGGATAAAGGACAGCCTTGTCTGGTCCCATTATTCAGTTTGAACCAATCTGAACATATACCAGGGCCAATAGTTCTCGCCTTTGGATCTTTATATAAAGCAAAAATAGCATCAAGCAACCAACCTTGTATACCTAATTCCTCTAAAGTAAACTTCATAAAATCCCAGCTGACCCTGTCAAAGGCTTTTTCAGCATCTAAAGACAGGATCAGCATGGGACTTTTTTCCTTTTGTGAGAAATCTAATGCATTTATCACACGTCTCATATTGTTACTTGACATCCTGTCTGGTACAAAACCCATTTGATCAGGGTGGATTAATTGCTTAATGACTTCTTTTCTTCTACTAGCTATAATAGAAGAAAATATCTTGATATCCACATTTATTAATGATATTGGGCGATAACTCTGTACTCTAGTAGGATCTTTCCCAGGTTTCAATATAGGTAAAATATTTGCTTTAAGCATTTCTTCAGTAAATCTGCCCTTTTTAACTGCGGAATTAAAAGTATTTTTTAAATGTTGTATCAAGTGAGGTTGCATAATTTTATAGAATTTATTTCCAAATCCATCTGGACCTGGCGTTTTATAGGTTTCTAATCTATCAATTGTTATCTTGATCTCTTCTTCCCTAATCTCTTTATTTAGATTATTTATCTGTGATTCTGTTATTTTATTCAATTTAGCTGACTTGATATATTTTTTTATTATTTCTGATGGAGTAGTTGCTGAAAGACTATATAGATTAGCATAGTACTCATTAAATGCATTCCCTATCTGTTCTGGTAAAAGGGAGATATTATCATTAGTTATTATTTTATCAACCTTATTGGTCATATTTTTTTTTTCAGCAAATTGGACAATATTTTATCCGCTCTATTAGATTTGTGATAATATTTAATTTTAAGTTTGAGCATATTTTTTTTTATTTTTTCATAAGTTTTTTCCTGTATTTCTGATTTAATTTTCTCTATTTTTAACTTAATATCTTTAATTGGGTTATCATTATTAAGTTTGTTTAGTTTATATAATTCCATATAAAGATTTTGTATATTTGCACCTTTATTAGTTTATTAAGCATTATACAATATCCCCTTATTACTGCTTTAAATGAGCACCATAGAATATCATTTTCCACTAATCCGTTATTATTCTCTTCAAAATAACAGATAATCATCTTGTCTATATAATCTTTATGCTCCTTACTTAATAATAGTGATTCATCTAATCTCCATGTTATATTCTTGTTGTTATTTACTCTGTTACTGTTAAATTCCAAGCTCACACTATCATGATCTGACCATATTACTGGTTTAATTTCTATTTTAACTGTTTTATCTATTAGTTTTAGATCTCCAAATATTAGGTCTATTCGAGAATATGAATTATGGGGCCAGGAATAGAACGTAAATTCTTTCCCTGCAGGATTGTTAAGTCTCCATATATCATATAAACCTTCTTTTTTCATCAAGTTATTAAAAATCCTTGCGTTCTTTAAAACTTGCTTGTCCCAAATAGATTGTTTTTCCGAGAACTTATCTAATAGGGGATCTTGAATACTATTAAAATCCCCTGCAAATATCTTGAATCCAACTCCTATAATCTCAACCTTATTTAATATTTTTCTCAATAGACCTATAGGATTTTTATTTGGCAGATAAACATTGACTAGTGTAAACAGTTCCTCATTAATTGTGGCTATCAGTATAATAAATCTTCCCTCCAGATCTATTTCCAAGAATTTTATATTTATTTTTAAATCTTTTGCGAAAAATATTGCAACTCCTCCCCTTTTCCCCTCCTCTCTAGAGGAACAAATTTTTAAAGGAAAAGAACTACTGGTCCATCTCTTTTCATCCTGTTTACGCCAATGTGTCTTTTGGACCATCGCAATTTGAACCTGTTCTTTTTTTAAGTAATCTTGAAAAGCTACTCTTTTTTGAGGGATATTTAATCCTTGAATATTTATCGTAATTAATTTAACCATTGTCATATAATGTCATTTTTTTTTCTCTCTTCTTTCTCTTTCTCCCTTTTTCTCTCTTTAGACCGTCTAGTGAACTCCCGAAAAAAACAAAAAAAACAAAACCCATTACAAAACATACATAAAACAGCCTCAAGTCTAGAAACACTTGGGGTCTATTTCCTAACATTCCTACGACTCTAAAAAGAGTCAAAAAACACTTCCCTTGATGGGTGTTAATACCCACTTTAACCTTTTTCAGGTTCCGGCAGGGGAGGCTGCATCCCGTTTTGAAGGAGCCAAAACTACGTTTTTCTTTAACATTCCCTATTTCATCATTCTCTTCTGCTGTATGACATCTATTCTTCTACTTTTCTCTCCTCTTCCCTCTCTGATACGAGAAAGAGAAGAAGAAAGGAAAACAGAAGGAGAAAAAAAAAAAAAAAACTTACTTCCTAATACCTTTCCCTTATTACACCCTTATTCTTTCCTCTTTCCCTTCTTTTTCCTCTTCCCCTTGCTCCCCTCTTTTACTACATACATAATCAAATCTTTATTCTTTCCTATTTGTATGAAACAATTTCTTTCCCTTTCATTTCCCTTTTTCTTACTTTTTCCTTTCACACCTCTAAATTTCAACTCTTTTGTGTTTAACCTTTTAAATTTATTTTGTGATTCCTTACATTTACTAATTTCTAAAATCTTATTACTTGTGAGTAACTAACCTGGAATTTATTGTGATTCTAAATTTGGCCCTTTCTCCTCAATTTAATGTAACATACATAGTTTTCATTAGTTTCCTTTACAAATTCATTTGTGTGAATTACATTACTAACATATATATGTTTTCTTTTAACTTAAAAGTGCTTATCTCTATTTATTTATTCTCCATTATATTAATTTATTTTCTGTGTCTTCAATATGCAGTTTCAACTTCAAAAAAAAAAAAAAAACAACACACACTCTTATACTTACTTACAGTGTGGGCTGGAGGAGTGGATTCCCTGAAGTCCTTCCCCGGCTGGAGGTGGAGGTGCAGGGATTTCTGCTTGCTGCACCTCCATGTGCAGCAGTTACAGCAGCTTGTAAGGGCCATGTTAAGCCCCGCCCCGTTTGTGGCTAGGCTCCGCCCCTAAATGACCGTAGCTCCGCCCCTTCCTCCCGGGCGGCCAATTTAGCGTGCTGGTCTCCGTGTGAGCTGTGTGACACCCCAGCTGCCATGGGGCACAGCTCACACAGCTCCCTCCAGCCTCAAGACTAGGGTCAAGGCACCCCCTACCAGGTGGCACCCAGGGCGGATCAAACAGAGGGGGAATAGAGGGAGAAAGAGACAGAGGGGGAGAGACAGGGAAAGGGGGGGAGAAAGAGACAGAGGGAGAAAGGAGAGAGACACAAGGGGAGGGGGAGAAAGGAGAGGGACACACAAGGGGAGGGGGAGACAGAGGGAGAAAGGAGAGAGACGCACAAGGGGAAAGGAGAGAGACGCACAAGGGGAGGGGGAGAAAGAGGCAGAGGGGGAATAGAGAGACTGGAAAGGAGAGGGGAGACATGGACACAGAGGGAGAGGCAACAGGGCAATTCCCCCCCCACAAGGCTCTCCCCTGCCAGCCGATCTCCCTCCCCATTCCACAGGCACCTCCCCGTTCCACAGTGCACACTACCCCCATACACACACTGCCCCCACACACACCATACATATTCACACACTGCCCCCCATACACACATTGCCCCATACACACACACACACACACTGCCCCGCACACATTGCCCCACACACACATACACAGCCCCCCACACACACATTGCTGAACACATACACAGCCCCCCATACACACATTGCCCCACACACCCTACACATTCACACACTACACCCCCCCACACACATACACTGAACCTTTCACACACACACTGCACCCCTCACACATTGCACCACTGCTCCTATACCCTACTACAGCCCCATATCCCAGCAGACCCCAGATAAGTTGTCAAACTGTTCTTAAACGGTTTGACTACTTTCTCTGGGAGGGGGTCCCGGCACTGCTTGCACCATAACCACTACACAGAGCAGTAGTGGTTATTGTTCATGGATTATTTATTTAAATAATCTACAAGTGCCCCTCCCGGGATCAGGCTCTGGATCCACCACTGGTATATGACATGTATATTAATGTGTATTAGTTTTATATATATACATATATATATATATACCTACTATATTTACACATATATTAATGTACATTTATATATGCATAATACACAGATAAATGTCATTAATATGTACCATTTGTAATGAGCAGATATTGGCCCAGTCTTGTTGCTAGATGCAGACTCCATCAAAATAACATATTTAAAGTGAATAGCGCATCCACAGGACTTCAAAATAAACAAGATAACGTCATTTTTTTACGGTTGTGACCTACATACATTCACCATTTCAGTCCCATTACCAAGCTTTCCTTATTATGTCAAGGTAGTTGGACTGAAACATTGATTACATGCAAAGGCACGCCTGCTTAAAATAAATCTGCACTTTTGTTTATTTTGAAGCCTATGAGTGCTTTTTTTTTTATGTTGAAGTAATAATTTTTAATTTTAAGTTCTGTGACGAGAGCAATCTCGCCACATTGCATTGGAGAAGCCTGGTTGCTCGCCTGCTGCCTTTGGACTATGGCCCCATGTTAAAAGACATCTTTTTCCCTGCAGAAAAGACTTATTCGTGCTTTTCTGCCTGGGTGTTCGGTAGATTCAATCTACCGAACAACCGCACGAATGAATAGACCACCTGGGAGCTGGAGTGTGCCGGCAATTAACCTCCCTGAAGCTGTGGTTAACCGCAGCTTAATTGGCGAATGCTGGCTGGCCGCCATTCGCATAACGAACACGAGGTCGCGGCCATTTTAAACATGCAAACGCACAGCGGTGTTCGACGCTTAATTCATGGAACTGAAATCGGACACAGTTTTGCCCGAACACCGCAGAAGCCGCCGACCTCCCTTCTTGTTCGGTGAAAGTGCACGAACGGCCCGGTGTTCGGTAGTTTTGTTTGAATATGTTATACCCCAGATAGGAATCCCATGGAGCCCATTCGCATGAAACTGACTGTGTAAAGACTTTGGCTCCATGGCGATTAAACTGTATTCGTGTGGTCTGAGTGCCATTCGCTTAATAATGTGCGCTCAGCCCTGAGCTATCTGGGGATATGTTAAATGTATGCTTTTAATGTTATGTGTCTCACATAGTGTATTTTAATAGTAATTTGTGTGTTAGTATCCCCACGTGCATAATGGCGATTTGCCTTTGTCTTGGGAGATAATTGAATTACTTCTCAATTATCTCCAAGGCAGAGGGGAGGAAGCCAGGATACATTGTGGGAATCTAATGTGACTGTGTGTCCTATTTGTCAACTTGTCTGTCTTTTGTCACAGTCTCCCATTTGGTCCCCTAGGGGAGTGTCCACCAGGTGGGAGACCTACATAAATACTGGGCAGGTAGCCCTCATTAAACCAGATAACTCCTTGACCCTCAACACGGAGCTCTGTCTCGTCTTTGGGGGGATTTACTGAATGCTGATAGAGACTGATTGCTAGGAGTGTAAGCCGCTTGGATGCTTTTCCTATTAGTCTGATAGCAGCGATTCGTATGGTTCCAGTTCATGTGTTTGGAGTGCTATATTGGATGCCGTTCGTGAGTTTGGAGCATTCCCT
This sequence comes from Pelobates cultripes, assembly GCA_933207985.1. Taxonomy (NCBI): domain Eukaryota; kingdom Metazoa; phylum Chordata; class Amphibia; order Anura; family Pelobatidae; genus Pelobates; species Pelobates cultripes. Next base: position 250,223,977 of record OW240914.1, read on the forward strand.
TATTGACGGTTCGTGAGTTTGGTGTTCTACAGTAGCTGTGCCTGCATCTCTGGAAAGGGGGACGATCGCCTAAACGGTTTTTACCCCTTGTGTGCAAAACGGTCCGTTACAAGTTCTCTTTTCTAACTCTGTATCTGCACACTATGCTGGCGCGACGCATTATGGGGTTGGTAAATATTTTTTTTCCAGGGCTGCTTTTAATTCCCAGTCCGGCCCTGGATGCTGCCCTAGGAGCATAACAGCCCTATATACAGAGCCAATATATATATCCCACTAAATCCTGTTTTTTTTTGTTGCTGTTGTTTTTTTTTTTTTATTTAATTTTTGTTTTACTTATGTTATGTTTTAAAATTCAAAACTGTTAATATAACAGTTCATGGGTCCTAACTAATGCAATGAGCAATGCAATCAAGAGAGCCAGACTTTGTGAGGTTACAAAGGAGCTCATTTAAAAGATGTCATCTTCCCAAATCTCCATACCTTAAAGGACCACTATAGTGCCAGGAAAACATACTCGTTTTCCTGGCACTGTAGTGCCCTGAGGGTGCCCCCACCCTGAGGGTCCCCCTCCCGCCCGGCTCTGGAAGGGGGAAAGGGGTAAAAACTTACCTTTTTCCAGCGCTGGGCGGAGAGCTCTCCTCCTTCTCTCCTCCTCCGTTCCGCCCCGTCGGCTGAATGCGCACGCGCGGCAAGAGCTGCGCGCGCATTCAGCCGGTCTCATAGGAAAGCATTTACAATGCTTTCCTATGGACGCTGGCGTGCTCTCACTGTGATTTCACAGTGAGAAGCACGCAAGCGCCTCTAGTGGCTGTCAATGAGACAGCTACTAGAGGATTAGGGGGAAGGCTTAACCCATTCATAATTATAGCAGTTTCTCTGAAACTGCTATAATTATGAAAAAATGGGTTAACCCTAGAAGGACCTGGCACCCAGACCACTTCATTAAGCTGAAGTGGTCTGGGTGCCTAGAGTGGTCCTTTAAGGATTCATTATATAAAATACCATTGAAATTCATTAATGAAAAAAGTTATTGATTCCTCAAACCTTACTCTGAATTTTGGCGACCCTGTACAAATATCATGATGACTTCTAATATAGACAGGCTCTTAAATTATTCAAAGATTTGGAATGGTATCCAAGATTATAAAATGTGTGTTGAAAGGGTGTATAGGAGTTTTGCAGATTAATTGGCATAATGTTTTTTAGTATCTTTTTTTTTTTTTCAAGACCATCTCTGTTAACTCCATTATGTATAAAATAATTATTTTAATGTGCCATGAGTCCATTTTTTTCTTTAGTAACAAGAATACTAGCAAAACAACATTTGGCTCACAATCCTGGCAGCAGTTGCTTTAGCACACCAAGTATGTTTTCAAGTACAGGATGCCGTTCATAATTGGCCTAATTTCCATGGAGTAATAGATAATCTGTTCTGTGACTTAGAATGACTGGCTAGATTTTCTTTAAGAAAAAAAAGTCAAACAAAAACACATGTCTTGTCTAGAGGGACCCAGCTGCCCAAGAGCATTTGTAAAGTTACTCCACTCTAGTCAGAGCAATAATAATTGGCAATTGTGTGCAAAATCTTAAATTGCATTTATATCCCTCAATTGATAATAAAGGCTTTATTTTGCAGACTTAGTAAAAGGGAACACTATTATCTATGTTTGTTCTTTTGTTTGTTTGTTTGTTTGTTCGTTAGGATCTTCAAGTGTAAATTGTATCTTCATCGGATTTACTAATCGTAAATCATAAGCTTCCCTCATAGGCTGAAATAAATTTTTGAGAATGTAATTGTATGATATTTTTATTTTAATCATTGTACAGTTTTGCACATTTCGGGATCATTTCCAACCTTATTGATAATTGTTTGCTGTGAGTTATTGTTATTAACTACAGTGGATTGCATAAAAGAGTATAATGCACACACTTAAAAAGGGGGACTACTTCCTGCAGGGTGCTCCAGAAAGGGAGGACCAATCCCTGAAAACATCAAATTGAAGAAAGGAAATATCCAGGCACACCTGAGGTTTCTTGTAATAGGCAGTCTTTTTATTTGAAACAAGAAAGTTGAGATAATGATTCTGCTCCTCTCTGAGCCTTTATCCATCCACACTCACATTACCACTCCTAATCCTATTAATGTCACCCCCTCCAAACTCACCTGCCCTCACTCTGCCACACTCACCCTGTCACATTAACCCCCCTTAACTCTGTCACACTCGTCCCTCCTACCATGCCACAATTGCCTTGACATACTTACCTCAACTCACCCTGTCACACTCCCTTAGCAAACCATGTCATACTTCCTGTCCCTCATTCTCTCTCACAACCCCCCCCGTCCATTTACCCCATTCGCCCTGTCATGCTCTCCCTGCCACTAGTACCCCTTTACTCACCTTGTCACAGTCACCAGCTGAAGACATTCATCATACACACACAGTCAAGAAACATAGCTTTGCCATAAACATAATGCACAAAGGCTACAGGCAGACCCCCATACACACAACACACTGCAAGCAGCTACCCCATACACATAGGGTCATAAGGATACTATCTGTCAGACACACTCTCAGGCACATACACAGGTAAACTGTGCATCAATGTGTATATGTGACAGTGTGCATGTATTGCAACTCAATTTTTTCACTTTTTTGTTAGTGGGGCCTCATGTTTGAGTTTCGCCTCATAAAGTCTAGAGCCGCCTCTGCCTCCTATAGACTGTAAGCTCGTTTGAACAGGGTCTTCTTCAACCTATTTTTCCTGTAAGTGTTCTTGTAATTTTCCTAGTTAAATCCCCTACTCTTATAATATTGGAAAGCTCTACGGAATCTGTTGGCGCTATATAAATGACAATAATAATAATTCACATCAGTTCAATGTTTAATAAATAACCCCAAAGTGTGAATTATTAAGAATTGAAACATAATTTAAAATTTTTAACAAGACACGGTGGCTCATGTTGCATATCTGTTTCTTTACTGTCCACCAATAGCAGCGAAGAATACAAAACAGTAAGAAAAATGATAATAAGCCACTCCCATACCAAGTCCCAGTATAATAGTCAGCACCTCCCTACACATTTCCTCTTTCTTTGCTGCTCCACAGTCAGTTAAGTACCATTTATTTTGTTTCTTGAGACTTTGGTTGTACTAATTTTTGTGTACTTGTGATTATATGTCTGGGGATTTTAGTTTAACTTAGCCTTTGGGCTTACCTTGTAAGGATTGTTTTGTGTACCTGTTTATTGTGCATTTACTTGGTTCTGTGCTCAGGGTCCGAGACCAGCTGAGGGTGTTCCCCCTTTTATATTCCTTACTGCTTCCTGTTCTATGACTTTCTCTGACTTTACTTGCGGGGGTGCTTGGGTCTTGCAGTTTCTGTCTCCCCTGCCTGCTGTACCGGGTCCCAGAGACATTTTGGACCCCTTTTTGTAGTGTTTCTTGTTCGCCTGTTTTACTCATTGTGATTCAGGCTGCGAACATTGTTCTTTCGCATTCGACCACTAGTTCGTTCAGCCGGTTTCGCGGGTTGTCTCATAGACGCATTCGACTCGCGAACGCGCCTTGGTTGTAATCCGATTTTTCCTGTTCGAGAGTTTTTTCTCTTCGCAAAATCGTGGGTTTTTCACTGCGATCTCGCGATTTTCACTGGTTTTCCTTCTGGTTTCTGCTGATATCCTCCTTCTTCTGCCTCGCGTCTCTTGCTGCTGGTTAGGGCCCTGGTGAGCTCCCTTCTGGTGTACTAGTTTTGGTGACTAACCCTCACTGTTTCATTCATTTTCCCCTGGCAGCATTCCTGTTGATTTAACTTTTCTGTGTCAGTATATTTTGTGGGTCTTAGCTCAGTTTAGACATGCCTAAGCCTAAGGTGCCTGTATGCTCCTCTACCCATGAAATGTTGGACACCCCACTACTGTTGGGTGAGGCCCCATCTGCGGCTAGCTCTCCCCCTTGGGTGACCCCGATGCAGTCATTGGCGCTCCAGAGGTCTGTGACCGACGCCATTACAGCTGTGATGGGCACTATGTCCTCGGCCTTGTCCGAAACTATTTCCCAAGCATTAATAGCGCACCCATCGACCACGGATCCCTCGACACACACCGCCCCTCATGAGTTGGACTCCATTGGGACTGCACCAAGAAAGGCTAGCCAAAAATCTGGGCATATTTCTCCATCTGCCTCCAGAAACAATATGACTGGCGTATCACAGAGCCTTTCCGCGCCAGGCAGAACGGGTGCAGCGGTGGAAATGTGTGCTAGCACAGAATGAGAGTGACTCCTACTCAGAAATCGGGTCTAGTGAGGATGCTGGAGTGGAGTCCAATAGTGACTCGGAGAGTGATGATGGGGACTTGGGTCTTGATCTCCTTACCTCCACCACAGCAGGGATGACAGGAGGCGACCCTGGGGCTGATCCTCCCGCGGACGAGCCATTGTTCGACCTGGTTGACCTTAAACACCCGAGGTCGGCCAAGTGGCCCGCTACCTGGAAAATTGGGTGCGGTGCCCCCTTAGCAAGCTTTTTGATCTAGCTGAGGATGCCAGGGCTGAAGACAGGCTAGTCGACCTGGACGAGCTCTGTTTTTCCCTTCGGGATCGCAGGTTGATCGACGAGGAATTGTCGGCCTTACGTGCAAAAGAGGCTATAGAGTTGGCACCTCTAAGCCTGCCAGGGGTCATCAGCAATATCTTTCTAGTAGAAAAAAAGGGTGGCCAAATGCTCCCGGTTATCAGCCTGCGCCCGCTCAATTCAAGGGTACGCTACTGGGATTTCCGGATGGAGAGTATCCATCTTCTCAGGGATTTACTCCTGCACGGGGTTTGGCTGGTGAAGCTGGACCTGAAAGACACCTGACGGTGCCGGTGCACACGACTTCCAGGGACCTCCTACACTTCCGCTGGGGGGAACGCATATGGCGCTTCACCTGTCTTCCTTTTGGTCTCTCTTCGCGCCTTGGTGCTTCAACAAGCTGCTACGTCCAGCTATGGCCTAGATCTGCAGTCGGGGTGTTCGCCTTATCGTTTTATCTGGATATTCTGCTCATGGCCCAGGATCGCTCCGTCCTCCTCCAGCATCTGCGATTGATGGTGAATCTGCTGATCCGACTGGGTTTTCTCATCAGCTGGGAGAAATCTTGTCTGACACCATCCAGACGCATGGAATTATTGGGCTTCCTTGTGAACTCAGAGGAGGACTCCTTGAGCCTACCTGCGTCGAAGGTTCGGACGATCCACAAGGAACTTCGCAGGGCACTTACTCGACTGCATCTCACCCTGCGTCACTTGGTAAGACTCATCGGGCTGTTGGCATCGTCGATCCAGGCGGTGTTCCCGTCTCCCCTCCACTATCGAGCACTCCAACAGTGGAAGATTGCACATCTTCGCGAGGGAGCATCATATGCAGACCTGGGATCACTGGACAGGGAAACAAAAGACGAATTGCGTTGGTGCATTCACAATCTATGTGCGTGAAATGGCAGGGCCATATTCAGATCTCAGCCGGAGTTCATCATAGACGCGGACGCGAGCCTACATGGGTGGGGCGCCCACTGCTAAGGTGTGTCCACAGGAGGGCACTGGTCAGAGAGCGAATACAGGATGCACATCAATGCTCTGGAGCTTCTAGCGGGCTCCTTTGCGATTCAGAGTTTTGCGAAGGGGCCTGCATTCGCCTACGTATTGTCAGTATATTTATATCGGCAGACATTTTGTGTTAAGACAGAAATTAAGAGTATATTGCCAGTCACACTTAGAACATAGGTGACTCCATATTGGTATTTCCAGGCTAAGAAAGACACAAGAATTTCTCTCTGTAACTCTATTCATTTAAGTCTGAGCTAAGGAATGCGTTATGTAAACAAGATAAATTATGTCTAACAGCAGAAGGGGGATAGAATACTAACCCAGAGACAAATGTATACATAATTATATATACATATACACACTATCCACTTATAATTACTATTATTATATTATCATATATAATTAGTATTATGTTTATAATATAGACTATTCATGGATAAATATCAATGAAGAAATATCATATTATTTAATAATGTTAGTGGAATAGAAATGATCTTACGCAAAGCCTTAGACAAGAAGACCAGACACCAATAACAGATAACACTAAGTAATTATTTTTACTTTCTAAATCTTACAAAGTCCCATTGTAAGAAAAGGGTGAAATTAAGGTTAGGAGGTGTCAATTCTAGAATTACGATTGGGATTAGTTACATAGTTACATAGCTGAAAAGAGACTTGCGTCCATCAAGTTCAGCCTACCTCACATTTGTTTTTTGCTGTTGATCCAAAAGAAGGCAAAAAAACCCAGTTTGAAGCACAATTTTGCAACAAGCTAGGAAAAAATTCCTTCTTGACCCCAGAATGGCAGTCAGATTTATCCTTGGATCAAGCAGTTATTACCCTACATTGAAAGAGAATATCCTTGAATATTCTGTGTTTGCAAGTAATTGGTGACACTCTGATGTGTCTTGCGATTGATAGCAGTCATAAAATAGATAAGCGAATGATGTAAAAGGCATCCTCATTTTCAGTTAACCCATTATGCACAAAGGCAAATGGACCCCATGACAAGAAATTTTGGTGATGTAATTGCGCCATTTAATGACCAAAATCTAGATGATAGGCTGTAGGAAAGACACACCTACTGTTCCCTATTGGTCCTATCAATTAGTGACGTGCAGAGACTTTGGCCCTTTAAAAAGTAAAGACAAAGGGAAACACCACTTTTATCGATTCCATACAATTCTCACCATACTTGCATTCAAATTTCGGGGACCTATCTACATATCTGATAAGAAAATCTACAACATAACTTGTAATTATGCTGGTTTTATTTAATTAAATTAATTGAAATTTTACTAATAGCAGGAATATATATATCTGGATAAATCTTGGTCAGATTTCAGTCGTTAGAAATCTTAGTCAGCTAAAGGAAATATGGTTATAAAAATTCCATTCCTGCAGGTGGAATAAAGATAACAATATATTAAAGGTAATATTTCCCAAAGGTTAGCATGTCACATTTATGCAGATGTATTGACTTGTTCTGAAATAAGATAGTGAATCTTATTTAGGAAAGTTGAAATTCAGCAAATGTAAAATCTGGTAGAAATATTCTTATTGGATGGTCCAGGAATGGTTAATGATCTGGTATGAGCATTGCTTTAATTGAAAAAAATTGATACAGAATAGGATATCTTGCCTTGGAGGATTGTAGCCAGCAGTGGAAGGGTTACTGTTATCTGTTAGCCGAAGTTTTTTTGCTTCAGGCTGTGCTGTGAGTTCTGTGTTCAGTTAGTTTCTAAGTGAAGTACCCTATCATAAATCTTGTTAAATTCTTGACAACTGATCGCTTTTTAGACGCTGTATTGTGTTTAAACGATTGCCATATTGTATGCCTATGTTATACTAAATATTCACTGATTGTCACGCATGTTACATATTATTATTTTTATTATTATTGTCACAATAAATTATATTTTTATAATTAAATTGTGATTTACTGTGGATCTAAGAGAATTAAAATCGTGGGTAATTCTCAGCTTTATTATAGTATCAATTTCGGGGAACAGTGCCAAGATATCAATTTTGATATAATAAAAAATTATTAAATAAATTTTTGATGATTTTTATATAAATATTATTTTAATATTTATCACCCCATAAATATCCTCACATTATGGACAACATATTGGCAGTTCGATATGTCAACCACATGGGCGGCACCAAGTCGGATCTGTTGGCTCGCTTGGAAATGGACTTCTGGGAGCTTTGTCTAACACGGAATCTGGTGGTCCAGGCGGAGTACCTACCGGGCCTGCACAATGTTCAGGTGGATTGGAACTCACGTTATCTCTCCGACAGCAGCAATTGAAGATTAAATGTAGAGGTGTTTGGCACTATTTCATCCCTTTGGGATCCCTTTATAATAGACCTATTTGCCTCACAGCTCAACACCCAGCTGCCCCGTTTCTTCTGCTGGTGTCTGGACCCTGCCGCAAAGGCAGTGGACGCTTTCCTGCAGTATTGGGACGGACCTCTTCTTTACGCTTTCTCTCCATTTGCCATGCTTCCCATGACGCTGCTTCAGGTTCGCCGCCAAGTGGCGGAGTTGGTTCTCTTAACCCCATTCTGGGGGACTCAGTCGTGGTTCCCTCAACTGCTGGAGATGGCAATAGATTTTCATTGCCGATATGTCCGGACCTACTTCAGGACCCTGCAAGACATCACCATCCTCTCCGCCTGGAAGGATCCTTTCTATTGATGGCTTGGCGGATTTCAGGGGCAGATCTCGGGAGTTTCGGACACAACTCGGCAGCTCTTGGCGGATGCGTTGGCTCCCGGAACTCATAGATCATATGTTATCATATTGGAATACTTAGCTAGCTGGTGCCTGGCCTGGGACGTGGATCCCGTTTCAGTGCCTGTAACAGCAATTCTCCAATTCCTCACATCTCTGTTTGAAGCTGGCCAGGCCTACCGAACAATAAATGTATACAGGTCAGCCATTTCTTCAGCCAAAAGGGTTTTGAGGGTTGTCTGGCAGGACAACATCCCTTAGTATGCCGGCTCCCGCCTATCTAGACCACGATACACCTCTACGTGGGATGTCTCCATAGTGCTATCATTGTTTGCCTCATGGCCATCTAAAGAGGACCATTTCCTTGTGCCAATTATCTGCGAAATTGGTCACACTGCTTTGCCTGGTATCATGTAAGAGGGTTTCGAATGTTCATGCCTTGGATTTCAACATTCGCTCCTTCACTCCCAAAGGGGTGACTTTATGGATATATCCAGACAAAGACTTTTATTCAAACGGTTTCGTATCCGTCCTTCACTTTTGGCTCCAGCAGTGTGCCAGGTGGCTTGTTTAATGGGAATATGAGATTCGCACTGAGCCGCATCAGTCGCCATCTAGGCCTCATCTTTTCTATCCATTCGACCTCCTTTTTCCAGGGTGACGAGTATTACCATGCCTCGTTGGTTGAAATGGGTGTTGCAACAGGCGGGTGTTGACACTTCGGTGTTTGCAGCCCATTCTGTCCGGGGTGCTTCGGGAGTACGGTTGGAGGACCTGATAAAGACGGCAGACTGGTCTCGGGAATCTACTTTCCGTTATATTATTTTCGACCGGTGACTCATGTTTTTTCTACGGTTGTCAGTCAGCTTTGAACTTGCAATATGAGCCTCCGTGTCTTGTTATAAAATTACATAATTTTGCTATTACATGACGAAAACTTTTATTAAAGACACGGAGGCGAGTATTGTCCCACCCTAAATACACTTCTGTCTTGGTTTACATCATCCCTCCCTGGTATGTTTATGTTTGGATAAGGTTTGTATTAAGGTAAGTGGGGATATTATTGCTATAACCTTTATGGTCGGTATATATATTGAATTTGGGTTTGTTCTTGGGTCTCATGCTTATCTGATAAGGTAGAGATAGACCCTTTTATGGTAGTACTAAGTTGCAAGGACTGAAATAACAGTGTGGCTCCTGTCTATTTATGTTTTCACAGCCTAAACTGGTTTGATGGATTCCAACTGATTATCGTATAATGGGATCCTCTACGTTGGTGGTTTCTTGTTTCCTGTGATGGATTTGTTGGACTCCGACTGGATTTAAAGGCAGTTGTTGTTGTGCGGTTGAACTGATCCCTTGGTTCCTGTTTGATGTTTGTTTATTGTGGTTGCATCTCCAACGAAAGAGGAAATGTGTAGGGAGGTGCTGACTATTATACTGGGACTTGGTATGGGAGTGGCTTATCATTATGTATACCATTTTTTCTTGAATTCTTTGCTGCTATTGGTGGACAGTAAAGAAAGGGATATGCAATACTTGCCTCCTTGTCTTTAAAGGGCCACTATAGTGCCAGGAAAACAAACTCGTTTTCCTGGCACTATAGTGCCCTGAGGGTTCCCCCACCCTCATGGCCCCCCTCCTGCCGGGTTGAAACTGGAGGAAGGGGTTAGACTCTCCTCCTCCTTTGGACGTCATTGGCTGAATGCGCATGCACCGCTAGAGCCGCGCGCATTCAGTCAGTCCATAGGAAAGCATTCTGCTGGCATCTTCTCACTGTGAAAATCACAGTGAGAACCACCTCTAGCGGCTGTCAATGAGACAGCCACTAGAGGCTGGATTAACCCATATGTAAACATAGAAGTTAACCCTAGAGGGACCTGGCACCCAGACCACTTCAGCTCAACCTATAGTGGTCCTTTAATAAAATCATGACTTTTCGTCATGTAATAGCAAAATCATGTAATTTTAAAGGATCACTATAGGGTCAGGAACACAAACATGTATTCCTGACCCTATAGTGTTAAAACCACCATCTAGCCCCCCATGCCTCCAAAAATCTAGCAAACTCTTACTGTATTTAAGCCAGAAGCTGTAACTCTGCATGCTGTTTGTCTCAAAAAAAAAAAAACAAGCAGTCTGCTGACATCATCAGAAGTGGTAGCCTGACCCAATCACAGAGCCAGTCCCATAGGATTGGCTGAGACTGACAAAGAAGCAGAGCAGGGGCAGAGCCAGCATGATTAAAACACAGCCCGGGCCAATCAGCATCTCCTAATAGAGATGAATTGAATCAATGAATCTCTATGAGGAAAGTTCAGTATCTGCATGCAGAAGGAGGAGATACTGAATGTTTGGATGCATTTTAGGCAGCCATGACCCAGGAAGGATCTCTAACAGCCATCTGAGGAGTGGCCAGTGAAGTTATCACTAGGCTGTAATTGTAAACACTGCATTTTCTCTGAAAAGACAGTGTTTACAAAAAAAAGCCTGAAGGTAATGAGTCTACTCACCAGAACAAATTCAATAAGCTGTTGTTCTGGTGACTATAGTGCCCCTTTAAAGGGACTCTCCAGTGCCAGGAAAACAATCCATTTTCCTGGCAATGCAGGTCCCCTCTCCCTCCCACTTCCCAATTCCTGGTTGCTGAAAGGGTGAAAACCCCTTCAGTCACTTACCAGAGACCCCCGCCGATGTCCCTTGGCGGTAGTTTCGGGTCGCAGCCGCTCCTCCTCCTCATTACATCAGCCAGTGGGCAAGACTGATCCCGCCTGCGGAGACCTAATGCGCATTAGAGCTCTCCATCGGAAAGCATTGAAAATGCTTTTCAGTGCTTTCCTATGGGGAATTGAGTGATGCTGGAGCTCCTCACACAGCGTGAGGACGTCCAGCAACACTCTAGCACAGGTTTTCTGCTATGGACGAGGACATGCCCTCTACACTAGAGGTGGAGTTAACCCTGCAAGGTAATTAATGCAGTTTATGAAAAATTACACTTGCAGGGTTAAGGGCAGTGGGACTCCACTCCAATGAGCAGAAGTGGTCTGGGTGCCTGGATTGTCCCTTTAAAAGTCACAACAGCCAAAGAAAGGGAACATAATAAAATTGTCTTTCAGTTTCACTATTTTGGATTAATATTGGAAATTTACATTGAATTCCCAATTGCTCTGAATTAAATGAATTACTGCATGAACTGCTGCCATCTTCAGCGAGCACACTCTCGGAGAGTGGCGAAGTGTGCGTGCTGACGTCACCCACAAGTCGTACCGAGCGTCAATAAATCAGACTGAGAGTTCAGAGAAGCGGCGGAGGGATTGCTTCCGAGTTCCTGGTGCAGGAAGTGACGTTCGGAGCGGGAGAAAGGGTCAGGCCGCAGGGAGGAGATTATGGTGATAAAGGAGGGGTGCATGACGTCACGGCGGCCATTACAGCTCGCAGGAGAGGCTGGGAAGCAGTGAGCCGGGGCTTCGAAACCGTCGTGGACACTACGTCCGTATAATCATCGCGGTTTCCCCGTGCTGTGACTCCTCGCAACCCCCCCCTAGTATCTCAGCCTCGATTGGTCGGAATTTGTCACAATCCGATCCAAGAGCCGGTTCGGTTAGAAGCTGCATCGGTTTTTTTTTTTCCTGTCATCGCTATCGAGGCTTTCTTTTAATCCACCTATTGGTCGCCGCTAGCCGCCCTACAGGGGCCCTCCGGTGCTTAGCCGCCGGACAGCAGATACCTCAACATGGACGAGAAGGCATTTACTAAGGAGTTGGACCAATGGATCGAACAGCTCAACGACTGCAAGCAACTGACAGAGAGCCAAGTGAAGACTCTGTGCGAGAAGGTGAGGGCTGGATGAGGGGCATTGTATGACGTCTGAGATGGGAGCATGGTATAAGGGCTGAGGAGTGGGGGTGAGGCCAGGCACTTTATAAAGCCAGTGGTGGGAAGGGTTAACCGGTTACACGGTGTGACTATGTTGCTATGGCCTGTGGATTACGTGGGCTCATTCATTCCTACTCTAGTTATTCATTATAAATAACCATCACCTAAACTGATGTTTTACATAGGTTGCAATGCATGACTGTGCATTGCAGGGCCCTGTGTGCACGGATATCCCCTTTGACTCTCCATAGGCTTGCTCTCCTTATTCTCTGACTAACTTATCTCAGTAGTGTTGTTCTCATCATGTATACATGTTCTGTCAGGACAGCCCTGGTCGTCTTATATCCACTCTAAATCATTGCTTTAACTGCATTCCTCACTGCTCCCATGGGAATCTAATGTTTGCGCAATTTAACCAGCAATTTGAATCTGTCTTAAAATAACTTGACGGAAACCAAATGGCACTAGCGCTAAATCCATGTTTTTTAGTTCGTTTGCTGCCCTGTACCAGTCCGTCGATTAAGTCTAATTTAGATAGAGTTAACAGTGATACATAAAACTATTTAGATTCGTTCAAACACGCACAACACAATACGGAGTGATTCAGGTACGCTGCTTTTATAACCCCCTCACTATTGTTAATTGATCATTAGTATTGAAATTATCGCTTTCCTGTCTGGTAATTGACTACTTTTGTGTGCGGTCATCTAACCACTTAAAATCGTGGTGATATCATCACATAAGTAGGAAATTATTTATTAATCAGTTGGCATTTATTATATATCACGTATGGGTTCCGGGTGTCTAATGATGATGGGATTTGCACACCAGGGATTTTTTTCTCTTTGGTGCAGTTACATTAGTCGCCGCTTTCTAACTGTCCCAGTGTGTCATTCCTTATTCTGATATGTAGTATTATAGTGGCGATTATCCCCTTTTGCCTATGTGGAATGCATTTCACACGATCCTCAGCCATCATGGGTAGCAAGTATATATCGCTGCTTGATTGTTAGCAGAGTATCCTAAAATAGCTCAATTTTAATTAAATTAATGTGCTACTCCAACTCTCAATACTTGGTAAAAGTATGGTAGGAGATGTAGTTAGTGTTAGTGTCACTACCTGTTCTCCAGGTTAGCGTCCTGGTGTGGGGTTAGCATTCCTTTGATTTGGAGTGCTAGCTCTCATTGTTGGCATCCATCTTTTTCGTATACAAGGTAATATGTAAATTGCGTTACTGGGGTTTCTATCAGCCAATAAAATTCTTTCCTCGGTGTGATTTTTACCAGTTTATGGATGAGCTTTTATTTAGAATGCCTAGAAACCGTGCTGTAGGTATAATAATGGCATGTTGGCAGCAGCGGCACCTAGCAACACAGGGCACAGTGACACTGGAGTTCTATGGGTCCTATCGTTAGGGCCCCGGGTCGGTCAGCAGGGCCCATTTATTATGTAGAATAGATGTTCCCAATCCAGTATTCAAGGCAACCCCTACAGAAGGATTTAAGGCATTTCTAATTGTGTTGCTAGACTAGGTCTGCCATCTAGTGTGCGAGAATTGACTTGGTGAACGTTCCTCCTGGATGCCCTGATCTATTTATATAGCGGCAACATATACTCAGTTTCCAAATACATGTTGAAATGGACCCTCTTGCAGTTGGCAAGACATTTATAGTGAGCGATGTGGGAACCATCCCTGTATTGGCTGTATTCTGTGACCGGTTCACTGACTTCCAGTGAGTTCCGGCATTGCTGCTGTTAAGGAGTACAATCACAACACATAGACCTCAATGCAGTGAGTTCCTCCGGAGCATTGATTCGGAACTAATGAATCGGTTCGGATCCGGGGAATTTAATTACTGCCGGCACCTGTAGGGTTAACCCCCGGAGTGTGAGAGCTTATCCTGTGTAACACGGCCCTGGCTCTCCGAGGGTTAAACCGCTTACCGTGAACGGCCCGATGGAGATGATCTCATTAGTCCGATAGTATTATAGTATTGCACAGTAGGCGGGGGTAGTGTACTTTGCTATCCGAGAAATATTTCTCCTTGTGTTCATGGCTGCGGCGGTTCCTAAGATGGCGGCTCCAGCCCCTCCCTATCGCACGTACGTCACCTCCCTATTGTTCGTCACGTTCTTAACTCCTTACCTTCTGGGTGAGCGCTCAAGGCTTATTCATTAACCCCTTAAGGGCTGAGCCAGTTGTACACATTATGATCAAAACTTAAACAAAAATTGGAATTTGCGCTATATGTCTGTGCAACCATAATTCACCTATTTCATATTAAAGGAACACTATGTATTCCAGACCCTATAGTGTCAAACCCACTATTTAGGTGTTTTGGAAAGTTACAGGGTTAAATATAGTGCTTGCAAATTTAATTTTCTGGACTTTCTGCCTGGGTTGTCAGGCAGGTCCCTCAAATTGTGATCAATAAAATTACTTATGTGAAAATATTATATAAATATGCACGTAGAATTTAAATATTTATACATATTTATTTATTTGAAGTCTACATGTATATTTATGAAGTTATTTATGTAATTATGTGTATGGGTATATTTATATATTTTCTGTATTTATATATACATATAGATATATTTCATTCTAAGTGTATTTTCATATGGATATATATATCTATATCTCAAAATACACTTAGAATGAAAATATATATATAAAAAATTTTTTTTTTTAGAATATATACGATATAGTTGTGTGTAATGTTGTTCTGTGTATTTTTATATTAATATATGTATATATTAAAATAATAAACTTAGTATGACATTATATAGAAGATATCTATACATATTATATAGATATAAACATAGAATGTGACGGCAGATAAGAACCATTCGGCCCATCTAGTCTGCCCAATTTTCTAAAAACTTTCATTAGTCCCTAGCCTTATCTTATGGTTAGGATAGCCTTATGCCTATCCCATGCATGCTTAAACTCCTTTACTGTGTTAACCTCTACCACTTCAGCTGGAAGGCTATTCCATGCATCCACTACCCTCTCAGTAAAGTAATACTTCCTGATATTATTTTTAAACCTTTGTCCCTCTAATTTAAGACTATGTCCTCTTGTTGTGGTAGTTTTTCTTCTTTTAAATATAGTCAATACAGGGCTCGACAAATCTCCGGTCACCATGGCGACCTGGAAATTTGTCTTTGGCCCTAGGATTTGGATCAGGCGAATGGTCGGCTCATTGAGCCAGGACACAGGCGGCTGAATGAGGGAGGTGGACCGCTGGCGCTTTAATTTCCCTGCTCACGCTCCTTTGCGCGCCCTCCAGTGATGCCAGGAGCCGGAATATGATGTCATTCCGGCTCACTAAGCAGCGCTCTAGGGAGCAGAGAGATGACAGCAGCCCAACTGGATCCCAGGGAAAACTAATCCACTCCAGCTTTCTCAAAGGTAGGAAGGCTTGGTGCATTTAAAATATAATTAATGATTTTTGAGTGGGAAATAAGTGTGTGTGTGTCTCTATATATTTAGGTGACCTGACCCCACTCCAATCACATTAAAAGGGTGATACTCACCCTTTTTCCAACGCCATGCTGGTGATGCCGCGGCTGGCCCCACCTCCCTATGCAGAGCATTAATGTAGGTGCTGCACACTGTGCAGCACTGACCCGGGAAGCAATTCTAGAGGCTGTAAGAGTGACTTGCACTAGAGGTGTTACCAGACAGCAATGTAAACCCTGCCTTTAGTCTGAAGACTACAGAACAGCTACATTAAGCTGTAGTGGTTCTGGTGACTATAGTGTCCCTTTAAGAATTGTATTTTTGACATTTAAAAATCTGGCTCCTAGATTTCAAGCAAATTTGTTAATCCCTTATATTGAAATTATATTTTACTCCTTGTGTGTTATGACCGGTAAATCAGAACACTTAATGGAACACTATAGTGTCAGAAACACAAATGTACACTATAGTGTTAAACTATTTAGGTGCCCAGCCTATTTATGGAGCTTTTGCGCCCCCCGGGCCGGTGCACATAATGGCGGCCACCTTATGGCCGCGCCAGCCCACCTCATCGAGATTACCAGAGATTATCGGCCCATAATATCGACAAAACAGATAATCTGTCGATCCCTACTATGTGTGTGTGTAAATATTTGTATAGTACGTGTTCTCACAAAACCTAAAGTATAAATTGTTGAATCAAACTTTGACCTCCCAAACCCACACACACTGCAACACACAATCCCTGACCCACAAAGTTGTTCTGATATACACACTCTAATACACACTCAGACCTATATACACCCATTCTACATCTGACCCACGTATTGTACAGCCCCATTACATCCTTCATATTATGTGCAGTCTTCATAATCCTTCCGTTTGTCCCATTGACTTTTCTTTCCTCAATGCACAGTGTCGGTTGCCAGGATGACATGCTCTATCCTGGCAGTCGTCATCTCTCTTGGGCATGTTCTGTACGTCAGGTGATATAAATTCCACACCCCTGGTGTGAAATGTACTTTCAGATGATAAGATTTTTTAGTAACTTCTTCACTGCTTTTTCTTACATATGTAGCCATTGTGACTGAGTTGTTGTTTTTTTGTTCTTGTTGGCAGACTTAAAGGCCAACAGTCATCAAATTTTCAATTGTTTCACTTCTGTTATTGCTCTATGTGAAAATGCAGCTGCATGTTTTTAAAATTGTATATTTTTTTTATTTACAGTACATGTTCTGCTAAATAGAAAGGGGAACAATATTGTGTGAATACGTTTATGTAATGTTACCTTTGCAAAGCTTCCATGCATGTTCAGGTTTAGATTTGCCGTACACCAGTTTAACCTCTGTATTACTTGCTATTTTCCAGGCAAAAGAAATTTTGACAAAAGAATCCAATGTCCAAGAAGTGAGATGTCCAGTCACAGTATGTGGCGATGTTCATGGACAATTTCATGATCTTATGGAATTGTTCAGAATTGGAGGGAAGTCGCCAGACACAAACTATTTGTTCATGGGAGATTATGTGGACAGAGGATACTACTCAGTGGAAACCGTAACACTACTTGTAGCACTTAAGGTAAATAAATGTTCAGTCTTCTAAAATCTAAATCTTAACTATTTTTCCCATATGTATACTTATTGACAATTCAAATTCTCTTAAATTCAGTCACCCATGCAGACATTCATAAGCAAGCTTTACTTTACTTGTGCTATTGCATACAGTGGAAAAAGAAACATTGTTAATTATATTAGACTGGCCCCACAGGTCAGAACGAAAATTACCAGAAGGTCTGTGCATGAGAAAAAGAGCAAGACAGATTATTGCTTCCTGCCTCTTGTAGGTCTCGTCATTGATGTATAGAGAAAGGGGTCCACCTTGGTTGTCCTTTTAGTAGAAATAACTGAAGGTCTAAATGTCTTGTTTGACTGAATTACAACCATGAAACAGTGTTAGAATTGTCATCTAACTTGGGCTATGCAGTATGCAATAACAGTATACTATGACATGTTCACTTTAACGATTTTAAATTATTTCCATTAACCAGTCTCCTGCTGAGTATCAATCAAAAACATTTTTATTTTTTATTAAGCATTTATACAGTACAAGGAATACAATGTGCTCCATTAAAAGGAACTGGCAAGGTATAACAGGAGTGTGAATAGGTACATTCAGAGTGATACATCGGCTAGTATGCTGCAACACAGTGTATTTAACCACGTAGTGTACTTCTCTTATCACTCTTGTTCTAGGCATAACAGGGGTACAAAACATCAAGGTCTGTATATACACTCCACTTAAAGTAAACTTAAAAGGGATAAGTACCATTGGAATGATAATTTTGCTTAGATTTAGGCTTAATGCCTACTCATGTAAGGCCTGTGACTAGGACATCGCGGGGGTCAATCTCAGTGTATGTCTTTGTCTGTTTCCATAAATCGTGTCCAGGGTGACATTAGTGTGTATAGGGTATATTTATGTGTGAGTGAGTAGTGTAGTTCTTCCACTAGTCTGATGTTATCGACCCTTAGTATCCATTCACTGATCGAGGGGGTTAGTTTGTTTTTCCACTTTGTTGGGATCAGGAGGTTCGCTGCCATTAAGAGGTGAGAAGTCCGCATAGCTTGTGGTCTCGCAATTCCAGATGGGGTTAGGAGAAATATTAGTGCTTCAGGTGTGAGCGGGAGTGTAGTGCCTGTGATTAATTTGATAGTATTCGCTATTTTCTATAGTCATGTATAATTGGGTATGACCACCATATGTGTGCTGTTGTGGCTGGTGTATGTGTGCATCTCCAGCATTCATCAGGTGTAGTAACGTACAATTTGTGTAATTTGGCAGGCGTGTAATGCCACCTTATTTCTTTTGTAGTTGCTCTCCTGTATAGAGTTGCTGAAGGATGTGGTATGTGCTTTAAGCAAGATTTTTTTTTTTTTTTTTTTCCAAGTCTGTAATCGTTACAGGGGTCCCTAATTCTGTCGCCCAGGTCGTTGTGACCCCTGGAAGGGATTCAGTCTCCTCCTGTTGGGAGTAAGTTGTAGAGTGCAGAGAGGTGTTTGTTTAATGTCTCGAGTTTCCCAATGGGATTCAAACTTAGAGAGGGGATGAGAGAGCCAGAGGAGTGTTTCATCTGAGCGAAGATAGTGGGTTATGGGAGTATTGAAACATATCCATTAATGTCGTCTGCGTATCTGGCAACAATGTAGTCAGCGGTGTTGGGGACCCATTGGAGATGACGTCTTGTAAGGTGAGATGTGTCGTGGATCTATTGGGTTGAAGAAAACGTGCATGGGACCCTGGTATAAAGGATGGGGTTTTGTCAGAGGGTATAGTGGGGAAGGGTTAGGTGAAAGTGTGGGGGATGTTCTGACCAAGCCCCACACCTTCTGGGTTGGTGTTATCGTCAGGTGGTTAGTAGCCTGTGTTGTCTGTAATGCCCAAACTTTGTCCTGCCAGGGAACCGTATGTAGTGGAATTTTTTTTATTTTCAATCATCTGCCACGGTTTGTGAGGTGGTGGTGCCGTCCATTGATGTAGTCTGTGCAGGATGACCTCTCTATAGTACCTCTCCATGTCCGGGAGCCCGAAGCCTCCCTGTTTTTACCGTCTAGTTAATATAGAGTATCTGATCCTCAGTTGGTTGTTTGACCAAATAAATTTGGAGAGTAACGGTTTTTAAGTGTAGAAAATAATGTTTTTGGTATTGTACTGGGAAAAACTTGGAGCATATATAGAATTTTCGGTAAAGCGTTCATTTTTAGGATATTTATCCTGCTTAGCCAACCAAAATGCAATTTAGCCCAAGATATAAGGTCTTGAGAAATCGCGCGAAGGAGGGGGTTTTTAATTAAGGTCGTATAGGATCGATAAATCCTTGAAGATACACCCCCAAATATTTGATAGCTCTGTCTGTCCATGTGAATTGGAATTGTGCTTTAAAGTTCGTTGTAGTATGTGAGTGTAGATTTAGGGGGAGAATTTTGCTTTTGATGAAATTTACTTTGAAGTTTGATAGGTTATTATATAGCTCAATCTCCAACAGTGGGATCATAGATTTGCTTGGGTTTAATATTGTGAACAAAAGGTCATCGGCAACGCCGATACCTTAAAGAAGGCCTTAGTTGTGATGGCCAAGAATTTAAGAGGGTGATCTCTGATTCCCTGAATGAATGGTTCCAGAATCAATATAAATAGTAACTGGGAGAGAGGGCACCCTTGCTTCGTTCCATTACGGATTTTTACTGGATCAGATAGTTGACCATTGATCCTGATTTTCGCCCTCGGATTGGAGTAAATGGCTTGAACCCACTTTGTATCAATCATATTTTGTGTTCTTATCACTGTGCCGTTTGGTACAGACTAAATTGACTGGATTATAATGATTTTTGGTGACACTTGTTCTTTAATGGGCATACCATTAATAAACATTGACTAGAATGAGGCGGGAAAAAAAGCTTTTGTTTTCCTATGATCTTTTTTAAAGGGCCCCCTAACTTCGCTGAATTTAAGGTTATTGTGCCACAGTTTAACTTTAATCTCCTCGTCAGTGCCAGTTTGCTCTGCCCACTCCAACATCAGTTTTCTGAAACTCTTCAAAATGGAACCCACAGACTGCTAGTGTCAGGGGTGCCGCTGCTTGGTTTAGAGTATCAGCTTACACTGTAAGCCAATCAGTACAGCACCCCATTGCACATGTTTTCAAGCCAACGTGAGGGATAAAGTTATGGTGCCTCCAGTGTTCCTTTAAGCTTGGATATATTTAGCTTCAGCTTTTTGTGCAATAGCAAAAGATGTGTTTTATGACCAGTAGCTAAACTGGTAAACCACATCGAATTCTCTTATGCAAGCTTGTGTTAGCAATGATATCCAGTCTAAAGTGTTAATCGATTTTTCATTTCAGCCAGTAAGGAAAATGTATGCTTTTTCTCAGCATCTTGAAAAGATGTATATTTATATTCATGAGTTCTTGTCGGCTGAACAGATAGCGCTATTTATACATATTGCCCTCTTTCATTTTAGAATACCAGTATTCTGCAAACTCTCCTTCCCACCAGCTGCCATGGCAGCTAGTACATTTCTGTATCTGCTTAAAGTGTCCTTTTCCATAGTAACCAATGTGAGGGGGAACTAGAGTACAACATTATTAATGGGACAAGATTGGCATCAAAACGTCTGCTTAATGGCACAGTTTTAGTGTACAGATCACCCCTCAGCAGTTACACTGCTCAGTTATCTGCCATTTGGAAGTTAAATCACTTTTGTTTATGAAGCCTTAACCAGGTACCTACAGAGTATAACAGGCTATTAACAGAGCAGGAGATAAGAAGAAATTCTAAATTAAACTGTGTGCAATAAAGTAAGGTTAAGCATTAGATGTCTCTTCACAGGAAATGTTTGGGAAGGCTGTGCAAGTCACATGCAGGTAGGAGTGACAAGGGTTGCATAAACAAAAGGGTTTACTCCACATAGCAGAGAATTGAGCAGCTAGACTGCAGGTGCATGATATGTACACTAAAACTGCATTATAAACTAAAATTAGTGCCTTTAATTACTACAGTAATTTTGTTTTACTGTCATCTTTACTCATAAAGAGCAAAACTAAAGAATTTAAAGTTGAAGGCTGAAGTAGCTGAACTGCAAGCATAACTAAATTGGAGACTTTTCCAGTTTGGTTATATTGACATTAAATTTGAAATTCACCTTGAATTTAATTTGAATTCTAACTTTAGTGAATAACCCTGTGTTGCATAAATCAGCCCAACAGGGTGTTTATAAGCTAATTTATAAAGCCAGAGGTGTAAACATTAGAACGTCTGTTTTAAAAAAATAATAATTTGCTTGCTGGCATTCTTATTGTTTTAAATTAGCTTAGTGACTACTTTAACCCCTTAAGAACACATGACATGTGACATGTCATGATTCCTTTTTATTCCAGAAGTTTGGTCCTTAAGGGGTTAAAAAAATGATTTGCCAAAACAAATTTAGCTTGCCTTCTATTCCTACATTACCTGTTTCCCTGTATCAAAGTGGCCTCTATACAGCACTGTGGGCGACTGGCAACTACACCTAACAGTTGGCTTTGAATAGTTGCCTGGAACTTGATGAATATGAATTCCAAATATTAAAGAAACCAGCAAAATAGCATTAGGAACCATTGTTTTAGACACTAATATGTTTACACTTTTTCTTATATAGTTATCCCTGTTAATGGAATTTGCTGTTTTCTTTATTTCTTTAGTGTGACATGTCAAGCCATTATTCATAACCTTTTCATTTGTTTCAGGTCCGCTATCGTGAACGTATAACAATCCTCCGAGGAAACCATGAAAGTAGACAAATAACACAAGTATATGGTTTTTATGATGAATGCTTAAGAAAGTATGGGAATGCAAATGTTTGGAAATATTTCACCGACCTGTTTGATTATCTTCCTTTAACTGCCTTAGTGGATGGTCAGGTATGTTTAGCCCTGCAAAGCTTAAGCATTTGAACATTGCAAGTTTACAATCAAAAGTGAATGTTTTGTTGAAAGTGGAATTGGGACACTCCAGTTACTTGCCCAGACCTTTTACCAAATTCTTTTAAAATGTTTGAACTATAAAATTAAGAACTATTTCTTGGTTTAGAGTTTCTGCAAATTGTGTAAATGCCATGGTCTCCTTAAAGCTTAACTTTAAGGAGACCATTCTGTTTAGAGACATCGCTTAATTTACAAAGCCCCACCTATGGTGACATTGCCTCTGGGAAGGGAAATGGAAGTATGTAATGTTTATAAACTTGGTCAGATTGCATTATTTGGCAGACCTCTCAGCTAGGGGCATTTGTTCAACCTCACCCTCCCTTTTACTCCCTTTTTATATATATGTGTGTGTGTACACACACACACACACACACACACACACACACACACACACACACACACACACACACACACACACACACACACACACACAAGGTGTATTTTACTATATATATATATATATATATCTCAAATTACACGTAGACTGATACTGATTAAATATATATAATTATTGTTATATATATATTTATATATAATATAAAAATAAATATGTAAATACGTTAAATAAAATTAAAAAAATTATTAAAAAAATTAAATATATAGATGTGTTATTTCGTTCTACCTGTATTGTGATATTAAAATACACGTAGAACGAAAATATATATCTACATACATAAATATATACGTATATATACCTATATATAGATAAAAAAATTTGAAAAAAATTATATATATACACATATAGATTCACATACATATATTCTACATATATATTTATGTAATATTTTTACATAATTAGGTATCTTAATTAATTACAATTAGCAGGACCTGCCTGACAATTTAATTTGCTAGCACTATATTTAACCCTATAACTTTCCAAGACACCATAAAGCCTGTACATGGGGGGTATTGTTCTACTCGGGAGACTTCGCTGAACACAAATATTAGTGTTTCAAAACAGTAAAATGTATTACAACGATGATATCGCCAGTAAAAGTGCAGTTTTTTGCGTTTTTCATTTCATGGGGTATGTCCAGTCTTTTTTAGTAGCCACTTAGTCACAAACCCTGCCAAAATTGGCGTTTTTTTGCATTTTTCACACAAACAAATACGAACGCTAGCTTTGACCAGTGTTTGTGACCAAATGGCTACTAAAAAAGACTGGACATATACCCCATTTGCAATACCTTGGGTTGTCTACTATTGCAAATGGTATGCCATTATGGGTGTAAATTTCATTCCTGGGCTACTATACAGTCTCAAAGGCAACGTAACCAATCTGGCGAATTTCAATTTCAAATGTAACATGCTATATTTGACCCTGTAACTTCCCAAAATGCATAAAACCTGTACATAGTGGGTACTGTTTTACACGTAAGACTTTGCTGAATACAAATATGTGTATTTTATTGCAGTAAAAACAAACAGTATTATGACATTGACAGTTAAAATGTTATGTAGAACTAAAAAAATCTTATTTTCTCCCATTTTTTTCATATTAAATTGTTTCATAGCTAAATATTTGATATTAAATGAAAGCCCTGTTTCCCCTGAATAAAATGATATATAATAAGGGTGGGTGCATTTACTATGAAAGAGGTGAATTACGGTTGGACAGACATGTAGCGCAAATGCCAGGTTTTGTTTACATTTTTTCGTTCACAACGTGTACATTTGGCTCCGTCCTTAAGGGGTTAAACACGGCTGCAATTTTTACTAAAATTGCTTTGAAACTCACAACAGGATGTTGGGCATGTTAATAGATTGAGGAGGTACATCTCATGTGATGCTTTATGGATCTGCCTGAATGTGAATTTGTCTAGATATTTTGTAGATGACTAGTTCATCCAAGTTGGTGAACTTTCCTTGGAAACAAGTACGTGTGACTTTCATTACATGTTGTCACACGAAGATCAGTAGTCTTTGTTTTCTTATAAAAATCAATTTCCATCTTTTATTTCCTAATGTAAATGCTTTTCTATTTACATACATAACTAAAATGACAAAGCAAAAATACATTTTGCAGAGTAAACAATGTTTGTCAAAATGCGGAGTGCTTAAAACTATATTCCTAAACCTAATTGTCATTTAAATTTATTTTATTTTTTTGCATAATTAACCTTGGCTTCATATTGTTTTTGTTTTTGTCGTCTTTTTTGGGGCCCACAGGATAAAAAGATCTATTTTTCTTTTTTTTTTAAGTTTGAACTCTGTGGACTTAACCTCTTAATGACACTGAATCCCTTTTTATTTCTGAAGTTGTGTCCTTAAGGGGTTAAAGGGACACTATGTTCTGGTGTCTATTGTCTGTCCCTGTAGGCTTTTTAACCCCTTAAAACCGGAGGACGTACAATTACGCCCTCTAATAGGCGGCTCTAAACGCCGCCGGGCGTAATTGTACGCCCTCCGGTTTTTGTTAACTTACCCGGTCGCCGGCGGTCCCACGCCGGCGATCGCGGTTGGGGGGACTCCCAGGGAGCCCCCCGCGGCACGTCCGTCCTCGTCGAAGCCCCCCGGCCATGTGAGAGTGGGGTTCTAGCGAGGACCCCACAATCACATGGCCGGGGATAGCTGGCTTCTGTATTGCCGGCAGGGGGGCTGCCTGTAATGACAGGTGGTCCCCCTGCTGGCTGAAAATAAAATAAAAATAAGTTAATGGTGTAAAAAAAAATACTTATATATACTTAGATCATATATATATATATTATATATATATATATATGATCTAAGTATATATATATACACATATACATACACACACATACACCGTCTAGGTGTATTTTACTATTAATATATATATATAATTATATATATATATTAATATCAAATTACACGTAGACTGATACTGATTAAATATATATATAATTATTGTTATATATATATATATTTATATATAATATAAAAAAAATAAAAATGTAAATACGTTAAAAAATAAAATTTTAAAAATAATTAAAAATAAATAATTAAAAAATATATAGATGTGTGTTATTTCGTTCTAACTGTTTTGTGAAATTAATATATATATATATATATATATATATATATCTCAAAATACACGTAGAACGAAATAATATATATATCTATATACATAAATATATACGTATATATCACTATATATATATACCTATATATAAATAAAAATATTTGTAAAAAATTATATAGATATATACATATATATACACATACGTATATATACATATATTAATTCTACATATATATTTATGTAATATTTTTACATAATTAGGTATCTTAATTAATTACAATTAGCAGGACCTGCCTGACAACCCATGCAGAAAGTAAAGGGAATTTAATTTGCTAGCACTATATTTAACCCTATAACTTTCCGAGACACCATAAAACCTGTACATGGGGGGTACTGTTCTACTCGGGAGACTTCGCTGAACACAAATATTAGTGTTTCAAAATAGTAAAATGTATTACAACGATGATATCGCCAGTAAAAGTGACGTTTTTTGCATTTTTCACGCACAAACAGCATTACACGGACAATATTATTGCTGTGATAATTTTTACTGTTTTGAAACACAAATATTTGTGTTCAGCGAAGTCTCCCGAGTACAACAGTACCCCTCATGTACAGGTTTATGGTGTTTTCAAAAGTTACAGCGTCAAATATAAGGCTTGCGTTTCATTTTTTTCACATTAAAATTCGCCAGATTGGTTACGGTGCCTTTGAGACCCTATGGTAGCCCAAGAATGAAAATTACCCCTATGATGGCATACCATTTGCAATAGTAGACAACCCAAGGTATTACAAACGGGGTATGTCCAGTCTTTTTTAGTAGCCACTTAGTCACAAACACTGGCCAAAATTGGCATTTTTTGCATTTTTCACACAAACAGATACGAACGCTAACTTTGGCCAGTGTTTGTGACCAAATGGCTACTAAAAAAGACTGGACATACCCCATTTGCAATACCTTGGGTTGTCTACTATTGCAAATGGTATGCCATTATGGGTGTAAATTTCATTCCTGGGCTACTATACAGTCTCAAAGGCAACGTAACCAATCTGGCAAATTTCAATTTCAAATGTAACGTGCTATATTTGACCCTGTAACTTCCCAAAACGCCATAAAACCTGTACATAGGGGGTACTGTCTTACACGTGAGACTTTACTGAATATAAATATGTGTATTTTATTGCAGTAAAAGCAAACAGTATTATGACATTGACCGTTAAAATGTCATGTAGAACAAAAAAAACCAAAAAAAAACGTATTTTCTCCCATTTTTTCATATTAAATTATGTTTCATAGCTAAATATTTGATATTAAATGAAAGCCCTGTTTCCCCTGAATAAAATGATATATAATAAGGGTGGGTGCATTTACTATGAAAGAGGTGTATTACGGTTGGACAGACATGTAGCGCAAATGCCAGGTTTTGTTTACATTTTGTTTTGTTCACAATGTGTACATTTGGCTCCGTCCTTAAGGGGTTAATGTGAGAGAAAAGGCACTGTTTACATTGCTGGTTAGTAACACATCTAGGGGCAGTTACTCCTACTGGCACTAGAGGTGCTATCTGCGTTATGTGCATCACTGACATTAAGCGTCTCCAAACCTTACATGGAGGATCTGAACAGTCTTCATAGAGATGCATTAATTCAAGAAGGCGCAGCAGGTATAGACCACTGCGGCGTTGGAAAAAAGATGCACAAAGACACCTTTTTAAAGGCGGCAGGGAAGAGGAAACCTAAACTGTGCATTTAGACCCATAGTGTCAGGAATGCAAACACTTTAGTGTTTAAGTTTTTTCTTTTTTTTTAAAACTTGGCTTACTACGGAACTTCTGTAACTGGGTCTACATGTTATTGCTTCTATCAATACCTGATAAGATCAACAGATCTCTTCCCATGATGAGGCAGCCACACCCACAACTAGCTCACCTTCATATGTCATAATTGCTTTATTCGTGGCTGGTGCGCACATAGCTCGGCCTGGCTGCATTACTCATTCTAAGGTTTATTTTTGGAGCTAATTTTGTATAATTCCTAATCATAGCTAAGCATTATATAAGAAATGTAAAATCATCAGTGTCCTGGTTTCTAGTCTCTGTATCTAAAGGGAAACTAACATTAGAAATACATATTTGCTTCCCAGCAAAATAGGTTTTGGGTCCCAATTTTAAAATTAAAATAAGATTTACCCACCTTTATTCATCATCCCAGACACCCCTCCATAGAGGAGCCCTGAGGGGGTGCCATTGTGCACTTATGCTTATCTCTGCACTGTGCCAATAAGCGACTTCTCATAAAGATAAATTAAACAAATGTATCTATATGGGGAGGTTAATTGACATCATGCTGGGGATGGGACGCAGCATGCTAGCCCTACTTGCGTTGCCAGAATATAATGGGGAAGTGCCTCTAGTGACTGGACTGACAGCCACTGGAGGCATTTTTATGCTTTTTGGGGGGGCGGGGCGCTGTTTTGATGTTTAGTGTCCTGTGGATGCTGTCAGAAATGGCTGCAGGACACCTTTTAGAAACTACAGCATATTGCCATAAATGGTGATATAGTGTCTGCCACCAAAATGATGAAGAAAGTAAAGATGATCGATCACTTTGTGATCATGTCTTCACTATGTAAATATGCAGTAATCCTGGTACAATACTCCATATTTCATAGACCTCCGTAATGGCAAACCTGCCCGCACAAATTACAAACTTCCCATACACTAAAGAAAAACTGACAATTTTTTAAAGGCTTATTTTATGTATTGTATACCTTCATTGCACGATTTTATATTCACTTTATCTACCTGTTGTAAAGTATATGAATTGTCTTATGTTCAACAGATTTTCTGTCTCCATGGAGGACTTTCTCCTTCAATTGATACACTGGATCATATCCGTGCACTTGATCGTCTGCAAGAAGTTCCACATGAGGTAATTTTGGCTTAAAAAAGCACAGAGCAGAATTTTTCTACTTTGCTAGTTGTAACTAAAGAAAAGATGTGTTGGAGTTTCAGGATATGTCAATCTTCCTTAGAAAGGTAAAAAAATGTTTTATCCAATATGAACACTACTGGTTTAAATAGTTTTTGGTCTCAGTGCCAGGCAAAGCATCACACAGATAATTGTTAAAACAATTTTAAGCTTTGTAAGCTAATTTAAAAAGTTGTGTAGACTTTAGAATTTATTTAATAATGGAATGTCAATAACCTTTCAACCAGTATGAACACTGTTTAAATGTTTGTATATAAAGACTTTTCCAACTTAAAAAAATCATCAGAGAATCGTTTAAACTAGTTAATGAAAAGAAGAGTTGAGCCTAATATATAGAAAAGAAAAATACACTTAAGGTATAGAAAATAGGTTATTACCCCTAAATGGTGAACTTCAAGTTGTAAAATAAAAAAAGGAAATTTAAATAAACCAATAAGTGTATCTTCTAAATGAGAGGATTGGATAGTAAAATAAGTAAAACTTACTTTTTAACCTTAAAATATAGTACGCTGAATATATTTCTCCCTGTATAGAGTACTTATAAATTAAGCAAAAAGTAACATAGAAATAGTTTAACTGTAACTATTGTTGTTGAATATCACTGGTGCCAATGTGGAGCAGCTATGAGGGAGTGGAGAACCGGGAGAAAGTGAGTGACCCGGTTTCTTCTGATATAGGAAACTAGTTTGCCTACGAGGGCACCCTTTATCAATTATACTCTCACACTAAGCCACCCACATTACCGAAAAGATGTATTTTATCTAATCTTACATTTTAACCCTAAAATACAATAAAAGTTAAGTTTTACTTATCTTTCCATCTAATTCCCTCATATTAGGAAGATACTTATTGGTTTATTTAATTTTTCTTATTTTTCAACTTGAAATAGTTTGAACTATTTTAATCTGCTAGACTAGTACCCTTGTTGCTTTTCAAAAAACAAAACAAAAAAAACTAAGACTGTTTTTGGTAACTTGCATCCTTGACCATGTTTTGTCAAAAGTTGACCATTTTAAGTTAATAGAAAATTGTTTTTATGTTATGTTTAGGGGCCAATGTGTGATCTACTGTGGTCAGATCCAGATGACCGTGGTGGATGGGGCATTTCTCCTCGAGGTGCTGGATACACTTTTGGTCAGGACATATCTGAAACATTCAACCATGCCAATGGCCTTACTTTGGTTTCTAGAGCCCATCAACTGGTGATGGAGGTAAGTGAAGTTTTTAAGGAGTTTGTGATTGTAATCCTTAAACCTTGTACAACAGGCAAATGTTTTCTGAATAAACTGTGTTTAAAATTATATTCAGAAGGCAGTCTCAATTGTTATTGAAAAATGTTTGTGGGAATGTAATCAGTCATGGTTACGTTGGGGGTAGATTCTTGAGGTATTCACACCTCAATACATATTGCTTTCTGTGTGATAAGTGTTAAAGGAATCCACCAGTCATAGTATTATATACTTTATCTTTTTTTCTTTCTACGAATCCTGTTGGTTTTAATTGAGGGAAGATTTGTGTGACTGGTACTTTGCACAACTGACATTTTCAATCTGTTATTTCAGGGTTACAATTGGTGCCATGATCGGAATGTAGTCACAATTTTTAGTGCTCCAAATTACTGTTATCGTTGTGGTAACCAGGCTGCAATAATGGAACTTGATGATACTCTTAAATATTCCTTGTAAGTATAAACAACTATTTGTAATTGTATTAAGCATGTTAATGCTTCACATGCATCTGGGAATATAAGCAAATTTATTCTAAACATAGCTTTTCTGTTGTATTTTCAAATGGTTTAGTTTTATATTGTTTGTTTGGGGGGAGGTTTGTGTGTTCTGGCAAAAAAGGCCAGATTTCAATAGAAAATTGCACCTTGATAGCGTAATCTTGTTGTCAGAAAACCAACTGGTTCTGTACTGTAGCTAAACTCAAAAGGCAGGCAATTGCATATTTTGCAGGCTGTTTTAGCTAATCCCACAATGGAAAAAAAAACATGCTTACTTAAAAGCATAAATGTTTTAATTGGGGGAATATCAACTAAATGGGGGTATTTTATTTGGGCAGTGGAGTGTTTCTTTAACAAGGATTTGCTGGCTGATACTTTGCAAACAGTGTGTCATTAAAACTAGTGGCATCTTCCCTAAACAGATATTGTGCCTATGACATTTTGCTTCAAATGTGTCAAATCTGTAGAGCTTCCTGCTGTGCTGTGTGATCTTGGTTTCACCTCACACTGTAGTGGTTATGGTGTGAGGCATGCCTGCTGGCACATTAATTGTGAAGCGCTGAACCATGTGTTATTAACCGAAGCCATGCTCCAGCTGGGCTTAGGTCATTGACATTCCTGCTGTCACTAAGCAGTAGTGGAGGCAAGCAGTATACCCTCTGTAAGAAGTTAAGCAGCGGAGGGACTATTTGCAGAATGGTAGTGCTGGCATCATAACCACCACAGAGTGCTCAAAACGGAGTATTGCATGCCTTTATTACCTCCATTGGCAGAATAGTTCAAGTTTAACTTGTAATTGGCACTATGAGACCATCTGATAGAAAAATAGCAGTGTTTTATAGCCATGATAGGCAATTAAATCCTACAATGTAAGCATTTCTGCTCCTGCAGAACTGCAGTGTTTGCTTGGTCAAAAGGGACATTGCACATAGACCACTTCATCTCAATGTAGTGGTCTGGGTGCTTATAGCTTCCCTTTAAAGGGGCACTCTTAAGCACCATAATAATCCAGTATTCACAGTCCAGCCTTGCTGTTCAAGCAATGTGTGATCTGTCTGACAGAGCTCTGTTTTTGCTTGCTCCATTACCAAAAAGCTTCTTGATTCTGAACTGTAGCCGTTAGTGTTTAGAGTGAACCTTTGAGCAGCTTTTTATAAAACTGTATACTGTGGTAGACCTGGTGAACTCATACTTTAAAAATGCTGGCTTTCTCAATCATAAGTTATAATAGCATGATGTTTGCTATAGTATGTCTAAATGCAAGATGATGAAACTGTAGTTCTCAAATTATTTGCTAAAATTGAGCAAACTAGAAAAGTATGCTTTTGCATTCTTAGCCAAGCATTCTCTAATAATTGATGTTTGTATCATTTTTATTTTCAGCTTGCAGTTTGACCCTGCCCCACGTAGAGGAGAACCACATGTGACCCGTCGTACACCTGATTACTTCCTGTAAAAATAATTTTACACTTGTACAGTATTGCCACAAGCAGGATTTTGACCTGAAACTGGGAAGAGCAACAGTAACTTCAGAGTCAGAGCGTTGTCCCATATACGTACTGTTATCAAATGGACCAAAAGACGTGCCATATGAAAAAAATCTAAGCCTCTCATCTCAACAGCCGTGACCACATTAGAAAGACCCTGTCCATTGCATGCTGAAGTGACATTTTCAAAGAAATTCCCAGATTTCTGGCATAGCACTACTTGTAGTTCCTTTTGCTTTCTCGGAGAGACTGCAAAAAAACTTTAAGATATAAACATTAACAATTCATAATTTCACTTAACTTTCCATTTAGTGATAGCTTTACTCGGCATGATTGTAGAAAGTTTGAAAATTAAACCCTCCAGTGCCACAGGATGATCCACGCCAGTTTTGTGGTCTCTTGGGGTATGAAGGGATTAAAGGACCTTTTTAAAGAATAAGTATCATGGCCTCTGCAGACCTTTGTGACTTCAGAAATGTTTATTTTCAGGGAATACAGTTTAATTTAAGTTTTGGTTTTTATATATATTTCTCTTTAACCCCATTCCACCCTTTCCTGCCTCTCAGTTGGTCTATATTCTAGATGGTTTGAAGTTTCCTGTAAGACGCTGCTACAGCTCATTGCTGTAGTGTTTGCTTTTTTTTTTCCTTTCTTAATAAACTTGTGAACGAAGTCCTTAGAAATGTGAAACTTTTAATTTTTCACATCTGCTCTTGAAAGCTAAAATTACATGGTTAGTGGAACTGTATAAATACTCCAGAAAATCAATAAAGATGTGAGACCATTCATCAAACTGGTTGATTACACACTTGCTGCATCTGACTCCTGCAGTAACAAGTTATGTAACCTTTATTTTTAGTTTCAGTCATTTCTACATTTTCCTGAAAATTGTGTTAAACTGGAATATGATAATTTTGAGTGTAAAGTCAGTCACTCACTGACATCTTTAACACAGCTTGACAGCCAGTTAATTTGTCAGCCATTTGCTATAAGTGTATGTGACACGCAACACTGAAAGTTAATGGGAATTAAAGGCTTGACAAGTAGAGGAGCACTGCAAGCTGAAATTGACTTGTTCTTTTGCTAATGTAGTCTATAGATAATGCATGTACAAATGATTCAATAACCAATGCAACACAATAAAACAAATACTCTCACTTGAATTGCAACACTTGCAAGAAATTCCCCACACTTAGATCAACCTCTACTCTCAGCAGGACGTGGCTTGGTCAGTCAATACCATGTCTGGAATCTGAGCGGTTAGACATGTTTAATACAGGATTACATGTTTAATACATGCATGGGTGAGGGAGGGCTGATTTCCTCTGGAATGTGGTCTGCCAACAGACTTCATAAGCAGAAATATTTTAGTGGTACCAAAGTCCATAACATTTTTACTGTGCATCCTGTTATGTATAATGATGATTAACTAATCATTGTTTAGTTATAAGGGACAAAAATGTGGGATTACAAAGCTGTTTTACATAGCATGAAGGGTTAGAAATTAGAATGCGGTTTTTTTCACTTTGCAAAATGTTATGCATTTTGAACATGCTAATAAGTCAAAACTGTTCCTATCTTAATTTATGATAGTGGATGAAAAATGTCCATGAACTATATAGGCAGATTTTGAATTTAAATTCTCTTTTCCAGAAGTTTTGACAATAGAAAATATGCAAAAGTTTCTTATAAAATTGACCGCATGAACCTAATTCAAGTTGCAGGAGTTTGTTAAACTTTGTCTGAGGTTTTCACATTCTGGAAGTATAGAGCAGGACATATGACCATGAAGCATGAAATCTGTGCATGTATGAAGTATCTATTCTACTACTACTTCTAGAACACTCTAAAAACACTTAAACTTGAAGAGCTCTGTGTGTAGCTTGTCCTAATTATTTCATTATATAAAAGTGTCTGCCTCAGTAGAAATTAGTGCTCTCAACATCTCACTAGCTTTAAAATTAAATAAAATCCTTCATTTCTGGTAGTAATGGGGCCTGACATTAAAACAAATTGGGACATTTCTGGTCGTCATCTACTATGAAAATTGTGTCCATTTATATTTTGAGACCCCTCAAAATTTCAGTTTCTGGAATTTAGACTATTCAATGCCTAGTCAGTCAATATCTGTTCCCTTGTATAATGTTGCTGTAGTTTCATATGTCACCAAGGAGAAATGAGTGCTGCAGTTACGCGAGCTGCACCTTTTGGTATAAAGAGTGTTTAATTGTTCACTTTCAAGCATCTTAAACATTGTCCCCAGAAGTTGCTGAAATGTCGGGGAGAGGAAATTCTGAGCCCTGATTCAAAAGATTACTTATTTAAATGTTTTTCCAGATTGTGCTAATTCAGGAGACTATAGATGGGTTCCTTGACTCCTCTATAAGAAGCTCCATATTGTTTAACCCCTTAAGGACACGTGACATGTCATGATTCCCTTTTATTCCAGAAGTATGGTCCTTAGGGGGTTAAACGAAGTGGACCCCAGTTCCATTCTGACAGAAGAGTTTGTGGTCACGTAGTGCAATATAATGTGTAGTGTAACATTTGGACTGGGCATGCAGAACTTGGAATGCCAATTTAGATGACATCTTATGTTTGTCATACATCCAGACTATGGTCTAGGTTCAGATTAGAATTTCTCAGGCTTTTTTTTTTATTTTTTTAAACCAGAATATTGATTTGTGCTTTCAGTTCCATCACCTACATCATTCTTACTTTTAACAACCTCCCTCACTTCATGTTATTGAGTGGAACAGTTTTCAACTTCTAGTTTAGCTTTTGAATAATCTACACATTGGAGCGAATTTACTTGAGAACATCACGTTTCTGCAGCTGTGTTGGGAAACACCACCAGTAGAAATGATCTAAAGATTCAAAATAAAAACATCCAAATTTGCTTAATTTCTCTAGTGCGAACATGTCACACTTGCCTTTCAATGCCATAGTGCCATTTTGAAGGTGCAAAACTTCAGTGAAAGGTGTTTAACATTAAACAGAAAAGTAATGCCTGCGGGCTTCAGAAAATATAACTAAATAAATTTGACATTGATCAGTGAAACAATTTTGAGCATTAACAATGGATGAGTCCCTCTATGATCCATAAAAAAAAAAAGTATTGAAGACTGTGACCTCTTTGTGGTGACTAGCCTTTGCATTAACCTCATCTCCAACATGAAATTTGTTTTGCAGGTTTATATTGAGCAGTTATGTCTTAATTTACACATGGTACTCCCTACATAAAATTTGGAGCAAGAGCTAATAAGACGTGATCTCACAAATTATGAAATGTATTATGGACATATGATGTCTGGTATTGGTTCAACAGAAAGGGTTGTGTGATACAGGCTGTAAAAGAAGCTGTATGTAAGGCTGATTGATTTCTGTGGGTCTGACATTTTGCCCGTAATTTTGAATGGCTGGCTGACCTTATTTTAACGTCATGACTCACCTGCAGGGTTATTCACTAAAGTGAGAATTGTTGAAATCCAAGTGAATTTCACATTTAAGGTCAAGGTTTAACTGGATATTTAGCTGACTTTGGGAATTTTTCTTTTTATTAACTTTAATTTAGAAATTAACTTGGACATCCTAACAATTCTCATCTAACAATGCCATCCATTGTGGAAACTAACATATGCATAGATGGAAAGTTACTCTCTTCTCTAGATTCTCAAAGGTTTATTTACAAAAGTGAGAATTCAGTATGAATTTCATCTATAAGGTCAGAAAAAGCACAACTGACTTTTTCAGTTTGATTCTTAAGTGACAATTTAAAGTAAATATTTATATTTAAATAAACCTGGCAGTATATGTTGCTGTTATGTCCACACCACCTCCAAAAATACAACATATTCACCTGTACGTTCGGAAATGAGGAATTGTGAGAAGGACGATATCTTTCTCTCTCTATATATATATCTATATTTATTTATTTCCTGGCTAATCATGGCAGCATTTAACATATGGGTTTAGCTCCTCCCTCTAATCCTCAGGACAGGAAACACAATTAAGTGTACCTTCCCCTAGTATAATAGAGACACCAGAATCATCCATTCATCTCCTCAGTCTTTTTCCTGTCCTCATAGCCCTAGGACCGTTAACTTTTATTTATTTTCAGTTTATCTGAAGAATATATATTTTATTTTTTTTTGCTCACCTGACCATGTTGATATGGTCTTGTCCCTGTGGAGGTCAGCCTCCCTCCTCAGTAAGCCCAGGCACATGTAGCCCAATCTCTTTGCAGTTCGGAACCCCTGGGAGCCGTGGTGGTTAGTTCCCCAGGCTGTTGGAACCTTCAGACCTCGATCAGACGATCGGCATAGCAGTAAGACGCCCGCGCATGCTCAATGTGTATGACCGGAATCGGTGTACTTTAGCCCTTTTCCAAAATGGCGGAGTCGTGGTCTCGTGACCAATGAGCGCATGTGTGTTCCTTTAAAGGTACAGAGCGGGAATTTTGAAATGGTATTACAGTATCAAAAACGCGTGTTTCTCTTCCCTTTAAAGTTACAGTGCTCTACTAGACTGTTCCTAAAGCTCTGCAGGTAAGAACTTTTACTTTTCTCATTATTAATGATCCAAATATTTAGGGTGAGAATGCATTACCTTTTTTTAATGTTCTTAGCTCAACAGTCCGTATGAATCCATCATCCCCTTCTGCAAAGTCAACAAGAACTGCAATAGGTCATAGGTGAGCACCAATTTTTTTCTTTATTTTTCGCATTAATAAAAAAGAGAGCATGGAGGGTACAGTCTTATGACTTCTGTGTCTTACAGCCCTCAAGACCGGTCCGGCACCAGATCTCCATCTAGGAGAAGGGAAAAACCGGCAGCCTGCCGTGGATGCGGTGCAAGGCCTATGGCTAATTGCAGACCTGATGCAGAACGAGTGGCATAATCCAGGTAAACGGATTACTAGTTAAGGAAAACTTTCCAAATTATATCCGATTAGTGAGGAAGATTATAGAATGTGGACAGCTGTCCCAAAAATAGATGCTCCTATCATTAAGCTAGCAAAACGATCCATGCTTCCAATAGATAGCAATGCTTACCTAAAGGAACCAATGGATAAAAGGATTGATGCTGATATGACAGCGGGACTAGGATGCCATACGGCTTGCGTTCCTGGATCCTTGATTTGGAGGAAGACCTGGATAGAAGTGTAAGCAGACGTCAGATGGCTGAATCCTTAAGGGATATTAAACTTGCCAGTGACTGGCTTTTGGAATCCTGTACAGACCTTATTAGAATTCTCTCTAAGGTTATGGCTCATTCTGTCCCCGCCAGACAGGCACTTTGGCTAAGGTCCTGGAGAGCGGATCTTTCTTCGAAAAATTATTTGTGTACCCTTCTTTTTATGGAAGAGGTACTTTTTGGAAAATCACTGGATGAAGCTATTAAAAAAGCTGCTGACATTAAACAGGTCATGCTGCCAGGGACGTATTAACCGCAAGGCAAAAAAGGCATTTGCCTTGGGCGGCATTTTTCAGGGGGCGGCAAAAAACGCCGCCCCCAAATGCCCAGGGCAAATGTCTTGTTAGCCTTGCAGCTAACAGACATGTTGGTCTGGCGAGGGAGCACTTCCTCTGAGCGGTCTGCTCAGCTCACTCTGCGGCGCGCGAGGGAGCTGAGCAGACCGCTCAGAGGAAGTGCTCCCTCGCCAGCCGCCCGCCAGCCACTGGACCCCCAGGGAGAGAGAGAACCCCCCCAGCATTCCCAAAGGTAAGGAGGCTGGGGGGGGGGGTTAAATAAAAAAAAGTGTTAATGTGTGTCTGACTTTGTGTGTGTGTCTGACTGTGTGTGTATTTAGAAAGTGGGGCGGGGGGAAGGGTTGGGTGGGGGTGGCCTGAGTTTTGTCCTGCCGCAGGATAGACATCCTCAGAGACCTCATCTTGACCGTAGACCTTTCAGGGATCAAGGGTAATTTAGGGAGAATAAAACCTACAGACCGGGCAGAGAATACACTAGGCATTCTAATTGGAAGAGTGGTCAGAACGTTAAGTCTTCTAGGAACAAGGTGCAGACCTCTTCCTTTCGCCCCAACAAGCAATTCTGAAGGTGACTTGCTCTAGGTATCTCGAGTGAGAGCACGTCTGTCATTCTTTCAGAGGGCCTGGGAAATCGTTCCAGATGCATGGGTAAAATCTATCATCACCGGAGGATATCATCTGGAATTCAAAGAATTTCCTCCTCCACCAAGGTTCATCCGAACAAGGCTTCCTACCAACAGTCAGAAAAGAGAGGTATTAACTCTTTATGTCAGCAATCTTCTTCTGGAAAAGGTCATCATTCCTGTGCCTGTGGGAGAAAGATTCCAGGGATATTATTCTCACCTATTTCTGGTCAAGAAACCAGGAGGGAAATGGAGACCTATCTTAGATCTCCACCAGCTCAACCTTTACCTGAGAGTCAGAAGATTTTGCATGGAATCCATTAGTTCCATCATTCCTGTCGTTCATCGCAAAGATTGGTTGATCTCGATAGACCTAAGAGATGCATATTTTCATGTCCCTATCACAGTCAAGCACCAGAAGTTTCTCAGATTGTTTTGTCCGGAAGGAACAATTTCAGGCTCTTCCCTTTGGGATAAGTACAGCCCCGAGGACCTTCTCGGAGATTCTGGTCACCATCATTGCTCTTCTCAGAAAAGAAGGTTTAGCTGTTTTTCACTACCTAGATGACATCCTGCTAGTGGCTCCAGACTTAAAGTCCATGTTTCAACAAAGACAGCTAGTCCTCGACACACTCTCTCACTTCGGGTGGCTCATCAACCACGAAAAGAGTCAATTGCATCCAACAAGAGAACTGGTATTCCTGGGAGCAAATTTCAATACCAACACAGCAATAGTATCCCTTGCACACAAGAGGAAAATCATACTTCAAGATC
Source organism: Pelobates cultripes (assembly GCA_933207985.1). Classification (NCBI taxonomy): domain Eukaryota; kingdom Metazoa; phylum Chordata; class Amphibia; order Anura; family Pelobatidae; genus Pelobates; species Pelobates cultripes. The sequence continues at coordinate 250,262,241 of OW240914.1, forward strand.
GTATAAGATGCTTCAGTCTACAGACTTCGGTGAGAGAATTCATGAGACTTCTAGGAACTCTTTCCTCCACACTAGAGGTTGTCAGATGGGCACAATGGAACCTTCGCCCTCTTCAACAATTTTTTTTCCTGAAGAATTTCAGGACCAGCTCAAGGGATTGGGAGAGATTGATCCACATTCCTTATCTTCTATAAAGGAGGCTCCTTTGGTGGATGTCATGGGGAAACATATCCTAGGGGTTCCCCTTGACGGAAATAGATTGGTTGGTCATCACGACGGATGCCAGTCAGTTCGGATGGGGTACTCATTTAGGGAGTCTATTTTTTCAAGCAAAATAGCCCCACAAGGACCCAAAGTTTACCTTCCAACATCAGGGAACTGAGAGCTACCTTTCTTGCACTTCTTCATTTCCAACACATCATCCAACATTCCTGGATCAAATTGAGAGTGGACAACAAGGCGGCTGCTGCCTATATAAATCATCAAGGAGGGACAAGGAGTGTAGCACTGATGCGGGAAATTATTCCCATTATTACCTGGGCACAGACACATGTGGAGGGCCTGTATGCCATCTATCTCCCAGTGAAAGAGAATGTAATAGCTGACTTTCTCAACAGACACCTGATAGAAGCATCAGAATGGCAACTTTCAAAGAGGATCTTTGCACTATTGGTCCAGAAGTAGGGTCTTCCCCAAGTGGACCTCATGGCGACTTCTCAGAACTCTTCGGTCCCGTGCTTTGTTTCAAGGAGATACCATCCGAAGGCGGTTGCTCAGGATGCACTTTCCATCAGATGGGATTTCGATCTAGCCTAAATCTTTCCTCCAATTCCCCTCATCCACACTGTTCTGAGAAAGATCTCCAAGGACATCTGGCCATTTCGGCCTTGGTTTTCTCTGTTGAAACAGTTAACGAGGGAACAGCCTTGGGAACTTCCGGTCTCAAAAGATCTTCTGACTCAAGGTCCAGTGTTTCATCCGGAGCCTCACAAGTTCAGACTTCATGCATGGCTGTTGAAAGGCAATCCCTAGTTGACCAAGGCCTTTCGGACCAGGTGGTCTCGATCCTGTTGCGCTCTAGGAATGAATCTACTTCCTCTACTTACCATGAGATATGGGAAGCTTTTGCGCTATGGGGTAATTCCACGATCCAAGATTTAAGTTCCCTTTCCGTGTCTCAGGTCTTGGGTTTCCTGCAAGCAGGCCTGGAGAGGGGCCTTCAACTTAACACCCTTAAAGTACACTGTTCAGCTCTTTCAGCTTTCTTTCAGCTTTAAATCCCACAGTAATTCGCTTCTTCAAAGCTGTCATTAGGATTAGACCTCCTATCAAAAAATTCTCCACTCCATGGAATTTACCTCTGGTTCTGCAGGCCTTAATGGAACATCCCTTTGAACCTATTAGTGAGGTCCCTATGCAAGTTCTTTCTCTGAAGACCCTGTTGTTGCTGGCTTTAGTCTCAGCTAGACGAATGTCTGACATTAGAGCATTATCATCTGAAGAACCATTTACTACCTTCTTCGATGATAGGGTGGTACTGCGGCCAAGACTGGAGTTCCTTCCGAAGGTCGTTACGTCCTTTCATCTGAATCAAGATATTATCCTGCCGGGGTATTTTCTAAATCTTTCTTCACCTGAGCAAGAAAAATGTCATACACTAGACCTAAGCAGGTGTCCTTCCATATATATTGTGCATTCAGCTTCTTGGAGGAAATCTTTTCAATTGTTTGTGATACCTTGGGGTTCTCGTAAAGACAAAGGTGCTTCTGTCTCGACTCTTTATTATTAGACGGTTCAGGCTATTTCTGAAGCATATAGGACAAAGAAGGTGCCTGTTCCCAAGGACATCAAGGCGCATTCCACAAGGTCCATTGCCACATCATGGGCTGCAGAGTCCGGGGTCCATACGGAGAGCATCTGTAGGGCTGCCAATTGGTCATCAAGAACCTTTGTAAATCACTACAAAGTTGATGTCTCATCTCATTCTGGTTCATGTTCGGCCAGTCGATTTTGATCTCTTATAAGTTTATATTAAACAATTTTTTTTGTAGCATGACTTACCCTCCCTGAGTGATTATTTCTTTGGGAATCCCATATGTTAAATGCTGCCATGATTACCCAGGAATAGAGAAAATTTATTGATACTTACCGTAATTTTCTTTTCCTGGCTATTATTCATAGCAGCATTTGGTTTCCCACCACCTCTTGGTAATTTTGTCTTGTTACTGGACTGAGGAGTGGATGATACTGGGGTCCCTATTATACAAGGGGAAGATACACTTAAGTGTTTAATTGATTGTGTTTCCTGTCCGGAGGGTTAGAGGGAGGAGCTAAACCCATATGTTAAATGCTGCCATGAATCATAGCCAGGAAAAGAAAATTACGGTAAGTATAAATACATTTTCTCTAATATATATGTGTGTATGTATGTATGCATGCGTGTGTTTAATTTGTTTTCTCTACAAATGGATAGTGGCAGTAGACCAGAGGGTTATGCAGCTGTTCCGTAGGGAAGAATACACAAGCTAGGATATTGCAGCAATCGCAACGTTGTACTGTGTAAAGCACTCACGGATTCTCTAAGCCGGCGCTGCTGGCTACTGTGTGCTACATTTTTGCCCTGCAGCACACCTGAGGCATTTTTAAGGTAGGACATACTGTCCTAATTTTACATATCTTTTCTACTTTGTTTTAATTTTCTTCCTTACAGAATGTCTAACCCAGCAGAATGTCCAGGAAAAATTACAACTAAAACTAAACATCTTAGCTGTGCTATCTGTAATATATTATTGCCAGATGGTTAAAAAAAGAAAGTTTTGTAATCCTTGTTCCAGGGAAGCAGCTGAAACTGCAATGAGATCAGAGATCTCATCATTCCTGGTTCCAGGATATATTACAAATAAACTTTTCTGGATATAAAGCAAATCACCTTGCAGCCCTGTTCAAGATACATCAGTGCAGTCATCTAAACCGAAGAAAAGCCCCAGAGTATGGTCTGACTCACACTGTGAGGAAGAGTCTGTTTTCCTCAAATCCTTATTCAGAAAATTAACCTGCTCTGTTTTTGGGATGAAAGCATACACAAATTAAGAGGTCTCTCATGTTATAAAGTAAGAGAGAAAATCTCAATAAATATAAAACCATTCCTTTTCATCCCACATTTAGAGAAATCTTTGCAAGAGAATGGAAAGCTCCAGACAATAGGCCTTTCATAAATATAAATAAACATTTCAAACACTGATTTTCTATTGAAGATAAGCAACTGGATGATCTTCCTAATGTATTTATACTTACTGCCCAATTGGAGAAAAAAAGAAAACTACCCATTGGTGAACTATCTGAAATTTCCAATGGATAAAGCTGAAAGCAGATAAAGATACAATAAAGCATCTGCATAACGTCAAGTCATCTTCACATTTTCTTATTTTCTTTGTGACCCATCATCTGAATCTCTCAGATTATCTGCAACAGCTATGGGATTGGCTACTGTGGCCAGAAAGGCAATCTGGCTCAGATTATGGGTGGCAGATTCGCTGTCTAAATGCTCACTCTGTGAGTTTCCTTTCCAACGCAGAGGCTTTATGGCTACCCTCTGGAAGAGCCTATTGAACAGTTGGCAGAAGGTAAAAAGTCTCCACCCCAAGAGACATTGTAATAATTCTGGAACAAAATCTTTCTTTCCAGATATGGAGCAAAGTCAAGGTTTGAGGACAAATCCAAAGACAAGAAAATAAATTACCAGAGAGGATAGAAATTAAAACTTTAAAAATTAACCCCTTAAGAATGGAGGCAATTGTACAAGTTCTGATACAAACAAAAGCTGGAATTTGACTATGTCTGTTCAACCAGAATTAACCACTTTCATATTAATTGTACCCACTCTTCTATAATAATCTTGTTCTGGAGAAACGGAGCTCTCATTTCAAATTAAATGTTTATTCATATATATCAATAAAACCTAAAAAAGTTTGAGAAATTAAGAAATTTTGTAATTTTCTTAGTTCTGCACGGAATTTTAACTGTGAATGCCATAGTACAATTAGTTCTTACTGCAATAAAATACACATATTTGTATTCAGGGATGTCTCACGAATACAACAGTACTTTTTACAGGGTCAAATATAGAGCTTTCCCCTTTTCAGTTTTCACACAATAATATTTGCCAGATTGCTGGCCTATGTTGTCTTTGAGACGATATGGCAGCCCTGAAATGAAAATAAACCCCATCATGGCATACCATTTGCAAAAGTAGGCAACCTATGGTACAAATTGGGGTATGCAGTCTTTTTTTTAGTAGCCACAAATCCTGGCCAAAGTTAGCATTCATATGCTTGTTGCATTTTTCACACAAAAACAGCACTTTCTCTGATACCGTCATTGTATATTTTAATGCTCTAAAACACTCATATTTGTGTTCAGTGATGCCTCACAAGTAAAACTGTACAAGGTCAACTATAGGGCTTGCAAATTAAATTCTCTGGACTTACTGGGGTTGTCAAACAGGTGCCCCAAACTATAATTAATAAAATCACATAAGTATGTATAAACTAATACATAAATATATTTGTAGAATTAAAATAAATATATATGGGCCTGTATTTGTGAGAGGAGTGTGAATCTATCTTATGCTATAAAAACTCCCACTACCCATTTACCTGGGCCGTTCTCATTCAGGTGATACATGACCATGGTTACCACGTGGACCAGTGCTCTTCCCGACAAAATATTTCCCTGTACTTACCTTCAGCTACGTAATCCAACCGCTCCGGGCTACCAGCTTACTTCAAATCGCATCAGAGTCTCGTAGCCGGTCCGCTTCCGGGTTCCTGTCTCGCGGTCTTCGCAGGTAATGCAAGGCTTTCTCCCGAATGCTGCGGCTGGTGTTCGTGCTATTTTATATTCATACGTACAGTGTTCGGTGCATCATAGCTTTCGTGCCCTTCACGGTGTTCATGGAAACCAGGTTTCGTATTAATTCTTATGTTTCGTACGCATGCTAAACAACCGAATGTTCGCATAAACATTCCTTTTGCATGCGTATGTGTTGTTTAACACTTAGCCGTTACATTTTGTATGTTTCTCAAGCCACTATGCATTTGCATGAATTTAAGTTAGTCATGTTTTGTTTGACTGGATTAATTTCAATTGTTCTCCTGGATACTCGAGAGTTTGAACCCTTAGCAATGTTACACAGAGACTGTTCGTGGAAATATTTACCGTTTGGTACTTTCATGTCACTTAAGTGCTTCCTTATCTATAGTTTGGTTTTCATGATGTTCATTTCACATCTGTTGTTTGCTTAAATCTGGGATTTTGCAACTTACCCCATTTTTCTTTTTTAGGTGTTATTTGCTAAAATGGGTTTCGGACTAGTGATAATTACATACTTCATTGACCTTATTTAAACTAATTTATGGCTCATTATCATAGGCGTGCGCAGCCTATTGCATTAGGGTGTGCACCCTAAAGCACAAACACACGCCGCGCGCGTGTGTGTGTGTGTGTGTATATATATATATATATACATATATATATATATATATATATATATATATACGTATATATATATTCACAGACACACACACTCACAGAAACACACACACTCACAGACACACACACTCACTGACACACACATACTCACACACTCACTGACACACACACTCACAGACACATACTCACACACACACACTGACACACACTCACAGACTCACACACACATACTCACACACTCACAGACACACACTGACACACTCACAGACACATACTCACACACTCACAGACACACACACTTACAGACACACACTGACACACACTCACAGACACACACTCACACACACTGACACACACTCACTGACACACACACACACTGACACATACTCACACACTCACAGACACACACAAATAATTATATTTTAATTTTTTTTTTAAATGTCCACCCAGCCTCCTACCTGGAGTGCTGGTGGACTTGTCCCTGGGGTCCAGTGGGGGCGGGCGCGTCTCTGCAGGTCAGCCGCGGCGAGGGAGCTCTCTGCTGTCTGCTCCCTCTCGCCGCGCGGGCTGTCTGCTGGAGCTGGGAGCCGGAATATGACGTCATATTCCGGCTCCCGGCATCAGCAGAGGAAGCAGAGAGCAGAGAGCTCCCTCGCCGCGCGCTGACCTGCAGGGTGGGGGGGGGGGAATCAGCCCTCCCATGACAGGGGCAAGAGGTGAAACAGGGGGCACTGAGTGCAGGAACAGCGTTCCTGCTCAAAAGAGTGCAGGAACGCTGTTCCTGCAGGACTCAAACCATAGGGGTGCGCACGGGGATTAGGGTGTGCCCAGGCACACCCGGCACACCCCGTGCGCACGCCTATGCTCATTATTCATGAATGAGCTATCTCTAGCTGGCCATTTACATGTCCCCACAGTGTTCCTTTTCCTAAACTACTTTCGTGGCCCTCCTGACGTTGTCACATATCTATCGCATCAATTACACTCTGTCCATATTAAGGTACTTTTATTACGTTTGAGTCAATATACATTACATCCTGGAAAACACCACGTTGTCTGTGTTTTCACTTGCTTGCAGTCTAGCTTACTCGTCCATTAGTCCCTGAGGGATGGCGTGGGGCTTGCCTTTTAGCATTAACCCTCGTATGGTCCACTATATGCATACATTAATGTTCTGATGATATAATTACGGTTTAAGTTCTTTACGTTCCTTTATTTTATGTCAATTCAATTCCTGTTTAGAATCCTTTCAATACTTTCCTGATATTAGAGGATACAGTGTATTTCAGTTTTTCACGGGTATTTCCAGCTCCCTTAATTTTATTATTTTATTATTAATTTTATAATTTTATTATCCCCCGTATGCATACTTTTTACTTTTCCTCATAGATCTCTATTCAAAATATTTACCTGCTTCCTAGGAGAAGCATACTTCTGACACCTTTTTGGTAGCTGAATAGTCCTATCGCCCCCTTTTTACTTTCTAATTTACTTACTCCCCCAATAATTTCATAAATTCTTTTTATAGGTGTATACTCCCTGTATTTACCCTTTTCCTGTCGTTAGGCTATGTTATTTCTTTCAAGGTACGTGCCTTATCCTCACTCATTACGCTTCATAAGAGTCAAGCCCACACCTAGGGAAAGTAAACTGGCTTCAGGTTTCAGGTGCTAACCTTCACTTTTCTTACTTATATTGGTCTCACACTAGCAAGGCCAGGCAACCTGCCTCAAACCAGAGGCTTGCCCACACTACCCCACGTTATCGTTATTGTCTCACAGACCCTTCTTTAGGATGATAATTAGTTAGAAGTCACCTATCACGGCCATACTTATTGATTCTCTTAACATCACCAAGAGGCCAACACCCTGCCACAACGTTCGGTGGCCACGTTCCCTTCGGCCCAAATCATAGCTAGAGCATTTCTCTGCCACTTGGCAACTAGCCGGGCCTCGCCTATCACGGGGTAGATTAATTCTTTGCCTAACAGCACTATATTAGCCAGCCAATTCTTTAAGTCGGTACTCTGTGGTATGGGTCATTGATTGCTTAATTTATTAATTTTAGCATGTCTCAAGCATCTGTTCATGAAGATGAATTGCCTCTTCCTGAAACTCCAGCTAGGCCCTGCACTCCCTCTCACCCTAGTTCCCCTGCTGAGTCACTCACCCCTGCCACTCCTGGGTCCTTGAGGTCATGGACTATACCCAAGTTGGCCGCCTAGCTGCGCAAGCATCCCCTTCCCTGCCACTGAAAGGAAGGCGGAACTCTTTATATACGCTTTTCATACATGTCTCAGGGCACTTCCCTCAGGAACACTGAAATGCCCCAATTATTATCAGCCTATTCCGATCCCTTAACTGTAGATGCTCTACTGAACAAATAAGTCCTTCTAGGTTTTGTCTTAGGCCCACACTGAGAAATACTGACACACACACACAGGCACATACACTGACACACACAGACTGATATACTGACACACACACACACACACACACAGACATACTGGCACACAGACAGATATACTGACACATGCATACACATGCACTAACAGACATACTGACGCACTGACAGACATACTGACACATACGCATACTGACACACACACATATAGACAGGCATACTGACACACACACAGACATACTGACACACACACACAGACATGCTGACACACTCACACATACACTAACACACAAACACACAAACTAACACACATACACACTAACACACATACACTAACACACAAACACACACACACACACTAACACACATACACTAACACACACACATACACTAACACACACACACACATACATACACTAACACACACATACACTAACACACACATACTCTAACACACAATCACTAACACACAAACACTAAACACACACATACACTAACACACAAACACACACATACACACATTTTTTTTTTTTTAAATGTAATCCCCCCAGCCTCCTTACCTTTTGGAGTGCTGGGGGGATTCCCTGGGGTCCAGTGGTGCTGCTGGGCTCCTGGGTGGGTGGCCGGTCGGGCAGGAAGGCGGGCGCGCGAGGGAGCACTCAGTGCTTCCTCTTCAGCTCCCTCGCGCGCCGCGTAGGGATGCCGGAGCCGGAAGATGACGTCATCTTCCGGCTCCGGTATCATTGCGGTGCGCGAGGGAGCTGAAGAGGAAGCACTGAGTGCTCCCTCGCGCGCCCGCCTTCCTGCCCGACCGGCCACCCGCCCGCCGGGGTCAGCGGGGCCCAAGGGGCAGGTGCCTCGGGCCCCCCAAGAGAAACTGGGCCCGGGGCAGCTGCCCCGTTTGCCCCGCGTTAAAGACGGCCCTGCATCCCTATGGCATATTTACGGTGTTAAGTGGAGGGATAATTATTACTTTTACACTAGACTTACTTTTGGTTCTAGGGGCAGTCCAAAACTGTCTGATATCTTCACAAAAATACTCTGCTGGCTGCTTCTCAATATCGTTTGATGTACCACAGTGATTCAGTACCTCAATGACTTTATCCTGGTAGGAACTGGTAAATAGACACCTCAAGTATTTTCAGCACTACTGCCTGTTTCACCACATTAGGTATCCCTATTTCACCTGGTAAGACTCTTGGCCCCTCCACTAGGTTGGTGTTCCTGGGCATCACCTTGGACACAGTTTTTTTTCAGGCAAGCTTTTCAGAGGAGAAGCTGGTACACATTAGTGAGGAAATGGACCATTTCCTGTGGGCTGGTTCATGTACTCGTAGGGAGCTTCAGTTCTTGCTGGGGTCACTCAATTTTGCCATGCAAATTATCCAGCGGGGAAGGGAATTCATTTCTAGGCTGCTTTGTCTACTTCCCAGCTTGTCTGATAATGCAACCGTTCTCCTCGACCCCCTTCCTTAGTTGATTACGAATGTGGCAACATTTTCTTGTTTCTTGAAATGATATTTCTCTGATTATTTTCACCTCTCAATCCCTACATCAGACAGGCTCCCATCCAGAACTCCGCTATTCCACAAACTTGTAATGTACTAGCCAGCCTTCTTTTTCATGCCCAGTCACTATCACGTTCTGCACTCTCTGATATCACAAAACGGCTGATGATAGGGCTCTTAAAATTTATTATTATAGGTTTGCCATGGAATTCCACGTCCAGGAGCATTTCTCCATAGAATCCATGGTAGCTTTTTTTTTCTTTTTGCCACCTTCACCTTAAATTAGCACACAACATGATTAAACTTTATCTCACGAGGAGTCAACATCACGTACTCACCAAGTATCATAGCAATCATATACCTTTTCTCACATCCTATATTATTAAAAGTATATTGCGGGATCTAAATAAACAGATAAACCCCCTACTTCATCCAGATGACCAATCGATGGTCCAATATTCCGAGCCCTCTCCGATTTACTGGACAAACAACCATTCGACAGTCCCACAAATCAAGTAATGTAAACCGCTAGTTATATAGCCTTCCATGGTTTTTAGACCCCGAGAGTTTACAGTAGCTAGACAGACAGACATCATCTCTAGATTAAAAATATCTGATATCACTAAACATCACGATCACTATATACTCTCTCTACTAACCTCTAAAACAAATCAAATGACTCATCCATCCGCTATACCACTTTATCCCACCGAGAACAAGTGGTGCCCAGTTAAAATACTCAATTCCTACTTACCCACATACAGTCATGTCCCACACAATTCTTCACTTCTCCCACTATCAGGAATCTCTCTGACTACTGCTAAGTTCATATTCTACGTTAGAACACTTCTCTTAAAATTGGGTTTCAACCAGTCCTCTTTTTCGGGTCATTTATTTAGAATAGGGGCAGCTCCAGCCGCTCTAAGCACTGACACTCCAGTACATATCATTAAAAATTGGGGAGATGGTAATCCTCAGTTTACAATTAGTACATACCTCATCTTGGAAAGAAATGAGGAAAGCTTTTAAATGTGATGCAATAAAGTGTGTTCTTCTTTGTAGAATCTGTAGCGGAACGCCAATAATAAATCCACGAATTCCGCTGGTTCAGAAACGAATCCACAGTCAAGCGCTGAAAACAACAAGGCAATATCCCCAACCTCCCAATAACCGGACGAGACACAGTTTTGGGAGTCAACTGACAACCTTTTAATCAGCAGGACAATTTATACAAGTCCCCATGCAAGGGGTTTCCTGAGTCCCTCCCCAGGGGCACTCCCAGAGGGGACTACATGGGGGACTTACATTACAGCATATTTCTCCCATCAGGCACCGCTGCACGAGAGGGATCATCTTCCCAGAATGCACCGTTAAGTGGATTATCCCCTCGTGCAGCAGAACCGACAATTCACATAAAAATCCATAACTTGGTGAATATACAGTGGATTTACACGAATGGACGTTCGGTAGATAGCTGGGGTCTGAGGGTATCATTCGTGAGATTACCGCTCAGATCCCAGCTAAAATAACCGAACGCCGCACGAACAACACAATTCGTATAAAATATATAAAAAGAACCGATTGCTTTTAGGGAACAAAATACCGAATGTCCCGAAACTCCCGAACGCCCTGGAGGTTCAGCGGGGCTCATGCCGTCGAGTAGCCGTTTTTAGTACCAGGCGCTCGACGACATAACCCCGCTGAGGGAACAAAGGATCCAAGATGGCCGACCGCCGCATGGTCGGTAGTCGAACGACGGCCACCCAGGAGAGCCTCTAATTACCGATTGCAACATTGTTGCAATCGGTTAACTAGCGCCACACGCCTCTAAGTGTGTGGGCTATTAGGGGGTATCGCGTTCGGTTCACGAACGGCCCTCCAAAGTGCCGTTTGTGAAACGAACGGGAATCCCCATACAAACCGCCATTTGCATTCGGCGAAACAGATAGTTACAGTCACTGCAGAAAATACATTAAGCACATACATAACAATAAAGCGCATATCTCCCTAGACCTGTAGGCAACCCTTAAAGGCACAGTCTCTAGTTATAGTTCAAGTGGCTAGGTTTTCCACAATGCTCCCCCAGAACCAAGCCGGCATACACAGTCTGATCCCAACAAATCGGCTTGGGGATGTCCGGGGAAGTGCTCACAGATCACTTTTCAAGGTCTGTTTGTCTGGACAACCCGTTGGCGTTACCGTTTTGTTTCCCTGGGCGATAGTGTATCGTAAAGTCAAAGGGCTGCAGCGCCAAACTCCAGCGCAGCAGCCTGGCATTGTCTCCAGCCACACGGTTTAGCCACACCAACGGGTTGTGATCTGTGAGCAAAGAAAAGGGTTGCCCATAGAGATATGGCTGTAACTTTTTCAGGGCCCACACCACGGCCAGGCATTCCTTTTCTATGGCGGGGTAGCTCACCTCTCGGGGTAACAGTTTCCGACTCAAGTGTGCTACGGGGTGTTCTCCGCCATCGGCTCCGACCTGGCTCAGTACTGCTCCCAATCCAAACATTGAGGCGTCTGTGTGAACAAGAAAACGTTTAGTTGGATCAGGAGCAGCCAGTACAGGGGCATTGGTCAGAGCCGTCTTCAGCTGGTTGAATGCCTGTTCACACTCTGGGGCCCAGATGACCTGCCTGGGCAGGTTTTTCTTCGTCAAATCAGTCAGGGGTTTGGCCAGGGCACTGTAGTTGGGCACAAATTTTCTGTAATACCCTGCGGTACCCAGGAAAGCAAGAACTTGGGTTTTGGTCCTAGGGGTGGGCCACTGGGCTACAGCGTCAATCTTTGCGTGCTCGGGCTTCTGTTGCCCGCTACCAACCCGGTGCCCTAAGTACTGGACCTCGGCCATCCCTATATGGCATTTACTGGGTTTCAAGGTAAGCCCTGCCTCCCGGATCCGATCTATTACAGCCCCTATATGTTGTAAGTGATCCGACCAGGCTGACTGTAGATGGCAATATCATCCAGGTATGCACACGCATAATCCTGGAACCCGTCCAGTAGCCGATCCACCATCCGCTGAAAGGTCGCGGGGGCGTTTTTCATCCAGAATGGCATGACTCGAAATTGGTACAAGCCAAACGGGGTGACAAACGCCGACTTGGGAATGGCGTCCTTGGCTAGTGGAATTTTCCAGTACCCCTTACAAAGATCTATTGTAGTGAGATACTGACCCCAGGCCATCCTATCTAGCAGCTCGTCGATCCGAGGCATTGGGTAGGCGTCCGACACGGTTTTGTCGTTCAACCTCCGGTAGTCCACGCAGAACCGAGTGGTACCGTCTTTCTTGGGAACCAGGACTACCGGCGATGCCCAGGGGCTATCTGAGTGTTCAATAACCCCTAACTGCAACATCTCTTCAATTTCTTTCCTCATATGTTCCTGCGCGGATTCAGGAATCCGATAGGGGGTCTGTCGCATGGGAAGCTGTCCCAGGGTTTCTACTCGGTGGGTGGCTAGTGGAGTGTACCCAGGTAGGTTAGAAAAGGTGGCGCCCTTGGTTGCTATCAGTTCTTGTACCTGGATACGCTCTTGAGGACTTAGCCGCTCCCCCAGCTGAACCCCCTGGGAGGGTTCCTTCTGCTCCTCCTGCTCTAACAGATCCAGAAGGGGCAGGTTCTCCTGATCTTCGGAGTCGGGCGTGCAAATAGCTGCCACGTCCTCCGTTCGCTCGTGGTAGGGTTTGAGCATGTTCACATGGAGCATGCGTCTCTTCCCTACTCCGGAGCATAGGCCGATCACATAGGTGGTGTTGCATCTCTGCTCTACCACCTGGTATGGGCCCTGCCAGACGGCCTGCAGTTTATCGGTGCGGACAGGTTTGAGGATTAGCACCTTCTGTCCCACTTGAAAACTACGGTCTCTGGCCCCTCTGTCATACCAACGACGCTGCCGTTGTTGGGCGGCCTGGAGGTTGGTGCGCACTGCCTGGGTCAATTCCTCCAGGCGATCCCGGAACGCCAGCACGTATGGTACAATAGGGGTCCCATCTGCGCTACTCTCTCCCTCCCAATGCTCTCTAATGAGATCCAACGGTCCCCGGACCCTTCTCCCAAACAATAGTTCAAATGGGGAGAAACCGGTAGACTCTTGGGGCACCTCTCTGTACGCAAACAACAGATGGGGAAGGAATCGTTCCCAGTCCTTATGGGTCTCTCCGAATGTCCGGAGCATCTGTTTTAGGGTACCGTTGAATCTCTCACATAATCCATTGGATTGCGGGTGGTAGGCGGAGTTAATGATCGGCTTAATGCCACATATCCTCCATAACTGCTGAGTAACCTCAGCCGTGAATTGGGTCCCCCTATCTGAGACCATTTCCTGTGGGAACCCTACTCGGGAGAATATCAATCGCCTCACCGGGTGGCGTAATCCACCACGGTCTATACGGAAGGGCTGGGTTTTGGTAGTGGCGGGCTCGGTTCCTCAGGGTAGGGGACATAGTTCATGGCGATTAGTCACAGGAGGTAGGGCCCTGCCAATGCGCCGGGTCGGGGTATCCGGCGTGGTTGGTAATCCACCACCCGGTACAGGACTTCTCCCTCCCATACCGTTGAGATCCAACGGTCCCCGGACCCTTCTCCCAATATTTCAAATGGCTGAACGGTTCCTCTCTTGGGGCGGGTAGGGCACACAGTGCCTTAAGCGTCCCAGTCCCGGGGTCTCTCCTGTTGTCACGTCTTTTATTTCCTCTCGTATTCATTTGGGTGCGGGTGGTCCCTATCCGGACTTATATCATGGTATCTCAGTAACTGCTGAGTAACTGGGGGACTAGGTCTAGACTCTTGGTCTCTGGCAGCGTCCTGAGTTCCCTACTCGGGCCCTTCCGCCAGCCCGGTATAGTAATCTTCTTAATATTAGTTAGGGCAATCGCCTCGGGGTACCGGGTGGCGTAATCCACCACGGTCAGGATATACCGTTTCCCAGAAGGGCTGGGTTTTGGTAGTGGCCCTACTATATCTACTGCTACACGGCTGAACGGTTCCTCAATTATGGGTAGGGGACATAGTTTTGCCTTATGGCGATCCCCCCTTTTGCCTACCCTCTGGCACACATCACAGGAGGTACAATATTGCCTCACGTCTTTAGAAATCCCGGGCCAAAAGAAAGCGTGCGTTAAGCGATACCGGGTCCGGGTCATCCCTAAATGGCCGGACAGAGGAATATCATGGGCTATTCTCAGTAACTCCTGCCTATACTTCTGGGGCACTACTAGCTGCTTGGTTTGGAGCGTCACAGAGTTGCCTATTGCCCTTTCCGCCACCCGGTACAGTAACTTCTTTTCCCATACGTACCGTTCTCCCTCCCGCCCCACCTGGTCCGTGTCTACCCTATCTCGGTACACCTGCAGTGTGGGGTCTGTCTGAACCTCAGCTTCAAACGTGGTCGGGGTGTCCCAAGTCATGTCGGTCAAGGGGGGGGTCATGGTTTCTTACCTGAGCCTCAGAGTGTGCGGGGAATGCCGTGGTGCGAGCCTGTTGCCGGGTGGTTACCAGATGCGCCTCTTGTGAAGGAGCCTGGGGAAGAAAAGCAGAAGTCATCTGGCCCAAGTCATTCCCCAAAACAACATCGGCCGGTAATTTCTTCATTATGGCCACTTCCACAACCCCCTCCCCAGCACCCCAGTTCAAATGTACCTTGGCCGTGGGTAACCGGTACATGGCTCCCCCTGCTACCCGGACTGCCACTGATCCGCCAGTGTGGGCCGCATCTGGAATTAAATGGGGGGCCACTAGGGTCAAAGTGGCTCCCGAGTGCCGCAGCCCATGCACTTCTTTCCCTCCAACAATCACAACTTGGCGGTGATGCTGCCGGTTGTCCGTGGCTTGCACAGACATCACTTCATACAGAACCCCCAATGGTTCCTCAGTTGGTAGACTTGCCAGCTCCGAGTGGTCAGGTTCGGTGTGGTAAAAATGGGCCGCTGCCCTTGGAGCAGAGTTTTGCCGTACCTGGTTCCACGCCTGCCTGCTCCGATTTTGGGTGCACTCCCGGGACATATGCCCCCACTGCCGGCAGGTATGGCATTGTATGTTGGCCCTGCCATTGTAGCGGGCTGGCGGTGGGGGTTTTCCTGGTGGTGGCCTGAATGGAGTAGAGTTGGCGGGTGTGGAGCTGGTTGGGTGGTGTTGTAGTGGCGGTCTTAGGGGACCCCTGTTGGTGAGCCCGTGGTGCCTCCGGGCATCAAAGTGTTCGTCTGCCAATCGGGTGGCTGCTGTGAGGGTGAGAGGTTTTCTGTCCCTTACCCACTCCTGTGCCTCTGGTGACAGACCGTTGAAGAATTGCTCCAGCAAGATGAGTTGACGCAGTTCCTCCATGGTGGTGGCTTGACTTGCCTGAATCCACCCTTGTGAAGCTTGGTCCAGCTTATGCGCCCATTCTGCGTGGGAATCTCTTTCGGGCTTTTTCAATCCCCGAAATTTCCGCCGGTATGCCTCTGGGGTTATGGCATATCTTTCTAGGATTGCCCTTTTTACTTTAAAGTAGTCCTTGCTGTCCTCTCTGGGCACAGCGCGGTAAGCCTCTGCTGCTCGTCCCGCCAATTTGCCTGCCAGTAGGGGTACCCACATTGCCGGTTCCAGGTCGTGTAGGTCGCATAACCTCTCGAAATCCTGCAGGTATCCATCTATCTCATCCTTCTCCTCGCAGAATGCTTTAAATGCCTGGTATGGTATTTTCTGCTTTGTTGGAGGGCAGAATGAGTTGGCGATGGATTCTGCCCTGGATGGTGACCTCTGGTGCTGCTGTGCCATAATGTAGTCCTGGACGTCGGCCATTAGTACGGTCAGGATGTCCAGGGTTACTGGCTGGGGTACAAATTCTAACCGGGTTCTCAGTTCCCTCTGGTACGGGGTTTCCTCCCTGGCAGGTGGGGGTGGACTGCTGTGCGCTTGGTCGCCCTCCATCATCTCTGCAATTAGCACTGCTTTCGATTTGTTGCTAGCGCTTTTCCCTCTAGCCTCCAGCAGTTCCTTTAGCGTCTGCCTCTTTAACGCAGTGTAATCCGTACCCATTCACTGATCGCTTTCGTCTGCTTGTTTCATACGAATTGCCTTTCCGTTCGGTTGTTCCTTTCATTCGAATGCGCTGTATTCGGCTGTAGAGTTGGATCCCGTCGCTTGCCACCAATTGTAGCGGAACGCCAATAATAAATCCACGAATTCCGCTGGTCCAGAAACGAATCCACAGTCAAGCGCTGAAAACAACAAGGCAATATCCCCAACCTCCCAATAACCGGACGAGACACAGTTTTGGGAGTCAACTGACAACCTTTTAATCAGCAGGACAATTTATACAAGTCCCCATGCAAGGGGTTTCCTGAGTCCCTCCCCAGGGGCACTCCCAGAGGGGACTACATGGGGGACTTACATTACAGCATATTTCTCCCATCAGGCACCGCTGCACGAGAGGGATCATCTTCCCAGAATGCACCGTTAAGTGGATTATCCCCTCGTGCAGCAGAACCGACAATTCACATAAAAATCCATAACTCGGTGAATATACAGTGGATTTACACGAATGGACGTTCGGTAGATAGCTGGGGTCTGAGGGCATCATTCGTGAGATTACCGCTCAGATCCCAGCTAAAATAACCGAACGCCGCACGAACAACACAATTCGTATAAAATATATAAAAAGAACCGATTGCTTTTAGGGAACAAAATACCGAATGTCCCGAAACTCCCGAACGCCCTGGAGGTTCAGCGGGGCTCATGCCGTCGAGTAGCCGTTTTTAGTACCAGGCGCTCGACGACATAACCCCGCTGAGGGAACAAAGGATCCAAGATGGCCGACCGCCGCATGGTCGGTAGTCGAACGACGGCCACCCAGGAGAGCCTCTAATTACCGATTGCAACATTGTTGCAATCGGTTAACTAGCGCCACACGCCTCTAAGTGTGTGGGCTATTAGGGGGTATCGCGTTCGGTTCACGAACGGCCCTCCAAAGTGCCGTTCGTGAAACGAACGGGAATGCCCATACAAACCGCCATTTGCATTCGGCGAAACAGATAGTTACAGTCACTGCAGAAAATACATTAAGCACATACATAACAATAAAGCGCATATCTCCCTAGACCTGTAGGCAACCCTTAAAGGCACAGTCTATAGTTATAGTTCAAGTGGCTAGGTTTGCCACAGAATCTATATAATTAAGTGATGTAAATTTAAGTGGACATTCTGTCCTTATCCTCCCTAATAAAGTGATTTTAGTACTTTAAGTGAATCCTATATATTTAATACAGTTTAATAAAAAAAATATTTAATATTATGTTCAGGAGGTTAAAGGACCACTCTAGGCACCCAGACCACTTCAGCTTAATGAAGTGGTCTGGGTTCCTGGTCCAGCTAGGGTTAACCCATTTTTTTATAAACATAGCAGTTTCAGAGAAACTGCTATGTTTATTAATGGGTTAAGCCTTCCCCCTATTCCCTCTAGTGGCTGTCTCATTGACAGCCACTAGAGGCGCTTGCGTGCTTCTCACCGTGATTTTCACAGTGAGAGCACGCCAGCGTCCATAGGAAAGCATTATGAATGCTTTCCTATGTGACTGGCTGAATGCGCGCGCAGCTCTTGCCGCGCGTGCGCATTCAGCTGGCGGGGCGGATCGGAGGCGGAGAGGAGGAGGAGAGCTCTCCGCCCAGCGCTGGAAAAAGGTAAGTTTTTACCCCTTCCAGAGCCGGGCGGGAGGGGGACCCTGAGGGTGGCGGCACCCTCAGGGCACTATAGTGCCAGGAAAACGAGTATGTTTTCCTGGCACTATAGTGGTCCTTTAAGATATTGTTTATAGGTGGACTAAATTCCATGTGACCAATAACTCTTTTTCCCCTCTTTTTTTCTCTCTCTCCCCATCCCTCCTCTACTAACCCTTTGTTACGCTACTTGGGTGATTTGGATTGGAACTCAACTGCAGCTTGTAAAACTCCCTAATTCCAATTGTGAAGAAAAGGAGAATCTTTAAATTATCAAGAAAAGAGAGAATCACTGGTAACTTGATTCAACCGAAGTTTTAATAAATGTTAAACTTAAATGAATTGCATTTAGGCAATAATCCAATAAGAAGAAGTGCAAGTAATCAACAACACAAAGTTCATTATTAAGTATTTCCTCAGAGATGCATTAAGTAACATTCTTTAAGTTCATGAGAATAATCTTCAATAGAAACCATAAGCAAGTAGCTAAGAATATTTGCAAAGCAAGAACAGTTCATAGTGAATAAGCATGATGGGAGTTTTCCTCCATATAATTAGTTTGAAGCAATGAGTATATTTGCAAAGCAAGAAACAGTTCATAGTGAATAAGGATGATGGGAGTTGTCCTCCATATAATTAGTAGTTTGAAGAAATGAAGATTTGAGTAAGCAAGCATTAGTTCATTATTAAATGATATTGTAGACAAATAGCTGAAAGATATACTTAAGGTTAATCGGAGTAGTCCTCCAATAGTTTAGGAATATGGTCCACTTGTAAAGTAAGTGAGTTTCCGTTCTCCAGTAATCCTCTATGACATGAAGCATACTTGTCTTAGTCCAGAAGACTAGGACTACTTCAGAGTTTGTAGAGCCGGTGTGTCCCCGGAGCCGGCGTGCATATTCGGAAGTAGGACCCACATTGACAGAGCCTGTGGAGAGGTAGGTCTGGCGGAAGTAGCTCCCAGTATCACCAAGGAAAAGGGTGTCATACGGTAACACTTCCGGGTTCGGCACTCCGCCGTTAGAGCCGCGTCAGAGGGAGGCGGGGTCCGGCTCCGCACAGCGGAGTGCCGAAACCCGGAAGTGTTACCGCATGACACCCTTTTCCTTTTCCCAACTAACTTATATCCAATACCCTTTTCTTAAACATCGTTCTAAAAAAACAAAAAACAGTCTACAGTAGCTGAAACCAGTGTGGTGTCTCTTCTTTTAGCGTATTTCATTAGCTGTGAGCCATTGTTGCAACTTCTTTGGAGCTTTGAATGTCTCTACTTTATCTTTGTAGATTATTCTGAGACCAACTGGGAACATCCAGGAATATTTTACATCATTATTTCTTAATATTAGGGTGTACTCTGCATAAGCTCTTCGGGCATTTCTTATTGCTATTGACAAATAATTGAATAGTTTCATATCTTCATATTTTGAATCTTTCATAGATTTTGATCTCATGGCCTTGTTAATCTCCGTCTTGAGTTTAAGTGATTGTAGGCACACGATAACTTCTCTTGGGACGTGGTCCGGGAGACCACCAGCTTTAGAGATACTATGTGCTCTCTCGATAAGATATGGATTATTATCAACTTTTAGGCCCACAAATGAAAAAATTCCATCAAATACAACTCAAGACTTTTGCATTATGCTCTTAGGGACACCTCTGATTCTGAAGTTCTTCCTCCTAGACCTATCCTCCATATCAGAAATTTTTGTTTCTAGATTTTCCATTTTCCTCTCAACTGTCATAATTTTTTCTTGTTGTAAGCTATATTGTAGTATACAGTTGCAAAAAAAAGTATGTGAACCCTTTGGAATGATATGGATTTCTGCACAAATTGGTCATAAAATGTGATCTGATCATCATCTAAGTCACAACAATAGACAATCACAGTCTGCTTAAACTAATAACACACAAAGAATGAAATGTTGCCATGTTTTTATTGAACACACCATGTAAACATTCACAGTATTTTTTTTTTTGTAGCCATGTTTAAGCAGAGTGGGAAAAAAAATTTGCCCAAAGGAGTAGGGAGCACTACTAATTAGCAGATACAGAGGGTGACCAGCAGTAGATTGTCTGCTCTCCTTCGCCCTTTTCCTTCCCTTCCTGCTGTCTTTCTCTCTCTTCTTTTAAATTTTATCTATTGAAAAAAGAATTCCCTGTCAACTTGGATGACCAATCGTTGTCGGCCTGGTATGGAGGTAAGTCTGAGTTTATATAGGCCGGATAACCGCCTCTCACAACTCCAGGCTCTGCCTTCCCATTTGTGGTCAGGGAAATTAGCCGTAGATTGTGTTATTAGCTAAATTCGGTTGTAGTGTGCCGAAACCGATTGTACGGGCAGGCCTGTAAATAAAGAGGGCAAAAAGTATGGGTGTAAAATTACATAACAGTAAAATTCCAGATTTGCGTTTGACACGTACGTTTACTTAGTTAAATCTATAAATGCTTTCCTCATTTCTTTCTCTGGTTAAGGAATGTATTAGTTGAAAACTGACGACTTCCAACGACCCAGTTTTTTTATGATGTGTGCTGGGACGTTCTGACTAGATTCGGCCGTAGCCGCACCTATTCGTAAAGAATGACCAGTGAATGTTGATGGGTCATACCCTATTTTGGAAAACAGAGTTGGTATGTATACCATGAATTTGGATTTTGTCAGTAGGTTGCCGTGTAGATTTAGTAGAGGGGCGTTCTTATCTTGTATTTTTATGCGTGGGTATAGGCTGTCAAATAGTTGTACTGGGCATCATTTGTTACCTGTGGGGTATATCGGTATTTCGTTGGGAGGTCCCGCTTGATTAGTTTTGGAGTATCGTAGTGTCAACACATAGTGGTTCCCTATTTTGTTGAGGCCTGCCATTGTCAGCATGATGGTGGTATGAGTGGTTTGTATAGTGGTGAACTCGTTTGGTCTTAAGAACCCGTAGAAGGCTAGATAAATAGCCATTTTTAAGGCTTTGTTTCGTTTTTGAATGGCTGTGTATCCAATGTATCGGATAATGCCCGGAACTTGTTTGCGTCTATAGGTTGACATTTAGTGAGTTTTTGTTTTTCGAGTTGTAAGATACCTTTCTAATGGGATTAGTGGACATGAACGTTCTGTGACTGGGATATGTGTTTGTGAGGTGATATTGTATACCTGTGAGGTTTAATTTTATGGTATTATGTGCCAGTTTTAGGTGTAGGAGGCAAAAAGAAGTAAATGCCACTATGGTATCTAACGACCATGGGTTACTGATTTTGTTTTAAATATTTTTATTGTTTTCACAGTATAAACGCGTGTTTCGAGTATAGTACAGTTAATGCGGTTAGTCGCCTACGCAGAGGCGTGTGTATTAAAGTTGTAGTTAACATGGGACAAACATATTACGGTTTCATCTGAATATCATGTGGTTGCCTGCGCAGAGGCGTATGAGTCAATGTATGCATGTATTCACAAATATTGGGAATACATAGGCATTACGAAATTAGGTATCACAATCAAAAGCATGTCGTAATAAGCTAGTATAGTGGAGGAGGCAATTGAAGACTATTAAACTATTAACTACGGTAACATTGGCGTCTGCACCTGGTTGAGTCCTATAATTGTATATATTCTCTAATATTAAGCATGGCCTGGATATAGTCTGGTAGCCGCACATGTCACTGGAGTGGCATGTGATTGCGCGGTCATTACGGCCTATTTCTGTGTACGATCCTAGTGAGCCTCTGATTCCCGTTGCTAATGTATGTGACCTTGTGTCATTAATATAGGGATCTGATTTTCTGCTGCATGGGACTTAAAAGCTTGGTGCAGTTACACCTGTGTCTGTGTCAATATCTGATACGAAGCTATTCTGGTAGTCGTCACATCAGCAGTCTGTCGTTTAGAAACCGTGGCGGTAATGCTAATGGGGCTAATTATATGAAACGAGCATGTACATGTGCAGTTATATTTGTAGTGCGATGAAAAGTATAATGTGATGCATGGCGACCAGATAACTTGGTCTCGGAGGTTGAAGCGATCGATCTATCAGTTATCTGAGGCCTGGTGCATACAGGTCATGCAGTTTTAAAAAAAGTCAGTGCGTGGTCAAACAGTACAAAGGCAATACAGCTAAAAACATAAAACGGATTATAATAGCCTGGCAGTTCTGCTGTTCAACTGTAGCAACATGGACAATAATATCATGCTCAAATTAAGGTGTGCACTTGGTCGCCTGCTCCTTTGGAGACATGGCCCCTATGTCGGGTGCTGTAGGTACGATTTACGCCTTAATATGCGCATACGCTACTGGTAGCTGAGTAACTTAACAAGAATCTATAAGTAATACTAAATAAAAGTAAAAAAAAAAAAAAAGGTCTGCATCAAACATATATTTAAATCGTTACTGCGTGGTCTAAAACATTGTAATCGGTACCTATGGACCATTTGAAATAGTTAGAAGGGTCCCCAGATGCGGTTACTCGGTAGCTCCATGAGGATGATGATCCATCTACAAAGCACGATGTGAAAGTTCCAGTTGTAGTTTTCAGGAGCTAATTATTCCATCCGAACCAAAAAATAATTGCCCTCATGTAAATTCAAAAGTCCCTTCGCTGGGGAAGGCAGTGAAATGCCCGGCACGGGAAGGCCGTGAGGTGTGGAATCTCGGTCTCTCTTGGGATTTGCTCTTGTGTTGGGTTATGTGTGCGGTGGGCAGGTTGCACACATCCGAGTCCCCCCGGCTCCCCCAATCCGGCTCCGCTGCACTGTGGGCCCTCGGAGATGTTGGCAGTTCAGCGCCCCCCCCCCCGGTAAGTCCGCAGGGCTCCCCCCCCATGCACCTTCCCATACCAAGCAGAGCCCCTCTGGAGCTCCAGCCCAGTCGTGCCTCACCCGCCTCCGGTCTCATACTTGGTGCCGGCGCGTCCTCCCGGCCACCGGTCCGTCGGGTGTCCGCGCATCTCAGCGCCACAGGGCTTGCTGCAGAAGTGGGGGCATAGTCTCCAGGACCACCCCTGAATCCGGAGATCTGGGCCGGCTCCGTTTCGACCGGTCTACCGCTCGGGGGTGTCCAGCCACGGGGCCCGCTGCCCCAGGGCCCGAGGTGTCCCAGCCACCTGTATTCTTTGTGAGCCATGTTGCTGCGTTGGAATGAGTCGTCCGTCGGCCATCTTGGTACCAGGTGTAGTCGGGCCCCATGCCAGGTGGGCCTCCCGATTTCTGGCGGGTTCTCAGGGTGTTTAAATGGGTTTTTGAGCTGTGTTTAGCCGGAGCTGGTTTAGTTTGCTGCCGCTCCGCTCAGCGGCCCGGCCCCGCCCCCAGGTTACTGATTTTGTATTCTGTGATGAACCTGTTGAAAATAGTACTGGCTCGGTAATATGATCGCCTGGTGCTTGCAGAGAGTGCTGACTGTGCTAGCATTCTGCCGTGGAACAGCGGAGGATTTTATGGGTTTGTCTCGGCCGTGAGATGCTCTTGACGGAACACCTGAAAGTTAGTGCAAGACAGGGCATCAGCTGCAGTGTTGTGGTGGCCCGGAATGTGCTTGCATGTGAGGTGAAAGTGTAGAGTGGCTGCCAACCACACTAGTCTCCTGACTAACCTCATGATGGTTAAAGTGGAGGATCTGCCTTTATTGATTATATCGCAAGTAGCTGCATTGTCAGTGTAACATTTTATGGTTTGTCCCTTCCAAAGTTGACCCCAAACTTTCGCAGCTGCCACTATTGGGCACACTTCAAAAAGGGCGGATGTGGTGTTAAATGAAGGTAACAAAGCTGTCTCAACTGGCCATGTGCTTCTAAACCAACTGTCGCCAAAAATAGCTGCGTACCCTAAGTGGGCTGCTGTGTCTGTCCATAACACTGGGGAACACTCTGTCCAAGGTGGAATGAACATATTTATACCATTCCACTGAGACAAGAATTGTCTCCACATAGATAAGTCTGACCTAGCATGTTGGTCTAGAGTGACAATGCTGAGGTCATTGGGTAGTTTGGATTAGAGGCTGAGTAGCCTAGAAATAAAAGCCTGTACTTGTGGGATAATTCAGAGAAGTTCAGAGAACCAAGTAGTGACTATAGGTTTTTCCGGTTAGTTGTACCTTTGTTGAGAAACAACTCTATTTCTGTCCTGATTCTCTGAACTTTGTCTGTGGGGAGACTAGCCTGCATGGTGACTAAGTCTAGGCATATACCCAGAAATGACAATCTGGTGACAGGTTTTATCCAAGGCTACCGGCAATCCTAGGGTTGGAAATAGTGCCAACGTTTTCATAATGCTTAGTGGGATGGTCTCGTGTTTTTCTACTGTCAGGACAGCCACCTATGTTTAACAAAAGCCAGCATAGTGTTTCAGCAAACAAATCGAATAACTTTGGGCTGCTTTTTGCTCCAAAGGTTAGTCGAACAGCAAAATAGTATAAGCTTTTCCATTTTATTTCATATAGATGCCACAGTGACTGGTGTATTGGGAGCAGTTTGATGGCATTGAAAATGTCCGTTTTTCCTAACCAAGCTGCTTCCCCTGCCTCCAATATCGCCTGTATTGCATTGTCTCCTGTGGCATACTGCAGGGAGAATTCGTCTGATGGTACGAGTGCATTCAGGCTAGGTGTCACGAGAGAATGGGGAGCCGACAGGTCTATGATCAACCGTTTCTTATTGTTGTATTTACCTGTAGCAATACCTATAGGGTTGGTATGCCAGCAAGTGAATGGGGGTGTATGGAATGGCCAGATCATGAAGCCTTTCTGTATTTCATTATGAAGGAGTGTATCCACTGTGGTGGGATCTGATGTTGCTGATTGCAGGTTGTTACACTCGAACGTACCTATGGGTAGTGCAATTTACCCCGTGTGGAACCCTTCGGTGAAACCCGTGATGAGAACATTAACTAGGTGTGAAGATGGGTGATTGACAAGGTAAAAGGCTAGCATGTCAACATGTACCTCTGTTAGACATTACTTGGGAAAGAGACGATTAGGGCACATGGTCTTGGTGTGAGCTCTACTGCAGATAGCACAGACATGCAACAACCTGCAGACACTGAAACTGAAACTGCAACCACCTTGAAGTTGTTGCATACCTGTGCCTTCCCCAAAAAAACCACCGGTCTACCAAGTTTGTCCTTTAAACCTCTTTGTTCAAACGTTCTGGTGCTTGGTGTATAGTAGCTAGTGGTGGGTGAATTAGGTTCGATGGGGCACAAGTTGGTAGTGTGAGAATTAGATGAGCAATTAGCGCAAGCCGGTGGCACTCACCCAGCAAAGTGGCGGGAGAATAATTCTGTGTCCCTGTGGCTCCAATTTATCTTGATATTAAACTGAACAAATGTAACAACTGCTTAAGCCGAGAAAGATTTATGATAGTCGTAGAAGGTAGTGCCACCGTACTTATTTCCCAGGTCTACCAACCTGTGCATGTAGAGGTCTAATTACTTTCTGCGTTGTGGGAAATTGAAGCAAATTACATCTCCGTAGAGACCGAAGGCTAGCGCGAAGTCTGGGATGGACAGTTTTTTTGTCTAACCTGTGGTCTTCGGCTTTAAGAACCACAGGCAAGTCATCATAGTTGTATGTCTTATTGTCAATTCTGTCCTGGGATGCTATCAGGAGTGACATGAGATTCACATCCTTACCCTCTAAAATATCCTTTTTTATATTGGGTGGGACCATGTGTGCTAGGGTAATTATATGCGTTTCTGATCCCTGTGCAAGTGGCGTGATAGTGGCATTACCCTGTGCGGTGGCTTTGGTGGCCGAGAGAACTGTGTGGGCTGGGGTTGAGGATTCCAGCTTCTCCATTCTCTGATCTAGATTATTGATGGACGCCAGCATTGCTGACATGGTGGTTTGGATCCCGGCTAAAGTATCGCCCATGTTGGCCTGTGTGCTAGGCCCTGGTAGAGGATTGTCTAAGTTGGTCATGAGCAGCTTATACAGCTCAGCTTTTATGGCGGTTTCTGGATACGAAATTCCTCTACACCTTAGTTCAGTGACTATTTTTGGGATAGTCCATGACCTCATAGAATGGGGACTTGATGTCTCTAGGTTTTCGCCTATGGCAGTGGCTATGGTTGGTGTAGCTGGTCTGGCCAGTGTACTCAGCAATGAAAAGTCCTCTCCTTGACCCAACAGGTGAGACATGCTAAAACTACAAATGATACTGTAAAGTAGTGTATGTATATGTCTTAGGTTGCTATTTTATAAATGCCAGGAGGCAAAGAACTTAACTAGGTTTGGGGTGGTGAGGCCCTGCTAATTGCAAAGAGGCTCTAGCTATGATTTGGTCCTGACTGTGCCATGAATCGATGGCAGGGTGTAGGCCTCTGGGTTGTGACTAGAAGACAGAGGGGATAAGAAAGTGTGGTAATAACTGCACCCCATGTGGAGTGTGCGAGATTCTATCTATGATTTGGGACGTGGGGCATATGATACCTCCGTGTGAGGATGGATGTAGGTCTCGTTGTGAAAATCTATAGCCTGAGCTTGGGTGATCTATTTGTTCATAGTGTTTGAGGAGAAGTAACCGGGGGGGCGTGAAAGTAAATGGAGGGTCTTATTCCGTGGTGAGGTGTGTGACTGGATAGACACAGTTGGCTGTGGAACCTAAAAGTGAACTGTACTTAATACCAGGTACTTGAAATAAAAAATTTTTTAATACCTATGTTTGTAATTTTTTCTTTCACTTGAGGGGTAATAACTGTATTGGTGTCTTGGACCTAGCGGGTTAAGGGATTTGAAGTGAGAGTTATCTTATTTGACCTAATAAGGCATCGACATCTTTCCATTGTTTGTGACCAAGTGGCTACTAAGTGTGGGTGCACATAATATGAAAGAGGTGAATTACGCCTGAACAGCCATATAGTGCAAGTTCCAGGTTTTGTTTACGTTTTGTTTTGATCACGTGTACATTTGGCTGAGTCCTTAAGGGGTTAAGGTTATTTCACTGACATTGAATATACTAGATACATAGAAGGGTTTATTTTAAGTATTAAAATCACTTCTTTTAAAGGGACACTATAGTCACCCAGACCACTTCAGCTCAATGAAGTGGTCTGGTGCCATGTCCCTCAGGTTTTAACCCTTCAGATGTAAACATAGCAGTTTCAGAGAATGCTGATATTAAACTGAACAAATGTAGCCGCTACATTTGAGGTTAATCCAGCCTCTAGTGGCTGTCTTCCGGACAGCCACTGGAGGCAAATTTCGCCTCCATCGCGTAGTGCGTCCATAGGAAAGCATTGAGAAATGCTTTCCAATGGACACTTTAAATGCGCGCGCGGGGCACTTGCCGCGCATCCGCATTCGGCTCCAGTGACGTCGGACAGGGGGAGAAGACTTCGGACGTGGAGGAGAGGTCACTAGTGCCGGATTAAGGTAAACTGCTGTTTTCACCCCTTCAGCGCCATGGGAGGGGGACCCTGAGGGTGGGGGCACCCTCAGGGCACTATAGTGTCAGGAAAACCGCTTTGTTTTCCTGACACTATAGTGATCCTTTAAGGCTAAAGGCCATTAAGCTCACATACAATTAGTTCACTGAAATATATAGATATTATCGTATCTTCTAAATTGATGGATGGTTATTCAAGTCTTTTAAACATTTGGACGATTTAAGCACTAAAAGTCACTCTATTATGGAGGTTAAAGCTATTTTGATGTAATGTTTAAAATATGTAGAGCACCTATTAAGGGTGCTTATTTCAATGAGGGGACTGGGGTTTTGATGTGAGCGTCTGTATATATGGTATTTAAGTGTACTAAACAGACCTTATTTTACTACCCTAGGGTTAATCCTGGCCTTTCTCTATATATGAATAGATAACTCTTGAATACGATGATAATACGTGACTTTTATCTAAGAGCACTAAACATATAGAAGATTGAGGTAACTAAAGGTATTTTATAAAAGTTGTTAAAGATATGCACTTAAAGTTCTTTAAGATTAAGTGCAATAAATGTAGAGCATCTGTTTAGGAAATTCATTTTTAGGTTAAAATGTGGTCGGTAGTGATGCACCGAACGGTTCGCTGGTGAACAGTTCCTGGCGAACATAGCGTGTTCGCATCCGCCGCGGACGGCGAACACATGCGCGGTTCGATCTGCCCCCTATTCGTCATCATTGAGTAAACTTTGACCCTGTACCTCACAGTCAGCAGACACATTCCAGCCAATTAGCAGCACACCCTCCCTAGCAGACCCTTCCACCTACTGGACAGCATCCATTTTAGATTCATTCTCAAGCTGCATGCTTAGTGAGAGGAGGGAAAGTGTAGCTGCTGTTGATTAGATAGGGAAATGCATAGCTAGGTTAGGGTATACAGTGTCCACTACAGTCCTGAAGGACTCATCTGATCTCTGCTGTAAGGACAGCACCCCAAAAAGCCCTTTTAGGGCTAGAACATCAGTCTGCTTTTTTTTTTTCTGTGTAATGTAATTGCAGTTAGTTGTCTGCCACTGCTGCCAGCTTCTGTGTCAGGCTCACAGTGGATACTGTGCCCATTTGCCCAGTCAGTGCCACCACTCATATCTGGTGTCACAATAGCTTGCATTTAAAAACAAAAATCTTTTTTCACTGTTATAGATTGAATAGAGTTAGTTGTCTGCCACTGCTGCCAGCTTCTGTGTCAGGCTCACAGTGGATACTGTGCCCATTTGCCCAGTCAGTGCCACCACCAGGGCCGGTGCAAGGATTTTTGCCGCCCTAGGCAAAAGTAAAGTTTGCCGCCCCCCCCTCCACCCCCCCATGTGACATCACAATGCTCCACCCATATGATCTGAAATGTTAACGAACGCCAGTGCTGCAGTGCCGCCGTGTTTACATTATAAGGCATACAGGGACAGGCTATAGACACCAGAACAACTACATTAAAGGACCACTATAGTGCCAGGAAAACATACTCGTGCCAGGAAAACTTTTTTCACTGTTATAGATTGAATAGCAGTTAGTTGTCTGACACTGCTGCCAGCTTCTGTGTCAGGCTCACAGTGGATACTGTGCCCATTTGCCCAGTCAGTGCCACCACTCATATCTGGTGTCACAATAGCTTGCATTTAAAAACAAAAAACTTTTTCACTGTTATAGATTGAATAGCAGTCAGTGTCCTTAAAGCGGGTGTGTCAGGCTCACAGTGGATACTGTGCCCAGTGCCACCACTCACTCACTGGTGTCACAATAGCTTGCATTTAAAAAAAAAAAACTTTTTTCACTGTTATAGATTGAATAGCAGTCAGTGTCCTTAAAGCGGGTGTGAGGCTCACAGTGGATACTGTGCCCATTTGCCAGTGCCGACTCACATATCTGGTGTCACAATAGCTTGACATTTAAAAGAAAAAAAATTTTTTTCACTGTAATAGATTGAATAGCAGTTGGTTGTGCAAGCGTCTGGGTGTCAGGCCTCCTTCAGCGTGTGCTCTGCAGACCTCTGCCGTGTACTTTGCCACTCATATCTGGTGTCTCTATAGCGTGCTTTTACAAAGAAAAAAAGTTTTCAGTGTAAGCTAATAGCAGTCAGTGTCCTTAAAGCGGGTGTCAGGCCTCCTTCAGCGTGTGCTCTGCAGACCTTTGCCCGTGTACTTTGCCACTCATATCTGGTGTCTCTATAGCGTGCTTTTACAAAGAAAAAAAGTTTTTCAGTGTAAGCTAATAGCAGTCAGTGTCCTTAAAGCGGGTGTCAGGCCTCCTTCAGCGTGTGCTCTGCAGACCTCTGGTGTACTTTGCCACTCATATCTGGTGTCACAATAGCGTGCATTTAAAACAAAAAACTTTTCACTGTTATAGATTGAATAGCAGTTAGTTTCTCAAAGCGGGTGTGTCAGGCTCACAGTGGATACTGTGCCCAGTGCCACCACTCACTCCACTGGTGTCACAATAGCTGCATTTAAAACCAAAAAACTTTTTTCACTGTTATAGATTGAATAGCAGTTAGTTTTTCTCAAGCGGGTGTGAGGCTCACAGTGGATACTGTGCCCAGTGCCACCACTCACTCACTGGTGTCACAATAGCTTGCATTTAAAACAAAAACTTTTCACTGTTATAGATTGATAGCAGTTAGTTGTCTCAAAGCGGTGTGTCAGGCTCACAGTGGATACTGTGCCCAGTGCCACCACTCACTCACCGGTGTCACAATAGCTTGCATTTAAAAACAAAAAACTTTTTTCACTGTTATAGATTGAATAGCAGTTAGTTGTCTCAAAGCGGGTGTGTCAGCCCTACAGCGTGTACTCTGCCAACCTCTGCCAGTTCACAGTGCCACTCATATCTGGTGTCACAGTAGCTTGCACACACAGTACCACTAATCGAAAAAAAAATGACAGGCAGAGGCAGGCCACCCCGTGGGGGCCGTCGTGGTGCTGTGATTCCCTTTTGCCCTAGAATAATGCCCAGTTTTCAGAGGCCAGGTACCCTGAACTTGAAAAGTTCTGAGGACATAGTTGAATGGCTAACACAGGACACCCAATCTTCTACAGCTTCCACTCGGAACCTTGACGCAACATTCTCCTACAGCTTAGCTTCGGGCACCTCTCAAGATACCACTCGCCTGCCGCCACCACCAACACTAGCACCACAGCCGCTTCACTTGGTATGTCAGAGGAGTTATTTACACATCCGTTTGAAGAAATGAGTGATGCGCAACCATTATTGACAGAGGATGTAGATAACAGGGATATGTCTCAATCAGGCAGCATTACACATGTACGGCGTGATGATGATGATGTTGTACCCGCTGCTGCTTCCTTTGCTGAGTTGTCAGATACAAGTGAAGCGGTTGATGATGACGATGCGTCCATGGATGTCACGCGGGTGCTCGCTCGGCAAGAAGAAGAACAGGGCGAAAGTTCAGATGGGGAGACAGAGAGGAGGAGGAGACGAGTTGGAAGCAGGGGGAGGTCGTCGCAAGGAGCTAGTGGCACAGTCAGACAACACGCATCGGCACCTGGGGTCAGCGCGACAGCACGCCAATCAACGCATGCTGTGTCCACCACCAGAATGCCGTCATTGCAGAGCTCAGCAGTGTGGCATTTTTTTTGTGTGTCTGCCTCTGACAACAGCGATGCCATTTGCAACTGTACCCAAAGCAGAGTGGGTGGGAAGTCCAACACCCACCTAGGTACAACTTTGCTGCGTAGGCACATGATCGCACATCACATAGCGCCTATGGGATCAACACATGAAAGTACAAGCAGCACACAAACTCCAAAGCAGCCATCCTCCTCCTGGTCCCGCGCATCTTCAGCCAGTCAGCCACTGCTGTCCTCCTTGCCTCAACCATCTGTACTATTAGCCCGCCAGCTTTTTACATACAAGCTGGTGGAGTCACAAGGCGTTCAAAGCATTTGTAGCTTTTGCGACACCACAGTGGAAGGTACCCGGCCAAAATTTCTTTGCACAAAAGGCAATCCCCAACCTGTACTCGATTGTGCAAAAGGAAGTAATGGCATGTCTGGCACACAGTGTTGGGGCAGGGTCCATCTGACCACTGATACCTGGTCTGCAAAGCATGGTCAGGGCAGGTATATCACCTACACTGCGCATTGGGTAAACCTGCTGACGGCTGCCAAGCATGGAATGCGTGGCTCTGCAGAGGAGTTGGTGACACCGCAATGACTTGCAGGCAGGCCTGCTACCACCTCCTCTACTCCTCCTACTCCATCCTCTTCCATAACCTCCTCGGCTGAGTCCTCTTCTGCTGCTGCGTCTTGCTCCACATCAACGGCACCCCACCAGCTCCCCAGGTGCTATTCCACATCCCGGATATGGCAGTGTCACGCCGTCTTGGGTTTGACTTGCTTGAAAGCAGAGAGTCACACCGCACAAGCACTCCTGTCCGCCCTGAACGCACAGGTGGAAAAGTGGCTGACTGCGCAGCAACTGGAGATCGGCAAAGTGGTTTGTGACAACGGAACAAATTTGTTGGCGACATTGAAGTTGGGCAAATTGACACATGTGTCGTGCATGGCACATGTGTGTAATCTGATCTTACAACGCTTTGTGCATAAGTACACAGGCTTACAGGACGTCCTGAAGCAGGCCAGGAAGGTGTGTGGCCATTTCAGGCGTTCCTACACGGCCATGGCACACTTTGCCGATATCCAGCGGCGAAACAACATGCCAGTGAGGCGCTTGATTTGCGACAGCCCGATACGTTGGAATTCAACACTACTAATGTTCGACCACCTGCTCCAACAAGAAAAAGCCATTAATGAATATTTGTATGACCGGGGTGCTAGGACAGCCTCTGGGGAACTGGGAATTTTTTTGCCACGTTACTGGACGCTCATGCGCAATGCCTGTAGGCTCATGCTTTCTTTTGAGGAGGTGACAAACCTAGTCAGTCGCACCGAAGGCACCATCAGCGACATCATACCATTTGTTTTCTTCCTGGAGCGTGCCCTGCGAAGAGTGCTGGATCAGGCCGTAGATGAGTGTGAAGAGGAAGAGTTGTGGTCACCATCACCACCAGAAACAGCCTTATCAGCATCGCTTGCTGGACCTGCGGCAACGCTGGAAGAGGATTGTGAGGAAGAGGAGTCAGAGGAGGAATGTGGCTTTGAGGAGGAGGAAGAAGACCAACCACAACAGGCATCCCAGGGTGCTCGTTGTCACCTATCTGGTACCCGTGGTGTTGTACGTGGCTGGGGGGAAGAACATACCTTCATTGAGATCACCCAGGAGGAGGAACGGGAAACGAGTAGCTCGGCATCCAACCTTGTGCAAATGGGGTCTTTCATGCTGTCGTGCCTGTTGAGGGACCCTCGTATAAAAAGGCTGAAGGAGAACGACCTGTACTGGGTGTCCACGCTACTAGACCCCGGTATAAGCAGAAAGTGGCTGAAATGTTACCAAATTACAACAAGTCGGAAAGGATGCAGCATTTGCAAAATAAATTAAAAAGTATGCTTTACACAGCGTATAAGGGTGATGTCACAGCACAACGGGAATCTAACAGGGGAAGAGTTGAAAGTAATCCTCCTCCACCCACGACCACGCCGGCAAGGATAGGACGCTTTACAGACGTGTTGTTGATGGAGGACATGCAAAGCTTTTTAAGTCCTACGAATCGCCACAGCCCTTCGGGATCCACCCTCAGAGAACGACTCGACCGACAGGTAGCAGACTACCTCGCCTTAACTGCAGATATCGACACTCTGAGGAGCGATGAACCCCTTCACTACTGGGTGTGCAGGCTTGACCTGTGGCCTGAGCTATCCCAATTTGCGATAGAACTTCTGGCCTGCCCCGCTTCAAGTGTCCTGTCAGAAAGGACCTTGAGTGCAGCAGGAGGTATTGTCACTGAGAAGAGAAGTCGCCTAGGTCAAAAAAGTCTAGATTACCTCACCTTTATTAAGATGAATGAGGGATGGATCCCGACGGGACTGACAGTGGGCGATACATCCGACTAAAAAAGGCCTGATGAGATGAGCTGCCTTGTGTTAAAAATGGTCCACACGCTGCTGTATTTTAGCTCTGAATGCCGGTTGACTTGCGTGACTCATCCGCCACCAACTAGGGTACAAGCCGCAATGTTTTAGGGCAACCTTTTTATCACCGCGGACCGGTAAACGTTTGATCCACGTACCGGTCCGCGGCCCGGGGGTTGGGGAACACTGTTTTAGAGCACTTTCTGCCTGGGAAACAAACATCAATTCTTCTGGCCGCTGCTACAGTAGCGGCTGCAACAATACCTAATTTTTCAGGCATGTGTACATGCCTAATTTTTCGGGCCTCTGGTGCTGCACTGTGGTTTCAAAAACCAAACCAAAAAAAGGCACATAACATGGATTAAACTGATAAGAATAATACTACTTAACACACCTTATAATAACGCAGAGAAAGGCAATGCAGAGAGAGGAGTCTGAAGAAGAGGAGTCAGAGGAGGAAAGTGGCTTTGAGGAGGTGGAAGACCAAACACAGCAGGCGTCCCAGGGGGCTTGTTGTCACCTTTCGGGGACCCTTGGTGTTGTACGTGGCTGGTTGGAGGAAGAGACCTTCAATGACATCAGTGAGGACAAGGAACGGGACATGGCTAGCTTGGTATCCAACCTTGTGCAAATGGGGAGTTTGCGGTTGTGCAAATGGACTGTTTGCGGTTGTTTGCGGTGCGTTAAACGGGGAGTTTGGTCTGTCACTGTGAAGCGGGCGTAACCCTTACACTACCTGATCGATACAACATCATACAGTAGGTCCCCCCTCATTATTGTTATGGCCCCCACCCACCGCTCACGGGTGGGGGCAGGGGGGAGGACAGTAGGTCCCCCCTTATCCTTATTTACTGAATATTCCCCTGTATAACAATGTTTGGCATTTAGTGAATATTCCCTATTCTGCTCTGTCAGTGTGTATCAGGGATCCTTAGGACAGGTGTCAATCCATATCTGCCAAGTGACCCTATGTAGGAGGAACAGTCTCTATTCTGCTCTGTGTCAGTGTGTATCAGGGGCTCTGAGGACAGGTGTCAATCCATGCCTGCCAAGTGACCCTATGTAGGAGAACAGTCTCTATTCTGCTCTGTGTCAGTGTGTATCATGGTCTCTGAGGACAGGTGTCAATCCATATCTGCCAAGTGACCCTATGTAGGGGGAACAGTCTCAATTCTGCTTTGTGTCAGTGTGTATCAGGATCTCTGAGGACAGGTGTCAATCCATATCTGCCAAGTGACCCTATGTAGGAGGAACAGTCCCTATTCTGCTCTGTGTCAGTGTGTATCAGGGATCCTTAGGACAGGTGTCAATCATATCTGCCAAGTGACCCTATGTTGGGGAAACAGTCTCTATTCTGCTCTGTGTCAGTGTGTATCATGATCTCTGAGGACAGGTGTCAATCCATATCTGCCAAGTGACCCTATGTAGGAGGAAGTGACCCTATGTAGGGGGAACAGTCTCTATTCTGCTCTGTGTCAGTGTGTATCATGATCTCTGAGGACAGGTGTCAATCCTGCCAAGTGACCCTATGTAGGGGGAACAGTCTCTATTCTGCTCTGTGTCAGTGTGTATCATGGTCTCTGAGGACAGGTGTCAATCCATATCTGCCAAGTGACCCTATGTACGGGGACCAGTCTCTATTCTGCTCTGTGTCCGTGTGCATCAGGGGCTCTGAGGACAGGTGTCAATCCATATGTCATGGTGTCAATATGTCATATGTCAGGTGTCAATCCATATTCATTGTGATTTAGGAATGTTAGGTGATTTCTGCCCTTTATGGATTAAAACCAGACTTTGCATCAACTGTGTAATTTTCCATGGGAGTTTTGCCATGGATCCCCCTCCGGCATGCCACAGTCCAGGTGTTAGTCCCCTTGAAACAACTTTTCCATCCCTATTGTGGCCAGAAAGAGTCCCTGTGTGTTTTAAAATTCGCCTCCCCATTGAAGTCAATGGCGTTTCGGGCGGTTCGCCGGTTCGCGAACATTTGCGGAAGTACGCGTTCGCCGTTCGCGAACCGAAAATTTCGGGTTCGCGACATCACTAACTGTGACTAATCTTGTTCATAATAAATGTTCCTTTATTAAGTTCTGCCTTTGTCTTGTATACGGTAATTATCATGTTACCAAAAAGATTTATGGAATGGTAATGTGATTTCACATACAGTTGTGCTAAACTGTGTTTTGTGGGGTTTTAAATCCTACTTGTTTGGGATTCCATTTATAAATGCCTTGATGTGACAGAATTTAAAGGTGCGTGTTAAGAGGGATTTTTTATTATCATTACTATACATCTAATGTAGACAAATAGTGGTTTTAACCCTTTTAGCCACTGAAGCAAGCCATGTGCCTGCCTTAAGTGGTGGGGATGTGACCAATGTATCTCCCACTTTTGGCAGAATAAGACATAGAATGAGTGCATACATAAATAATCTATACAGTTAGAAGGTAAGGAACAATAGCATTCCAAAGTTATAAAAAATGTACAGGTTTAAATAACATACTAAAAATGTTATAGCTATTAATACTCCACAATAAAACAATCACTAAACATGAAAGCAGTTATGATTAAATGCAAAGGTCAGGCTGAAAGGACCATTACATTTCCACTTCAATTTATATTTTGCTGCTTCAGTTCCCAAAAAGGTTTACTTTGATAAGATCGCTCCCAGACTCGATTCTCGACAGAAAAACTAAGTCTTTTATCCTTTTAGTGTTGATACAATTAATAACTTGAATGGGACACTGTAAGCAACATAACCACAACAGCTTGCTTTAATAGTTATGTTGCATAGAGTGGCTGGTGCTATCCACTATAGGTTAATATCGAACTCTTTATAAATGATTGATATAGCCTGGGACTATTCCCGGCACCCTGGAACCACCCACATCTTAGACACTAATGATAATGTGGAATTTAATATCAACGTAATCCAACCTGGACTACTTTGACTGGTTGAAAGTAATGGGGACAAGCTAGCTCAGGGCTCTTAGCCAATCAAACCTTTACTGGTAAAAAATACTTTGATGTTATTAAATGTCTTAAGATTAGAAGCCTTACCTACAGAGGGTATTTAATATCAACTTAATCCAACCTGGACTACTTTGACTGGTTGAAAGTAATGGGGACAAGCTAGCTCAGGGCTCTCAGCCAATCAAACCTTTACTGGTAAAAAATACTCTGATGTTATTAAATGTCAAACACCCCTAATTATGCTCAGCTTAATCTTCTGAGTCAAACAATACCCCCAATGTATGTCTTTGACACTATTTGGTGACGCTACAGTGCCATTAAGGAGACCTGACCATTTCAGTTTTTAGAGTAGAATTTTCAGAGACGAATTTGCAGGGCTTATGTTTCAATTTGGGCCATTATAGCAGTTTGACTGTTTCAATAACCGCAAAAAGGCCTACCATTTGTAAAAGTAGACACTCCAGGGTATCTCATATGGCATATATTGTGCCTTAACATGTCGCCATTTTTTCACCATGATATGTCAAAGTTTGTGGTAAAAAAATATTTTTTGCATTTTTAACTTATGCGTTACATTTGTGCTGGGCATTTTGTATATTTGATATGTTCCAATATGATCAAACACCCCTAATTATGCTGAGCTATCTCCTGTGAGAAAAACGATACCCCCAATGTATGCCTTTAGTCGTATTTCTGGTGCTACACTGCCATATAGGAGACCTGACCATTTCAGTTTTTACAGAATTTTATAGGTTTATGACTCATTTTGGGTTCTAATAGCAGGTTGCTTATTCAAACTTTCCCCACAAAGGCCTACCATTTTTTTAAAGTAGACACCCCAGGGTATTTCAAAAGGCCCATTTTGAACCTTAGGGTGGAATCATTTTTTCGCTAGTGAGTACCAAGTCTAGTAGTAGTAAGCATTTTCTCTGCCTTTTTGACACACACTGAGATTTTACTGCATAGTTTACAATCCTTAGGTATGCTACGGCAGTATAACGCTTCATATGTCACTCAGCTATGTCGTCTGAGTACAGCAATACCCCCTTGTGTACCTTTCCCAGGGATATGTGGATGTTGGAGGAGCAAATTTGAGACTCGGCAATTTCTTTTTTTAATAAATTTCTTTATTAGAGGAATGTTGATTGAGGCAGTGTTACAGTAAGTTTTCATAGTACAACAAGGTCATGTAATATGCACAACATTCAATATCCAAAAACAATATTTGACAGGTTGAGAATTCAAACTTCCCCCACAAAGGCCTACCATTTTTTAAAGAAGACACCCCAGGGTATTTCAAAAGGCCCATTTTGAACCTTAGGGTGGGATCATTTTTTCGCTAGTGAGTACCAAGTCTAGTAGTAGTAAGCATTTTCTCTGCCTTTTTGACACATACTTTGAGATTTTATTGCATAGTTTACAATCCTTAGGTGTGCTACGGCAGTATAACGCTTCATATGTCACTCAGCTATGTCGTCTGAGTACAGCAATACCCCTGTGTGTACCTTTCTCAGGTATATGTGGATGTTGAAGGGGCAAATTTGAGACTCGGCCATTTCAGGTTTGTTTCAAACTTTGAATTTGCATGTTGGGTCCATGTCCCATTTTGGGTCAAACTCTGAGGCACTGTCTGTCACCTCTGAATCCGCTGTCAGAATTCTCTAACTGTACTTCCTAAGCATTTTAAACTTTTTACACAAGAACTTTAACAAAACAATGTTATTTTATTTTTTTGTTGTTTTTTTTTATTTGTATTTCTACCCCTAGCATAAGCACTAAACTCCCCAATTTCCCAGGAACTATCATCCACCCCAATTAACTAAATAAAAGGTAAAAAAAAAAATTGTATTGAGAATTTATTGGCTCTGAGTATGAAATAATTAAAAACAGTTCCCAATACAAAGGCCAGGCTGAGAGGGACAATCAGGGCAGTAGAAACTGGTCTCCGTTCGAATGCCTCTCTGGTAACACAGCCTGCACCTTTTCTGGGGGGTCTTTTTTTGGGGGGTTGGTGGTATCTGAAAGCAGAAGTGACCTGTCTGAATATCTCTGCTGCTAGGCCCTGCTGATTGCTCCCCACTGTGGCACTCAGTGAGCAGCACAGAAATGAGCTGAAAGTGAAATGTAAGAAAAGTACATTTCAGCTGAGGATTTGCCTTTTTGAAAAGGATGAATGCATTGTGAGTAGCCATTTGCATTAAATAAATGCCCACTTTCTTATACCAGGCCCTGGTCTTTCTCTGCCAGAGCCTTGGGGAAGCCAGTGCGTGTCTTGCGGATAGTGCCGCAGACCACAGTCTCAAAACAATATAGCATTTTTTGGAGGGCTATGCTATTGTAGTAATTATCAAGGTAGAGGTGGTACCCCTTGTTCAGTAGCGGGTTCATTAGATCCCAAACTATTTTTCCGCTAGTCCCAACTACATCAGGGCAACCTGGGGGATCCCGGTGGCTATCTTTACCTTCATATATTCTGAAGGTATAAACATACCCACTGCTACTTTCACATAACTTGTATAGCTTGATGCCATACCGGCATCTTTTGGCTGGGATGTATTGCTTGAACCCCAGTCTACCCTTGTATTTCATTAGGGACTTGTCAATACATATATTCTTTTGGGGAGTATAAATTATGCCAAATTCTTTATTAAAATGGTTAATTAGGGGGCGGATTTTATAGAGTTTGTCATACTGCGGATGATCTTTGGGGTGGCACTTCGAATTATCATTGAAGTGCAGAAAACGCAGTACTGTTTCGTATCTGGGCCTACTCATGGTCTGAGAGAAAATGGGAGTATTGCATACTGGGTTTTTGGACCAGTACATTCGGATGCTGGGCTTTTTTATAATTCCCATTAGCATGGTTAGTGCCCAGAACTGTTTTAACTCTGGCACACTGGTGGGGTACCAGCTCCCTTTTGTGGCAAGGTGACTTGTTGCATTTTGTGCCAGATACTGCGCTGCATAAATGTTTGTGTAGCTATCTGCCCTAAAAAATCATCCCCAAGGAACAGCTCCATAAAATCCTGGGAGTTATAGCTGGTCACGTCTCCCTGAATACCAGGAGTCGCAGTGAACAGAGGGATGTTAGGGACAAAATTGTTAGGGGGCACCCAGATATCAGCGCCAGGAGCAGTGCCAGGGGTATCGTCACTTTCTTCATCTGTGTCTGGCACATAGTCACCCTCTGCACTCTCTGAGGCAGTGTCGGTTGCCTCTGAGTCGGCTGCTAATATATTATATGCCTCCTCGGCACTAAACCTTCTAAGCATGGTGAAAGCTTAAAATTAACTTTAACTAAATAACGTATTTTTTTGTTTTGTTTTTTTAACTTTTTTATACTTTTTTTGTTTTCTGAACTTTTTTTAATACTTTTTTAAACTTTTTTAAAACTCTTAAAAACTTTCTAAAACTTCTAAAAACTTTTTAAAAAATGAACCCCTGTGGGTAAAAACAGGAATCAGATCACCGTGCTTACACCTAGCGAAGCAGAAATGCTTTGACTTAAAATAAACTACTTTTTTTTATTCTTTTTTCCTTTTTTCACTTTTTTTATACTTTTATAAACTTTTAATACCTTTTACAAACTTTTAATAACTTTCTAAAACTTTTCAGCTTCCTAGCTACAATAATGCTAGATTCCCCAATTCCCCCTAGCTTCAATCCACCCCAGCTAACTAATTAACTGAAAATAATAGTAAAAAAAAAATTAAATATATTTAACCCCTGAGGGTTAAAAAGAAAATAAAGTTAACCCCTGAGGGTTAAAAAAAACCCTCTGATCTCAGTAAAGTACTGTGATCAGTATTGTGATCACTGCTGCCAGTGATCAAAGGGTTAAACTTTCACAGGTAAAGGAGGTAAAACTTTTTTTAAAACTTTTAAACACTTTGTGTCTGTCAGGGACACAAAGTTTCAAACGATCCGTCTCTCTCCACTTCTAATCACACACAGAGGTGGAGGGAGGAGGACCAGAAGTCCCAGCTGCACTGTGATCGCTGTGACTGGCTGTCACAGCGATCACATGTGCTGGGACAGCACTATTGGCTGTTGCTGGGCTTCCTCAAACGCCGAGGCACCCAGCAACAGCTTTAACCCCACGATCGCCGCGATTGCGGCGATCTGGTGTTAACTTTAGTAATTGACGGAAATTCGTCCTTAAGGGTAGGTGTGCCTTGACGGA
This sequence comes from Pelobates cultripes, assembly GCA_933207985.1. Taxonomy (NCBI): domain Eukaryota; kingdom Metazoa; phylum Chordata; class Amphibia; order Anura; family Pelobatidae; genus Pelobates; species Pelobates cultripes. The sequence continues at coordinate 250,302,877 of OW240914.1, forward strand.
AAATTTCCGTCCAGCGTCGTTAAGGGGTTAACCCATTAATAAACATAGTACTTTCTCTGAAACTGCTATGTTTATAAAAAAATGGGTTAACCCTAGAAGGACCTGGCACCCAGACCACTTCATTAAGCTGAAGTGGTCTGGGTGCCTAGAGTGGTCCTTTCAGATTAGAAGCTTTACCTACAGAGGGTCCCAAAATAATGTTTACACATTTTGAACACTAAAAACTCAAACATAAATAACAGGAAGTATGAACTTTTTTTTTTATATATACCTTAACTTTAAAGGTGTTCAAAATGACCGCCATTGGCAGCAATACATTGTCTGCAACGCCATAGGACAGATGGACAAGCATACAAACAGCCCAAACAGGTTATCTGATATATAACTTTCAAATAGTGTAAACATTACTTGGGACACTCTGTATTTCTGAGGTGGAGAAATTTAATTTAATAAATTGAAACCAACAAGGATATCCACTAACGCAACAATTCAAAGTGAATTTCAAATTTAAGAACAATAGCCAAATGGAAACATTCAGCTATGCCTCCATTTCAATTACTTTGGACTTCAATCTGGAATTCACTTTGAATTTTCACTTTTGTGAATAACCCTGCAAGTTGGACTTTACTTTTCTTGGACTAGTTGAAGAGTTTAGCAATAGTGATATATACTAGCCAACATTTTAAATGTACAAAGTGTGTCATTTTAATTCCAGGGGTGTGTGGGTGTGTGGCCAGGGGCAGTGGCTGTTCTGATAAAAATATTAGGTGACTTACTACAAAATTTAATCTAGAACAAGAACAATGTATATAATTTACACACACTGATTTCTAAACACATTTACTGTAGTTTAAAGACGCATTACTGTGTCTCTGTTGTACACTAAAATATACACAAACAATATGGAAAAGAGGGGCATTAGCATAAAAGAGAGGGACATATGAATTTAAGCCCCAAGTAGGAACTGTCCCTCCAAAATAGGGACACTTTGGAGGTATGGTGATGTGCCGTTATAAAGATAGGTGCTAGCAGATGCTTGGCCTATCAAGAGGCTTTCTACTCATATGTTTCAACAGGTGCTTATCATATGTTAGGATGTTTAAAATGTTTTAAAGAATACATTGATTGCTAGTAATTTTACTGTCATTAGTGACATTTTCAACTTTATATTCTGTTAAAAGCATCGGCAACATCTGTGGCATGGATATGTTTTCTGATTTTTAGTTTCAGATTCTATTAACTGAAACAATGTTTTCGAGGGCTAGACTTATTTTTAAAAACTTACTTAGCAAGCATGAAGGTGCTATATACTTCCTCTGCACCCACTTACTCATTACACCCTGCTTTAGAGCCACCTGTTGCACACAACAACTGACCAACTTCAGGATCAACACTTTGCAAATCATGAAATGTAAATACTGTTAATCTGACCTGTGTGACAATATTATTGGGAATTGATTTTGCCTTTAACTCCAAAAACCTAAAAACCATTACTCAACATACAGGGAGTGCAGAATTATTAGGCAAGTTGTATTTTTGAGGATTAATTTTATTATTGAACAACAACCATGTTCTCAATGAACCCAAAAAACTCATTAATATCAAAGCTGAATATTTTTGGAAGTAGTTTTTAGTTTGTTTTTAGTTTTAGCTATGTTAGGGGGATATCTGTGTGTGCAGGTGACTATTACTGTGCATAATTATTAGGCAACTTAACAAAAAACAAATATATACCCATTTCAATTATTTATTATTACCAGTGAAACCAATATAACATCTCAACATTCACAAATATACATTTCTGACATTCAAAAACAAAACAAAAACAAATCAGTGACCAATATAGCCACCTTTCTTTGCAAGGACACTCAAAAGCCTGCCATCCATGGATTCTGTCAGTGTTTTGATCTGTTCACCATCAACATTGCGTGCAGCAGCAACCACAGCCTCCCAGACACTGTTCAGAGAGGTGTACTGTTTTCCCTCCTTGTAAATCTCACATTTGATGATGGACCACAGGTTCTCAATGGGGTTCAGATCAGGTGAACAAGGAGGCCATGTCATTAGATTTTCTTCTTTTATACCCTTTCTTGCCAGCCACGCTGTGGAGTACTTGGACGCGTGTGATGGAGCATTGTCCTGCATGAAAATCATGTTTTTCTTGAAGGATGCAGACTTCTTCCTGTACCACTGCTTGAAGAAGGTGTCTTCCAGGAACTGGCAGTAGGACTGGGAGTTGAGCTTGACTCCATCCTCAACCCGAAAAGGCCCCACAAGCTCATCTTTGATGATACCAGCCCAAACCAGTACTCCACCTCCACCTTGCTGGCGTCTGAGTCGGACTGGAGCTCTCTGCCCTTTACCAATCCAGCCACGGGCCCATCCATCTGGCCCATCAAGACTCACTCTCATTTCATCAGTCCATAAAACCTTAGAAAAATCAGTCTTGAGATATTTCTTGGCCCAGTCTTGACGTTTCAGCTTGTGTGTCTTGTTCAGTGGTGGTCGTCTTTCAGCCTTTCTTACCTTGGCCATGTCTCTGAGTATTGCACACCTTGTGCTTTTGGGCACTCCAGTGATGTTGCAGCTCTGAAATATGGCCAAACTGGTGGCAAGTGGCATCGTGGCAGCTGCACGCTTGACTTTTCTCAGTTCATGGGCAGTTATTTTGCGCCTTGGTTTTTCCACACGCTTCTTGCGACCCTGTTGACTATTTTGAATGAAACGCTTGATTGTTCGATGATCACGCTTCAGAAGCTTTGCAATTTTAAGAGTGCTGCATCCCTCTGCAAGATATCTCACTATTTTTGACTTTTCTGAGCCTGTCAAGTCCTTCTTTTGACCCATTTTGCCAAAGGAAAGGAAGTTGCCTAATAATTATGCACACCTGATATAGGGTGTTGATGTCATTAGACCACACCCCTTCTCATTACAGAGATGCACATCACCTAATATGCTTAATTGGTAGTAGGCTTTCGAGCCTATACAGCTTGGAGTAAGACAACATGCATAAAGAGGATGATGTGGTCAAAATACTCATTTGCCTAATAATTCTGCACTCCCTGTATGTCTAAGACTGTTAAACTGATTTTCTGCATATATAGAGCTACACATTTGTAATATGTCGTAAACAGGGAACTTTCCTCCCACACCCAGCTATCTATGGTTATCTATTGCATTTCAACATTGTAGAAGCAGAAAGTATTCCTGCATAACGGCTTGCTAGCGGAAGTATGGACGTCTTGACTTAAGGGTTTTGACATCTTCATTCACACTTCTCACTTCTTACACTATAATTACCTTCTACCATTTCTTTCACAATATATTTTTTTCAGGTTGGAATCATGGGGTTACAGTATAATCATATTACACATTGATTTTTAACTTATCCTGCCTGTCATTGCATAAGTGTTTTTGTTAGGGCTGTACATTTTTTCCTATCAATCATCAATCTAATTCACAGAAAATGCATTTCTAATCAATATTTTTTCCCTCCATTTGGTCAAGCTTCACATCCCTTTGCCCTCCTTTTTGACAAACCTGAGTGTGTCATAAGGGATTAATGTCTTCCAGGTACCACGTAATGGTCCTGTCTATTTCACCTATCTCCTATCACAGTGAGAAGAAGGGAAAAATAACAAAACTACCCTTTCAGCAAGGGTTATCCAAATCCTTGGACTTTTTGTACACCTACCAGTAATATGGTTCCCGGCTATTTTTAGTTAGTTTAGGTTTTGAGACAGAGACATTTGATTGCTGAAAGCTAAGGTTGCTAGTTGTTGGAAATTGATATTATTTGTAAGATTGTTAGGGATTGCTTGTAATCTTCTTTTGATTACAATAAACTATTTAGCACAGGGAAACAAATTTATTAATGGAATAAAAAAAAAACATTCTCACTGGCTAACTCTGAGCATTTGGCAACCTAGAACCCAAGTAAGAAACATCATAAGTAAATATTGGTATTTACTTTTAACTGATCCTATTCTTAAAGACATCCTATCCGACAAACCCAAAATTACACAAAGGGGCTTACCTAATTTTAAAAGAATTTTAACAGATAACCCAATTTTTAAATAAGAAAGGGACAGATTTGAACTTTTAAACTAAATTCACAGTTTTTTTTAGGTGTGGAGGGTGCCGGGCTTGTCAACTAATACACTTGAAGAAGTGCCATATCCGAGAGTTTGTTGTAAATGGCAAGACCCATAGGATTAAAGAACGTATTACGTGTAGCACTAAAGATGTGATATACATGCTCACCTGTCCGTGTGGTTTGAACTATATAGGCAGAACCACGCGACCTCTACGAACCAGGATATGTGAGCATGTATATAATATTAAAAGAAAATTAGAGCAACATCAGGTTTCATGACATTTTAACGATGACCGCAACAGTGACCCTTCATTTTTATGTATTAAAGGCATTCAGAAGGTGCATCATGATTGGGGGGGGGGGAGGGGGACTTTAAACAAAAACCAGGAAAAGCAGAGATTAAAAAAAATCCATGAATTTAATACACTCATTCAATTTGGTTTAAATAAAGATTTTGAGTTGTACCATTTTTTTTTAGATTAATCGGTTATATGCAAATATATATTTTAATATAAATGCTATATTTTTATAACAATTATTTTCCCCAATTGGTATAAACTCATGTATTTAAATCATTACCGCCTCTCTATCTGTTTTATTATCTGAATAAATATTTTAACCAAGTTGGTTACTAAATGTTTTTATGAATTTTTATTAACTTGTTTTTTCTGTTTAGTTGGCAGATCTTAGCTTGCTATATGATTTACATATTTTTTTTTAAATTAAATATATATTGTAATATGTGAATGGTTTTTGATGTATAGTTGATTATTAAAACAAATGTCGGCCATTCTATATGCAAATATGGACTTCTACCTTTAACCAATAGAGACTGTTGAAGGCGGACTGTACTGCCTTTAAATTATCCCATTAGGAAGATGGCCAATATGTACCTAATGTCCTGACGAAGCCGATTGGCGAAACGCGTTGACGTAATACGCACTGACGTCATTAGTGGGCGGCACTGTCAATCCCGCGAACTTCAATCTGACACTGATTTACGATATTACTGCGGGTAATGGTGTATGCAGCGAGGAGAGCATATCGAGGGGAAAAGGATTCATCTTTCTGACTTATCCATCTCCTGCATCACCTCCACGGATTTTATACCTAAAAAGTGCTTGTGAGTAGTGGAGCATTCCGCCCACATTTACTCACCTTCTGCTATCTTGTAAGCAGCTGTACATTTATTTCTCTACATGTGATTTCTACGTGGTTTTTTTTTGTGCAATAAATTTATTGTTATGTATCAACTATACACAGCTTTTTACTAAGCATTTGAAAGCCACTTTTCAGATAAATTTGTGTCTTTTGTTTGACATGAGAACATTGGATTTACCAAGTATACTGTGCAAGTTGTGGTACTTGCATTTATTGGTGTGTACAGGGCTTATTGTTATAATTTATCCTGTCTGCGCTCCACTTATATATATGTGCTTTTAACCTCGAACTGCAAAGTGGGATTAAATTCATCCAGAAAAATAGAATAAGATTGAATATTGGCTTAAAATATGGTAACATGACATGCTGTAGTTTTCAAGCTAGGCTGCTGCTTTAAAGATTTAGGATTTCTTGTACATTCACTGCAGCCATAAGTTCATTCAGTGAAAATATGAATCATACTAGATGAATGATGGTACGTTATCTGCAGCACTTGACAGTATGTACTTTAAACCTACACTAAATATTCAACATCAATAGTTCTTTTGATTGCATACAGTTCTAAAGGCATGCAACGCAATGAAGTGGTCTTGGTGCACTGACCCTGTCATTTTAATCCTGCAATCTAAAACACTACTTTTTGTAGAAATTTTCTTTAGTTGTCGTAAATTTAAAAATACCTCTAGTGGCTGGCTTCCTCTCATTTCCCCCATATTAGAATAAAATTATATTAAATACAATGCTATCCATGGAATATATGAAACTTGAAATGACTTGCAGAATGATTGCGTGCTGTATACATTTATAGCAGATTCTTAAACTGCTTAATTTAAACAAAAGATTTGACAGATTTAGGCATTTAAGTACGACTAATGCAGCATCTCTCTTTATATACAAGTCAGGGCACAGAGTAAGATGTAATCAGTCCAAACACTCTATAAAGCCCCGATCATGTTCCAAAATGTAAATCATTTTTCTTCTAGGTGAATTAATAAACTAAGAAAAATCTTTCTAACATTTGCAGAATAGAATAACTGATTTTAAACTCTAACCCAGCGGTTCCCAAACTGTGTGCCAGGCACACAGGGGAGCCGCAAGATATTTTCCCGGTGCTATGATCATAGCACAGGGAGCTGTGCCTTCCTCTCCCCTGCCGGCTCTGCAGGAACAGAGGGGAGATGAGAAATCTCCCTCTCCAGCCCGTTAGGAGTGTAATGCGACAGCCGGTAGGGGAGGGGTAGAGGACCCGGGGGAGTTCTAACTTGCAGCTCTGCCGGGCTCTCCTCTCGCGAGCTTGGAGCGTTTCCGCGGTTACCTTGTCAACGCTCCACATCTTGCGAGAGTGAACTCTAGCAGCTTCTGAGGCTGCTAGAGTTCACTGTCACCACTAGGTCAGCCAGGGCTTCCCCACCGGACCACCAGGGATTGCAGGAAATGTCCCCCCTCCCAGGGCAAAGGTAAGCTGGATGGGGGGATATTAAAATAATTTTTAATTAAAACAAAAAATTATATATTTATGAATTTGCCCTCCTACCCCCACAGAGACACAATAACACCCCCCATACACACACTGCCCTACCATACACACTGCACCCCTTACACACACGCACTGTACCCCACACACACACACACACACACACACACACTGCACCCCTCACACACGCACTCCATCACTTACACACACATCTAGCACCCCTCACACACTACTGACCCTATCTCCTTCTACAGCCCGTATTCTGGCAGATCCCAGGTAAATTGTCAAACTGTTCTTAAACAGACTACTTACTCTGGGAGGGCACTACTGGCACCATAACCACTACAAAGTGCTGTAGTGGTTATTGTGCCTGGATTGTTTCTTTAAAAAAATCTACCAGTGCCCCTCCCAAGATTAGGTTCTGGATCTGTGCTTGAACGACAAGCATTTCTGCCGAACAGGGGCCCAGTATATGTTATTGTGCTGTACAAATATACAACGTAAAACATTTTTTGACTTGGTGCGCCTTGGAAAAATATTAAAATATTAAAGGACCACTCTAGGCACCCAGGCCACTTCAGCTTAATGAAGTGGTCTGGGTGCCAGGTCCTTCTAGGGTTAACCCATTTTTTTTATAAACATAGCAGTTTCAGAGAAACTGCTATGTTTATTAATGGGTTAAGTCTTCCCCCTAATCCTCTAGTGGCTGTCTCATTGACAGCCACTAGAGGCGCTTGCGTGCTTCTCACTGTGATTTTCACAGTGAGAGCACGCAAGCGTCCATAGGAAAGCATTGCAAATGCTTTCCTATGCGACGGGCTGAATGCGCGCGCAGCTCTTGCCGCGCGTGCGCATTCAGCCGGCGGGGCGGGGCGGAGAGGAGGAGGAGAGCTCTCCGCCCAGCGCTGGAAAAAGGTAAGTTTTTAACCCTTTCCCCTTTCCAGAGCCGGGCGGGAGGGGGTCCCTGAGGGTGGGGGCACCCTCAGGGCACTATAGTGCCAGGAAAACGAGTATGTTTTCCTGGCACTATAGTGGTCCTTTAAGGGCGCCTTGAACCTAAAAAGTTTGGGAATCACTGCTAACCCTTTTTTAGCATTTATTTTATTTTACTCAGTAATACCCTGTTGGCTAACAAAAACCTTAAAACATCCCTAGAGCTTGGCGCCTGGTAAAGATCCCCACACTAGTTTCCACACCTCTCCTGACGTCACAGCCTTCTTCACGTGATGCAAGGAAATGTTTCTCATAGAGAAGCATTTGAATGGACCATTCGCCAGGTCAGAGAGCATGCGCACACCCTGAGCCAGTAAGGAGCAGGAGTTGGGCTGAACATGAAAGGGGATTTCTTTTTTTAAAACATTGAGTTATTAGATGAAGGAGGGAAGATGGGGAGAAGAACACGCTTCCCCTTGCAGGCACTGACAACATTTGTATTTTTAGCAGAGAAATGAGATTAAGCAGATCTGCATTAAATTAGCAGAATAATTAATGTGTGCCAGCGATGTAACTAGCCCAAGGCACAAAAGTGATTAAATAACAATCCACATACAGATACCTACCACCATGAACACTTCTAAAAGCAGTAGTGGTCATGGTGGTTAGAGGTACCCTTCAAGGCACGGGAAAAAAGAAGCAGCTGCTCAAAGTCCACACAATCTTCTGGGGCCTTAAGTAGTTGTCTTTTTAGATTCTTTACTGTAACTAAAGTTATCCCTCCCCTCCCCCCCCAACACCCATTTTCTGTAAGGATGAGTCCGTAACAAAACCTGTAAACCTGACTACAAACTGAAATATTAGGCACATAACATTACAAGAGGCATTTACCCAGGGCCCTATTAACAATAATAGATGGCCCTGTTTTCCTGAATAGAGGAAGTAAATTTTGCTTCATGCAAGAGCACATGAAGGCTGTCTTTATATCTTAGTCAGCTGACTGCATAAAACATATATATTGAATGTTAAAGCGGCACTGTCATGGCCGAATCCCGTTTTTTGTTGTTGTTTTTTTTACCCCCATCCCGCCTCCACTACATCTAATTGACCCCCTAGTCACTCCCAAATGCCCCTAAGCCCCCCATATTACTTATTTTGAATCTTTATTTTCTGCCCCGATCTATATTCAGGGCGCCGCCATCTTTGTGTGGGTAGATGAAGTCCATGTGGGACACGTCATCTGCCCACACTAGATAGCACTGAGATTCCCGCACATGCCCAGTGAAACACTGGGGCGTGCGAACGGGAATTTCATCTATTCATTAATTCGTAAGAAAGACGAATGAATGAATAGAAATGTCAGACGAACAAACAAACACTGAATATCAGTGTTTGTTTGTTCAGTTTATTACAAGGAGGGAGCTACCAGCGCACAGCTCCCTCCTTGTAATATGTAAAGATAGAAGCGGCGGGGAGCAGTGCTCCCCGCCACTTCATAAGCCCCCCAGGTCCCCCTCACTCTATGGGGGTCAATATGACCCCCATAATAGCATAAGGGAGATTAAAATCTCCCCAATGCCCCTACTCGCTATACCGCGAGTAGGGGCATGTCTGTGGCTCCTCACTGTTTTAAAAAAAACAAAACAAACTACTAAATAACAATAAGGAGGGGGGACCTACTGTCCTCCCCCCCCCCGGCCCCCACCCCTGAGCGGTGGGTGGGGGCCCTAAAAAACAATAAGGGGGGGGGACCTACTGTCCTCCCCCTCGTTCCCCACCCCTGAGCGGTGGATGGGGGCACTATATAAGAATGGTGGGGGAGGACCTACTGTTCTTCCCCCCACCCCTTGTTTTTTTTAGGGCCCCCACCCATCGCTCAGGGGTGGGGGCCGGGGGGGGAGGACAGTAGGTCCCCCCCTTATTCTTTTTAGGGCCCCCACCCACCGCTCAGGGGTTGGGGGCAAAGGGGGGAGGACAATAGGTTCCCCCCCTTATTGTTTTTTAGGGCCCCCACCCGTCACCCATGGGTGGGGGCCAGGGGGGAGGACAATAGGTGTTCCCCCCCTAATTGTTTTTTAGGGGGCCCCCACCCGCCGCGCAGGGGTGGGGGCTGGGGAGGACAGTAGGCCCCCCATTGTCATTTAGGGCCCCCACCCGTCGACCATGGGTGGGGACCAGGGGGGAGGACA
>OW240914.1:250312829-250334842 GCA_933207985.1 Pelobates cultripes
TAAGTGGTCTTGCTATGCAAGAACACTTAATAATAATATATATGTGAGATAACATTAAGTGGTCTTGCTATGCAAGAACACTTAATAAGAATAATAATATATATGTGAGATAACAATAAGTGGTCTTGCTATGCAAGAACACTTAATAATAATATATATGTGAGATAACATTAAGTGGTCTTGCTATGCAAGAACACTTAATAACTAGAAAAGCAAAAATTTCTGGGGAAATTGTGTGAAGTGTTCTTGCCTCCACCAGTAGTCTACAACTAGGGATCGAACGATTATCGGTTTTACTGATATTATCGGCCGATATTCTGTATTTTTGGCAATATCGGTATCGGCCACTAAAGATACCGATATTGCCGATATTGAGAGAGTGAGAAATGCATTTCAACTTTTATTTATTTATATAGCACTGTGCTTTACAGTTACATTAAAACATACATTTATAAAAACATTAGCAGGTGTACAAAAGGCCCTGTCTATGACATCACTTGCTGCTCCAGCCTGGCACAGTTCAGAGTATTTTGCCGGTCACCATTTTCAAACGGTCGTATTTTAAAAACTATATATCCTACAGCGAAGAGCTTTATATTGTGAGAATCACAAGACCCAGACCTACATTGTGATGTATAGTATGTCTCTGAAGTATTAACCGGCCGGCGCTGGAGAGAGGTAAGATTTTAACCCCTTCCTCTCCCCAGAGCCCGGTGGGAGGGGGACCCTGAGGGTGGGGGCACCCTCTGGGCACTATAGTGCCAGGAAAACAAGTATGTTTTACCGGCACTATAGTGGTCCTTTAAATGGTCTTGTTATGCAAGATCACTTAATAATAATATATATATATGTGAGATAACAGTAAGTGGTCTTGCTATGCAAGAACACTTAATAACTAGAAAAGCTACAATTTCTGGGGACATTGTGTGATGTGTTCTTGCCTCCACCAGTAGTCCACAACTGGAGTGGGCGGATTAACTGGGTTGAGTGGCTTGAGTAACTGTGGAAAGGTTGAAGTGTGGTTCACTCACTCTACAGCAAGGGCAGAGAAGAGCTTTCAAATCTTTCAAATCTCTTGAACATTCCACCAACTGCCAACAGGAACTAATAGATGTGTGGTTGGAGTGGCTGGAGTAACTGTGGAAAGGTTGGACTGGGCAGAGTAACTGTTTGGAGTGAGTAAAGATAGTAAACATTACACTAAGCAATTGATTGATCAAATTTTAAAAGTGCACATGGCAAGCTTGATAGAGTGAGAAATGCATTTCAACTTTTATTTATTTATATAGCACATTTAATTGCAACGTTGTTGCCCAAAGTGCCTCACAGTTACATTAACCCCTTAATGCCATTACGGCGTTCTATGCTGTCCCGCATTAAAAGGGCTTTAAAGCCGTTGCGGCGGCATAGAACGCGGTAACGGCTTTCAGGCCCTGGATCTCCAATTTACTCACCTCCGCCGCGATCCTCTTCTGGAGGGCTGCCTGACAGCCCAGGCAGCCCTTCTCCGGCAAATGAGGGCCCCGGGGGCCATGTGATCGCTCTGGAAGAGCGATCACATGTCCCCCTATAGCTGGCTGTGGATCTGCCAGCAGGGTGACTGTGTGAAATATCAGACAGTCCCCCTGCTGGTGGGAAAGTTGTAGCGCATGGCCATGGGCTGCCCTGGCACTTGTATTATGTTTAACCTGTATTCTATTTGCTAAATGTCTATGCAGTAAAATGTCTATGCAGTAAGGGAATGCATTCGTGTAAAATAGCAACGTTCTATGTGTAAAATGTATTGGATTCGTCTGAATGTTAGGTAGTTTCATTCCCTTAGTTTGTTCGAATGAAACTACCGAACAGTCAGACCTCCCCTGTGTAAAGTGTGCCTTCAATTACCCGTTGCAACATTGTTGCAAACAGGTAATTGACAAGCTGGGTAGCAATCCTTTGTTCTCGGGGGTGGCCGCCATTCGAGAAATGAACACGTGGCGGCGGCGGCCATCTTTAACTCCCGAACAGCGGTGTGTCTGGAACTCAAAACGGACACTCGACTAGGCGAACACCGCTGAAACCTCCATCAGCCCGGTCCATCGGTTCCAAACTACCGAACGGCCCCTCGTTCAGTAGACATAATCAACAGAACGAGGGGATTCAGGCGAACCCTCCCAAGCCTCTATAGCTGGAGGCTTTCAGGTACTTAATTCGCCTTTTCCAGGTCATTTTATTCCCTCCATGAAATTCCCGAACCCCTGGTCTGATCTGGGTGATTTTCGGATATGTTGTTCACCCAGATCAGGGCTACCAGGGGATGCAAAATTTAAAGTGGTACCCCTAGGTTTAGGGGTACATCCAGAAACGGGGGGAATTGCTGTACTGGATAAAGGGATTATGATGCCGGCTGAGGGGAGGAGATGCGTGGGAGGTTACCAGGACAGGATTGGCTAATGTATTAATGAATGTAATCCCTCCCTTGCATGGGAGCATGCTTTAAAAGGCCACTGTGGAATAAAGCTGACAGTTCTGCTCCTGATGCTGTGTGTCGTCCAGTCATTGGGATTGCTGTGGGGATACTATTGGATTATTTTGCATGTTGGAAACCCTGCCTGTGGATTTATAATTTACTTGTTCCTGAGCCTCACTGGGATCTTGGCAGCGCTGGGATCCAGACTCACAGAGGAACAAGCACAAATGGAGTACGGATGGAGATTGATTTTGCTACGCTAAAACGCTCCACTTTAAAGGACCTCCTGGAGGCAAGGGGTATACAAGCCAGCAACAAGAAGAAAGCGGTACTCATTGCTGAACTCATGGCAGAGTACCGAATGGATGGCGATTCGGTTCCTGAACAGGGGGATTCGGGAGAAACACAGGAACAGATGGAGTTCCAGAGGCAGCTACAATTTAGGCTGTCTTTTTATGGGGAACACACTTCAGCAGAAATTATTTCCAAAACCATGACAGAGGTCCAGGAATTCATCTTAAGGAAACAGACAACAGCAGCCCCAGAACGCAGCTCTGCAGTAAATATGCCACAAGAAGGTAAGCCTAAAATACCATACCAGGCTTTTAAAACATATGTGGAGGCAGAGGAAGATATAGGCGCTTTCCTGCAAGATTTTGAGAGACTGTGTGCACTGCATAGAATCAGCACAGAGGACTGGGTACCTATTTTGGCAGGAAGGTTAACTGGGAGGGCAGCAGAGGCATTTCGTACTGTGCCCAATGAGGAAATCCGGAATTACAATAAAGTAAAAGAAATTATACTGGCCAGGTATGCTATAACACCAGAAGCATACCGGCGGAGATTCCGGGATTTAAATAAAGTGGAAAAGGACTCATATGCAGAGTGGGCATGCAGGTTACAAAGGGCAGCACTCGGGTGGGTGCAAGCTAGCAAGGCACGGTCCATGGAGGATGTACTACAGATGATGCTGATGGGAGTAACCAACGATGTCCAGGAGTGGGTAAGGGACAGAAACCCTACCTCCCTCACCGAAGCTGCCAGGAAGGCAGATGAGTACCTGGATGCACGCAGGCAGCAAAAACCTGCAGCTCCAAAAGCCGCATTCAAAACCTTTGGGGGAACCAACTACACCCCAGCTCCACCGAGGCAACTACCACCACCACCACCGCCGGCTGCACAGCCACGTTTCCGCCAGCCCACTTCTGGGCCCTGTCACCACTGTCAGAAATGGGGGCATTATAAAAGGGAATGTCCTCAACTATGAGACCATACCTCGTGGATCCGTCCTGGCCCGCCACCACCACCGAGGGCCGCCACCGCACACTGCTACCAGGACATCATTGCAACCCCATATGGCTCAGCCATCCCTATTACTACTGTGGAGCAATGGGAGGTATTGCACGAGGCCGATCCGGTACAGGCCAATGCGGACAACAGACAGCAACACAGACAGACAGTGTACCTAGAGGGCAAAGCAGTGCAAGGACTCCGGGACTCTGGGGCCACTATTACTCTGGTCAAAAGCCATTTGGTGGCGGACAAGGCAAGAACCAACCGCACCGTAGCCGTTAGGGTAGCCGGTATACAGCTCCCCCGGCTACCCTAACGGCTTCACTTGCATTGGGGAGCGGGGATGGGAGAAGTGGAGGTGGGGTTGATGCCACAACTGCCCGCGGAAGTTTTGTTGGGCAACGATTTGGGGAGGCTCACATCAGCTTTTGAGCCCCAGATCCCGGTCACAGGAGAGGCTCACCTTGTGGTCACTAGACAACAGGCCCGCACCCAGGCTCCATCCACACTACCGGAGGTTCAGGTAAGAGATCCTTCCCCTTCCCTAGACTGTGTCCCCTGGGCCCCTCCTAACGAATTTGCAGCCGAGCTAGTGACCGACCCCACATTGCAGGTGTATAGGGACAAGGTGACAGCAGACGCTCCCGGGGGAGATGGCGAAAGGTTTATCTGGGACAAACAGCTGTTGTACAGAGAGACGGATAAGCAGATAGCCGGGTCAGACCCGATCGTGATGAGACAGTTGGTGGTACCACAGCGGTACCGAGCAGAGTTACTCCGGATAGCACATGACATTCCGCTATCCGGACATTTAGGGCATAGGCGTGCGCAGCCTATTGCATTAGGGTGTGCACCCTAAAGCACAAACACACGCCGCGCGCGCGCGCGTGTGTGTGTGTGTGTGTGTGTGTGTGTGTATATATATATATATATATACACACATATATATACATATATATATATATATATATACGTATATATATATTCACAGACACACACACTCACACTCACAGAAACACACACATACTCACAGACACACACACTCACTGACACACACACACTGACACATACTCACACACTCACAGACACATACTCACACACTCACACTGACACACACTCACAGACACACACTGACACACACACTCACAGACACATACTCACACATTTACACACAATCACAGACACACACTCACAGACACACACTGACACACACACACTCACAGACACATACTCACATACTCACACACTCACTGACACACACAGACACACACACACTCACAGACACACACACACACTGACACATACTCACACACTCACTGACACACACTCACACTCACAGACACACACACACACTGACACATACTCACACACTCACAGACACACACTGACACATACTCACACACTCACAGACACACACACAAATTATTATATTTTAATTTTTTTTTTAAATGTCCACCCAGCCTCCTACCTGGAGTGCTGGTGGACTTGTCCCTGGGGTCCAGTGGGGGCAGGCGCCTTTCTCCAGCTCAGCCGCGGCGAGGGAGCTCTCTGCTCTCTGCTTCCTCTCGCCGCGCGGGCTGTCTGCTGGAGCTGGGAGCCGGAATATGACGTCATATTCCGGCTCCCGGCATCAGCGCGCGGCGAGAGGAAGCAGAGAGCAGAGAGCTCCCTCGCCGCGCGCTGACCTGCAGGGTGGGGGAATCATCACCTCTTGCCCTCCCATGACAGGGGCAAGAGGTGAAACAGGGGGACACTGAGTGCCTGCAGGAACAGCGTTCCTGCTCAAAAGAGTGCAGGAACGCTGTTCCTGCAGGACTCAAACCATAGGGGTGCGCACGGGGATTAGGGTGTGCCCAGGCACACCCGGCACACCCCGTGCGCACGCCTATGATTTAGGGGTCAGCAGGACCCGGCACAGGTTAACACAAAGCTTCTTTTGGCATGGAGTTAGCCAGGAAGTGCGCAGGTATTGCAACACTTGCGATACATGCCAAAGGGTGGGGAAAAGGGGGGACAGGCGCAAGGCCAAGCTACACCCCCTCCCCATAATTGAGGAACCCTTTAGCAGGGTAGCGGTCGATTTAATAGGACCCCTCAACAAAGCGAGCCCGTCAGGCAAAAGATTTATCCTGACAGTGGTAGACTATGCCACTAGATATCCAGAGGAGGTGGCCCTGACGAATATACATGCTGAAACGGTAGCGGAAGCCCTCATGCAGATATTCTCCCGGGTGGGACTTCCCAGGCAGATTGTCTCGGATCAGGGTACCCAGTTCACCGCCGAAGTCACGCAGCGCCTCTGGAGGATCTGTGGCATTAAGCCTATTATCAGTGCCCCTTACCACCCCCAGACTAATGGGCTCTGCGAACGTTTCAACGGTACATTGAAACAAATGCTCCGAACCTTCGCAGAGACCCACAAGGACTGGGAGAAATTCCTGCCTCACCTCCTCTTTGCTTACAGGGAGGTGCCGCAGGAATCCACTGGGTTTTCCCCATTCGAATCATTGTTTGGCCGCAGGGTATGGGGGCCCTTAGATTTAATTAGAGATCATTGGGAGGGAGAATGGAGCACCGACGGTACTCCTATCATACCATATGTGTTGGCATTCCGAGACCGCCTGGAGGCCCTAACCCAGACGGTACGAGAGAATTTGCAGGCGGCTCAGACCTGCCAGCGCACATGGTATGATCGGGGCGCCAGGGACCGTAGCTTTCAGGTCGGGCAGAAAGTGTTAATTTTAAAACCTGTCCGACACGATAAGCTGCAGGCCGCCTGGCAAGGCCCTTATAAAGTGGTAGAACAAAGGTGTGACACCACTTATATAATAGGCTCTTGCGTTGGTACTGGAGGGCGATGCATGCTCCATGTGAACATGATGAAGCCCTACCAGGAGCGCTCCGAGGAAGTGACCGCCATATGCACGCCTAACTTGGAGGAGTTTGACAGTCTGCCTCTCCCAGATCTGCTGGGAGAGGGTCAGTTATCTGGGGACTTAGGGGAGGTTGCACTGGGAGACCGGCTGAACCCACAGGAGTGGAGCGAGGTACAACAACTATTGAGGGAGAAGCGAGATATCTTCTCTAATGTACCTGGTAACACTCCTCTGGCCACTCACCGAGTAGACACCCCAGGTCAACTTCCCATGCGTCAGACCCCGTACCGCATCCCAGAAGCGGTACGGGAAAACATGCGCAAGGAGATCGATGAGATGCTCCAGCTGGGGGTGATTGAACCCTCCAACAGCCCCTGGGCTTCTCCGGTGGTGCTAGTACCAAAACAGGACAGAACGACCCGTTTTTGTGTAGACAACCGGAGACGGAATGAGAAGACGGTATCTGACGCCTATCCCATGCCCAGGATAGACGAACTACTGGACCGGATGGCTAGAGGACACTATCTCACCACTATTGACTTGTGTAAGGGGTATTGCCAAATTCCCTTAGCACAAGACGCCATCCCTAAGTCGGCCTTTGTCACCCCATTCGGCTTGTACCAATTTAAGGTCATGCCGTTTGGGATGAAAAACGCCCCGGCTACATTTCAGCGGATGGTGGACCGCCTCCTGGATGGGTTCCAATAATATACCTGTGCCTACCTCGATGATATTGCCATCTTCAGCAATACCTGGCAGGAACACTTGGCCCATATAGGAGCGGTCCTAGACAGGATTAGGGCAGCTGGTTTAACGCTGAAACCAGCCAAATGCAGCATAGGAATGGCTGAAGTACAAAACCTCGGCCATTGGGTAGGATGTGAAAAGCAGAAGCCTGAACCAGCCAAGGTAGAGGCTGTAGCCCAATGGCCTACCCCTAGGACTAAGACTCAGGTATTAGCGTTTCTATGAACGGCCGGGTACTACCGGAAATTTGTCCCGAACTATAGTGCCCTGGCCAAACCCTTCACTGACTTAACTCGTAAGAACCTTCCCCGGAGTGTGAGCAGGCATTCCAACTGTTGAAAGATGCATTGACCAATGCCCCTGTCTTGGCAGCTCCCAATCCAACTAAACGTTTTCTTGTTCACGCAGACATGTTTGGATTGGGAGCAGTACTGAGCCAAGTCGGGGCCGATGGCGGAGAACATCCCGTGGCTTACATCAGTCGCAAGCTGTTACCCTGCGAACTAAGCTACGCCGCCATCGAGAAGGAATGCCTGGCTGTGGTGTGGGCCCTGAAGAAATTGCAGCCGTATTTGTATGGGCAAGCTTTTTCCCTGCTCACGGATCACAACCCGTTGGTCTGGCTAAACCGGGTGGCTGGGGACAATGCCAGGCTGCTGCGCTGGAGTTTGGCGCTGCAGCCCTTTGACTTTAATATCCAGTACCGCCCAGGTAAACAGAATGGAAATGCTGACGGGTTGTCAAGACAAACCGACCTGGAGAAATGATCCGTGAGCCTCCCCGGACATCCCCAAGCCGATCCGTGTTGGATCAGACTGTGTATGCCGGCTTGTGGGCAAGGGGGAGCAGTGTAGCAGATGGCCATGGGCTGCCCTGGGACTTGTATTATGTTTAACCTGTATTCGTCTATTTGCTAAATGTCTATGCAGTAAGGGAATGCATTCGTGTAAAATAGCAAAGTTCTATGTGTAAAATGTATTGGATTCGTCTGAATGTTAGGTAGTTTCATTCCCTTAGTTTGTTCGAATGAAACTACCGAACAGTCAGACCTCCCCTGTGTAAAGTGTGCCTTCAATTACCCGTTGCAACATTGTTGCAAACGTGTAATTGACAAGCTGAGTAGCAATCCTTTGTTCTCGGGGGTGGCCGCCATTCGAGAAACGAACACATGGTGGCGGCCATCTTAAACTCCCGTACAGCGGTGTTTTGCCGTCGAGTGTCTGGAACTCAAAACGGACACTCGACTAGGTGAACACCGCTGAGACCTCCATCAGCCCGGTCCGTTCGGTTCCAAACTACCGAACGGCCCCTCGTTCGGTAGGCATAATCAACCGAACGAGGGGATTCAAGCGAACCCTCCCAAGCCTCTATAGCTGGAGGCTTTCAGGTACTTAATTCGCCTTTTCCAGGACCGACCGCAGGGCCCAATCGCATGGAGCCCAATTCGGCTAGTTCATCCAGCGCTGTCGGTCATTTTATTCCCTCCATGAAATTCCCGAACCCCTGGTCTGATCTGGGTGATTTTTGGATATGTTGTTCACCCAGATCAGGGCTACCAGGGGATGCAGAATTTAAAGTGGTACCCCTAGGTTTAGGGGTACATCCAGAAACGGGGGGAATTGCTGGGGATTAATAAGGGGATTATGATGCCGGCTGAGGGGAGGAGATGTGTGGGAGGTTACCAGGACAGGATTGGCTAATGTATTAATGAATGTAATCCCTCCCTTGCATGGGAGCATGCTTTAAAAGGCCACTGTGGAATAAAGCTGACAGTTCTGCTCCTGATACTGGATGTGTCGTCCAGTCATTGGGATTGCTGTGGGGATACTATTGGATTATTTTGCCTGTTGGAAACCCTGCCTGTGGATTTATAATTTACTTGTTCCTGAGCCTCACTGGGATCTTAAACGGAGATAATCTGGGGAATATTGTATCTCCGCTACAAAAGTAAGAAAAAAAAAAGAATTAAACATGTATAAAATTAAAATAGAAATTTATTTATATATATATATAATATATGTATATCTATTTTATATATAATAATAATATATACACTTAGAATGACGTTACATATATATAATATGTATATATATTATATATATAATAGATATATAAATATACGTATAATTACAATAATAAATAAATAAAATAAATTATATTTTCATATGTAATTTCATTCTAACTGTATTTTGTTATTAATATATATGTATTGGTAACAAAATACACTTAGAATGACATTTTATATATATATATCTATCTATATATAAAATACAAATAACCGCAAATATAAATATACAGATAAATACATATAATTACATAAAAGATTACATTAGTATACACGTAGAATTTAAATACCTATACATGCATATATATTAAAATTCTACATGTATATTTAAGTAATCTTTTAACATAATTATGTGATTTTATTAATTACAATTTGACTGACAACACAGGGAGAAAGTGCAGAGAATTTAATTTGCAAGCACTATATTTGACCCTGTAACTCTCCAAGACACCATAAAACCTGTACATAGGGGGTACTGTTTTACTCAGGAGACTTCGCTGAACTCAAATATTAGTGTTTCAAACTGGTAAATTGTATTACAACGATAATATTTTAAGTAAAAGTGACATTTTTTGCATTTTTTTACAGACGAACTGCACTTTTATGGACAATATTATTGTTGTAATATGTTTTACTGTTTTAAAACACTAATAATTGTGTTTAGTGAAGTCTCCTGAGAATAACAGTACCCCCATGTACAGGGGTATGCCATTATGGGGGTAATTCTCATTCCTGGGCTACCACACCATCTCAAAGGTAACATTACTAATCTGGCAAATTTCAATTTGAAACTGGAACGTTCTATATTTCACCCTGTAGCTTTCCAAAACACCATAAAACCTGTTAATGGGGGGTACTGTTGTACTCATGAGATATCGCTTACTACACATATGTGCATTTTTTGCAGTAAAACCTAACAGTATTATGACATTCACAGCTAAAATGTCAGACGGAAATACAAATTAAAAAAAAAAAAAATCTTATTTTCTCACACTTTTTTTAATTTTATTCATAATATATTATGTTTCATATATGAAAAGTTAATTATAAATTAAAGCCCTGTTTCTCCTGAACAAAATGATATATAATAAGTGTGGGTGCACTTAATGTGACAGCGGTGAATTACAGACATTTGGCGCAAATTCCAGTTTTTGTTTACGTTTTGTTTTGATCAGAACGTGCACTATTGACTCCGTCCTGAAGGGGTTAAAACATACATTTATAAAAACATTAGCAGGTGTACAAAAGGCCCTGTCTATGACATCACTTGCTGCTCCAGCCTGGCATAGGTCAAAGTATTTTGGCGGTTCACAAGACCCAGACCTACATTTTGATGCATAGTATGTCTCTGAAATATTAAAAATGAAGGCACAGTTGAAGTTTAGAAATTGTCCTTCAAATTTGGGCTGGCTAGTGTGGAGTTTCAATGAATGTCAATGGACGGTGTGAGTTGCAAACAAATGGTCATATTGTGAAAACTATCAGGACTATGGCTTAGTCGTGGACATTTTTTTTTTTTAATTTCTTTATTTTTGTTGTGGAAATTTTCACTGATTTTAATGACAATATACAGATATCTGATGGATAAGAGTTAAACAATTTAAACAGAACGTGCATTTATATCATACATACATCATTCTTGGTTAAGTGTCCTAGCAGCTCAGGTGAAGGTGACATGTGTAAGAAGAGTGTATAGGTAGCTCCCGAGTCGGTATTTCATTCTAGCCGCTGCTGTGGACCTGAAATGAAGCCCTCTAGCAGCCCTTGTGGGTTGAAATTAAAGCGTGGAAATGTTAGTAAAACATGTTGTCCACTCGTGTGGGCATATATCTATAATGTGGGATAACCCGCTATCCGCATAAAAATTAAACAATTTAAACATAACGTGTATTTATAGCATACATACATCATTCTGGGTTGGGCGTCCTAGCAGGTCAGGTGGGATATGTGAGAAGAGTTTATAGGTAGCTCCCGAGTCGGTATCTCACTCTGGCTGCTGTTGTGGACTTAAAGCGTGCCATGTGGTAAAGCCCTCTAACTGCCCGTGTGGGTTGGATATTAAGACATTGGTAGCACATTTCGGCCGCTCATCCGGGCACATATCTTTAATCTGGGATAACCCGCTATCCGCACATAGGGGCTTAAGCTTAACCGCCCGGCTCAGCGTGTTGACAAGGCTATCGGCTTATGGGGTAGTCCCCATTGGTAGGGCATTTGGGCGGCCTGTGTACCGTTAAGGTATATGACTTGGTGGGACCCATTAGTGACTCTTATGGAATCATAATGCTTACTGTGGTAGGGCTCCACTACAATTCACGTGGGGTAAGGCAAGCACCTCAACAGCATAGGTTGGCATCTCTAGTGGGATGAACATGAGCCTATTGGCAAAATGTGTGAGTGTTTCTCGTGTGGTTAATTTAGACATGGTGACAATGTCTGTCAGTGGCTGCTGTGGGGTTAAAATAAACTCTGGAGTCAATATCGGCCCATTGGTAGGGCATGTTAGAGGCTCTTGTAGTTTAAAGCTTAACAGAGCAAAAATAAAAATAAAGGTATTGGATTAGCTGAAGAGTTTGTGTTGTCCCTGTTAGTCCTCTATGGGTCCTGCTGTTAGTCTTTCATAGAACCTACTTTGGCCTTGCAAAACGCTGGAACCTCGATGATAACGTAGGTTGTGTGGACAAGAGAGTCTCTTTATGGGGGGTCTTCTCGCCCCAATGGGAGCCGTGGACATTTTTAGTGGCAGCAGAGTTAGGGTGGTAAATTTGGCTATAATAAGAATAAGAATAACTAGAAAAGCTACAATTTCTGGGGAAATTGTGTGAAGTGTTCTTGCCTCCGCCAGTAGTCTACAACCGGAGTGGGTGGAGTAACTGTTATTGTTTATTTATATAGCACATTTAATTGCAACGTTGTTGCCCAAAGTGCTTCACAGTTACATTAAAACATATATTTATAAAAACATTAGCAGGTGTATGACATCACTTGCTGCTCCAGCCTGGCACAGATCAGCGTATTTTGGCGGTTGCCCTCTTCAAACGGTTGTATTTTAAAAAACTATAAATCCTACAGCGAAGAGCTTTATATTGTGAGAATCACAAGACCCAGACCTACATTTTGATGCATAGTATGTCTCTGAAATATTAAAAATAAAGGCACAGTCAAAGTTTAGAAATTGCCCTTCAAATTTGAGCTGGCTAGAGTGGAGTTTCAATGAATGTCAATGGATGGCGTGAGTTTCAAACAAATGGTCATATTGTGAAAACTATCAGGACTATGGCTTAGCTGTGGACATATTTAGTGGCAGCAGGGATAGCTGAACGTTTTGATATAAGATTTGTGTAAGTGTGCTTGAAAATGAGGGAGTGGTGGCAGTTTAGAAATCATGTCCTGATTTTTCAGCTTTTGCCAGCTCCCACTCTAGTTTTGAACATTTTGCCATTCATTCCTATGGGACCAATTTCGCCACAAGAACGACGATATTCCGTGAACCATTCGGCGAAACGTTCCACAAAGTAATAGCAATCCAATCGGGAACAATCCGCACGTTTCGGTATATTACTGTCTATGTAGTGTAAAAACTGTGGGAGAGTTAGGGTGCTATAATAAGAATAAGAATATATATGTGAGATAACATTAAGTGGTCTTGCTATGCAAGAACACTTAAAGGACCACTATAGGCACCCAGACCACTTCAGCCTAATGAGGTGGTCTGGGTGCCTGGTTGTATTGTGCCATCACACATGACAAGGCAGTGTTTCGACTTTTTTGTCAAGCTTTGTCATATTTAAACCCCCGAGATCATTATTATTAGAGTATGTTTCCTTCTTCCTTTACTATCCACGGTCAATATAACTTTTTGCATGTGGTATATGGTGCTGACTGCCCACTGTTGCCCTGCATACCATAAACAAGTTGAATTTGTTAAATGTGTTTATGGGATGAGGACCCCTATTAGATGCAGAGAAAAACCTCCATAATAATACTCTTCCACTTGATGAGTTGGAGGTTGGGGGTTAACAACTAAATGAGTAAACAGTAAGTGCACTCATTTCATCTTCAACCTCTGAGTAATGAGATAGGGATACTAAACGGACACTGTAGGCGCTGTAATTGCTTCATTTAAATGGCTACAATGTCTGGAGTTCTTCTGTGCTATCCTTGCATTCAGTGTTAAACTATTTTACAAGAGTTTCCAGCAGCTCTTTCCCCTGTGCTGCTCGGGGAAATGAGGAAGCATTAGCCTGAGCAGCAATGGCTCTCTGTGATTGGCAGAGAGTGTCAGCTGATTGCTTTCAGCCTATCACATTGCACATTCAGGTATGAATTAGTATGGCTTGAAGAAAGTGTGTAATCTCTGTCTTAGCCACTCCCCCAGCCCCCAACTTTCCCAGTAGGGGATATGGAAAGTCAGGGACCCTTATTCGGTGTTTAAGCTTTAATGGAGTGACTTCAGGCACTATAACCAATTCAGTTGAGAAGAAATCATTAGAATTCTACAGTGTTCCTTTAAGTACATAATATGGAGTATTATGCCTGTATTCTCTCCCTAAGAGGGTAGAGGTTAATTACAGCCTCACCAGGTTCCCTAGCATGTAAGATACCCTTTCTGCAAATAAGCCTGATATCCCCAGTAGTGGGAGGGAAGACACTGCTTTTAAGCTTTTTAACCATGGCTCCTCCTGTGTCCATAAACCTCTGTCAGCATAATTAGAATTCTTCCATAAAATTGTCTGTAGCCAAATGGTACAGTCCCCTAACTGTAGTAAACTGCATCTTAAGGTTGGCTAAGAAACACATAGGCTATAGTTCTACTAGAACTAGGCATATATCTATCAGCAAACCCTGTTGTTAAAGGGACACTATAGTCACCAGAACAACTACAGCTTAATGTAATAGTCAGTCCCTGCAGGCTTTTTGCTGTAAACACTGCCTTTACAGAGAAAAGGCAGTGTTTACATTGATGGCTAGGAACACCTCCAGTAGCAGGCACTCAGCCACTAGAGCTGCTTCCTATAATCACAGTGGCAACACTATCTGGAACACTAACCCAGGGAAGGCTGTGCCTGTTTGTGTTCCTCTTCCACGTACCATGATGCCCACAAATAAATAATTAAAAGAACACTTTAGGCACACTTCGGGCCTTTAGTGGTTATGGAGCTTTGACAGTTTCTTTAGAAAAGCTTTAATGCATGTTTGCATGTTTTAAAAGTACACTGTAGCATAAAGAATGTGTACTCCTAATGCTATAGTGCAACAGTTACCATTTAAGGGACCCGGCCCCCGACACTAAATTTAAAAAGTGAGTTTACGTACCTGTTCTCCGTCTCAGCACCGGTCTCCTCAGGTAATCTCAATCATTTTAGCCAAACCTATGCTTTGAAATAGGAAATAGGAGGCTAGTGTGCATGCATGGCAAAGCACCACGCTGCACCAATCACAGACATCCCAAGTCTCCTGGTATTTGGGAATGCTGGGGGGGTCTCTCTCTCCCTGGGGGTCCAGTGGCTGCCGGTCAGGCTGATGGGCTGGCTAGCATGTGGTTGCATTGTTTGTCAGGTTGTGTGTGTATGTGTCAGTGTATGTATGTGCCAGTGTGGGGCATCTATGTATATGTGCCAGTGTATGTATTTGTGTGTATGAGCCAGTGTGGGCATTTGTATGTGCATCTGTGTGTATGTGCCAGTGTGTATCTGTGTGTATGTGCCAGTGAACTTATCTGTGTGTCAAGTTGTGTATATGCCAGTGTGTGTGGGTGTATCTGTATCTGTGTGTCAAGGTGTGTGCATGTGTCTATGTGTTAATAGTGTGTGTAAATAGATGTTGTGTCGGGGGCCTTTGTGGGGTATGGAGGCAGTATGTGGGGGTGCACATGGGGGGGGATTTACATGGGGGGGTGCAGCCACCCAGCCACCTCCCTAAAATTCATTTTTTTAAATTGGGATGTCTGCAATCAGATGGTCTGTCTAAGATGATCTGATAGAAATAGTGTAGTTACTAACTGTCAGGATTGCAGTATGATCCAGCACGTAGAATTGTGTAACATAGAGGACTGATAGGTAACGTATACCGGACCTTAGAATGGCCGGACTAACATAGGGGCTGATGGAGCTGCAGCTCCAGGCCCAGGCCCATGGAATAGGTCCATTGATTTAAAAAAAAAAAAAAAAAATTTTCACACACTACTCTTAGGGATTCCACCTGGCTTTTATTTTATTGGCACAGCCAGTATTTGAGGCTGCCTGGCTGGTGCCAATATTGCAGTGATATTGGCAATACAAATGCTGGTATTTTTCTCAGTATAAACAAGAGATTACTATGCAATAGTGGCCAGTAGGGGTCGCTGTGTGTGGAGACAAGCAGGGATAGGAAGTTCCAGCATATCCCTCCCTGCCTCTCTCTACTCACTGATCTGCAGGGATGCAGCTAAAGAGAGTCCAGACAGCTTCTCCCACCCTGCAGAGACAGCCTACAGCTCAGGGAAGTAAGGGATGGGGGGAAAGCTGCAAGGAGACATGGGGACACTGAGACACTAAGGGACATTGGGAGACATTATGGCAGACACTGAGACACTAAGGGACATTGGGAGACATTATGACATAGACACATGGGGACACAGTGTCCCCATGTCTCCCTGCCAGTATCCCTGGTGTCTCAGTGACCCCTAGTCTCCCAGTGTCTCACTGTCCCCATGTCTTCTAGTGCCTCCATGTCTCCCAGTGCCTCAAGTGTCTCAATGTCCCCATGTCTCCACGCTAGTGTCCCTAGTGTCTGTGGCCGTGGTGTCTCAGTGTCCCCATGTCTCCCTGTGCCCCCATGTCTCAATGTCCCCATGTCCCCCAGCCAGTGTCTCTAGTGTCTGTGTCCCCATGTCTTCAAGTGTCCCCTATTTTCCCAGTGTCCCCATGTGTCCCAGCCAGTGTCCCCTAGTTTCCCAGTGTCACTGGTGTCTCTGTGTCCCTAGGTCTCCCCGTGTCCCCAGGTCTCCCCGTCTTCCTAGTGTCCTAGTGGCTCTGAAAGGGGGAAAAGAGGTAAAAACTTACCTTTTTCCAGCGCTGGGCGGGGAGCTCTCTTCCTCCATCCCTCCCAAACATAAGTTAGAGGGAGATTAGCATAGGGTATGTGTTTTTTCTTATAGCTGCTGTTTTCTTTCTCTCCAGCACCATCTCCATCAGATACATGACGCTTGGGAGTGTTTTCGTGTTTTTGGTCGATATGATTCTTTAATTAGGCCCGTCATAATTGTCAGCACCAGGCCCACTGGGCTGTTAATCTGGCCCTGAACGTACCAAAGAATAGTCAGGAATAGCCGAGGTCAAGGGATACAGAAAGAGAAACAACGATAAGGAAAATCCAGGGGTCAGGGATGCCAGAAAACAGGGAAGTCAAAAACAATGCCAAAGTCAAATAACCAGAATTACCAGAATCAATAACGCGCTCTCGGACACCTACAAGGGAAACCACGACAGGGCACTGAGCAGGATGAGAACTGAGCCTAAATTCCCCTCCTCTGGATCTGATAGGGTGTAATTGGCCTTACACCCCAAAGGCATTTAACAGATTTCAATTTTCATAATTGCTGCTTAGCACAAACCCTGCTGTGGATTTGATTGCTGCTCGGCACAACTTTTCCTGTCTGAACAGTAAATTCCATTAATCACATTTTTATAAGCTGATGAATACATGACATTACCACCCACCTGAAGAACGCCCACCGGGCAGGCAGGACCAGGCTTGAGAAGAAATTTGGCGTGAAAATAGCGAATCTTGCGGCCAGCATGTATATCAAATGCCGGAACCCAAGAATGATCGGCTGGTCCATAACCTTTCCAATCCACCAAGTACTGTAAAGTGCCCCGAGAAAACCTGGAATCAGTTATGTCCAGAAACAACTATGGGAGGAGGAGGGACACTTGAGACAGTATATTTATTGAAAACAAGAGGTTTGAGCAAGGATACATGAAAAGTATTAGGAATTTTCAAGGAGGCCGGAAGGGCCAGAGAGTACGCAAGAGGATTGATCCTACGAAGGACACGAAAAGGTCCAAGGAACCTAGGAGCAAATTTCATGCTAGGGACTTTGAGCCTGATGTTACAAGAAGATAACCAAACCCTCTCACACACCTAGTAAACAGGGTTGGCACCTCAACGTGTATCAGCCTAATGCTTGAAACGGTCAGCAGCAGTACCCAGAGCAGATTGAACTTTAACCCAGGTATCACGGATGGAAGCCAGGCGCTCATCCAAAGCAGGAATAGTGTATCAGAAAAAACAGCCGGTAGGACAGTAGGATGCTGGCCATTATTAACAAAAAATGGACTATGCCCAGAGGAGTCATGGTTAGCATTGTTCCTAGCAAACTCGGCCCATGGTAGTAATTCGGATCAATTGTCTTGAGTGTTATTAATGAAACAACGCAAATATAATTCCAAGGACTGGTTAGCCCTCTCAGCTGTACCATTGGTCTGGGGGTGGTAAGAGGATGAAAAAGACAATTTAATCCCTAATTGTTTATTGAAGGCCCTCCAAAACCGAGACACAAACTGAGAACCTCTGTCAGATACTATATTGTGAGGAATGCCATGCAGACGGACAATTTCTTGTATAAAGATTAGTACCAGTTCTTGAGATGACGCTAATTTCTTGAGAGGAATAAAATGAGCCATTTTAGAAAAACGGTCCACCACCATGAAAATGGCGGTATAACTGTTAGAACTAGGAAATTCAGCAATCAAGTCCATGGACAAGTAGGACCATGGGACCTCAGGAATAGGAAGAGGTTGTAACAAGCCACAAGGGAGTTTATGAGGCAATTTGGAAACCGCACAAACAGAACAAGCCTGCACATATTCCTTAACATCCTTCCTGAGGGAATCCCACCAGAATGACCTCATGATAGCAGAAGTGGATTTATTAATAAAATCAGTAATGATCAAAAGGGGGTCCTTTGAACCCTCTAAAAGATGTCACCACTCCTTGAGAGCTAGAATAATGGCCAACAATTCTCTATTGCCAACATTGCAATTGCGTTCAGCAGGAGACAACTTTCTAGAAAAGTAACCACAAGGATGTAACCGATTTTCTTGGCTCTCCCTCTGGGACAGAGACCCATGTCTCTGAAGCATCAACCTCCAGTATGAAAGGCTTACTGGTGTCAGGATGTATCAACATGTCGGCAGAGGCAAACCTCTGTTTGAGAGTTTCAAAGGCTTCAATAGCCTCCTTAGACCATATCGTACTACTAGCCCCCTTGCGTGTCATATTGGTGATGTGGGCCATTACTGAAGAAAATCCCTTTATAAATCTTCTGTAATAATTGGCGAAACCAATGAACCTTTGAATGGCTTTCAACCCAGTGGGTAAAGGCCACAGTAGAACAGACTCAATTTTTTAGGATCCATCTGAAACCCCGAGGCAGAAATATTATATCCTAAAAACTATACTTCAGACTGGTCAAAGATACATTTTTCCAATTTACAATAAAGTTGTTTTTTTAACAAGGTTTGCAGAACTTGTTTAACGTGATCGTGGTGAGACTGGATGTCAGGAGAATAAATAAGGATATCATCCAGATAGACCAAGACAAACGAGTAAATGTAATCCCTGAGTACATCGTTAATGAAATCTTGGAAAACCGCTGGAGCATTGCACAACCTGAATGCCATCACTAGATATTCATAGTGTCCACTTCTGGTATTAAATGCAGTCTTCCACTCGTGGTTTTCCTTGATTCTCACTAAATTGTAAGCACTTCTAAGGTCAAGCTTAGTAAACACTTTAGCGCCCTGGAGTCTGTCAAATAATTCAGCAATAAGAGGAATGGGGTAGGCGTTCTTAATGGTGATTTTGTTCAATGCCCTGTAATTGATACATGGGCGCAACTCACCATCCTTTTTAGATACAAAAAAGAATCCTGCACCAGCAGGCGAGGATGATTTTCGTATATGGCCTTTATTCAATGAATCTTTAATATATTCCTCCATTACACTACTCTCCTTAGGTGGCATAGCACCTGGTAGTAAGTTAATGGAACAGTCATATGGTCTGTGAGGAGGTAGAGTATTAGACTGAGTCTTGCTGAATACTTCTTTAATGTCTTGGTATTGTATAGGGATCTCGGGATTTTGAGGTGTACTAGTGGATAATTCAATAGTGCCCACTCTTTTGGTGACATGCAATATGCACCTTTCATTACAATCCTTACCCCATTCTAATATTTCCCCATTAGCCCAGTCAATGTGAGGGTTATACTAAGCCATGGGAATCCTAATATGATAGGACAAGTAGGAGATGCAATCACCTGAAATGTAATTTCTTCCTTATGTAAGGCACCAATGGAAATATTAATGGGTAAGGTTTCATGCGTTATCAATGGTTGTGAAAGTTTGTCTCCCATCAATAGCTTCAACAGCTAGTGGTGATAGTCTCTCTTTGATAGGTATAGTATTACCCTTGACAAACTGAATGTCGATGAAGTTTCCAGCAGCACCTGAATTCATCAGGGCTTTTCATGACAAATTCTTTTTGTCAAAGGCGATAGAAATGTCAAGGAGAAACCTATTTTTATTCTTTTGAGAGGACATTTCCATTACACCTAAGACCTGTCCCCTTAATGTGCGGTAGTTTTCCTGACGTATGGGACAATTGTTTCTCATATGTCCCTTCCTACCGCAGTATAGAAATAGGCCTTCTTTTCTCCTATATTGTCTTTCTGCTTCCGACAGTCTAGTGACCCCCAACTGAATGGGTTCGGGTTCGGACTGTACAGGAATTTCAGGGACAATAGGTCTGGAGAAACAGGGTGTTAAATGCATACTCGTGCATCTGGTCTTGTTTCTAGTAGCTTCTCTGGTTCTCAGTCTATTATGAATCTGCATGACAAAAGTGATAAATTCATCAAGCCTTTTGGGTAAGTCTGTGGCGGCAATCTCATCTAGCATAGTTTCAGATAATCCCTTTTTAAATGCAGAGATTAACCCACTATTAGTCCAGTCTACCTCGGAAGCTAGGGTATGAAATTCTATGGCATATTCCGAGATAGACCGGTTCCCTTGTCTGATATGCCACACTCCTATTACTCGCCCATAATGGATTGGCCCAAGCTAAAGCTTTACCTATTTAACTGATTCATTAGGTAACCAATTTTAGCTCTGTCTGTGGGAAAAGATCCCGGTGAGGCCTCAAAACGATACTCCATTTGATTAAGAAATCCCCGGCATTCTTGAATATTACAATCAAAATGCAGGGGAAGAGATAGGGAAATAGTAGGTGCCTTGTGTACTATAGGTGGAGGTACATAAGGTGGAGGTGAGGCCGCAGGTTGCAGGTGCGCTGCTTGGGTAAGAAGCGTACTGAAGGCCTTGATCCATATGGTGATCATTATCCTCCAGTTTCATTTCACAAGCAGCTATGTGCTTGCACAATTCTACAGGACCTATGGCCCTGTTGTAATGTCAGGATTACAGTATGATCCAGCATGTAGAATTGTGTAACACAGAGGACTGATAGGTAACGTATACCGGACTTTAGAATGGCCGGACTAACGTACCAAAGAATAGTCAGGAATAGCCGAGGTCAAGGGATACAGAAAGAGACACAACGATAAGGTATCGCCAGGGGTCAGGGATGCAGGAAACAGGGAAGTCGAAAACAATGCCAAAGTCAAATAACCAGAATTACCAGAATCAATAACGTGCTCTCAGACAACCACAAGTGAAACCATGACAGGGCACTGAGCAGGATGATAATTGGGCATAATTGCTGCTCAGCACAAATCATGCTGTGGATTTGATTGCTGTTCGGCACAACTTTTCCTGTCAGGACAGTAATGTTGTTCGGCACAACTTTTCCTGTCTGAACAGTAAATTCCATTAATCACATTTTTATAAGGGAATGAATATGTGATACTAACTTATAGACATCCACTAGAAGCAGGTTAAACCTGCAATGAAAATATTGCCATTCCTGCAGAACGGAAATGTTTTAAGTTGCAGGGTTAAAACATGGGGGATGTGCCACCCAGCAGACTGCGTTGAGATGCCTTTAATGTTTGTTTATCTATAAACTCAATCCTGAATAATATATTCAACTATATGTTAATGAAAACCCTTTGTAACATTGTGATGGAATTCCAGTAAAATAGAAGTTTGTAGTATCAGTTAGTTAGTTAGTTAGACATAGCTAAGATACTGTCATCAATGTACTGAGCATGTGCAGGAATGTAGGAACTCAAATCACACTCCTTTCTCCTTTGTTTCGGATGAGCCATGTGGTCAGACCGGATGAACAAGTCCAGACTCTGTTTATTGATTGGTTAAGGGTATGTGTGGGTGTAGCTATTTATGGGAGGAGCTATATTGCTATATAAGGAATGTGCTCCATGTGTTCTGGGCTCAGATCTGTTGTGGAACGTTAGTCCATCTGAGCCCCGATCAGTACGTGAATAAAGGCCTCTTACTCCCTGAATATCTGTGTCCATCTCTCTGTGTTTGGCTTCTGCACACTTC
Source organism: Pelobates cultripes (assembly GCA_933207985.1). Taxonomy (NCBI): domain Eukaryota; kingdom Metazoa; phylum Chordata; class Amphibia; order Anura; family Pelobatidae; genus Pelobates; species Pelobates cultripes. The sequence continues at coordinate 250,334,766 of OW240914.1, forward strand.
CACGGTTACATCTCTGGTGCAATGGCCGGGAAGCTCATCGTCACGGTAGTTGAGACAGAGACGTGAGACGGCAGATC
>OW240914.1:250342565-250381277 GCA_933207985.1 Pelobates cultripes
TAGTTCTTGATATTTAATGATTAAAAAAACATTTTTTGCAAAAATAAATGCAACGCTCCCCCCTTTTTTTTTCTTCTAAGGCTGCACTTATAATAGTGGGGTATCTTGATGAATTTATTGTATTTTCTTTGGCTTGTCCAATGGGTTTCTTGTAGGGTGCAAATTTGTACGTGGTTTTTAACCAAGAAGTCTACAATTATGGACCTTTTACATGGTGTATTTAGTATTAGCATATATAAATAAGCAACAAAAAAACCCTTCTTTATCAGTGATTACACAAAAAAAAGACGGGTTGATCCAGAACAATGGCATCAACCTAAAACAAGTGTAGTGTATGGCGGCCAACCCCCGCCATACCGTATCTTGAGTAATGGAAGCCATTACTCAGATATAACTCCCACTTATTGTGGGAAAAGCATGCTGTGAGGGTAATCGATCTGAGGTGAGCATAACTAGAGGCGCTACTAGTAGTGGGGGAGAGAGGAGGAGAGGGAAGGGAAGAGGTTATTTAAGTGTTATTGTCCTGTTATTACTTATTATTTCCTTGTGCCACGCTTTTATTATTCTTCAACTTGTCACTCTTTCCCTTACCTCTTAAGTGTGTACCTTTCTGTGATCCATTACTTAAGTGAACTTCCCATTTTTCTTGATTCATTTCCTTCTCATCGTAATCTTGGTGTAAAAATATTCCTTCTGTTTATGCCTTAGTTCACTTATTAATTGCCTATTTAATTTTTTATTTGTGATCTGTGGTTCTTTAATTTTTTTTTGTTTATTTCCCCTCCGTTCATAATTTACTTCTTGTTAATATACCCCTTTGGTCCCCTTAACCCTTGTGCCAAAAAAAAAGAAAAAAAATGTTCTTTCTTTATCAGGAAGATTAAATACCCCCCCCCCTTCCGTCCTTCTTCCTCCCTTCCCTACCTCCTCTTCCTCTCCTTCTCCACTTTTTGAATATTTAGAACCTCCCGATTTATTGACTATTGGCTGGGACTAATTCCAATTTTATTTTTGTCTAGCCAACTTTTCAGGTCTTCTGCATTATTGCTATAGGTGAGTTTCCTTTCATGTGATATAATAATTTTTGTGGGGAACCCCCTTCAGTAATTGATGTTTTTCTGTCTCAGAATTAGCATTCCTTCAAAGAAGGTCTTCCTATCTTATCTGGTTAACCATGACACGTCCTGGAATATTTTTAGTGTTTCATATTCTTCTGCGCCTACATTGCTTCTTCTGGCTCCCAAGATTTGCCTCTTTATTTTAGAGGAGGCGCAGCATATCATTACATCCCTTGGAAGATGTTCTGGGACACCTTTAGGTTTAATTACTCTGTGGCATCTTTCCATCATAGGGATTCTAGGGTCCCTTTCAACCTTCAAATGTTTAAAGAATTCCTCTATATATGGTTACAGGATTTTTTATTTGTTCTGATACTCAATCTTGACCGGTCTTCTAGTTCTGTCAGTTTATCCTCCACATCTGCCACCTTTTTCTCTAGCGCCAGGTGTTCTTCTTTGTGGATGTTTTCCTTGTGTTCTGATCTGTTTTGTTTTTCTTCTATTCCTATAAATCTTTGGTTTAGAGTCAGCAATTCTTTCTTGATGTCTATAGTGTTCGCTTGAAATTCTTCTTTCAGTTTCCCGAATTGTGTGTCTAGGTGTCTGAGTAAATCTTAATATTCACTTCTTACTTCTCTTTGACTTAATTCTTGTGTTTCCTCCCTTTCTACTTTGATACTTTCTTCTAGAGGGATATTGGAGAGAATCGATTCCTTCAGGTTTGTTTTATTAATTGTTGTATTTGGTTAAAAAATGAAAGGCGTTTTTCTGTTTTTTCTGGGGGTTTTTTAGATGTTTGCCATTTTGCATGATTTTTGTAGCCTTTTTATTTTTATTTTTTTGTGTATTTATCGTCTGGTTTGCTTATTCTTTTCCTATAGTTTATATATTCTATAGGATATTGCTTTCTTTCCTTTTATCTTAATCTTTTATTTCTTATGGTTTTCTAGCCTATAAGGTTCTCTTTTACACCTTCACCTCTCCTAATATAGTGATACACCTTTATATTTTGTTTTTGTTGTGGTAGTTTAACTAAGGAGGTTCCACACTCAGCAAACACTTCAGGCACTAAGGCAGACTCGCTTATTCCAAACCAATTAGTTATCTCCTCCTTCCTATAGGAGAGAGTTACATTTAAAAATAGTTAAATTATTCCCCTCTGTGTGCTACTCTCTTTTTGCCTTTGCTTCCAACGTTCTTTTAGTGGTCCATTAACTTGATGCTATCCCCTGTACTATACACTGACCATAAATACGTATAGTATTATTTCTGTTAACCCCTACAGTGAGGTTTAGCTGTATATGGAGGCAAATCACTTATCTTGTTATTGGCGGTATTTGTGTTAGTAACACTCTTCCATGCCGTGCTCCCACCGTATTATCCTGCACCATCCGGCAGCACCCGGTCCTCCTCTCGCAGTGTTCTGAGAGGTGTCCTGGATATGGCCGCTGCTCTGTTCAGGCTCCCTCAGTCACTCCCTCAGGCGCGTTTCACAAGGACGCATCCGTACGTCCTACTTCATCTCGCTCCACCCCCCCTTCCAAAAGTACATTTATTTTTAACATTGGAGCGTTCCTTTAATCTTGTTATTGTATTTTACAGCCCGCATTCAATGGTAAATACAAAAAAAGCAGCTTATAATAATTGTTTCTATTTAAAGGGACACTATAGTCACCCAGACCACTTCAGCTCAATGAAGTGGTCTGGGTGCCAGGTCCCTCAGGTTTTAACCCTTCACTTGAAAACTAGAAACTGCTATGTTTACATTTGGGGTTAATCCAGCCTCTAGTGGCAGTCTTCCGGACAGCCACTAGAGGCGCATCTGCTACGCTGGAGGCACATTTGGCCTCCATCACGCAGAGCGTCCATAGGAAAGCATTGAGAAACTTTGAATGCGCTCGTGACACTTGCCGCGCATGCGCATTCGGCTCCGCTGATGTTGGACGGGGGAGGAGAGGTCCCCTCCCTCGGCGCTGGATTAAGGTAAGCTGCTGAAGGGGTTTTAACCCCGGGAAGGGGACTCTGAGGGTAGGGGCACTCTCAGGGCACTATAGTGTCAGGAAAAACTGATTTGTTTTCCTGACACTATAGTAATCCTTTAATGTAAACTGTGTTGTGACTAATAATAAATTGCAACACAGCCCAAATCTGAAACACGCATGAATATTGGAGATTTACAGTCTGCACCTAATGAGATTTAAAAAAAGTCTGGGACAAAATGGTTATGCTTGTCTGCATTCAATGATTGTTTGAAGGACATGCCTGTTTTCTTGGTTTACACTATTACTGCAAAATGTATCTCTTTGCAGTTATAATGTCAATGACTAAGCAATTCCAAACTACTGCAGCAATGTTAATCTCAATACAAATCAGCTATCAGATGAAGTCATTGGATTTATTTGAGCCATTTGAATTACACTATAATCCCCATGCTTCCAAAACATTACACACTACGCACGAGTAACAAATGTTACATTTTAAATCAATTATTTAAAAAAAATATATAAAAAAAAATCAAAAGGGGTTGTAATCAGGGTTACTATATCCACCATGTTTTCAGGGACACATTATACATACACATATTGATGGGCAACACATGAAAAGGGTTGACCTGCAGTATGTAGAATTCAGAAGAAGTGTATAAGATTATATAATTAAGCAATGAAGAATCCTGCACAATGTGCATTATACATACTGCAGGGTAACTATTTTCATACGTTTTCATCAATATGACAAAATTATACGTGTCCCTGAAAACATGGTGGATATGATAACCCATAGCCTGTTTTAGCTTTCAGGGCCTAAATACAGTGGCGTACTAAGTGGGGCAGGGGGCGGTCTGCCCTGGGTGCTACCAGGTAGGAGGGGTGCCATGACCCTGGTCTGGGGGCTGGAGGGCGATGTGTGAGCTGTACCCCATGGCAGCTGGAGTGCTGGGCAGCTAGCACAGCTCACACACGCAGCTTAACTGGTCTCATGGAAGGAAAGTTGGGGTGAAGCTACTAAAATTCATGGGAGGGGCTTAACACAGCCCTTAATCGCTGCTGTTACTGCTGCACATGGAAATGAAACCCTGCTTCTCCAATTAACAGGCTGCAGGGAAGGACTTCAGTGGATCCACTCCTCCTCCAGCCCACACTATCTGTATGTAAGAGAGAGTGTGTGTGACAGTCTGCTTGCCGTTAACTGTGTGTATGTGTGTGTAACTGTCTGCCTGTGACTGTGTGTATATATGTGTGACTGCATGCTTATAATTGAGTGTGTGTAACTGTCTTCCTGCGACTGTTTGTGACAGGCTGTCTGTGACTGTGTGATTGTCAGGATTACTGATCCAGCACGTAGAACTGTACAGCATGGATGACAAATAAGTAACGTATTACCGGTCCTTAGAATGGCCGGATTTAACGTACAAAGAATAGTCAAAAATACTAGCCGAGGTCAGGGAACACAGAAAGGGACACAGCGATGAGGAAAGCCAGGAGTCAGGATACCAGAATATAGAGAAGTCAATAAACAAAGCCAAAGTCAAAAACCAGGTAGAAAACTATAAACAGGAACGCGCTCTCGGACAACCACAAGGGAAACCACGACAGGGCACTGAGCAGGCTGAGAACTGGGCCTAAATACCCCTCCTTTAGTTCTGATAGGCTGTAACCGGCCTTTGACCCCAAAGTCAGTTACCAGGTTTCATTTGCATAATTGCTGCTCAGCATTAACCCTTCTGTGGATTAGGTTGCTGCTCGGCACAACTTTTCCTGTGTGGACAGTAAATGTCATTAACCACATTTCTATAAGCGGATGAATACGTGACATTACCCCCCACCTGAAGAACGCCCACCGGGCGGACAGTAGCTCAGCACGGTACCACTGGGGTACCACTAACTGTCTCATCACGATCGGGTCTGACCCGGCTACCTGCTTATCTGTCTCCCTGTATAACAGCTGTTTGTCCCAGATAAACCTTTCGCCATCTCCCCCAGGAGCGTCTGCTGTCACCTTGTCCCTATACACCTGTAAGGTGGGGTCAGTCACTACTTCAGCTGCAAATTCGTTAGGGGGAGCCCAGGGAACACAGTCAAGGGAAGGGGAAAGGTCTCTTACCTGAACCTCCGGAAGTGTGTTGTAGTCCTGGGTGCGGGCCTGTTGACGGGTGACCACAGGATGAGCTTCTCCTGTGGTGGGTGTCTGGGGCTCAAAAGCAGACGTGAGCCTCCCCAGATCGTTCCCCAACAATACCTCCGCTGGTAACTGCGGCATCAACCCTGCCCCCGCTCCCCAATGTAAATGTACCCCCGGCTACCCTGACGGCCACAGTCAGTTTCGCTTGATCCGACACCAGGTGACTCTTTACCAGGGTGATAGTAGCCCCTGAGTCGCGTAGTCCTTGTACCGCTTTACCCTCCAGGTATACGGTCTGCCTGTGATGCTGTCTGTTATCAGCATTGGCCTGGACTGGATCCGCCTCGTGCAGTACTTCCCACTGTTCCACGGTTGTTATGGGAACGGCTGAACCATATGGTGTGGCCACTATATCCTGGTAGTGGTGGGCTGCGGCTGCTCTTGGCGGTGGTGGTGGGCCGGGGCGAATCCAGGTGGAACGATCCCTCAGCTGGGGACATTCCCTTTTATAATGTCCCCATTTCTGGCAGTGATGATAGGGGCCAGAAGTGGGTTGGCGAAAACGTGGCTGTGCAGCGGGCGGTGGTGGTGGTGGCAGTTGTCTCGGTGGGGCTGGGTTGTAGCTGTTTCCCCCAAATGTTTTAAAGGTGGCTTTTGGGGGTGCAGGTTTCTGCTGCCTGCGTGCATCCACTCGGAAATGAGTGGGATAGGTTATGCATTTTTTACAGTGATTTTATTAAGTGCCTTGTAGTCTATGCAAGGGCGTAACTCACCACCCTTTTTCTCAACAAAAAAGAATCCTGCACCAGCTGGTGAGGATGACTTCCTTATGTGCCCTTTGCTCAAGGATTCTTTGATGTATTCCTCCATTATTTTACTCTCCTGGGGAGATAAGGCATAAACTGCCCCCTTAGGTGGCATAGCGCCTGGAAACAGGTTAATGGCACAGTCATATGCTCTGTGGGGAGGCAATACATCGGATTGAGCCTTGTTAAACACCTCCTGAAGTTCTCGGTATTGTATGGGAACTCCAGGAGTTTGGGGAGTGGTAGTGGGAAGGTCAATAGTATCCAATCTCTTTAGTACTGGTTTTATACATCTCCCCATACACTCTTTACCCCATTCTAATATCTCCCCATTAGCCCAGTCAATATAGGGATTGTGCTTACTCAGCCACGAAAACCCTAATATGATAGGACATGATGGAGAAGTAATAACCTGAAACGTCATCTCCTCCCTATGGGAGGCCCCAATGGAGATCGTAATAGGGACAGTTTCGTGGGTTATAAGCGGTTGTGTGAGTGGTCTACCATCAATAGCCTCTACAGCTAGCGGCGTAGGTCTCTCCCTGACCGGTATCTCATTACCCCTAATAAACTGGACATCAATAAAATTTCCAGCAGCACCTGAGTCTATTAGGGCACTGCAAGAAAACTTCTTGTTATCAAGGGAAATAGATACCTCAAGGAGGAATCTACTTTTGTTTTTGTTAGAGGACAACTCCATCACACCTAAGATCTGTCCCCTTAAGGTTCTTAGGTGCGGAAGTTTTCCGGACGCACTGGACAATTAGTTATCATATGTCCCTTTCTACCGCAATATAGGCATAACCCCTCCCTTCTCCTATACTGTTTTTCGGCCTCTGACAGTCTAGTGACCCCCAACTGCATAGGTTCGAGTTTGGACTGTACAGGGAGGTTAGACAAAACAGGTTTAGAGAATCGAGGTGCTAGGGACATAGCTGTACGTCTGGTCTTGCTTCTGGTGACTTCTCTGAGTCTTAACCTATTATCAATATGCATGACAAACGTAATACATTCGTTAAGACTCTTAGGTAATTCTTTAGCGGCTATCTCCTCTAGTATAGTCTCTGAGAGACCCTTTTTGAATGCTGAGATTAACCCATTGTTAGTCCAGTCTACCTCGGAAGCTAAGGTACGGAATTCAATAGCATAATCCGAGATAGACCGGTTACCTTGTCTGATGTGCATTAGGGCAGTGGAGGCGTCATCCTCTCTACCCAATGGCTCAAACGTGAGCTTGAATTCGGCAAGGAATTCCTGGTAATTATGAGCTATGCTCCGATTACTCTCCCACAACGGATTAGCCCAGGCAAGGGCCTTGCCCTTTAATTGATTCATTAGATAACCAATTCTTGCTCTGTCCGTGGGGAATGACCCTGGTGAGGCCTCAAAATGGTACTCCATCTGATTAAGAAAACCCCTGCATTCCTGGATATTGCCATCAAACTGTAGGGATGGTGATAAGGAGATGCTAGGAGTCCTATTAACAGTGGGTGGAAGTACACAGGGTAGAGGTGCTATAGGAGGAGACGCTGCAGGCTGCAGATGCTCCGTTCTAGCGAGAAGCGTACTTAAAGCCTAAGTGAATTGATCCATGCGGTGATCATTCTCCTCTAATTTCCTCTCGCAAGCAGCTATCTGCTGACACAGTTCTACAGGATCTATGGCCATGTCGTAATGTCAGGATTACTGTTTGATCCAGCACGTAGAACTGTACAGCACGGATAACAAATAAGTAACGTATTACCGGTCCTTAGAATGGCCGGATTTAACGTACAAAGAATAGTCAAAAATACTAGCCGAGGTCAGGGAACACAGAAAGGGACACAGTGATGAGGAAAGCCAGGAGTCAGGATACCAGAATATAGAGAAGTCAATAAACAAAGCCAAAGTCAAAAACCAGGTAGAAAACTATAAACAGGAACGCGCTCTCAGACAACCACAAGGGAAACCACGACAGGGCACTGAGCAGGCTGAGAACTGGGCCTAAATACCCCTCCTTTAGTTCTGATAGGCTGTAACCGGCCTTTGACCCCAAAGTCAGTTACCAGGTTTCATTTGCATAATTGCTGCTCAGCATTAACCCTTCTGTGGATTAGGTTGCTGCTCGGCACAACTTTTCTTGTGTGGACAGTAAATGTCATTAACCACTTTTCTATAAGCGGATGAATACATGACACCAGGTTTCATTTGCACAATTACTGCTCAGCATTAAACCTTCTGTGGATTAGGTTGCTTCTCGGCACAACTTTTCCTGTGTGGACAGTAAATGTCATTAACCACATTTCTATAAGCGGATGCATACGTGACAGTGATGCTGTCTGTAACTGTGTGTGTGTGACTGTCTTCCTGTAACTGTGTGCGTGACTGCCTATAACTGACTGTGTGTGTGTGTGTAACTGTCTGCCTGTGCCTATGTGATGTTGCCTGTAACTATGTGTGTGACTATCTGTGACAGTGTGTGTGACTTTGTGATCCTGCCTGTAACTCTGTGTGACTGTAACTATGTGTGTGACTGTATGCCAGTAACTGTGTGCGTGACTGTCTGGCTACGACTGTGTGTGACTGCTTGTAACTGACCGTGGCGGAACCTGTGTTTGGACTCCGACAGGTAGAAAAAGAGGTTTATTGATTTTAAAAAAGCATAATAAAAGAGTATTGGTCTTACGCGTTTTGTACACTATGGGACTTCATCAGAGACCAGTATACAATAAAAGACAATGATATTATCAATAATGCTCCCAAAAAAAGCAGCCTAATTCCACCCTCCCATCAGTCCCCTTAAATAGGGCTAATCCCTTTAGTTCATTGGTGGTTCCAGTGGGTGTTTTCCTTATTCATCTCCTCATTGGTGATTCCTGGATCCCCTTCATCCGTTGTTCATTCGAACATAATTGATGTTGTAATTCCAGCTGATCAGTATTTTGAGTACCACAAAACCGGAAGTGACATATCGCAACCACTTCTGTGCGTTCCAACTTGCGTTCCATTTGATATATCAAACGAATCCTTCTCCCCCGGTGTACTCTAGGGGAATTAGCTTTAAAAACACTTGGGGAAATAACAATAAATTAGCTGGAAGATATTGTTTCAATAAAGGACAACTTTAGATCTTAGAAATAAAGCACACTTGAATGTACAATTTCTATAAAGATTCCATAACTGACGTTATAATATGCACATTGATACCTCTGTGGTGCATCACTAAACAGATCATATAGGCAATCTGACTTTATATTATTGATTCTATAAAGAATTCTTGTTATTTCTTTCCAGCCTATATTACAAACAATATGTTTGAGTATTAAATGTTTAGCTTATGCTACAAAATGATAAAAATTTTATACAAACCTATACAATTAATGTGTTTTACACCCCACCTCCTATTTTTAAAGCTAATTCCCCTACAGTACACAAGGGGGAGAATGATTCTTTCGCGATATCAAATGGAACGCAAGTTGGAACTCACGGAAGTGGTTTCGATACGTCACTTCGGTTTTTTTCGTCGTACTCAAAATACTGATCAGCTCGAATTATAACATCAATTATGTACGAATGAACAACAGATGAAGGGGATAGAAACATAGAAACATAGAAACATAGAATGTGACGGCAGATAAGAACCATTCGGCCCATCTAGTATGCCCAATTTTCTAAATACTTTCATTAGTCCCTAGTCTTATCTTATAGTTAGGATAGCCTTATGCCTATCCCACGCATGCTTAAACTCCTTTACTGTGTTAACCTCTACCACTTCAGCTGGAAGGCTATTCCATGCATCCACTACCCTCTCAGTAAAGTAATACTTCCTGATATTATTTTTAAACCTTTCCCCCGCTAATTTAAGACTATGTCCTCTTGTTGTGGTAGTTTTTCTTCTTTTAAATATAGTCTCCTTCTTTTCGGTGTTGATTCCCTTTATGTATTTAAATGTTTCTATCATATCCCCCCATCTCGTCTTTCCTCCAAGCTATACATGTTAAGATCCTTTAACCTTTCCTGGTAAGTTTTATCCCGCAATCCATGAACCAGTTTAGTAGCCCTTCTCTGATCTCTCTATCAATATCCTTCTGAAGATACGGTCTCCAGTACTGCGTACAATACTCCAGGTGAGGTCTCACCAGTGTTCTGTACAATGGCATGAGCATTTCCCTCTTTCTACTGCTAATACCTCTCCCTATACAACCAAGCATTCTGCTAGCATTTTCTGCTGCTCTATTACATTGTCTGCCTACCTTTAAAGGACCACTCTAGGCACCCAGACCACTTCAGCTTAATGAAGTGGTCTGTGTGCCAGGTCCAGCTAGGGTTAACCCATTTTTTCATAAACATAGCAGTTTCAGAGAAACTGCTATGTTTATGAATGGGTTAAGCCTTCCCCTATTTCCTCTAGTGGCTGTCTCATTGACAGCCACTAGAGGCGCTTGCATGCTTCTCACTGTGATTTTCACAGTGAGAAGACGCCAGCGTCCATAGGAAAGCATTGAGAATGCTTTCCTATGTGACTGGCTGAATGCGCGCGCAGCTAGCCGACGGGGAGGAGAGAAGGAGGATCGGAGGACGAGAGCTCTCTGCCCAGCGCTGGAAAAAGGTAAGTTTAAACCCCTTTCCCCCTTCCAGAGCTGGGTGGGAGGGGGTCCCTGAGGGTGGGGACATGTATGAGTATGTTTTCCTGGCACTATAGTGGTCCTTTAAGTCATCAGAAATAATCACCCCTAAATCCCTTTCCTCATATGTTGAGGTTAGGACTCTATCAAATATTCTGTACTCTGCCCTTGGGTTTTTACGTCCAAGATGCATTATCTTGCACTTATCCACATTAAATGTCAGTTGCCACAATTCTGACCATTTTTCTAGTTTACCTAAATCATTTGCCATTTGGCTTATCCCTCCTGGAACATCAACCCTGTTACATATCTTAGTATCATCAGCAAAAAGACATACCTTACCATCAAAACCTTCTGCAATATCACTAATAAAAATATTAAAGAGAATGGGTCCAAGTACAGATCCCTGAGGTACCCCACTGGTGAAAAATCCAAGCTTTGGATATATTCCATTAACTACAACCCTCTGTTGCCTGTCACTCAGCCACTGCCTTACCCATTCAACAATATTGGAAGCCAAACTTAAAGATTGCAGTTTATTGATAAGCCTTCTATGTGCAACAGTGTCAAAAGCCTTACTGAAATAATTTTAGTTACCCAATCAAAACAATCAATAAGATTAGTTTGGCATGATCTCCCTGAAGTAAACCCATGTTGTTTCTGATCTTGAAATCCATGTGTTTTTAGATGTTCACCAATCCTATCCTTTAACATGGTTTCCATCACTTTCCCCACTACTGAAGTAAGGCTTACTGGCCTATAGTTGCCCGACTCCTCCCTATTACCTTTCTTGTAAATGGGCACAACATTCGCTAACTTCCAATCTTCTGGGACTACTCCTGTTAACAATGATTGGTTAAATAAATTTGTTAATGGTTTTGCTAGTACACCACTAAGCTCTTTTAATAGCTTTGGGTGTATTCCATCAGGTCCCATTGACTTATTTGTCTTTACTTTTGACAGTTGAAACAGAACCTCTTCCTCTGTAAACTCACGTGTAATAAATTACTCATTTATCTTTTTTCTCAACTCAGGTCCCTTTCTTTCATTTTCATCTGTAAATACAGAACAAAAATATTAATTGAGTTAGTCAGCTAGACCTTTATCCTCTTCTACATACCTTCCTTCTTTTGTTTTTAATCTAACTAATCCTTGTTTTACTTTTCTTTTCTCATTTATGTATCTAAAAAATGTTTTATCTCCCTTTTTTACTGACTGTGCTATTTTCTCTTCTGTGTGTGATTTGGAAGCTCTTATAACTTGCTTAGCCTCTTTCTGCCTAATCTTATAGATCATTTTGTCTTCCTCACTGTGGGGTTTTTTACAATTCCTAAATGCTAACTTTTTGTTTTTAACTATTTTGGCCACATATGTGGAGTACCACAGTGGTTTCTTGAATTTTTTGCTTTTACTGACAAGCCTAATGCAATTTTCTGTTGCCTTCAATAGTGCAACTTTTAAATAATCCCATTTCTCTTGGACTCCATTTAAAATGCTCCAGTCAGATAATGACTCCTCTACCCATATTCTAATTTTAGTAAAGTCTGTTTTTCAAAAGTCTAAAACTTTTGTTTTTGTGTGGTGTGACTCAGTCACTGTTCTTATATTAAACCACACTGACTGATGATCACTGGATCCTAAACTTTCACCTACAGTAATATCTGATACCAAATCTCCATTTGTTAACACTAAATCTAGTATGGCCTCTTTACGAGTTGGCTCCTCAACAACTTGTTTTAGAGACAATCCCAGTAGGGAGTTTAGAATATGTGTGCTCCTGGCACAAGTAGCTAATTTTGTTTTCCAATTTACATCAGGAAGATTAAAGTCACCCATGATGATAACTTCCCCCTTCATTGTCATTTTAGCTATTTCATCAACTAGTAGATTATCTAACTCTTCAATTTGTCCTGGGGGCCTATAAATCACACCTACACGAGTTACTGTGTGATTACCAAATTCTAACGTAACCCAAACTGACTCTATGTTTGCCTCACTAACTTTTATTAGGCTAGATTTTATGCTATCCTTCACATACAGGCCACCCCTCCCCTTTCTTGCCTTCCCTATCTTTCCTATATAAAGAGTACCCTGGTATTGCTATGTCCCAGTCATTTTTCTCATTATACCATGTCTCAGTAACAGCGACTAAATCTACACTATCAGTTGCCATTATTGCCACAAGTTCATGGATCTTATTCCCTAAACTGTGCGCATTTGTAGACATGACTCTAAGCATTTTTTAACACACTTGCTATAGGCAACCTCTGTCCTTGTTTTGGGGGACAATTGGATTGATGTTTTATCACCCTCTTGCCCCCCCCCTCTCCTAGTTTAAATACATCCTAGCAAAACCTCTGAACTGCTCACTGAGAACATCTGTTCCCTTTTGAGAAAGATGCAAACCATCTTTTTTGTACAGCTTATCTCCATTCCAAACAGATCTACCATGAGAAATAAAGCCAAATCCTTGCTCCCGACACCATTCACCAAGCCACAAATTAAAGTCCCTAATACGCATCCGCCTGTCGTTCTGAGTGTTATGCACAGGCAGAACTTCAGAGAATGACAGTGTGGAAGCAACCTGCCGTATATCATTGGCAAAAACACTAAAAACTTCCTTAACCTCTGAAACCTCATTGCAAGCCAAGTCATTTGTCCCTAGATGGACAAGTACATCCAATTCCCCTTCCTGCTTTGCTTGCTTAACAATATTACAGATACATCTCTCTCTGTGAGCAGTAGCTCCGGGAAGACACCCCACAAGACCACCATTGTCCATCTCCACACCTCTTATAATGGAATCCCCAACAACATCTGCTTTCTATTAGGCCTCACCATAATCTCCAAGCCGGTCTCCACAACACCACTAGCCTCAGTGCCTCTCCTCACAACACCACTAGCCTCAGTGCCTCTCTCTACAACACCACTAGCCTCAGTGCCTCTCTCCACAATACCACTAGCCTCAGTGCCTCTCTCCACAACACCACTAGCCTCAGTGCCTCTTTCCACAACACAATTACAATCTGAAAGTGCAGAAAATGAATTATGAAGAGCAACAGACTGTGCAAAATGCCTTTTATCCACAACTCTAAGTCTACCAGATCCTACAGTAATCCATCTGCCATTCCTAGTATGTCTATTATGGATCCAGGAACCAATGAGGAGATGAATAAGGAAAACACCCACTGGAACCACCAATGAACTAAAGGGATAGCCCTATTTAAGGGGACTGATGAGAGGGTGGAATTAGGCTGTGTTTTTTGGGAGCATTATTGATAATATCATTGTCTTTTATTGTATACTGGTCTTTGAGGAAGTCCCCTAGTGGATGAAATGCGTAAGACCAATCCTCTTTTATTATTCTTTTTTTAAATCAATAAACCTCTTTTTCTACCTATCTACCTGTCAGAGTCCTGCATGGTTCCTGATACTGGGTGATACCTGATCCTAAGAGGGAGATACTAGCCCCCCAAAACATTGAGGGAGGCACCAATAGAGCGAATATAATTTCAACATCCTTTTCATCAGCTGAATCCCACGTATATTGTATTTCTTGGTTTGTAGAAGGGAGCAGTACAAGGGTTTGTAGAAGGGGTTCAGGACAGGGGTTTTGTAGTAAAAGGGCAGGACAGGGGCTTTGTAGAAGGGGACTGACAGGGGTTTTACAAAGTTTACAAATTTGTGCAATACATGATAAAAAATTGTAGGTTTTTTTTTGGAGTTGGGGTGAGTGGGGGATGGAATGGTGGGGGGGGAAGAGGTGCCAAACACAGGATCCGCCCCGGGTGCCACATGCTCTAGGTACGCCCCTGAGTAAATGTCTATTTTGTGCATTTACACGTACTATACTTTGTTATTATGAAGGATAGATAGGTCATTCCTTTGATTATACACAATTTCACTACTGTAGCTACAAAATAAGTGCTTCCAAATAAAATGTATGTATTTATTCTGATTTATGGAGTACATAATATGTCTAGGATTTCCTCTATTTCCATAGTTACAGATCATAAATTAGGAGAGCGATATCCTTTCAGTAGTTTGTTTTTTTACCTTTTATTCTCAGTCCAGAGGAAATACAGCACCTCATCCAAGTACACATCAAACATAATTGTATAATAAATATCATATGCACACTGAAAGCAGAATCATAGGATTGAGGTGCTTTATAAAAGAATATAAAATATTATGACACAATATCTCGCATGGGAGAGGAAAACACTAGAGTACAATCATTTCTGTGCAGGACTATATAGCCTATAGATAGACGCCCCTTAAAGGTATTCTATAGTGTTAGGAATACAAATACACCCTCCTTTGCGTCCCCCTCTTGTGCTTAAGGGTTAAAAAACCCTTTAGTCCTTTATTTGAATTCAGCCCCACCTCCTCTGATGTCATCCAACGGGGGGAGGGGAAAGGGTTAATGTGCATGCACGGGAAGAACTGCAGGCTTCTCCACAGGAAGGCATTGCTTCAATGCTTTCCTATGGAGTTTTCCCTGATGCTGGATGTCCAGAATCAGTCAGACGACCAAAAGTCTTCTAGCAAGCAGGAAGCGTCTCTAGTGGCTGTCTGACAGCCATTATAGGTAGGGTGACCACATCCACCATGTTTACAGGGACGCATATAAGTTTTTCATATTTATAAAAATGCATGAAAAGGGGTGCCGTGCATTATGCATATTGCATATTCTGCATTATTACCGACTGACTAATTTTCTAATTGCAGGATTCTTCATTGGCTTATTGCTTAATCTAATACACCTTCTTCTGAATTTTACATTCTACAGGGCTACTCTTTTCATATGCTGCCCACCAATATGTATATGTGATATATGTCCTAGAAAACATGGTGGATCTGGTAACCCTGATTTATAGGCAGTCTTAGTCCTTCAATGTAATTATTTCAGTTTCTCAAAAAAACAATAATTTACATTGCAGTAACATGGGGGACAGGGATACTGCTCCTAGACCACTTCATTGAGCTGAAGTAGTCTGGGTGTCTATAGTGTCCCTTTAAATTGAAAAATTAAACAAAAGCTAAAAATATAGCAGGGTATAATTATTACTTACTGGTTCTCACTTCAGCAAAGGAAACATGCTGGAACAACCTAACCCTGTTTCATGCTGCACAACCAAGATATTGCTCCATTGAACTTAAAGGGACACTGTTGGCACCCAGACCACTTCAGCTCATTGAAGTGGTCTGGGTGCAATGTCACATGTTACTTAACCCTACAGTGGTAATTATTGCAGTTTTTGAGAAACTGCAATAATTACATTGCAGGGTTAAAGGGACACTCCAGGCACCCAGATCACTTCTGCCCATTGGGGTGGTCTGGGTGCCAACTCCCACTACTCTTAACCCTGCAAGTGTAATTATTGCAGTTTTTTATAAACTGCAATAATTACCTTGTAGGGTTAACTCCACCTCTAGTGGCTGTCTACTAGACAGCCACTAGAGGGCACTCCTGGATTATCGCACAGAAAACCTGTGCTAGAGTGTCGCTGGACGTCCTCACGCTATGTGAGGACCTCTAGCGTCGCTCATTTTCCTATAGGAAAGCATTGAAAAGCATTTTCAATGCTTTCCTATGGGGAGCTCTAATGCGAATGCGCGGCATTGCCATGCATGAACATTAGGTCTCCCCGGCCGGTGGGCGGGGTCAGTCTCACCCACTGGCCGACGCAATCACAGGAAGGAGTGGCACGGAGGAAGAAGCAGCGACGTGGGAAATCGTCGCTGCCTCAAGTAAGTCACCGAAGGGGTTTTCACCCCTTCAGCAACCAAGGATTGGGGGGTGGGAGGGACAGGGGACCTGCAGTGCCAGGAAAACGGATTGTTTTCCTGGCACTGGAGTTTCCCTTTAAGTCCTCTTCTAGTGGCTGTCTAGAGGGACTTCCTAGTGCTTAGACGACCTTTGGTCGTCTAAATGACGCTGGATGTCCTCATGCTATGCATGAGGACTTCCAGCGTCACTGTAATCATAGTTACATCAAGTTCACCCTTCCTCACATTTGTTTTTGCTGTTGATCCAAAAGAAGGCAAAAAATCTCACGGTTATTCCCATCCCAATTTCACTGCATCTACAAGTCTAACTCTAGAGGTACTTCTATTTTTTTTAGTAGGAAGGTGGCCAGCTCTACAGATAAGATACTGATGGATGATGACGGGAGATACATACTGTGGGTCGGTAAAGTTAACAACGTTTTATATACAATTGTCAATGTGTACTTCCCCAACACAGGTCAGCTAACTTTTTTTAGGAGAATAATGGAACTGGTGAATGAGAACATGAAAGGGATTTTAGTGATGTGTGGAGATACAAATTTTGTTATGGACGGCGACTTAGATAATGCAAGGGAAAATTTAGACACAACCCGCACGAGAGACAGTGACAGATTAGCTGTGAAATGTTCGAAGTATATGGTTGAATGCGGATTGTATGACCCATGGAGATTACTACACGAGAATGAGAGAGATTTCACATACTACTCCGTATCCAAAAACATGTATTCCAGGCTAGACAGGGTCATGATACAGGGCACTCTCATATCACACATCTCAAGATCTGATATTTTAGATATTAATTGGTCTGGCCATGCTCCCATAACTTTGCATATAGATGAAAAGGTTTCTTCCTCCCCCAACAGACAGTGGAGATTGAGTGATTATTTGTTAGACGATCCTGAAAACAGATCGCTTGCTGAGGGAGTACTAAATGATTATTTTTTGAATAATGCTTCGCACGAGGTTCCTGGCGAGGTGACATGGAATGCACACAAAGCTGTGTTGAGGGGTCATTTCATTTCTAGGGCGTCTCACTTGAAGAAGAATAATAACAACAATTTAAGAAACTTGGAAAAATAACTGTATAACTTAAATCAGGCTAATAAACTAGGTCCATCTTCTTCCCTATCAGCAATGATAGGGGAGATCAAATCAAAAATACATAAAATAAATATAGATAGAACTACTCTCATGGTGAGACGCCTCAGGAAATTGTTTTATTTAAAAGGTAATAAGGCCTCAACTCTCCTGGTGTCCAAACTCCGGCACGTAAATGCCCAATCAAAAATTTCACACTTAATAGATGACCAAGGAGAAAAAATATTCCACCCGAATAAGATTAGCGATCAATTCGCAAAATATTATAGCGAACTTTACAATTTGAAATCTGACCCGAAGCTCACCCAGCCATCTGAGGCGTCTATTAATAATTTTTTAGACAGGGTTTCGTTGCCTTGGCTGTCCTCTGATAACTTGGAAAAACTAGAGTGCGATATATCTGAAGCAGAGATAGCCGAGGCAATTAAGTGTATGCCGTCAGGAAAGGCTCCTGGACCTGATGGATTTACCATTTTATCCTATAAAACCTTTGCAGAAATTTTAATCCCTCACATGTCCAAATTATTTAACTACTATAAGTCCGGGGGGCAGATGCCAGGAGAATCTTTATCCGCACAGATTGTCACCTTGCCAAAACCAGGTAAAACCCCTGATAAATGCTCTAATTTCAGGCCCATATCCCTTATAAACAACGACATAAAATTGTATGCTAAGATATTAGCGAACCGTTTAACTAGTTTAATACCCCTATTGATCAAGAATGACCAGGTTGAATTCGTCCAGGGAAGACAGGCACCTGACGGAACCAGGCGGTTCATAAACTTGATCCAGCATATTAATTCGACAAAAACTCTGTCTCTGCTCCTTTCATTGGATGCAGAGAAGGCGTTCGACAGGGTACATTGGGGTTACCTATGGGAGACATTGAGTAGATTCGATATCCCACAATCTTTCATCACTGCGATTAAGGCACTATACTGCGCACCCACAGCTCACGTATCGGCCTCGGGTTTCCAATCAAGAACGTTTTCCTTAACTAATGGGACGCATCAAGGTTGCCCCTTATCTCTGATTCTCTTTGTTCTGGTGATGGAACCCCTGGCCGAATTGATCAGGACAACCCCAGAAATAGCAGGTATTTCAATCAAGGGATCCATCCACAAAATAGGGCTATTCGCAGATGATGTCATCCTAGCACTTAAAAATCCAAAAGAATCTCTGGAATTTCTCAATGCAGTTCTACTCCAGTTTGGAGAAGTGTCATATTACAAATTAAATATATCTAAGACCCAGGCCCTGCCTTTTCATTTGCAAAAGTCTGACATGGATGAATTGAAAGCAATATATCCTTTCGACTGGAGGAAGGATTACCTGAAATATTTGGGTATTAATTTATGCAAACATTTACCTAATATGCATACTCATAACTTGAAGGGAGCATGGCCGGACCTACAAAGGGAGATGGAGAGATGGGGTGGTATGGAATTGTCGTGGTTAGGAAGCATTGCCTCCATAAAAATGTCGATCCTACCAAAAATCCTGTATTACTTCAGAACCATCCCTTTATCTGTTGTAATGTCCTTTTTTAACAAAGTGCACTCAACAATGCTTAAATTTATCTGGAATAATAAACTCAATAGAAGTAAGCTTACATCCCTGCAGCACCAAAAAACCCACGGGGGCATTGGTGTCCCAAATTTTAGAAAATACTACTTTGCTACTAATGCTGCAGTGGTTGTAAGCTTTAATAACCAAAAAAACAGGCCGAGATGGATGGAGATGGAGGAATCCAGCATTTTCCCCTATCAAATCGGGGAACTACCCTGGCTAAACCCTTCAAGGAGACCTGGCATATCAAAAATGTTTTTGACTACTAGGACCACACTCAAAGCCTGGGATTTAGTATTCAAAAACAATTGTCAATTGATAAAATTATATAGAGCCATGCCAATTGATTCTTTAAAATATTACATCCCAACCTTAGACTTAGCATTGCTTAAAGGACATCAACTGCATCATATAGATAATTTTTTTCCATAGTAACTCTATTTTGTCTTATGGAAAACTCAAATTTAAGCATAGTCTGTTGATCGAATGTAAGGTTGAATGTGAGTTAGTTATTGAGAAATTGAAAGAGATATACAAAATTCCAGAACTTGATAAAAATGACGAAGCACTGACTATATCTCCATTAGAAAAGCTATTTTTAAATGTCCCAAACAGGAAAGGCATTATATCTATCTGCTATATGTTACACAATGACAAACCAAATACCAAACTGAAACATATGTTATCTTGGGAGACCGAGCTGGGTACCCAATATAAGTTGGAAGAATGGTTTAATTTTTTTTTCAGCACTGAAGGGCTTATCTTTCTGTTCCAATCATGACGAAAATCATTTTAAAATTCTGTATAGATGGTATCTAGCTCCGTCCAGACTGCATAATATGAATAATAGGTACAGCGATAAGTGTTGGAGAGACTGGAGAGACTGCGGAGGATTGGGCAATATGGCCCACATATGGTGGTATTGCCCAAGACTAACTAAATACTGGAAATCGATACACGATTTAATTATTAAAGTGAACAGGAATATAGACAATTTCACATCTGAACTAGCTCTATTTAAAAAATTCCCTGAATCCATCAGTAGAATAGATAGGATTATAGCAGGCCACATACTGATAGCTGCAACCACATGTCTACCTAGGCAGGGAAAACTATGGCCCCGCTTCGTAGGCCCACCAGCTAAACTGAGCACTGAGCAAAGCACGCTCAGACCATAATCCGGACTGGGGCGGACGGGCTCCCGCTCTCCCGCACACCGGGCTGCCCCACCCCCCCTTTTTTTTTTCTCCCTCCCTATTACTTCTCTCTCACCCCCACTTACACCCCGCCACACACCATGTACAGACAATAACGCTACTGAAGAACCAGCAGTCGTATACAGTACTAGGGACAGAGACATCCCACGAAACTACAAGGACATACACAACAGGAACATACTAATCCTACCACAGCTTGGACCCACGAACACCTACACTCTAGACCCAACTAAGAAACGGGTGGCAACGCACATAGAGCAGACACACACAACGCAAAATTACACCACGAGACGGACATACCAGATGGCGCATACGGACCCCCACCCCCAGTATAACTCCCAGTATAACTCCTCTGTAGGCGGAACACAGAACAAACCTCCCCAAATCCGATGAACCCCATGTCACATTCAAAGACGAGACAATCATTCTCCCCTCACCTGCGACCATACTCCAACCCACGGACCTCAACCACCCTAAAACAACGAATTAAGGTGTACTGTGTATTTAAGATTATAACAACTATTTTTGAGAAAAGTATCAAAGAGTTTTTTTAGTGTTTAAAGGGCATACAAATTTCAAAAGTATCTTTGTGCATAAATCTTTAGTATTGTGTACACCTTTGCCAAAGTGCATAAAGTAAAAAGTAAAAACACTTACAACATTATATGTTGTTTACAATTGCAGACTGCTTGTATCATCCAAATTTGTACTCGCAGATAAAAACACAGAAAGATAAACATAGTGTGATCCTATATCCCTTGGAACCCTTTGACATGGTGTAGCAAAACTTTGGAACCCCAACAAAAAAAAATGTGTGCTGCAGTGCAAACCTTTCAATGAGCAGAGTGTAGGATTCTCTTTTGCTGGCAAATTCTTTTTATATCTGGTTTCATTGTTGACAGTTGTATTCACAGGTCTGCAGTTGCGTCAAGTCGATTTCGATACTTTGTTTTTGTTGCAGAGTAGAGCGAGAATCCCATTTCACATAAGTATGTACTGGCGAATGGCAACAGAACTTTGATTGCCCGCTCTGACAATTCTGGGTATTCTTCGCGTAAATCACCCCAAAAAGCAATAAGAGTAACGTCTTTACATTTTTCGCTTAGTTGACTGTCAGATGTTATATCAATCAGATTCTCAAAACCTACATCAGGAAAATTGGCATGCTTGACTTTTATGAATGGATTTTGAACCCAGTCATTATTGTTTTCATTCAAGAATGGAAAATACTGGTTAATAGATGTGATTAAATGGTGAAGATGATCTACAATTTAATTGCGAATTTCATCTTCAACAACTAAAATACCAGACTCCACTATTGCAATAGAGTGTTAATAATGTTTTAGAAATGACAGACGAAAGAGAAGAGGCGGCATTGTTATTTATGTTGACAATTCCATAAAGTTTACCCCCTTACAAAACTTTAGCCCTCCTGCCACCTTTGATTTCCTTACTGGCCAAACTGAGATTCCGTGCAGTAAATCAATCATTGCTGCCCACCTAGCTCCTCAGTGCATTCCCTATCTGACATAGCCCATCTCTTTAGTGAAACTATAGCTCAAAATTCAAAAAGTGAACTGTTGGTCTTTGGAGATTTTAATATTGATTGGCTGAATCCTAACAATAATAGTTCTTGCCTGCTGTTTAAGACTTTGCAGCTAACGCAATTAATCTCCTCTCCAACTCGCATAAACATTAAAAGCCATAACCATACCCTGCTCAAATGGATTCTCTCCACTTCTCCTGATCGAATCCAGGAGGCAGGTATTCTCCCTAACTGTTTCAGTGATCACTGTTGAGTGTACTGCTTGCGCAAAATAAAGGCTATTAAATCCTCTCCCAAGGTTAAAATCACCAGGTCCTTCAAAAAATGTAATCTCTAATCCATTCTTTATGACATCAAGAACCTCCCATGGCACAGATTAAACATTATCCCAGATCTAGACTGTGCAGATGAATTTTACCACATGACAGGAGGCTTCATATTTGCATATCTTCCTTTACTGAAAACTCCAGCAGCATAGAAACATAACAACCAATCAGAGAAAAGTTATGATGCCCATAAAAGGCCCTGTCTATGACATCACTTCCTCTTTCTTTGCTGCTCCAGCCTACAAAGGTCAGAGTATTTTACCTCTCTGGTATATTTCTATTTACTCTGTCTTTCATTAAGTGTTCTTGCCTAGCAAGACCACTTATTGTTATCTCACATATATATTATTATTCTTATTATAGCCAAATTTGCCACCCTAACTCCTCCCACAGTTTTTACACTACATAGACAAAAATTTACCAAAACGTACAGATTGTTCCCGATCGGATTGCTATTACTTTGTGGAACGTTTTGCCAAATGGTTCACGGAATATCGTCGTTCTTGTGGCGAAATTTGTCCCATAGGAATGAATGGCAAAGCTAGAGTGGGATCTGGCAAAAGCTGAAAAATCAGGCCATGATTTCTAAACTGCCACCACTCCCTTATTTTCAGGCCCACCTACACAAATCTTATATCAAAACGTTCAGCTATCCCTGCTGCCACTAAACATGTCAACGGCTAAGCCATAGTCCTGATAGTTTTCACAATATAATCATTTGTTTGCAACTAACGCCGTCCATTGACATTCATTGAAACTTCACTCTATAAAGCTCAAATTTGAAGTGCAATTTCTAAACTGCGACTGTGCCTTCATTTTTTATACTTCAGAGACATACTATGCATCAAAATGTAGGTCTGGGTCTTGTGATTCTCAAGCTCTTCGCTGTAGGATTTATAGTTTTATAGTTTTTAAAATACGACCGTTTGAAGATGGCAACGGCCAAAATACTCTGACCTGTGCCAGGCTGCAGCAGCAAGTGATGTCATAGACAGGGCCTTTTGAACACCTGCTAATGTTTTTATAAATGTATGGTTTAATGTAACTGTGCAACAACGTTGCAATTAAATGTGCTATATAAATGATAACAGTTACTCCGCCCACTCCAGTTGTAGACTACTGGTGGAGGCAAGAACACTTCACACAATTTCCCCCGAAATTGTAGCTTTTCTAGTTGATATAACTACCTTATAACCAGTGGCGTACTAAGGGGGGGGCGGTCCGCCCCGGGTGCCATCAGGCAGGGGGGTGCCACCAGGGCTGGCCAGGCTTGGGAGTTCAGTGAGCTGTGTGGCTGCACTGGTTGCCATAGCAGCAAAGGCACCGGGCAGCCAACACAGCTCACACGCAGGGGCTGGGAACAGGCTGGAGACCTGCACGGAGATTTGGGGGCGGAGCCACCGGACGTGGGGGCGGAGACAGGTCGGACGTGGGGGCGGAGCTATATGCAGCCTCATACTGCTGCACACAGAGGGGAAGCAGGAAGGAGTCCCTGCTTCCCCAACTTACAGCACAGGAGGGACTGAATCCCCTCCTCCTCCAGCCCAAACTTACTGTAAGTTAGAGAGTGTGTGCTGTGTGTGTGTAACTGTGATTGTGACTGTCTTTGACTGTGTGTGTGATTGTCTGCTTGTGTGTGTGTGTGTGTGTGTGTGTGACTGCCTGTGATTGTCTGCCTATGATTGTCTGTGTGACTCTGTGTGTGTGACTCTCTGACTGATTGTGTGTGTGTTTGTGTGTGTGTGACTGCCTGTGATTGTCTGCCTGTGATTGTCTGTGTGATTCTGTGTGTGTGACTCTCTGACTGATAGTGTGTGTGTTTGTGTGTGTCTGACTGCCTGTGATTGTCTGTCTGTGTGACTCTGTGTGTGTGACTCTCTGACTGATTGTGTGTGTGTTTGTGTGTCTGCCTGTGATTGTCTACCTGTGATTGTCTGTGTGATTGTCTGCCTGTGATTGTCTGTGTGACTCTGTGTGTGTGTGACTCTCTGACTGATTGTGTGTGTGTTTGTGTGTGTGTGACTGCCTGTGATTGTCTACCTGTGATTGTCTGTGTGATTGTCTGCCTGTGATTGTCTGTGTGATTGTCTACCTGTGATTGTCTGCCTGTGATTGTCTGTGTGATTGTCTACCTGTGATTGTCTGTGTGATTGCCTGTGATTGTCTGTCTGTGATTGTCTGTGTGATTGCCTGTGATTGTCTGTGTGATTGTCTGCTTGTGATTGTCTGTGTGACTCTGTGTGTGACTCTCTGACTGATTGTGTGTGTGACTGTGATTGTGTTATGTGTATGTATGACTGTCTGCCTGTGATTGTATGTGTGTGTGTGTGTCACTGTGTGTGTGTGACTGTCTGCCTGTGATTGTCTGTGTTACTCTGTGTGTGTGTGTGTGTCACTGTGTGTGACTGTCTGCCTGTGATTGTGGGTGTGGGTGTGTGTGTGTGTGTGTGTGACTGTCTGCCTGTGATTGTGTGTGTGTGACTGTCTGTGACTGTGTTGTGTGTATGTGTGACTGTCTGTGATTGTGTGTGTGACTGTCTGCCTGTGTGATTGCCTGCGTATTTGACTGTCTGCCTGTAACTGTGTGTAAGTGACTGTGTGTGGGACTGTGTGCATCTGACTGTGTCTGACGGTCTTCACCCTGCAGTGAGCCGGCAGCCAGGATATGATGTCATCGCAGCCTCGGCGTCATTACAGGGCGTGCGTGCGAGAGATCCCAGCAGCAACCACTGACCACCAGGGACTGAGGATCCACTCCAGCCCTTCTAGAGCAAGGTAGGGAGGCTGGGTGGACCTCTTGATTATTAAATGGGCTGGCTGACACCTCTTAATTTCAATCTTTGTTTAGCAGATAACTCCTCTATTTGCTATCCTTTGTGGGATTGCCATATTTAAGGACACCAAATAATGTGCTATCTGCTAAACAGCACCCTCATTTGGTATCTTTAAATATGGAAATCTCACATACGGGCACCAATTCGGGGAATGATCTACTAAACAGCTAAAGGATATTAAAAAAGCCCTTTTCTTATTTTCAGTTGTTTAGTAGATAAATCCCTTATTTGTTATCTTTATGTGGGATTGCAATATTTGAGGACAGGAAATACGGGAGCTATCTACTAAGCACATACGCAGAGATACACACAATCACACACATAATCCCAGCTATACACAAGCACAATCACTGACCCACGCACAAACATTACATACAAAGGAGTTATCTGCTAAACAAAGATTGAAATTAGGAGGTGTCAGCCAGCCCATAACAAGAAATCTGGGTGGCTAATGTGAATTATATGCAAATGTGTAATCAGATGCCAGCATGCAGAACATAGCATGCTGGCATCAGACAGCCAATGGCAGCATATTACCCCATCCCCTAGTGAGAAGTTTTACTGCTCTACCTCCCCCTCCTGTTTTGACTGTGGTATCTTATGTGGCCCCCATATATATTGTTCCTAGAGTCACCACGATGTCTGCATGTGTGTCAATGTGTATCTGTGTGTGATTGTTTGTGTGTGTATGTCCATGTATGTGTATATGTGCAGACATATAAAAATCTCGCCAACACTACACACAAAAACACTCTTGCATTTCAACGTCAACACTACATACAAACCCCACCATTATATATAACCATACCACTGCATTCAAATACCACACAACACACAAATGCATGCTTGCATTCAAACGCCAACACTACATACAAACACACCGCTACATTCACTCACATATACTCCATACAAAAACATGCATACATTCAAAAACACAAACACTGTTTAGTGCTAAATACAGTAAAACATTTTTTAGTTGTTTTTATATTTAAAGTTGAGGGGGGGAGCAAGGGGGGGGTGCCAAAAATAGGACCCGCCCCGGGTGCCAAATGCTCTAGGTACGCCCCTGCTTATAACTATCTCTAACTGCTACCTGGCCCCCCTTATACCTGTCCCTTACACCTTATTCCACAACCTTTTCCCCCCTTTTGGTTTTGCACATCTACCGGCTGGCACATCTACTGCCTGTGTCGTGCTCGCCCCGCAGACCTGCCCTTCGTTTATTCGGGGGAATGTATGGGGACGGGTGGAGGGAGGCTGGGCCAGCTCTTGTTTAGATTTTTCGTCGAGCGACAGAACAGTTGAGCACCTCCACACGCGGGCAGCGGCCATCTTGGATCTCGCAGCTAAACGCGAGATACCAGTCAGCCGCCTTCCCTGCTCGCTCGGCGGATCGGGAATCACCCGATCGCCGGACTCCATATATACTTCCCCCCCAAAGGGGGGAACTCTTACAACCCCTGGCTATATATATATATATATATATATATATATATATATATATATATAGGACTTGGCACAGAGTCAGGCACATACCTTTTGAAATATGTTACAAGCATGCAAGCATAAGGAAACTGAATGACTCCCTGTACCCATTATAATACAGGTCATTCTATATTCTGTACCCTATACAAGGGCATACCATACTACTGTACCCTTCACAGGGTCACACTAATTCACTGTACCCTCCACAGGGGCATACTATATCACTATACCCTACACAGGGTCATATTAAATTACTGTCCACAGGGGCATACTATATTACTATAACCTACACAGGGTAAAGCTATATTACTGTACCTGACCGTACACATTTATGTGGGTGTCCTCTGGGTATTTTCTCATGGCACACCACCTGGGGTGACCCCCCAGATATGCATGCAGGTCACTCATAGACCATTACCTTTGATGTGGGTGTCCTCTGGTTTACCACGGCACACCACCCGGGGTGAACCCCGTTCACATGCACGGAGGCCTACGCCTCATCACTACCACTTTTACCGTGCATACAGTTCTGAGGTACAACTGTGGTGAACCCAGAAACCACACCACTACCACATACCAGACTGCTCAGAACCAGTGCCCTCTAGGTAGACACCAAATTTATATACACCGTCTACTCATGATTTACTAACGGACGACCCCCAGTTGTACTGACCCGTCACCACTACCTCCACTGACTATTCTTATCGCCCTACAGGACGAGAGAAATACTAGGAGTCATGGAAGACACCCAAGCCAGCCAAGATTTTCAGGCCATGATTAATGCCACGGTAGCGGCCTCCGTAGAAAACGCCCTATTAAGCGCACTACCCCAAAGCCAGGGCGACACAAGCACCTCGGAACTGATGGAGGCCTTGGGCTTCGAAATCTCCAAAACAAAAAGACAATGAAAAGGGTCGAGCCCCCCTTCCTCAAAAGCCAAAGGCAAGATATCCGTTAAACGGATTAAGGGCACAGAACGGCGACAACCCGCGCCCCGAGCGCTACAATCCTCCAATGAGGACAATTCCTATGTACCACACACATTGGACGTGGTAGACGAATGGCACAGGGACGACTCGCCTTCAGAGGAGGAAGAGTGGCAAGACCTACCCCCCACCTCCTCGACATATGTCAAGGAGACCTTTCTCAGGCGACGACGAC
This sequence comes from Pelobates cultripes, assembly GCA_933207985.1. Classification (NCBI taxonomy): domain Eukaryota; kingdom Metazoa; phylum Chordata; class Amphibia; order Anura; family Pelobatidae; genus Pelobates; species Pelobates cultripes. The sequence goes on from OW240914.1 coordinate 250,370,182, forward strand.
CGAGATGGAGAAAGCACTAGCGGCACCAAGGCCGGAAAGACCGGAGACGGAACGTTTATGGACGACCAAGGGAATCCGCTCTTCGATCCACATACCATCCGGCATCCACGGTCCTCGGAATGGACCATACCAGACCACCTGATACGTTTCATACACTACTGGCTGCGCAAGCCTCTAGAAAAAGAGGTGCGGGCACGCCTCAGGGCCGAATGCCCCAGACCACTAATTCCCGATAAAGTGGCCCTCACACCCGAATATGACAACACGGTGGTGGTCTTCATGTCACGCTCAGGACGAGACCCTCGAAAAGGCATAGAAAAAGGCATGAAGGTAGCACAGGACAAGTGCTGGTTTTACTTGGCCCCATCACTAAGATACTCTATTTTGCGGATCTAGCACTCATCCAGGGCTCCCTACTCGACCCGACCATCATACATGAATGGGCCCAACGAGCAGTATGCCTTCTGGGCAACGCCAACTCCGCATTATGCACCAAAAGATGCAAGTCGGCGTTGATCCGCATAGATAGTAAACTCCTGGACCTAGGTGCTAAGAAATTTGGACCAAAAGCACAAGGACTGTTGTTTGGCGATGCTTCTATCACAGAGCTTTAAAAGCACGTTAACCTTTTCACCACCTTAAACAAGGTCCAGTCCTCACTCAAGCATGTTTTTCACTCCCCACCAGGTGTTTTTGGGAGGGCTGGTCGGCAGCAGAACTGAACCACCACCTGCTTTTGGGCATCAGGTTCCAGATCATTCCCAGAAGCCCGAAGCTTCTTCCCATCTACGTCACACAGACCCTCATCGTACCGAGGGGCAGGACGGACTAGAGGCTTCAGAGGTCGAGGACGCGGCCGTTTCTCTAATGGTGAGTCTTCCTACATACCAAAATGTTTCAAATTTTGTGGCAGGCAGTCTGTCCTTTTTCTTGCAGAACTGGGAACTGATTACCAAAGACGCCTGGGTCCTCCAGACAGTACGCGGCTTCGTCATAGAATTCTCCACTCAACCTATACAGACCGCCCCCCCCCGCCTCTGATCCACATGTCAACGGAACAAAAGCGCCTAGTGGACGAGGAGATCCACACACTCTTCATAAAAGGCGCAGTACAGTACGCACCAGAAGGGGGAGGATTCTTAAGCAACATCTTCCTGGTCAAGAAGAAAACAGGCGACTACAGACCAGTTATCAATCTCCGACAATTGAATTCATACGTAATATACAGACACTTCAAGATGGAAGGGATCCATCTCCTGCAAGACCTTCTCATCAAGAACAACTGGTTTACGCGTCTGGACCTCAAAGACGTGTACTTGTCAGTACCAGTGGACGTACACATCCGCCGCTTTCTCCGCTTCCGATGGAGAGGACAAATATGCCAGTTCACATGCCTGCCATTCGGCCTCAGTTCGGCTCCGTGGTGCTTCACGAAGCTGCTGAGACCAGTGATGGCTCACATCCGAACCTTAGGCATACGATGTCTCGTATACCTGGACGATTTGCTAATCTTTTGCGAATCCGCTACCAGGCTGCGATTGCAGACGAAATTTGTCGTTCACTTGCTGGAATTTTTGGGTTTCATGGTGAACAGACAAAAATCGTCTCTCTCTCCCTCCCAGTCTTTCCTATTTCTCAGCTTTGACATCGACTCGAAGGACTGCGTGCTACGACCACCCCTGGCGAAGATAGCCTCGATACGGAAAGAAATCAGACGGCTCAGGATGTTAGCCCGGATTGTGGGACTCCTCTCCTCTTCCATACAAGCGATATTCCCAGGCCCGTTACACTACAGGGCCATGCAACGACTGAAGGCGGAATATCTACGCACCGGACACTCGTACGACCACTGGATACCTCTGTCGACGGAAGTAAGAACAGAACTTCGATGGTGGTTACTACACATTCAAGCCTGGAATGGCAAGGCAATATTCAGCTCTTCTCCAGACTTCATTGTGGAGTCAGACGCCAGCCTGTGGGGATAGGGCGCCCACTGCACGAACGCCTCCACGGGAGATCCATGGCAGGGGGAGGAGACCAACCAACACATCAACTGCCTGGAACTGATCGCGGGGTCCTTTGCCATCCGAACTGCTGCATCCTGCTCCGCATGGACAACGTGTTGGCAGTGCAGTACATCAACCACCTAAGCGGAGCCAAGTCTCAAGTCCTGACAGAAGCCACGAAAGACATTTACAAATTCTGCCTAACACGGAACATCACGCTACAGGCGGAATATCTACCGGGAATCTCCAACCTGACGGCGGACTGGGTCTCACGCCACTGGCGAGACAACAGCGATTGGAAACTCAACACAGAGATATTCCAAGAATTGCGACGGTGGAAAGACCTATTGACAATAGATCTATTCGCCTCCAGGACCAACCATCAACTTCCGAGGTATTACAGTTGGCTTCCGGATCCGAAAGGCGAAGCAGCGGACGTATTGCTACAGAACTGGCCCGCTCAACGGGCATACACTTTCCCACCGTTCTCCATGATTCCACAGGTACTTTGATACACACGTAGCCACAAGGTATCACTCCTGCTCATAACACCCCTCTGGCAGAGCCAACCATGGTTCCCAGATCTCCTGGAGATGTCTCACGAAAACCCCCTTCTGCTTCCTACCTTCCAGCTACTCCTGACGGGACCTCAAGGGGAAGCACAACCCCTCGTCCTAGAAGGTGAACTGGAGCTAGTGGCCTGGACGATTTCAGGGGTTCCTGGTAAGTCCACGGCCTATCGCAATCATCTAAAGACCTCCATGGGACTCTTGGGCTCCCAGCACCAGGAAATGCTACATTTCCGCCTGGTCGGCCTGGAGTAATTGGTGTGTTGAAAGGGATTCCGATCCCTTTACTGCCCCTATCCCACTGATCCGTTGGGAAGATCACATAGATCCCTCAATGTGATCAGATCCGCCATATCGGCAGCACACGTCCCGATACAAGGCAGACCAGTAGGTCAAGACCCACTGTTTTGTCAACTACTTCTATAATTTTGATTGGGTAACTAAAATTATAGATCAGGGTGGTGCAGAAGACATTGCTTACCTAGATTTCAGTAAGGCTTTTGACACTGTTGCACATAGAAGGCTTATCAATAAACTGCAATCTTTAAGTTTGGATTCAAATATTGTTGAATGGGTAAGGCAGTGGCTGAGTGACAGGCAACAGAGGGTTGTAGTTAATGGAATATATTCGAAGCTTGGACTTGTCACCAGTGGGGTACCTCAGGGATCTGTACTTGGACCCATTCTCTTTAATATTTTTATTAGTGATATTGCAGAAGGTCTTGATGGTAAGGTATGTCTTTTTGCTGATGATACTAAGATATGTAACAGGGTTGATGTTCCAGGAGGGATAAGCCAAATGACAAATGATTTAGGTAAACTAGAAAAATGGTCAGAATTGTGGCAACTGACATTTAATGTGGATAAGTGCAAGATAATGCATCTTGGACGTAAAAACCCAAGGGCAGAGTACAGAATATTTGATAGAGTCCTAACCTCAACATATGAGGAAAGGGATTTAGGGGTGATTATTTCTGATGACTTAAAGGTAGGCAGACAATGTAATAGAGCAGCAGGAAATGCTAGCAGAATGCTTGGTTGTATAGGGAGAGGTATTAGCAGTAGAAAGAGGGAAGTGCTCATGCCATTGTACAGAACACTGGTGAGACCTCACTTGGAGTATTGTACACAGTACTGGAGACCGTATCTTCAGAAGGATATTGATACCTTAGAGAGGGTTCAGAGAAGGGCTACTAAACTGGTTCATGGATTGCGGGATAAAACTTACCAGGAAAGGTTAAAGGATCTTAACATGTATAGCTTGGAGGAAAGACGAGACAGGGGGGATATGATAGAAACATTTAAATATATAAAGGGAATCAACACAGTAAAGGAGGAGACTATATTTAAAAGAAGAAAAACTACCACAACAAGAGGACATAGTCTTAAATTAGAGGGACAAAGGTTTAAAAATAATATCAGGAAGTATTACTTTACTGAGAGGGTAGTGGATGCATGGAATAGCCTTCCAGCTGAAGTGGTAGAGGTTAACACAGTAAAGGAGTTTAAGCATGCGTGGGATAGGCATAAGGCTATCCTAACTATAAGATAAGACTAGGGACTAATGAAAGTATTTAGAAAATTGGGCAGACTAGATGGGCCGAATAGTTCTTATCTGCCGTCACATTCTATGTTTCTATGTTTCTATGTTACTTCGGGGTGCCAAATTAACGAGACCCCCAGCCAGCACCCAAGTATTCACAACTCTGGCAGGTGGACGTGGTACTGGAATTCCTTAGGGAATGGCCGAACAACCCCTACATGTCACTGAAACAACTTTCAGCCAAACTGGCCCTCTTGTTATGCCTCGTCTCGTTTTGACGGGTGGCAGATGTTAGAGTGTTCGATGTGGACGGTTTCTCTCTCACACCGGAAGGAGTTACCTTTTCCATATCGAGACGAACAAAGTCAGATTCAGCTTCAGTGTAATACCCATACTTTGGGTCAGACCCCAAACTATGCGTGGTCAGAACAATAATGTGGTATACTGAAATCACTAACCCCCTTCGATCTTATTCGACGGGCCAACTACTGATTTCTTACGTAAGACCTCACGGAACGGTGTCCACTACAACACTGGCTAGATGGATCCACTGGCTACTCTTGCTAGCGGGCATTGATCCTTGCTTAGGAGCACACTCGGTCATAGGGGCGGCGGCCTCACAAGCACTATTGGCCGGTGCCTCCCTAGCCGACATTATGCGTTGCGCGGATTGGACGTGAGAGAGTACATTCAGAACGTTTTACTTTAGACAAACAGCTCACGCTTCCTTCACATTAATCAATTCCAAGCTTTAAAAATGCAAATATAAAGCCTCCTGTCATGTGGTAAAATTGATTATATTAGCTTTAGTGTACTAATAATCTTAATTTTAGTAATGACAGTAGGCGAATATTTCCCACCCTATAGCATCCCCCCCAGATCTTATTCGAGTGACCAGAATACGCCTCTAATGTTCAGGAAGACACGAGCTACATCTGGTTTGTATGTTTAAGACTTAGACGTGTATATTGAATGGGTTGTATAGGATAAAGAATTTGTCATGTATCTTGGAATATGTTGTAGATATATAGATTTATTAAATACATTAGTATAGAATTAATATATACGATACAGTCATTTCTCAACATCCTTGGTTATGTCAGACTCTTACAGTGAGTTGCATGCGGACAAATTATCACGCCAGAGACCTTTCACCTTTCTCTTTTTCTTGCAGTGTGAACGTCTTCTCAACAAGAAAAAGATCCACCTTCTATACCTCTACAGCACGGAATGCCTGAAGTTGGATATTCATGATGTTATTGAACTGTTGACGTTTATTATGTTTGTAGTTGATTTTGTTGTTTCGCTTCAAAGAAAGAGGAATTGATGTCATAGACAGGGCCTTTTATGGGCATCATAACTTTTCTCTGATTGGTTGTTATGTTTCTATGCTGCTGGAGTTTTCAGTAAAGAAAGATATGCAAATATTCGCCTCCTGTCATTACTAAAATTAAGATTATTAGTACACTAAAGCTAATATAATCTTCAATTTTATAGCATGACAGGAGGCTTCATATTTGCTTAAGTCTCCCCTTACTAGAACTCCAGCACATTAACATAGAGAGAAAAATACCAATCACAAAAAAGTAAGGAAACCATAAAAGACTCCTCCCAACCAACTATTTCCTCTTTCTTTGCTGCTCCACATCAAGCACAGGTCAGAGTACCACTGCCTCCTGTTATATGGGTGGCTGTGGATAATTTATTGTATTTCACTGCTTTTACTGTATTTATTTTTGTCTATTGCTGTATTTTGGGCGATTGCTTTATTGTGTGGGGGTGTTTTTTACATGCTTTTCCCCTGCTTGGGGCTTTCTCTGTGGGGTTTTTTCTGCAGGCTTGGGGGAACTGGGGTGACTTCTGTCTGCCTTTTCCCTCTCTACTCGTTGGCCTGCTTTCTCCACCCTTGCTTTCCCCCCACCACTCGTTTTCTAGAGGTTGCCAGGCAGCGGTCCTCCGACAGCCTCCCGTGTTGGCCCCCGCTCGCTGGCTCCATTCGCCAAGCAGGAGCTCACTCTTGTTTCTCACCCCACCCACGCTTCCGATCGCAGTGTCGGATTTCCCGCGGCTTGAGCAGCGTGGGTGGGTGTGAGAGGGATAGCTGGCCATGTGGGAGTGGCTGCTCCCGGCCTCCGGGCACTCACCTCCCCGCGACCTCGTGGTCGTGCTGGGGGGTGTCGGCTCAGTGCCTGTCTTGCCGCAGATACTGCTTTTTATTATGATTTAAAGGCACATGTTCATATTAGTTGAAACAGGTTTTTTTTTTCTGTTGGCAATAAAGATCATATATAGGTTCTGTTTTTACATACTTCACTACAGGTATACATGTATTTTCCCCATATGTTGGCTTAATGCAATTTTGGTGGAACTCACTGTTACTCATTCCTTCATGTTTATACTTTTACACTCGGCATGTGACCTGCTAACATTGATTACCCTGCCTTTGGCTGTACCACATAATTTGGCCTGCTCTTTCTGTGCCCATATACTGGCCTGCTTTGTCTGTGCTCCTTTGATTGGATTGCTTTGTCTGTGCCCTCTGATCTGGCCTGCACTGTTTGTGCCATTCTACGTGTCAAACTGGCCTGGCGGCTCCATACTCTGGACCCCTGGTGCTTGGGCCCTGCATGCGCTAACTACTTGCCTCTGCCACTATTAGGTGTGCTGCCCCGATTACCTGCTGGTGATACCTGTCCTCTATATCCTTACGTGTCACGTTGCCCACGTCTCCTTGACCATGGAAACGTCTACCCAGGAGCAGAATTTGCAAGCCATGATAAATACGGCAGTAGCTGCCTCCATGGAAAAGGCCCTGACTAGGGTCCTCCCTCAGACACAACCAGAATGTGGTGCTAGAGGGACCACCCAAATGGCATATGACTTGGCGGAGTCAGACTCTCCTGGGCGAGAGCAGGCAAGAGCGCAGACGCGCTATTGGAAGGTTGTGGAAGGGTAAGGCGAAGCACCAAATTTCGATGCTGTTGGCCTCTCCGGCCAGGCGCCGCCGATTGTCGGGTGCAGGGGAGAAGGTCTCCTTACCCCCTCCACCTATGGCCGTGCTGGATGAATGGCGTTTGACTGCCGTGATGGAGGAAGACACCTTCCTGGTCACTATAGACGAATCTTTGTTTGACCCTCGGTCCATTTGGCACCCCAGGTCCTCTGAATGGTCTCTGCCTGACCACTTAGCACAATTCGTGCATTACTGGGTCCACAGGCCTCTTGAATGGAAGGTTCGCAAGAAACTTCGGGCGGAATGCCCCAGGACCATGCTGCCTGATAAGGTAGCCACGATCCCAAAATTGTATTCCCTGGTCGCCACATACATGACCTATATGGGCCGGGACACCAAGAAAGGGCTTGAGCGCAGCCTCCGCTTGGCACAGGATAAACTGCTGGATATGCTGGTCTCCCTATGCAGGATGTTGATGCTGGCAGACGCGGCCAACTAGGAGGGAGCGGCCCTGGACCCAGCCACCATGCAGGACTGGGCTTTGCGCTCTATTTGCCTGCTGGGCAATACTAACGTGGCTCTCCCCATGGAACGCAGGAAGGCGGTCCTTTTGTAGATGGACAACAAATTATCGGAGCTGGGGTCAAAGGAATTGGGCCTCCTGGCTAAGGGCCTTCTGTTTGGGGAGCCACTCATCAAGGAACTGCATAAACACGTGAATTTGTTCACTTCCCTGGACAAGGCCCAGACCTCCATAAAGAGGGTAGTTCGGTCACAGACTTCACGAGTTGTTGGCAGGGCTGGACGACAGCGGGTTCGTGTCTCCAGCCGCTTCTGGTCTTCGGGCCTCCAAAGATCCTGTGGGCCATCCTTCTTTCCCTCCTACTAGTCCCGGCCTTTCTACTCACAAAGGTCGAATAGAGGTCGAGGAAATCGTGCCAGAGGACGTGCAAGATTCCCTTCAGGTGAGAATAACTCCTGCCGTTTCTCCTTCTCCCCTATTGCATGCGGGTAGACTGTTTCACTTGACGGGCAGGTGGCGGGAGATGTCCTCAGATGCATGGGTCCGTTCGGGGATATGTCATAGATTTTCATTCCCCTCTGACTTGGGTTGGTCCTCCAAGGGTCTCCATTTCCTCAAGGGAGCAACAATCCCTGATAGATGCGGAGATTCAGGCGCTGTTCAACAAGGGCGCGGCCCAGTGGGCTCCGGACACACAAGGTTTTTTCAACTCAATTTTTCTAGTGAGGAAAAAGTCTGGAGAATTCTGCCCAGTGATCAACCGGACACACAAGGTTTTTTCAACTCAATTTTTCTAGTGAGGAAAAAGTCTGGAGAATTCTGCCCAGTGATCAACCTGCGGCACCACTTCATGATAGAGTGCATACATCTTCTACAAGACCTCCTCCGGCCGGGAGACTGGTTCACGAGTTTGGACCTGAAGGATGCCTACCTCTCGGTCCCGGTGGCCAGTGAATATCGCAGATTCCTCCGCTTCCTTTGGAAGGGCAGACCATGTCAATTCACTTGTCTTCCCTTTGGCCTCAGCTCGGCTCCATGGTGTTTCACCAAGCTCCTGAAGACTTTGATTGCTCATCTCATATCATATACCTGGACGACTTGCTGATCTTCTGCGAGGAGCCCTCCAGACTGAGGTGTCATACATGCCCTGCGGTCTCCTTATTCGAACGCCTGGGGTTTGTGGTCAACTTGGAGAAGGCAGCTCTCGCTCCTTCCCAGGTAGTGGAGTCCTTGGGGTTCAAAGTGGATGCGAAAGAATGTGTCCTTCGTCTGCGTCTATCCAAGATAGCGACCATTCGGAAAGAAATAAGGAGGATCCTACGTCAAGACCAGATCCCACTGCAAATGTTGGCTCATGTAGTGGGTCTCCTCTCGGCCTCGATCCAGGCGATCTATCCAGGCCCGCTTCACTATAGGGCCATGCAAAGGCTGAAGTCTCATTTTCTACGCAGGAGACCGTCCTATGACCAGATGATTCCCCTTTCTTCAGACGTCCCGACCGAACTGTGCTGGTGACTACTGCACATTCACACCAGAGCTGGATTAAGCTCTGCCAACTGTAAGACCTCTCCTATTTTTATATTTTTGACACTTCTTGGATCACCTTGTATCATCATCCTTTTCATCATCCATCACTCTCTTCTATATATTTGGATACTGCAATGAGCAGACCCTCACAACTTCAAAGACCAAAAATAGGATCCAAGTTCTACTCTATTGAACTCCGTTTTATCAACACTATCCTAACCAGGACTGTAATTATTTATTCACCTTGTTTACTGGCGCAGACCCATCCCTTACTTATTTGCTTTTGCCTGTAACCACCGTGCTGAATTTTCTATGTTTGACCTGGGACGATCATATCGTTCGGTTAATGTGGCGAGGTCGGCGATCTCGGCAGCGCATGTTCCGCTTAGAGGTTTACCCATTGGCTAGGATCCACTAGTCTGCAGACTTCTTCGTGGTATGGGTCTAGCGCGACCGCCTCTGCCCAAGTATTCGTCCCTCTGGGATGTACGCACGGTTTTGTCATTCCTCCAGGATTGGCCTGATAATCAGGACCTTTCCCTTCATCAACGTTCACCTAAATTTGCCCTCTTGCTGTGTCTTATCTCATACAGACTGGTTTCTGATGTTCGAGCCTTCGATGTCAACGCTTTTTCTTTCTCTCCGGAAGGGGTCACCTTCGGGGTATCTAGACGTACCAAGTCGGATTCGACGGCTATTTTTTACCCTTATTTCTGTGGCTCGCCTAAGCTCTGTGTAGCAAAGGTTCTGGCTCATTATGTGGCGATTACCGCTCCGCTTCGCTCTTCTCATTCCGGCCAGTTGTTGATTTCTTATGTCAGACCCCACAGACCGTTCTCGTCTCCTACTCTAGCGCAATGGATAAGATGGTTATTAGCATTAGCGGGGGTGAATTCGACCTTCGGAGCGCATTCGGTTAGAGGCGCGGCAGCTTCTGGAGCCTTCATGGCAGGTGCTTCCCTTCAGGACATCATGCGTTCAGCTGACTGGTCCCGAGATGATACCTTTCGCCAATTCTATTTTAGACCATCGGATCATGCTTCTTTTGCTTTGCTGTCGGAGCGTTAAAACAGCAAATATGAAGCCTCCTGTCATGCTAAAAAATTGTAGATTATACTAGCTTTAGTGTAACTATAGTCTTAATTGTATTAATTTCCCTCCCAGTTTCTCCCTCCCCTTGTTTTTTTGTTAGTTTTGGTTGACCTACTGTTAGTTTCGCCTGGTCTCCTGGACTATGGTAGATAGGTCTGGTATTGTTCCTAGGGGAGTAGGGTGTTTATCTGGGATGTTGTACTGTCAGTATTTGATGATGGGTATTCATGTTTTCACAGTACATTTCATTCACTAATCAGAGTTTTCGACTCTGTTTATCTCGTTTCAATTTAATTGTTCGACTACGGTTCTTAGATCCGGATATTCTTCAGGATAAAGGTCAAGATTCCATCCACTGGTTCCATGTTACGATTTTGGATGGCGATCATCGTATTATGTTTGATTTCTTCTGTTATTTTTATTAAGTTGTGTATTGTTCATGTACATTATTTTGTCGCAGCTTGAAAGAGGAAATAGTTGGTTGGAAGGAGCCTTTTATGGTTTCCTTACTTCTTTGTGATTGGTGTTTTTCTCTCTATGTTAATGTGCTGTTGTGGAGTTCTAGTAAAGAGAGACTTAAGCAAATATTCGCCTCCTGTCATTAATAAAATTAAGATCATAGTTAAACTAAAGCTAGTATAATCTACAATTCTTTCAGTCTGAACTCCTACAAGTTTAGAATTTGCATGCGCTGCTGCATAAGGTGAGAGTAAAAGGGGCACATATGAACTGGATCACAGCTGACCTCATCAAAATGTACCAGTTTCGGGATTCATTGTGGTCAAAGTTCAAACGTACTGGCTCTATGAACGATCACTGTGCATATAGACAATGGCAAAAAATATGCACAAAACAAACAAAATTGACCAAGGCCCAATATTTC
>OW240914.1:250387916-250443206 GCA_933207985.1 Pelobates cultripes
TTTTTTTATTTACTCTGTCGCCGGCGATCGTGGTTGGGGGAACTCCTCCGCGGCACATCCGACCTCCTGCAGCCCCCCCAGCCATGTGAGATTGAGGGTTAGCTGCCTGCTGCATTGCCAGCAGGGGGACTGCCTGTAATGACAGTTGGTCCCCCTGCTGGCTGAATTCAAATAAAATAAAAGTTTATAAGTGTAAAAAAAACAAAAAAAAAATATACTTAGATTATATGTGTGTATGTATGTGTGTGTATATATTTTTTTAATATATATATTTTTATATATACATACACTCGGTGTATTTTACTATTAATAATTTGTATTAATATTATGTAATTTGAGAGAGATATAGATATATACACACTCTCTCGGTGTATTTTACTATTAATAAATATATATCTCAAATTACACGTAGACTGATACTGATTTAAAAAAAAATAAAAAAAAAATATATATATATATATATATATATATATATTATAAAAGAATATGTAAATACGTTAAAAAATAAAATAAAAAAAATAAAAATTAATTAAAAAATATAGATGTGTTTCGTTCTAACAGTATTGTGATATTAATATATATTTATATCAAAATACACATAGAACGAAATATATATCTATATACGTATATATCACTAATATATATATTTATGTAATATTTTTACATAATTAGGTATCTTTATTAATTACAATTAGCGGGACCTGCCTGACAACCCATGCCGAAAGTAAAGGGAATTTAATTTGCTAACACTCTATTTAACCCTATAACTTTCCAAGACACCATAAAACCTGTACATGGGGGGTACTGTTCTATTCGGGAGACTTCGCTAAACACATATTAGTGTTTCAAAACTGTAAAATGTATTACAACGACGATATCGCCAGTAAAAGTGAAGTTTTTTGCATTTTTCATGCACAACCCGCACTTACACGGACGATATTATTGCTGTGATACTTTTTACTGTTTTGAAACACAAATATTTGTGTTCAGCGAAGTCTCCCAAGTACAACAGTACCCCTCATGTACAGGTTTTATGGTGTTTTCAAAAGTTAGTGTCAAATATAAGGCTTGTGTTTCATTTTTAAAGTGTTCTTGCATTGCAAGAACACTTAATGTTATCTCACATATATATTAAGTGTTCTTGCATAGCAAGACCACTTAATGTTATCTCACATATATATTATTATTCTTATTCTTATTATAGCCAAATTTGCCACCCTAACTCCTCCCACAGTTTTTACTCTACATAGACAAAAATTTACCAAAACGTGCAGATTGTTCCCGATCGGATTGCTATTACTTTGTGGAACGTTTCGCCGAATGGTTCACGGAATATCGTCGTTCTTGTGGTGAAATTTGTCCCATATGAATGAATGGCAAAGCTAGAGTGGGAGCTGGCAAAAGCTGAAAAATCAGGACATGATTTCTAAACTGCCACCACTCCCTCATTTTCAGGCCAAATGGCTACTAAAAAAGACTGGACGTATCCCATTTGCAATACCTTGGATTGTCTACTATTGCAAATGGTATGCCATTATGGGTGTAAATTTCATTCCTGGGCTACTATACAGTCCCAAAGGCAACGTAGCCAATCTGGCAAATTTCAAATGTAATGTGCTATATTTTACCCTGTAACTTCCCAAAACGCCATAAAACCTGTACATAGGAGGTACTGTTTTACACGTGAGACTTTGCTGAATACAGATATGTGTATTTTATTGCAGTAAAACTAAACAGTATTATGACATTGACAGTTAAAATGTCATGTAGAACTAAAAAAAAAAAAAATTTTCATATTGTTTCATAGCTAAATATTTGATATTAAATGAAAGCCCTGTTTCCCCTGAATAAAATGATATATAATAAGGGTGGGTGCATTTAATATGAAAGAGGTGAATTACGGTTGGACAGACATGTAGCGCAAATGCCAGGTTTTGTTTACATTTTGTTTTGTTCACAACGTGTAAATTTGGCTCAGTCCTTAAGGGGTTAATTGGGGTGACAGGACAGTCCTGGCAACAAAATATGTTTGGAATGTTCCTTCAAGTATAAGTTTATATTTGAGTATATGTGTGAGCGAGTAGCCCGTTATGTATGTGGCTAATTAGGTATAAGAATGTCTACTAATATGCGAGTATTGCTAACTAAGTGTGCTTGTCATTACAGATAATAAACATTAAAGCTCATTTGCAGCTCAAAATGTAGGATGCTAGCATCTGACTTCATTTCAACAGCCTACAGTTTCTGAAGACACACAGAACCATACAAAGAGCCCCATAACAATCATGCAGTCAGTCCTCACACAAATACAACCTTTATCATAGATGTAAAACTCCCATGACACATCCTTATTGCACATGTAAAGATCCATCACACACTTTTAACCACAAGAATTGTAAGCTCAGCTTTATCAGGAAAATTAACGAGAATATGAGAAGAGTATCCGCTATTTTCGAGCAAAGTTGGAATGATTCTTAATAGATTTCCCATATTAAATCGCCCCCTATTTCGTGTACAGTTTAACTTCATAAAATACAATATAAAACTCCCATGACACATCCTTATTGCACATGTAACGATCCATCACACACTTTTAACCACAAGAATTGTAAACTCTTAATTCTCACAAACTGAACTTCCATCACACACTGTGCTAAAACAGAAGTATGCAAATCCCATCAAATGCATTAGTCTACAGTTTCTATAGCTCCCCCCAACACCTATGAAAATTACCCCTCTGATGGCCTACCATTTGCAATAGAGACAACCCAAGGTATTGCAAACAGGGTATGTCCAGTCTTTTTTAGTAGCCACTTAGTCACAATGAGGTGTAGGGGGAAATGTAAATTGGTGTTTGATCCTGTCCCAGAACCTCTCATTCTCAGTGAGGCCATCAAATACCTGTTACAAGGAGCTAATGGTTACATAATTGGCTGTTCTTGTAGCAAATCCCTGAGCTCAGCCTCTTTTACAAGGATATAATTGTTTTTCTTTATATTTTCCTTCCCCATAATGAACATTCTGTCCTGCATATTTATAATGTGTTTTTTTTTTTTTTTTCAAACAAGTTTGGGTAACCTGTAATACAATATCTAAATTTTACATTTTAGTCTCTGCTGGATGAGCCGAATCCGAATAGCCCTGCCAACAGTCAAGCAGCTCAGCTTTATCAGGAAAATAAACGAGAATATGAGAAGAGAGTATCTGCTATCGTCGAGCAAAGTTGGAATGATTCTTAATAGATTTCCCATATTAAATCGCCCCCTATTTCGTGTACAGTTTAACTTCATAAAAGACAAAATGGAGGCTGCTACAAATAACGTTGAACAAGTTGTGAATTTCCATTCTAAGTTGTTGGCATACATAGAACATCAAATCCCTTTGCCCTTTCTCCAGTATGGAACATTTCAAAGCTTGTGTATCTCTACTAATGTACTTTTTATTGCATGTTATGCATGTTAAGAAATAAGTTATTGCTACATTTGTAAAATATATATACTGTTTGTAATTTTTGTTTCTTTGGTGTATAATGTTGGCGTGCAGTTTACATGAAATAATATACACATTTTGTAAATCTATACACTTTTTTTTTTCTTTAACTGCCTCATTTGTGAGTTTTATTTTCTTTTTATAACGAGAGCAGGTTTTGTCTTTGTTTCTTTTTTATTTTTAATACTATTTTAAGGTAAACTGTGGAACAGCTAACAATAGATTTGGTTAATCTTACATTTGACTGATATTTCTTATTCCAAATATTTGCTCATTAATAAAATGAGTGATTGCAGTTCTTTTTAATTATGTATATTGCAAATGCGTTTAATTATAAGTAATGCTGAATACAAATATTTTTTTTATTCAATTGTATTTCTTTAACTGATTAGAGATAAGTTTGCTGCATCTGATGTTTGAGTAGCATTTTAACTGTAGACTCTCAGTAATCGAGATCTGATTTGAAAATTAGCCAAGCTTTGACTATTGCTAAATTGGAGAAGTTGGTTATGAGCATTCCTTTTCTCACTCCAGTTTAGTTTTTTAGTGTATAAACACCAACAAGGTCCATTTTCATCACGAAAGTTGGACCTATTGGCCCATTGTCTAGTCAAATGTAGTTAAAGGGACACTATAGTCACCAGAACTACAGCTTAATGTAGTTTTTCTGGCGCGTATAATCCTTATACGCAGGCATTTTCATGCAAACACTACCTTTTCAGATAAAAGGCAGTGTTCACATTGCCACTAGTGACACCTCCAAGTGGCCACTCCTCAACTGGCCACTGGAGGTGCTGAACAGTAGTCAGCAGTGCCGTTCAGTGTCTCCACACTCTGCATGGGGACGCTGAATTTTCCTCACAGGGATGCATTGATTCAATGCATGTCTATGAGTAGGTGCCGATTGGCCAAAACTGTGTTTTGGCCCCTTGCCGATATTTAGCCAATCCAGTTGCTTTCCACAAGGGAAAGCATTGGATTGGCTAAAAATCGGCAATTCTAATGTCACCAAGGGGGCGGGGCCAGTAACCTTTTGTTCGTGATGACTTTTACAAATAAAGCAGCCTGTACAAAGATTAGGGTAGAAAAGCAGTTACCTTTTCTCAAATGTGTATAGATTTTAAGGGATCGGAAACAAGTAGACAAAGGTGGTCGGAGTGCTTCAATTCATCACATCCCAAGAATTAAGGATACTACAATGTAGCACATTCCAATAAAGATAAGTAGCTCAGAGCATAATGAATACATTTAATTTGCTCAGGACTCATAATACTGCAATTAATGCAGCCATTGAATGTTAAAAAAAAAAAAGTTTATGTTCTTGGTGATCTCATTCAAGTGTATAGTGGATGCCAACGAAAAATACAATGTTCTGTGATTGAATTCTCTACCACTTGCAGCTTGTTAAAGCAGAATGCCAGACCTTTCCATGGGACCTACAACAGAAGCAACACAAAGTCATCTTGAAAAGATTTAGCCCGTTAAAGGTTCTTATGGCAACCTATTCAGATTCTTATATGCCAAGGAGACAATGCTTGTGTTTATTGTTCAGGGTGTACATGCAGAGCAGGGCGAACAGAGAACTTCTATGAATCCACTTCTTGTCAGCGCAAGGTGGAACAAAGCACAAGAATCAAATTCAGATGTTTTGTAATCCAGTGCTGATGTGATAAATTCATATGAGCCTGTTATAACTGATGTGGTCAAATATTTCAAAAGTTTATGCCAATTTGCTAGTTGTCGAGAAGGGAGCACTAACTGGCCTGGATTCAGCGTTGACTGGTATATCTGGAGCTACCTCCATCATGCAACATTCTTTCGCCTACGTGGAAGCAGACTTTGTGATGGTACTAAACGCTCTGGCCGGAGATGTAATAAGGAACAAATGAGAGCGAGGATTGATAGAATAATAAAAAAAAATCCATATAATGTGTATGTGTAAGGATTACTTGTGCTTTGACTGTCTGACTCTCTCCAACCTTTGCAGGAAAACTGGAAATATTCCAGATGTTAGTAGTTTTTAGTTGCTACCGACTAAATCATGATTGGATAAAACATTACCAAAAGTTAAAAATACAAATGATATTTCAAAAATAGGGCAAAAAGCAATATAGTTTTTTTTTTTTTAAAGAACAGAATACAAAGTCTGTGACATTTAACACCCCCATCTAAATCCACCTTCCTCCAGAATCTCTTCTGGCCTGAATTTTTGTTCCATCTGTCATGTGTTTTTCGTCCACTGCCACCAAAGCTTCTATTCCTGTGTCCAGGCCATGTTAAAGGGACACTATAGTTACCAGGACAACTACAGCTTATTGAATTTGTTCTGGAGTGTAGAATCATTACCTTCAGGCTTTTTGCTGTAAACAGTCTTTTCAGAGAAAATGCAGTGTTTACATTACAGCCTAGTGATAACTGCACTGGCCACTCATCCGATGTCTGTTAGAGATCCTTCCTGGGTCATAGCTCCCTAAAATGCATCCAAAGATTCAGTATCTCCTCCCTCTGCATGCAGACACTGGACTTTCATCATAGAGATTAATTGATTTGTCATCTCTATGAGGAGATGCTGATTGGCCAGGGCTGTGTTTGAATCATGCTGGCTCTGCCCCTGATCTGCTTCTTTGTCAGTCTCAGCCAATCCTATGGGGAAGCACTGTGATTGGATCAGGCTACCACTTCTGATGAAGTCAGCAGACGGCTTGTTGTATTTTTTTGTTTGTTTAATGCAAACAGCATGCAGAGTTACAGCTTCTAGCTTGAATACAGTAAGAGTTTGCTATATTTATGGAGGCATGATGGGCCCAGGGGGACTAGATGCGTTTTTTAACACGGTAGGGTCAGGAATACATGTTTGTGTTCCTGATGCTATAGTGATACTTTAATGCTACTAAAATAAAAAAAAAAACTAAATAAAAATGTTTAATTTAAAATAAACTAAGTTTGGTTAGGAATTCAAAGTGAATTTCATAATTGAGGCCAAGGTATCTAAATGCTATGCTTCCAGTTTGGATACCTTGGCCTTAAAGGGGTACAATAGTCATCAGAACAACTACAGCTTAATGTTGTGGTTTTGTGATCTATAGCCTGTCCTTGCAGACTTTAAAATGTAAATGCTGCATTTTTAAAGACAGAGTTTACATTGCTGCCTAGAAACACATTTAGTGGCAGTCACTCAGACAGCCACTAGCTGTGCTTCCTTTGTCAGTCCCTAGCTTTCAGCATCTCCACACTCTGCATTGAGGTGCTGAATGTTCCCCATAGAGATGCATTGATTCAATGTATTTCCATGAGGAGATGCTGATTGGCACAGTATGATGTTTTGCCATACATGCGCAATAGCCTCCCAATGCCATAAGACTGTCTGAGATCATCAGAACTGATAATCTCAGCCATGGATGAGGGGCCTGCCACTGCGAGACCAGCCTGGTAGAAGAGGTGAGAAATCGTGGCGGGGCTGGGGACCTAAACAGCCACACCAGTACTATATTGTCAGGAATACCTGCTTATATTCATGACACTATAGTGTTCCTCTTAGTTTGAAATTCATTTTGGAGTCACTTGAAATTCCTGACAATTATTACATAAATAACCCTGAAATAATATCTGTATATTACACAGGTTAATAAAGTACAGAAATCAAATACATAGAAATTAAAATAAGAAGCAATTTGACTAAGTGATAGTGTAGTCAAGGTCATACATTTAAAACAACACCTTACTTATATAATCCCACTCCTGTAAAAAAAAAATAAAAAAAAAATAAAAATAAAAAAAAAATTTCATAGCATAAATCCATAAAAGGAAATAGGCTAAACTTCATGGACTGGTCTTGTCTTTTGGCCTATATTATGGAAAAGGGAAACACTCCATTGCATCACTACATAGAGCCTGCAGGGGAGCAAAGATAAACTGCAGGAAGATTGGAGAGGAGCCCTACTAGACATCAGGGAAAGACCCACTCAGCTCTTCCAAAGGTAGGAAGGCTGGATGGATTTAAATTAAACTAAAAATAGTGTGTGTGTCAGAGTTTGTGTGCCTGTCAGTGAGTATCAGTTTAGGTAACTACCTCCTCTGATCACACGAGAAAGGTGTTTTTACAAACCTTTCTTTACAAAGCCGTGCCAGTTTTGTCACGGCTGGACCCACCTCCATGGCTGAGATTATCAATGACAAGACAAGCTCACCGACACACACACACACACACACACACACACACACCACTCTGTCATGCTAAGTATTTGAAGCCTACCTGGCACTGGATGCTGTAGCTGTGGGATAACTTGGACGTTATCTTCAGGCCTGCTGAGAGTGGGGACGGAGATTGCACAATCTTCCATGCAGGGTATTTTTCTTGGTCCTTAAGCACTTACACATACTGACCCCCCCCCCCCTCAAAATTACTTCCACTCTGTTAGTCACAACATTGTAATTGTGACTAACAGAGTGGAAGTAATTTTGGCAATTCACTGTTTGGTGTATAAATCCTTATGTACACTTCAATTTAACAAACAATTCAACCGCTATTGTAGCAGGCAACAAACAGTAAATTATTTTTAATTTTTTTTTAAGGCAAGCATTCAAAACATGCTCTGGCCACTCAGTGTGCACTATAACAGACAGCAGATGCTCTTCATCCTGCATAAAATACAGTGATCGCAAAGCCCATTGCAGAATGGAAATGTGTCCAATGCAGATTACAGGAGGATCCTCACAAAACAGCTATGGGGTCAGTTAAACATTATTTAGAAATTTTGAGTTTAAAAAAAAAAAAACACACACCATCTTGCTTTAAAAAAGGAACACATCCTATGGTGTTAAAACCATATTGCCCCCTGGCCTTACCAGATCTAGTAAAAGCTTTACTCCATAGAAACATAGAATAGAAACATAGAATAGAAACATAGAATGTGACGGCAGATAAGAACCATTCGGCCCATCTAGTCTGCCCAATTTTCTAAAAACTTTCATTAGTCCCTAGCCTTATCTTATAGTTAGGATAGCCTTATGCCTATCCCATGCATGCTTAAACTCCTTTACTGTGTTAACCTCTACCACTTCAGCTGGAAGGCTATTCCATGCATCCACTACCCTCTCAGTAAAGTAATACTTCCTGATATTATTTTTAAACCTTTGTCCCTCTAATTTAAGACTATGTCCTCTTGTTGTGGTAGTTTTTCTTCTTTTAAATATAGTCTCCTCCTTTACTGTGTTGATTCCCTTTATATATTTAAATGTTTCTATCATATCCCCCCTGTCTCGTCTTTCCTCCAAGCTATACATGTTAAGATCCTTTAACCTTTCCTGGTAAGTTTTATCCCGCAATCCATGAACCAGTTTAGTAGCCCTTCTCTGAACCCTCTCTAAGGTATCAATATCCTTCTGAAGATAAGGTCTCCAGTACTGTGTACAATACTCCAAGTGAGGTCTCACCAGTGTTCTGTACAATGGCATGAGCACTTCCCTCTTTCTACTGCTAATACCTCTCCCTATACAACCAAGCATTCTGCTAGCATTTCCTGCTGCTCTATTACATTGTCTGCCTACCTTTAAGTCATCAGAAATAATCACCCCTAAATCCCTTTCCTCAGATGTTGAGGTTAGGACTCTATCAAATATTCTGTACTCTGCCCTTGGGTTTTTACGTCCAAGATGCATTATCTTGCACTTATCCACATTAAAATGTCAGTTGCCACAATTCTGACCATTTTTCTAGTTTACCTAAATCATTTGCCATTTGGCTTATCCCTCCTGGAACATCAACCCTGTTACATATCTTAGTATCATCAGCAAAAAGACATACCTTACCATCAAGACCTTCTGCAATATCACTAATAAAAATATTAAAGAGAATGGGTCCAAGTACAGATCCCTGAGGTACCCCACTGGTGACAAGTCCAAGCTTCGAATATATTCCATTAACTACAACCCTCTGTTGCCTGTCACTCAGCCACTGCCTTACCCATTCAACAATATTGGAATCCAAACTTAAAGATTGCAGTTTATTCATAAGCCTTCTATGTGCAACAGTGTCAAAAGCCTTACTGAAATCTAGGTAAGCAATGTCTACTGCACCACCCTGATCTATAATTTTAGTTACCCAATCAAAAAATCAATAAGATTAGTTTGGCATGATCTCCCTGAAGTAAACCCATGTTGTCTCTGATCTTGAAATCCATGTGTTTTTAGATGTTCATCAATCCTATCCTTTAACATGGTTTCCATCACTTTCCCCACTACTGAAGTAAGGCTTACTGGCCTATAGTTGCCCGACTCCTCCCTATTACCTTTCTTGTAAATGGGCACAACATTCGCTAACTTCCAATCTTTTGGGACTACTCCTGTTAACAATGATTGGTTAAATAAATCTGTTAATGGTTTTGCTAGTACACCACTAAGCTCTTTTAATAGCTTTGGGTGTATTCCATCAGGTCCCATTGACTTATTTGTCTTTACTTTTGACAGTTGAAATAGAACCTCTTCCTCTGTAAACTCACGTGTAATAAATGACTCATTTATCCTTTTTCTCAACTGAGGTCCCTTTCCTTCATTTTCTTCTGTAAATACAGAACAAAAATATTCATTGAGGCAGTCAGCCTGACCTTTATCCTCTTCTACATACCTTCCTTCTTTTGTTTTTAATCTAACTAATCCTTGTTTTACTTTTCTTTTCTCATTTATGTATCTAAAAAATGTTTTATCCCCCTTTTTTACTGACTGTGCTATTGGCTGTTGGCTCTGTTCTTGATCTGCCTGCTTGGCTGACATGATCAAAGCCAATCACAATGCTTTCCCGTTGGAATGGCTGAGTGTCAAAGAGGTTAAACACAGAAGCTAAACACAGCCCTGGCCAATCAGCACCTCCTCACAGAGAGGCATCTCTATAAGGAAAGTTCAGTGCCTCAATGCCCCAGGAAGCACTCCATCTAAGGAGTGGCTAGTGGAAGAGTCCCTAGGCTGTAATGTAAATACTGCATTTTCCCTGAAAAAAGTGTTTACTGCAAAAAGCCTGAAGGGAATTGTTATACTCACAAGAGCAAATACAATAAGCTGTAGTTGTTATAGAGTCACTTTAAAAATACAGATGCATTACAGATTAAATGTATTTATAAAAAGTAAATATTTTATATTTGTTGAAAGAATACAGTTAAAACATACCTTGATTGCATAGTCACCAAGGAATTATATAGATGGGACCAATAAAAGACAATTATAGGAAAGATGGATTTGTACATATCTTTACTTACTGATTATGTAATGTCAGAGAGGATGCATCAGAAGATAAAGCATTCTCTAGCATACATGTGAAATCAAAACAAATCATTAGTGATGTATTTTTTGGTATGTACAACCCCCAATTTCATGATATGGAATTACATGACTAGGTATGAGTATGTCACCGAGGGAGACACTCTACATTGTTTTAAAAAAAACAAAACAAACAAAAAAAAACAAACATCCATCTAAATGTAATAAAAAGCACTTTAGTGCTAATGCAGAATTTTCCATTGTTTATCACGTTACATTACATTACAAAACATAAATGTAAAGTTCAAATGTGTGCTGCCATTTAAAAAGACATTACTCAGCGCCATTACCAAAGAAAAAAAAAGTTGCATCAAACAATCAAATCCAGAACTCAAAAAAGACATCCGAAATTGTAGTTGCTCATCTTAAGTGTTCCAAGTAAATGCAAATTAACAGTTTTGCATATCCCTGCATCGTCATAAGTATTGCAGTCTTGTGTAAATTTGGGGATGTCCAGGCACATGTACACCGGAATCTAGGAGTTGAATTTGTCACTTAAGATTGCCTCTGGGAAAAAAAAAAAAAAAACACACAGTATGAATGACAACTTAGGGGAGAGGGAGAAACCAGACACATTCCAATACCAATATTTCTGAAGAAAACAACATCACTTTCTTCTATATTAAGAGGAACAATAAATGCTTCCACAGAAATAGAGTACAAATCAGTCACAGCATTTTGCCTCGCACATGAGCAATAGCCTCTCAATGCTTTCCTACGGGGATTGGCATTTTTGCAATACTGTTACGGCACTCATATGACCACTGTGTTAGCACAATGGCATCCCTCTTTCAGAGAGGGGTTTCACATTACACTCCTCAGGGTTATATACTAAAGTAAGAATTCAAATCGAATTTCAAAGTAAAGGTCAAAATAACCAAACTGGAAATATCTCCAAGTCAGTTAAAGTGATACTATAGTTCCAGAAATACAGATCTGCAAATGCCGCACGCATTAAACCTCCCCATAGGAAAACATGGGAAACCAAAAAAAAAAAAAAATTAAAATATCTGACGCTGGAAGTCCTCATGCAAAGCGTGAGGACATCCAGCGTCAGATACTGGACCAAAGGTCCGTTTTGATACAGGAAGCCCTCTAGTGGCTGTCTGGTAGACACCCACTGTCCGCAGACTTTGAGCTGCAATGTAAAAATTGCAGTTCTCTGGAACTGCAATGTTTTAAATTGCACCACTAGGTGCAACATAAATGAGCTGAAGCGGGGTGGATGCCTCCAGTGTCCCTTTAAGCCCAGAAAAGCCACGCATAAAGGAGCAGAGGGACCTTTTCTGTTTAAAAAGCATATTGGACACTATGGAGGAGAAGTCTCCCCTACCTCCCTCTCACCCCCGCTACAATTGTAATACAAGCTGATAAAAGGTTTAGTTTTTTTTAACTCACCTTTGATCCGGCGCCAGGCAAAGCTCCTGGTACTGAATTCTGCTCCCCAGCACGGTCAAATCACAGGCTTCTGTGATAGGACCAATTGCCGGTTCAGATCTCTTGTGTGCAGTCTGGGCCTGCACAGAGAGTGATGGAGGCAGAGGAATGAAGTAGAGAGGTTAAACGAGGGAGGGTATTTATAGAATATAATAAAAACCTGAAAAAAAACCACACACAAAAAAAACAAAAACCTGCAATCGAGGGCGGGAGAGGAGATGTAGCTTACCCTTGCAGGTATTATGCCTGCAAGTGGAAGATTTTTACATCTGTGTGCAGTGTGCTGCACAGAATTGACAGAATTCTAGGCTGCCGACGTAATGTGTGCTGGGGTGCAACTATCCACCAACCACACAATTAACCATAATTCAGTATGTGCAGTGTTTAAAGCTGAAACACTGCACGTACTCCTATCACCATGACTACTTCACTGAAGTGGCCATGGTGGTTGGAGTAGCCCTTTACGTTTGAAATTCACTTTGAATTCCACTGTAGTAAAAAACCCTGCTCTGTGTCTAATGTGATCATATGATTGACACTTCAGTGGCCATCATAAGACAGAGGGAATGATACTCAAATTTATTTGAAAAGATTTGTGCTTTGTAGTGATTAACAAGTAAATAATTCAATAGGAGTTTAACAAAAACACCTGTGAAATAAATCTAAATCAATTTAAATATATATTAAAAGCAAAAATGTCCACACATTTTAGTTACATGATCTTACCTGTTTCATGATTTCATCTCGTGTAGTAAAGTGTGGAGCATCTTCCACTTCAATCCCTTCTGCCATGCTGAAAACTTTTTCCAGAAGTTCATCACTATAGCTGATAAAAGCATACTATGTTTAAGTAACACTCCACTGCCCAGATGCAAAATAAATAAAAGTCACAGTTTAGTAGCTATATCCCCAAATGAAAACTTGCATGTATTTTTTCACTAGGGTAAAAATATATATATTTCCACAGATAGCTCGGTACTCCACCTTCCAAATGCATAAATATTGATACTTGCCTGGGTGAAAATCACCACGTTTAAAACAAAAATAGAAAATAACGATGCACTTACAGATCGTACATATAGAAATTTTAGTGTTTAAAATCCTAAATGTACAGACAAATCAACGTTTCGACCCAATTCGGGTCTTTTTCAAGATCACACTGCAAGTGACAAAACAATGTATTTATAAGAAAACTTACCCATTAAATGTTTTGACAGCCCACCGACTGATTGCACCAGTAAGTGATGAAGATGACGTGCATCTTACATGTGTGCGTGTTTGCTATGAGATACATTGCTGTCCGAGATTAACATAGAAACTGGGCAATACAAAGGCAAATGTAATCCATCACCAGTAGAACATGGAGGAAAGGATTCAGAGAGTAAATTTGTCCTATACACAGAATGCCATATAAGAAATATAGTCCAGAGAAATCAAAAAGACGTGAATACAAGAGAGTTTCTATGGTAATCTCGGACGGCAATGAATCTCATAGCAACCACGCACGTAAGATGCACGTCATATTCATCACTTACGGGTGCAGTCGTGGGCTGTCATAACACTTGATGGGTAAGTTTTCTTATTAAACCATTGTTTTGTCACTTGCAGTGTGATCTTGAAAAAAAAACCCGAATTGGGTTGAAACGATGATTTGTTTGTACATAGCATTTGTGATTTTAAACACTAAAATTTCTATTTTGAAGACGAGTGAGTGTGTGTATATACACACACAAAAAGGGTGGGGCAGGGGCTGCACTCACCTGAACATGCATAAATGGGGTGCTGCTGGGAGCCAAATTATACAATACACAAGATCCAGTGCACTCACCTATGCACTGAACAGCAACTTCAGAAGTCAGTTTTTTTGTTTGTTTTTTTTTTAAAAACACCTAATCTAGGCAAAAATAATGTGGGTTTAGTTACATTATATGACCATAAATTGCATAAGCCTGCCACAACGAAGTTGCTGTTTAGTGGATAGGTGAGTGCGCTGGATCTTGTGTTATAGATATACACAGCTTGCAAAAACTGCAGTTCTCTTGTCTGCTGCCTTTGCAAGCCCTCCCTTCTAACACCACCCAGACTTTATGTAACTGTCCAATCACAGACTTCCCAATGCCGTTCAATGAGAAGTCTTAGCAAGGCAGGTGCTCTGAAGAATTGCTGCCTCCAGTTCATTGCAAATAAGCTACCAAACCAGGAGGTAACAGGACTGGTTGTCCGCTTAAAAGGCAAGTGGGGGTTAAACCAGTATAATCCTTTTTTTTTTTTTTTTTAAAGTGTCAATTTCTATTGAAATGTGCACTTATCCCGAACTTTTTTTTTTTATAAATAGGACACTATTCACACAATATTTTTTGTGGGAAAATAAAATCATTGCCAGGAAGCTGCTGCTCCTCCTCATGCAACTTGCTGTGCATGTGCTGTAGGACTCCAACAAGTCTATGAGAGGCAATGGATTAGCCAGGAAATCATTACTAGTGTCCATCTCCTGTTAGTTGGAACACAGCTATAACAAAAATACCTCACTAAATTAGTGAGCATAACTCTTTTTAGGGCACTGTAGATGTTCCTTAAATGTAAATCAACTTTTCAACAGTACAGCATTAGGAAATAAACATAAGTATGAATAATGCTGGAATGTTCCTTTAAACAGCCGTACTAGTAATTGTAGCTATTCAATTACAAGCTTTCCTTAGACACAAAAAAGGAGGAACGGATATGTGTGCCTGACCATTTGTAAAATTAAATGCAAATAGGTTTATTCACTAAAGTGTGAACTAATGAGTTTTACATCACAATAACGTGACTAAACAACTGATGCAGATTTTTGCCATTTCACTTATTTTGGCCTAAAAACTTGAAATTCACTTGTAATTTGTGTTGGCTGTACTTGATTTTTTTCTAATCTATAAGAGGAGGGAGGAAGGGAAGAAGGAGGCATTAATTTAAAATTACCGTGTGTTTCATTATATTTCAACCTGTAACAAATTTTAACGTAATGGTTAATTTATGGTGAATGCGTTTTTCCTTTGGTTTAAGAATATGTTTCCAACGAATCACTTAACATAAAATCTAGAGCTCCATGAATTAGTTCAGATATCGCTTATTATGCGAAATATGGCATTGGTATGTACAAAAATAACTAGTAACATTTATTGATGCATAGCATGCATTTACCGGCAGCCCATGAATATATGGTTAGCCCAAACCATGGATAGAGCCAGCAGATGGTCCAGTTCACTCTCTTGCGGAAACTGCTCCAAGTTTTTTAAGATAAACTCTCCACGGGCCTTCCACTGCTTGTCGCTCTCAGAAAAACTCTGGAACGGCCGAATTGACTCTGCCGCCATCTTCGGCTTGTAAGGAAGATATCGCTACGGAACAGCTGTGGAATGCTTCCGGTCTCAGCACTCTATGGTCACGGAAGAGGCGGTCCTGAGAAGCAAAGTCATCCACGCTCTCTATGGTAGACACTTGGGTCCCATTGCTTCCGCGTTGTATCCATCTGGCGTCGTACGTTCTAGAAGTGGAACGCGTGTCGCCAGCTACGGCGGCCATCTTGCGAAGGCGACCAAGTCAGCTGCAGGTTTATGAGAAGTTGGAGTTATAGGGCACATTTTTCATTTTAATCTAGTACACTTTATATATCGATGAAAAAAAAAAAAATTCTCATTGGATGCCGTTTATATAGAGGCATAACGTAATGCGGTGGTATCTTCCTAATAAAAGTTTTTTTTTTTTTTTTTTTGTAATTAGATATTATCCCATTGTAATGTAGAAGGCGATTTGTACATAGCACTCACTGCTACACGCTTCCCCAGAAGCAGTAAAAAACTAAACCAAAAAAAAAATCATGCATTGTAGAGCATGTATTAACAATGTGGGGAAAATGCATAGTTTGCAACAAAGATAAATCATGGCTGCTGAGAGTCTAAAGCATTTCGTGAGATTAAAGGGAATTTATCTTTTACTTAAAACTTTAAAAACCACATGTAACTCGTTATTTTTTTTCACATCTTCCTCTATTTTCTTTAAAATGTTTTTCAAAATTTTAACAAATAACACATTAAACTAATCTCCAAGCACAGCCAGGGCGCACATGGCACGTTAACTCCTCAGGAATGGAGGCAGTTGTAAATGTTCTGACCAAAAGAAAACCTATAATTTGTGTGTAGCGGAGATGCAATATTCCCCAGGTTATCTCCGCTTATAATCCAAGTGAGACTCAGGAACAAGTAAATAGTAAATCCACATGCAAGGTTTCCAGCAGGTAAAATAACAGCAATATCCCAACAGCAATCCCAATAACTGGATGACACACAGTTTAAGGAGCAGAACTGAAAGCTTTAATCCACACTGTCCTTTTAAAGCATGCTCCCATGCAAGGGAGGGATTTACAATCATTAGTACAGTAGCCAATCCTGTCCTGGTAACCTCCCACACATCTTCTCCCCTCAGCCTGCATCATAATCCCCTTATCCAGTCTAGCAATTCCCCCCCGTTTCTGGATGTACCCCTAAACGTAGGGGTACCCCTTTAAATCCTACACCCCCTGATAGCCCTGATCTGGGTGAACAACATATCCAAAAATCACCCAGATCAGACCAGGGGTTCGGGAAATTTATGGAGGGAATAAAATGACCGACCGCACTGATTGAGACAGCCGAATGCGGTTCCATGCGAATGGGCCCTGCGGTCGGTCCTGGAATAAGTGAACAAACTGCACGAAAGCCTCTAGTTATAGAGGCTAGGGAGGGTTCGCCTGAATCCCCTCGTTCGGTTCTTTCTATCTACCGAACGAGGGGCCGTTCGGTAGTTAGGAACCGAACGGACTGGGCTTGTGGAGGTTTCAGCGGTGTTCGCCTAGTCAAGTGTCCGATTTGAGTTCCAGACACTCGACGGCAAAACACCGCTGTTCGAGAGTTTTAAAATGGCCGCCGCCACGTGTTCGTTTGTCGAATGGCGGCCACCCCCGAGAACAAAGGACGGCTACTTAACTTGTCAATTACCCGTTCGCAACAATGTTGCAACGGGTAATTGAGGACACACTTCACACAGGGGAGGTCTGATCGTTCGATAGTTTCATTCCCTTAGTTTATTCGAATGTTATTCTACCGAACAATCAGAGGAATACAATTCTTTTAAACACATATAAAACCAGTAGATCACATGAATGCAGTTATTCACAAGACATTTGCAGGACAGCCCAGTGCCATCCGCTACATTGTGCTATAAGTCTGTTTAACCATAATTTACCTCTTTCATATTAAGTGCATCCACACTTATATATTGTTTTGTTCAGGAAAAAGAGGGCTTTAACCCCTTAAGGACTGGACTGTTTTTGCGATGTTGTACATCTGCAACCAGGCATATTTTTACACTTTTGTGGTGTTTGTGTTTGGCTGTAATTTTCTGCTCTCTCATTTACTGTTCCAATACAAATGATATATTGTTTTTTTCAGGACAAAAGGGGCTTTCTTTATATACCATTATTTATATAATCTCATGTATTTTAATTTTAAAAAAATTTAAAAAAATGATGAAAAATTGAAAAAAATACATGTTTTTTGACTTTTACTTGAAAAATCTATTACTCATCTACAAAAGCGAATGAAAAAAAACTGCTAAATAGATTCAAAATTTTGTCCTGAGTTTAAAAATACCCAGTGTTTACGTGCTTTTTTGCTTTTTTTTTTGCATGTTATAGGGCTATAGGTACAAGTAGGATTTTGCGGTTTCAAAACATACATTTTTAAAATTTATCAATAGTGACATTGTAACGCTATTATCTGTCCTAAATCTCTAAATAACACCCCACATGTACATATTTTTTTTTAAAGTAGACAACCCAGGGTATTCAAAATGGGGTATGTCCAGTCTTTTTTAGTAGCCACTTAGTCGAAAACACTGGCCAAAGTAAGCATTCATATTTGTTTGTGTGTGAAAAAAGTAAAAAAAACTAAATTGAACACTAATTTTGGCCAGTGTTTGTGACTAAGTGGTTACTAAAAAAGATTGAACATACCCCATTTGCAATACCTTGGGTTGTCTTCTTTTGCAAATGGTATGCCATCATGGGGGTAATTCTTATTCCTGGGCTACCATACGCTCTCAAAGGCAACGTAACCAACCTGGCCATTTTCAATGTAAAAATATTTGACCCATATATTTGACCTTGTAACTTTCAAAAATGCTATAAAACCTGTACATGGGGGGTACTGTTTTACTCGGGAGACATCGCTGAACACAAATATTAGTGTTTAAAAACTGGAAAACGTATCACAACAATTATATCATCAGTAAAAGTGCAGTTTGTGTGTGAAAAATGCAAAAAAAGTCACTTTCACTGACAATATCATCGTTGTGATATGTTTTACTGTTTTCAATCACTAATATTTGTGTTCAGCGAAGTCTCCCGAGTAAAACAGTACCCCCCATGTTACAGGGTAAAATACAGTGCTAGCAAATTAAATTCTCTGGACTTTCGGCCTGGGTTGGCAGGCAGGTCCCTCAAATTGCAATCAATAAAATTATTTAATTATGTAAAAATGTTACATAAATACGCACGTAGAATTTAAATATATATGCATATTTATAAGTCTACGTGTATATTTATATAATTATTTATGTAATTTTGTATATGGACAAATGTATATTTCGTATTATTTTTATTTATTTATATATACATAGATATATATACAAATTCATTGTAAGTGTATTTTGATTTAAATATATATATTAATTTTAAAATACAGTTAGAATAAAATTTCATATAGATATATCATTTTAAAAAATTTTTTATTCTTTAAAAAAAATGTAATTTAATTTAAATTACTTATTATTTATATTTTATAATAATATATATATATACAATATATATAGTTATTATATATATTATATATATATATATATATATATACGTGTGTAATTTAATTATAAGTGTATTTTTATATTAATATATGCACATATTAATATAAAAATACACTTAGTATGACATTATATCTATGATATATGGACATATTATATAGATATAATATATGTCTATATATCATATATATATATATATATATATATATATACACACATATATAATTTTTTTTTATTTTTAATTAACACTAACTTTAATTTTTATTTTATTTTACACTAGCAGGGAGACTGCCTGTCAGCACAGACAGTCCCCCTGCAGGCAGACACATGGACACCTATTGTGATCATGTGATCGCTCTGTTAAGCGATCACATGGCCACAGGGGTCCTAATCCGGTGTGGGGAGACTGTCTGGGCTGCAGGCAGTCTCCCCTCACCGGGAGCAACGCTGATCGCGGCGGCGATCAGGTAAGTAACTCAGACCGTTAGGACGGTTCAGGACCGTCATCGGTCGGCAATGGGAAAATGCCGATGACGGTCCTGAACCGTCCTTAAGGGGTTAATTTCACATCAAATATTAACCCCTTAAGGACGGAGCCAAATGAACAAAACAAAATGTAAACAAAACCTGGCATTGAAAATGCTTTCCTATGTGACCGGCTGAATGCGCGTGCAGCTCTTGCCGCGCGTGCGCATTCAGCCGACAGGGAGGAGAGAAGGAGGATCGGAGGAGGAGAGCTCCCCGCCCAGCGCTGGAAAAAGGTAAGTTTAACCCCTTTTCCCCTTTCCAGAGCCGGGCGGGAGGGGAACCCTGAGGGTGGGGGCACCCTCAGGGCACTATAGTGCCAGGAAAACGAGTATGTTTGCCTGGCACTATAGTGGTACTTTAACCACTTAAGACCGAAGCCCTCCGGTCTTTCTTTACTTACTCGGTGGGACCGCCGGCGATTGCGGTTGGGCGGAATCCCAGGGAGCCCCCCCCCCCCGCGGCAGATCTTCCCTCCTGCAGCCCCCCCGGCCATGTGAGAGTGAGGTCCTTGCGAGGACCTCACAAATCACATGGCCGGGATAGCTGCCTGCTGTATTGCCAGCAGGGGGGCTGCCTGTAATGACAGGTAGTCCCCCTGCTGGCTGGAAATCAAATTAAATAAAATTAATAAAGTGTATATAAAGTGTATATATATTATATATATATGATCTAAGTATCATATATATATAATATATATACACTTTATATACACTTTATTAATGAGACAGCCGCTAGAGGAAATAGGGGAAGGCTTAACCCATTGATAAACATAGCAGTTTCTCTGGAACTGCTATGTTTATAAAAAAATGGGTTAATCCTAGCTGGACCAGGCACCCAGACCACCTCATTAAGCTGAAGTGGTCTGGGTGCCTAGAGTGGTCCTTTAATATATAGAATACAATATAATAATAAGATCTTTAAAAAAAAATTGTTAGTTATTTTCCATTTTTGCATGGCATTTTAACTGTGAATGTCCTAAAACTGTTATCATTTACTGCAAAAAATACACATATTTGTGTTCAGCTATGTCTCATGAGTACAACAGTACCCTCCATGTACAGGTTTAAAGGACCACTATAGTGCCAGGAAAACATACTAATTTTCCTGGCACTATACTGCCCCCCGCCGAGCTCTAGGGGGTGGAAGGGGTTAAAGGGGTTAAATTTACCTCTTTCTCCAGCGCCGGGCGGGGGGCTCTCCTCCTCCTTGTCATCATCGGCTGAATGCGCGGAAAGAGCCGCGCGCGCATTCTGCCAATCCATAGGAAAGCATTCTCAATGCTTTCCTATGGACACTGGCGTCTTCTCACTGTGAAAATCACAGTGAGAAGCGCGGAAGCGCCTCTAGCGACTGCCAATGAGACAGCCACTAGAGACTGGATTAACCCATAGGTAAACATAGCAGTTTCTCTGAAACTGCTATGTTTATAGAAGAAAGGGTTAATCGTAGCTGGACCTGGCACCCAGGCCACTTCATTGCCTATAGTGGTCCTTTAATGTTACAGTGTCAAATATAGGGCTTGCCCACTGTAGGTTTTACTCTTAAATTTTGCCAGATTGGTTTTCTAAGACTGTGTTGCTTTTGAGCATGTATGGCAGCCCAGGAATGAGAATTACCCCAATTTTGGCGTACCTCTAGCAAACGTAGACAACCCATGGTATTCAAAATAGGGTATGTCCAGTCTTTTTAGTAGACACTTAGTCACAAACCCTAGCCATAGTAAGTGTTCATATTTGTTTGTTTGCATTTTTCATACAAAAACTTTTTTTTTTCTTTTCAAATTTCATCTTTATTCATTTTGTATATTAAGACAAACATAAAACATACACAGCTATGTGAACATATACAATATTCACATATTTCACAGCAATACTTAAGTGAACAGATATTGGACAGATAATATTAGGTATAATATTTAAAAAAAAAACATACCCATACTCCATGGGTATATTTAGATAGACATAGCAGAAAAAAACAACATACTTTGACAGACTTTGGAAAGAGTATTAAAAACAGGTATTGGGGATAGCCATAAAGGGGAAGGAGCTTTATATATTTAAATTCATTCACAGGGTAACATTGTGTCTATAATAATAGATCCAAGAGTCCCAAATTTTATTATATATATATATATATATATATATTGTGATAAAGTGAAGGCAGATAGGCCTTTTAACCCCAGGGGAAGTACGTGTAGTTTGTGTGTTGCACAACCCAAGCTTTGTTTAGTTATGGGCCCCTGGGGTGGAGCATTTGGAGAGAAGGGTGGGCCAATGCTCCACTCCACAGTTTAGTGGTTTTCTGGGGAGACATAGATCCAGGCCAGGGTTTTTTGGACCATCTCCAACCCACTGCTCAGCTGCAGTTAATGAGCTATTGCAGTGGGAATAAACCCCTCCCGGCTAGGCAGGAAAAGGAGAGGGATTGCTGGCTTCCTCCCAGGAAGCAGGTAGGAGAGAGGCTGTTCTCTCCAGATAGAGAGTCAAGGAGGCTAAATATTGGGAGTGCAGGAGGAAGCAGTCAAGGCTGGCTTGGAGCACTGGGAGTGCAGAAAGGAAAGCAGTCAGGGCAAGGCTGGCTTGGAGCACTGGGAGTGCAGAAAGGAAAGCAGTCAGGGCAAGGCTGGCTTGGAGCACTGGGAGTGCAGAAAGGAAAGCAACAGGCTAGCTAGCAGAGTGTTGCTATCTAATAAGGTTGGTGCAATATTGTTTTGTTTAGTTTAACCCTGAGAGATAGGGAACCTAATGTCAGTTAGTGCTCAGACGAGCTAGGTTTTTGTTTATAGGGTTTTCTGTTACATTTATGTTTTCATTTACTGCTGTATCCTGTGTGAACTTACAAATAAAGTGCCTGGAGTATATGCAATTACAAGGACTGTGCATGTTTTTGCCCTAGAGGACCGTGCTACCTGCTGACAAGGATCACTATATATATATATATATATATATATATATATATATATATATATATATATATATATATATAAAATGACTTTAATTCTTTATCATAGAACATTTTTTCTGCGTCTCTTTGGAAATCTATGCAGATTTTTATCTCTGCCCATTTTGTCTATTGTGACTGAAACGTCGACATTTTTGTATTCTGCACAATAAAGCAGTATTTATTTTGATATAAAACAAAGATTCCAGAGTGCTCTCTACTTGGATGCTATATATTGGTCAGAGATTACTTGCACCGGAGCATGGAAAAGACCGGAACATTGAGTGCTGAGACCTGGGAAAATAGATATAATTGGAAACCCTTACCAAGTTTTCTACCCATGCACCGGACCCAAGTGAGGTGAAAGTTCTCACCTGGAATATTCACTATGGAAGATTTCCTAACTAAAGCAGGGGGTTATCTGGATCATGCTGAGACCGTACAGATTACAGATGAACAGGCTCAAGCCATTTTATGGCCTCAGACTGATGATTTACCAGTTTCTTCGGATTCTAAGGATATTATACGTGAGTTAAAGAAATTATGCTAAAAAGAAATTGATTTTGAATTACATGCAATTTACCTATCGGATTATTATAGAATGAAGAAAATTCCGAGAGGGTTTAGAATCAAAAATGTTCCTACTATTGGCAGAAATAATCCGGAGGTATGCCGGAAGTGGGTTGGGATATTAAATAAATGTTCCTTAGACCTGATTCTGGTGGTGATTGAGGAAGTTGGGAGAGAGTTAAAAATAACTAAACATAAAATCAGTGAATATGAAATGAAACATACAGTGATGATGGCATTACCGAATTGTGATACCTTAATACAGAAATTATCTGAAGACCTTAAAGCTTACAAAAAAGATTTGGTTAGATTTAAACGCCAGAAGCTGGATAAAGTTAACTCCGATTATGCTGACCATCGTGTATACAGATGGTTATCTGGAGATCAACCCAGATTTTACCAACGACTGTATCGCCCAAGAATTAGGAAACCTATAGTTTCTACTGTGGACTGTACATCTGGAGAATCTGCATCGGATGCAGAAGTAAGCAGTCAATCCCAAGATGTAGTCACTTCAAGGAGCAGAATGACTAGCAATGAAAATTCATCTTTTTTAGACCCAGGTTTGGGACTCATGAGAGAACCAGTTCAAACAAATATTCGTTACAAAGATATAGGAACAACAGGTCCTATTTCACCCGGAATAGATATACAAGGAGAGGCAGAAGGGGAAGACGCACCGGAGTAAGAGGGAGACCACCCCGCCGATGAATATTTGTCCTATTATTAATTTATCTAAAAGGATATTGAACACTTCTGAAAAATCCATACTCTCCAAGGGTTTGTCATTTATCCCTACATCTAACATTGATCAGTTTGACTGGGAAATAGATCAATTTAAGTTTAATAGGAAATTACGCCTTGCTGATCACTTTAAATCTGCAAGCAACCTTAAAGGACCACTATAGTGCCAGGAAAACATACTCGTTTTCCTGGCACTATAGTGCCCTGAGGGTGCCCCCACCCTCATGGACCCCCTCCCGCCCGGCTCTGGAAAGGGGAAAGGGGTTAAACTTACCTTTTTCCAGCGCTGGGCGGGGAGCTCTCCTCCTCCTCTCCGCCTCCGATCCGCCCCGCCGGCTGAATGCGCACGCGCGGCAAGAGCTGCGCGCGCATTCAGCCCGTCGCATAGGAAAGCATTTACAATGTTTTCCTATGGACGCTTGCGTGCTCTCACTGTGAAAATCACAGTGAGAAGCACGCAAGCGCCTCTAGTGGCTGTCAATGAGACAGCCACTAGAGGAATAGGGGGAAGGCTTAACCCATTCATAATTATAGCAGTTTCTCTGAAACTGCTATAATTATGAAAAAATGGGTTAACCCTAGCTGGACCTGGCACCCAGACCACTTCATTAAGCTGAAGTGGTCTGAGTGCCTAGAGTGGTCCTTTAAAAGCAGTGAGGATCTGGTTAAATTGAACAGTGTATATGACCCACCCAATATTAATGCTTCCTTGAAGGTATTTGCTCAAAATCTTAGAATAGATTCTATTAAAACAATTAAGGAGAAAAAGAGAGGAGCAAATATTTCTAAACAAAAACGAGAGTCTATTCAGAAATTGTCTCAATATACGTCTTTAATCATTCGACAAGCGGACAAGGGTGGCTCTATAGTTTTGATGGACTATTCAGAATACAGAAGTGAAATTTTAAGACAATTAGGAGAGACTAGTGTCTACCGAGCGTCTAACACTGATCCGGGCAAGGAATATAGTAAAAGAATTTTTAAATTATTGAAACATGGAGTTGAACATGAATTCATTACTCAGAATGAGTTTGACTATCTATATGAATTACATCCTCGATGCCCTATATTATACACCCTCCCTAAAGTGCACAAAGACTCTGTCCATCCACCAGGCCGTCCGATAGTATCGGCGGTCTGTTGGAACCAATAGGGAGATGGTTGGACAAATTGTTCAAAGGACCTGTGATGTCATTGGATGCATGCATCAAAGATAGTAACGAAGTGATTGAAATTTTGAAGGGATTAGCTATTCCATCAAATGGAGTACTTCTGGCAACCATTGATGTTTGCAGTATATATACCTCAATCCCCCATCAGGGAGGCTTGGAAGCAATGGGAGAAGTATTAAGGGAAGCGGCTTCTATTGAAAGACCTCCAATTGATTATATTTTGGATTTGCTACAAGCATGCCTGACTTTAAATTACTTTAGATTTGAATCTACATATTACACACAACTAACTGGAACTTCTATGGGAGCGCCGATGGCTCCTATGTATGCCAATTCCTTCATGTACATTTATGAGAAGCGTCACATTCTTGAGAAATATGCAACAAAAATTTTACAGTTCATGAGATTTATTGACGATATTTTATTGCTATGGACTGGCACTATAGATGAGTTTGAATTAATGATGCAAGAATTAAACCACTTACCATCTTTGATCTGTTTCACTTGGCAGACCAGTGTCTCAAAGATCAATTTCCTTGATCTCCAGATTTTAATACATAATAATGAATTTGGATACACGTTATATTCTAAGGAAACAGACCGCAATACATTACTTCATGCTTCAAGTTTTCATCCGGATAGATTGAAAAAATCTCTTCCGATTTCACAGTTCATCAGAGTGTTACGCAATAATTCTAACCCAGATGTTGCAGAAAATCAACTCCAGGAGATGCACCAGAAGTTTAAAGCTCGGGGTTACTCAGAACAGATTTTGGATACAGCATATGTTAAAGCTTTGCAATCAATTTCAGAGCAAAGGATTCATCTCAACATGGGGGATCGACTTGTTTCCCTGGTGTCACAATAGCGTGCATTTAAAAACCAAAACACTTTTTTCACTGTTATAGATTGAATAGCAGTTAGTTGTCTGCAAGCGTCTATGTGTCAGGCTCGCAGCGTATACTGTGCCCACTTGCCCAGTGCCACCACTCACTCACTGGTGTCACAATAGCGTGCATTTAAAAACCCAAAAACTTTTTTCACTGTTATAGATTGAATAGCAGTTAGTTGTCTCCAAGCGTCTGTGTGTCAGCCCTACAGCGTGTACTCTGCCAGTTCACAGTGCCACTCATATCTGGTGTCACATTAGCTTGCATTTAAAAACCCAAAAACTTTTTTCACTGTTATAGATTGAATAGCAGTTAGTTGTCTCAAAGCGGGTGTGTCAGCCCTACAGCGTGTACTCTGCCAACCTCTGCCAGTTCCAGATGGCCAGAAGCCTACCCTAAGTATACCCTTCTGAACATGTCATCATGTCAGCCTCTCTGTCATTTTAAGATGGAGCAGCATCTGTCTCCAAGTCTCTCCTCTGTGTCTTAACATTTAAAAGTACACCTATTTATACCTTAGGTGTCTCCATTTTAGGGTTACCGTAGTTCATATATGAAAAAGTAACACTTCTTTTACTTTATTCATTTTAGGACCTCCCTTAACTTGGCAAACATACAAGGCCATAACTTTAAAACATAAAGTACACAGTTTAAGAAATACAACATTTCATTCTAAAACGTGTAATATTTGCATTTGCCCATAACACTGCTACCTTGCTGAACAAGAATGCAAGGCCTCTAAGAAGAAGCCCTCCATGGTCTTCTTGGGACACTGTCTCTCCCATGGCACCCGTCACCTCACCCGCGATCGGGTGAGGGGAATCTCTGCTATTCGCCCTCCCACAGCTCATAGGCCCCTCCATGCCTTTTTGGGTCTCATCTCTTACTGCAGGGCCTAGATACCAGAGGCCTCCACCCTCATGCAACCACTCTATACTGCCTTAAAGACTGAACCTTTTTCCCTGTCCCCTGAGGCCCTGTCCAGCTTCTTTGCTTTTCAATGTGCTCTTTCTTCTGCACCAGCCCTGGGCCTTCCAGACTATCAGAAATCCTTCAAGTTGTTCGTGTCTGAGAGGCAGGGTCATGCCTCTGGAGTCCTTACTCAGTCCCATGGCTCCCACCAACGCCCTATTGGCTACTACTCCTGCCACCTAGACCCTGTGGCAAGAAGAGGTCCCTCTTGCCTTCGAGCAGTTTTTGCAGCACAGGACCTCATTGACAATGTAACGGATCACCTGGCACCCCGACTGGGCACCTCCGTTGAAAGATGCTCCTAGCGCTTACAGAGGGCTCCAAGCACTCTTCCAGACACCACAACCACCGTAAACCCCACGAACCGCCGCAGCTTGGTTGGAGTCTCACCGTCTCCTACCCACCCTGGACCTACGACAAGGCTCCAGGTTCCAGTGGGTGAACCTCTCCTCCAAGAGAGTGAAGCAGGAACAAGCTCTTAAAAGAGCTTAGTAGTGATTAGCTAAGGTAGTATGCAGGGCACAGCAATCCCTTGTAGTGATATAGCAATTCCCCCAATAAGAGGCAGGACTCTAGATTGAGGGTGAAGAAGAACTGACTGTACTGGCCCATACAGCCTCTTTTATTCACATTCTACAAACATAGTACTGCCCACAGGGTTTTGAAATACAACCAATCAATCCGTACAATACACACAGACACTCCCACACAAAACCCTCCCCTCTGCCTGTGATATGATTACTGAACACAATGGTTAATATAATTATCACAGACAGAGAAATACAGTATTATAAAACATATCAAAGGGACCCCAAAACATGCAATAATCCCA
The DNA here is from genome assembly GCA_933207985.1 of Pelobates cultripes. Classification (NCBI taxonomy): domain Eukaryota; kingdom Metazoa; phylum Chordata; class Amphibia; order Anura; family Pelobatidae; genus Pelobates; species Pelobates cultripes. The sequence continues at coordinate 250,415,669 of OW240914.1, forward strand.
TAAAAAGTATAGAAACATAGAATGTGACGGCAGATAAGAACCATTCGCCCCATCTAGTCTGCCCAATTTTCTAAATACTTTCATTAGTCCTTGGCCTTATTGTATAGTTAGGATAGGCTTATGTCTATCCCACGCATGATTAAACTCCTTTACTGTGTTAACCTCTACCACTTCAGCTGGAAGGCTATTCCATGCATCCACTTACCCTCTCAGTAAAGTAATACTTCCTGATATTATTTTTAAACCTTTGTCCCTCTAATTTAAGACTATGTCCTCTTGTTGTGGTAGTGTTTCTTCTTTTAAATATAGTCTCCTCCTTTACTGTGTTGATTCCCTTTATGTATTTAAATGTTTCTATCATATCCCCCCATCTTGTCTTTCCTCCAAGCTATACATGTTAAGGTCCTTTAACCTTTCCTGGTAAGTTTTATCCTGCAATCCATGAACTAGTTTAGTAGCCCTTCTCTAAACTCTCTTTAAGGTATCAGTATCCTTCTGAAGATATGGTCTCCAGTACTGTGTACAATACTCCAAGTGAGGTCTCACCAGTGTTCTGTACAATGGCATGAGCACTTCCCTATTTCTACTGCTAATACCTCTCCCTATACAACCAAGCATTCTGCTAGCATTTCCTGCTGCTCTCTTACATTGTCTGCCTACCAGAAATAATCACCCCTAAATCTCTTTCCTCAGATGTTGAGGTTAGGACTCTATCAAATATTCTGTACTCTGCCCTTGGGTTTTTACGTCCAAGATGCATTATCTTGAACTTATCCACATTAAATGTCAGTTGCCACAATTCTGACAATTTTTCTAGTTTACCTAAATCATTATATCCTCGGAACCGGGGGATCTGGGTGAACCACATATCCAAAATTCACCCAGATCAGTTCAGTAGTTTGGAAGATACAGTTTAATGCAGATTCCGCAGAACATATACAGGCTATATGAAAAATAATTACTGTATAATGTGTCCCCTGTTGTATAGTTTAAAACTACTGCACGATGTCTTTGTGCACCAAATACCGGCGAGATGGCACCGTGTAGAAAAGTCCAAACAGTGTCTGTGAGTTAAAATGGCCGCCATCCATTGTTCTCACCATGTGCTTCATCCATTGTTCTCACCATGTGCCTCTGATACATGAAATGGTGGCCACCCAGTAACTCCACAGTATGTCCCCAGATGGTTCTTAAAGGGCCAGCAGCCGCATAATAAAATCAAGTATGCCCACATCAGTTCCTAGAAGGGCAATACATCCCAAGGCCATAGTCGCAGGGCAGGAGGCTGGCAAACAGGCCCCTCCAAAAACCAGTGGCGAGGTTACTTTCGCCACAGACAAGACAAGTGATTTGATCCTTGGGCATAAACTCACCATTCTCGCACCCCATGACATTGCCGCCATCCTCAACCAAGTTCCGCCTAAACATCTTTCGGCTGCCCGCCACCTCCACTTACAATGCTCTCTTCTACTGCCTGATAACATTTCCTTGCATATGTGCTACTCCCTCAACCCGGCCACTCTTCTGCCACTTCCCAAGGGGGGGGAATTCCCCACTACTAGTACAGCCTTGACATAGACCCAGACTCCATTATCTTCATGGACGTGTGTAAGCCCCCTGTCCCCCATGACACCCAGCCTTTCCCTCATTGCTTCTTGTGGTTCAGAAACACTCCAGGACCTGATCCCCATTATGAAGAAAAACTTCCAGCTGGTGGAGGTACGCCTTACCATAACTGATCTGTTCTGTGACCTCAAAGGCAATTGCTTAGCCTTAATCCTCCTGCCTATGGAGATAGGACACCTATAGCATCACTGGGAAGTAGCTGTCCCCCACATCTCTTTCTCCAAATCCCCACAGATTTAATGGAAAGAGCTTGACCCATTGGCCAAAACATGGAGTACTGCAGATCAGATCCAGCTTTCTGAAGAGGGTGTCACCAAACGAACCATGAACTGCAAATCAACTGGCTACCCTCGATTCCATACAGAAACATGCACTGACGCCCCTCCCACAGACCAGGACCTGGATCCAGATGCACCTCATGATTGCTTCGAACAAATGAAAATGGAGACAACACATCTCCCAACGGTGCAGGAAACTGCCCTACAAGAAGCTAACCTCACTCTGTTCGTGGATGGCTCCAGATATGCTGATGAACAAGTAAGATATCACACCGGATTTGCTGTCACCACAGTGGATACATTGCTTCAAGCATCCCCACTTCCCCCATCCATGTCTGCCCAAGAAGCTGAGTTACAAGCTCTCACCACGGCATGCAAGATCACTGAGGGGAAGCACGCCAATATCTACACTGATTCAAGATATGCACTAGGCGTGGCACATGACTTTGGATTACTCTGGAAGACAAGAGGATTTTTTTACGGCAATGGGCACACCAGGCAAGCACAGCACGGCCATCAAGGAGCTGATGAATGCCCTACTCCTCCCTGAAGAAGTGGCCATACTGAAAGTAAAGGCTCATGGAAGACTAAACTCGGAGGAAGCACAGGGCAACTATATAGCTGATCAAGCCGCTAAGGATGCTGCGTATACACCAAGGGAAGTGGACAGAAGAGTGTCCGCTGAGGAAATTCCCATATTCACCGTGCAGATCTTACCCACAGACCTCAAGCTCCTAAAGGAACAACAAGCAGCTGCTGAACCTGAAGAAAGACAAAGCTGGAAACAGAAAGGGGCAACCCTTAAAGACGGGCTGTACTCCAACAATCTCAAGTTCTGTTTACCCAGAAGCATGTACTCAGCAGTGGTCCAGTGGGCCCACGGAGCTGCACACTTGTCCAAGAGCCTTATGAATTCCTTGATTATTAAATACTACGAAGCACCTGGGATCACCTCCCTGACAGACAGTTACTGCAAATCCTGCACCATCTGTGCCAAGTGCAATACAGGCAGAATGGAAAAGTCTCCGCCAAAGCATCTAGCCAAACCTCACTATCCCTTCCAAAGAATCCAGGTTGATCACATCCAAATGCCAAAGAGCGGCCGGTATGAGTATGCACTAGTCATAGTGGATATGTTCTCAGGATGTTTATCCTACCCTTAGAATGAAGCTGGCAACACAGGGGTGGGGAAGAAAGGGAAAAGCAGCTGAAGGCTGCACATTCTTTTGCAAATTAATATCACCAAATCTACACCTAAATTTTCATTAGTTCAATAGTTTTTATGCCAATTTGCCTATAACCTTTGACTTATTTCTCAACGGAACTAAATATGTGAATATGTAAATTTAAAAAGAATAGCCAAATTTTGTTTTGTTTTTTTATAGTATGAATATTCTAACCAAATTTATTGCTAATTCATAGTTTAGTAAAAAAAATTTAATAAATCTCACACAAAGAAGATACAAAAAAAAAAAATTTCAAAATCTGTGTGCATTCTTTCAAATATACATTTAACTATTTTTAGGCGTTGTGGTTTGCATTTGTGACAGTGACTATGATGCAAATTCAGACACAAAGTAATTCCGTCAGGATGCTACTTTTATAATAAAAATATCTATTTTTTTTAATTGGCCTACCATAAATAGCTATAGAAATAACCCCTAGATAGTTACTCTAAATATTTCTTGTTCTTTTCTCTGTAAAATAGCTTTTAAAAGAGCACCATAGAAGTCCAGGCACCAGTCTGTTATAACAGGCATTAAATGTCAAGCTCTTTAAAAGCAGATTTGCAGCAAGAGTATAATCAAACAAGGCAATTTTCCTGAAAGTACTATCTATTTTGGACGATGTAATGATTTGTTTCCTATCTTCAAGTATCAACCTACAATTAAAGATACAATCTCTATACCTAACCATTTATTTGACAGAAAAACTAAAATTATCCAGTGGATTAACCCCTTAAGGACCAAACTTCTGGAATAAGAGGGAATCATGACATGTCACACATGTCATGTGTCCTTAAGGGGTTAAAGGACCCCCTAGCATAATGAAAATCTCTACTTGCTACAATGTATTGCTTTGCACACTGTTTATGATAGATATGAGATGGATACAGATATTTGATATTAGAAATTGACATGATTTCCAGCTTTCAATTGATTATGAAAGTGAAGAAAAGATGGAGGATGAAATGAGGGGCAAATGGTTTATGCAATTAAAGGGCAAACATCGACATACATGAAAAAAAGGATGACATTTATTTTTATATGTTTCTGGAACCTATATATATATATATATATATATATATATATATATATATTTAAATATGGAAGTTCCATCAATAAAATTACAGAATAGGTATACAAAATAGATATGGGTCTAGATGCACAGGATCAGTAAGTTGAGTCTCACATGAAAAAAAAACACATTACTGCGTGGATTCGATTCTTTGAAATTTCTGAGATTATAGTCAAATATCTATCACCCCCCTGGTTATCCTAGGCTATTCATTGGACACTTTTCTTCCAGGCTACCCTACTTTCTCTCCTCTAGCACTCCTTCCCTCATACTTGGGGACTTTAACATCCCAATCAACAACTTCAACTGCCCTGATGCCTTCCATCTGCTCTCTGTAACCTCCTCCTTCGGATTCACACAGTTGTCTACTTCAACAACTCATACAGCAGGCAACACTCTTGACCTCATCTTCACCTATCTCTTTACCACCTCTAATCTCTCCAATGTTCCATTTCCTTTATCTGACCACCATCTGCTGACCTTTGACATCAGCATACCCCGTACCCAAATTTCACCACCCTCAACTATCCAATCTCATAGAAACCTCCACTGCCTTGATCTCCAGCATTTCTCCACCAAACTCTCCTATTATCCATCTCAAATCTCACTTGCCCTAACTCTGCAACCTCACTCTACAACTCCACTCTCTCCTCTCAACTAGACATCATGGCACCTCCTACATTTAAACGCCACTGGTGTTCCCAATTACAACCCTGGCACACCTAGCTGACCCGATATCTCATAAAATGTTCCAGGGCTGCTGAACGCAGTTGGAGAAAGTCTCAATCTGCACCTGACATCCTCCACTGCGCTCCTACACTCTGGCTCTTTACTCTGCAAAAGTTAATTACTTCAGCACCCTCATAAGCACACTATCTCACCAACCCAAATGCCTATTTCACACTTTTAATGCTCTCCCTCATCCTGTTGCTTCTCCTCCTCCTACCTCCCTGTCCACCTCAAACTTTGCAACTCCCTTCACTGAGAAGATTTCTACAATCAGTGAAGAGATCTCTAACCTCTCTCCCTCTCCTTCCAATACATCACCCAACCCCACTCACTCCACTGTTCTATGCTCATTCACACCTACTACAACAGAGCAGGTTTCTGCTCTGCTCTGGTCCTCCCACCCCACCACCTGTTTCCTCGATCCTATTCCCTCATATCTCTTCCGCACTCTTTCTCCCTCTCTTGCTCTTTCTCTCACTAAAATTTTCAATCTCTCCCTTTCCTCCGGCACATTTCCTTCACCCTTCAAGCATGCAACCATAACGCCAATTCTGAAAAAGCCCAACCTTGACCCCAACTCCCCATCCAACTACCGCCCTATATCGCTACTGCCATTTGCCTCCAAGATTCTTGAGAGAGTTGTGTATGCAAGATTGACAGACTTCCTTGAATCCAACTCTCTGCTTCACCTGCTTCAGTCTGGATTCCACGCTCGGAACTCTGCACTCAAACAGCTGTGACCAAAGTACCCAACGATTTAATCGCTGTTAAATCTCGCGGCCATTACTCTATCCTAATTCTACTTGATCTTTCTGCTGCCTTTTGTGGTGACATTCTATCATCAAACTAATATGGTGACCAGGGATCATGTGACCAATCTCAGGTATTCCTTTCTTACAGTGGGATAAGCTTTACCCTTTGAAATGGTAATTGGGTAATCCAATACCTTTACAAGTCAGGAAAGAGGTAACCACTTCCCACAAACTCCATTCCTCCCTGTTCCTTCTTGGTTGTGCTACTGAGCAGACCCTTAAGCAGACATGGCCTAATTTCTATCATGGTGAACTGTGAGTGGGATCTGATGATTTTATAAGATGTAGTTGTTCTTGTTAGTTAGATTGTTGTTGGTGGTGGTGGTATAGTTAGTTAGATTGTGTGTCATTATTTGTATTTTGTTGTTGTTTTGTCACTGAATAAATATTTGTTAAAGTAGACAGACCAGAGTTTATATTTGTATACGTACATAATAATTTATAGTTTGGTAATTTACCACGACCATGAATTTTAGACTTCTACAACAAATGTTTGTGAGGCGCAATAACTACCATATTGATACATAATCTAAGAGCAAGAGACTTTATAGCATAGGATTAATTTTGTTGAAACAAATCTACCTTGTTTTGTTGAAACAAGGGGAAGATTGAATAGTTTCACTGCATTGGAACCTGTGATGTTTTGGCCATTTTTAATTGCCCATGTGCTGTATTGTCTCTCTCTTGTTGCAACTAACTAGAATGAAACGTAATCTATTTTAATTGTTTTCTTAGGTGTTAAATTGTATGGCTTCACTGCATTCTAAGTTTAAATAGCAAACTTTTTGTTGTTGTTATATTTTGTCTGTTTGAATCATTGAATTCAGGATAGGAGCATAATGTTTGTGCATTACCTTTGACACTGTTGATCATCAACAGCTTCTTCTCATTCTCCATAATCTCGGTATAGGAGATACTGCTCTCTCCTGGTGCTACTTCTACCTCTCCCAGCGCTTTTTCAGTGTTACTTTCTCTGGTTCTGCCTCTTCTCCTCAACCCCTCTCTGTTGCTATTCCCCAAGGTTCTGTCCTTTGTCCCCTCCTGTTCTCCACGTATACTGCCTCTCTTGGTAAACTCATCAGCTCCTTTGGCTTCCATTATCATTTATATGCAGATGACATGCAAATCTACCTGTCCTCCCCTAATCTTTCTCTGCCCATCTTGACTCTGACTGCCTCTCTGCGATTTCCAACTGGATGGCTGCTCACTTCCTTAAACTCAACCTGTCCAAAACAGAACTTCTGGTCTTTCCTCTCTCAAGTGTTGCTACTCCAATGTCTGTCTCCCTCCAAGTGAACAGCGCCACCTAGGTGTTCTTTTTGACTCCGACCTCTCCTTCACCCCTCATGTCCAGTCGATCACCAAATCCTGCCACTTCCATCTCAAAAACATAGCTCGGATCGCCCCCTATTTAACACCAGACGCGGATAAGATGCTGGTCCATGCTGTTGTTCTTTCTCGCCATGACTTCTCCAATCCCCTTCGCAGTGGTCTTACGTGTTCCCAGATTGCACCACTGCAATCTATAATGAATGCGGCGGCAAGGCTCATTTTCCTGTCCGCCCGCACCTCCAACACCTCCCCCCTCTGTCAGTCACTACATTGGCTTGCAGTTAAATATAGGGCTCAATTTAAGATTCTGGTGCTTGCTTACAAGTCCCTACATAATGCTGCTCCAACCTACCTATCCTCCCTAATACACAAGTATGTCCCATCGAGGCCCCTGCGCTCTGCCAAAGACCTACATCTATCCTCTGTCTGTACTCCCACATCTGATGCTCGCCTCCGAGACTTCTCCAGGGCTGCAACTTTTATGTGGAACTCCCTTCCCTTCTCCATCAGACTTTCACCCAGTCTCCACTCGATCAAAAAATCTTTGAAAACACACTTCTTCAGGAAAACATATCATTTAAACTGTTAGCGGGTTTTCATCCCCTCGCCCATCTCCTGCAACTGTCAAACATAACTTAAATTCTCCGTGAATACTTTTCTAGCAACCTATTTTATTACCCCTACTTATACCCTTTGTGTCACTATACCCCACTCTCTCTAGCATGTAAGCTCTTTGAGCAGGGCCCTCAACCCCTCTGTTCCTGTGCATCCATTTGTCTGGTTCCAATTACGTGTCTGTTAGTAGTCCATTGTACAGTGTTACAGAATTTGCTGGCGCTATATAAATAATAAAATAATAAATACCATTGGAGTTCTAGCTCATCTACGAAAGAGTTATATTAGGCCTGGCATCTATTACGTAATTTGCATTGCATCCAAATGTATGATGTACAATGTTTTCATTTGTTTATTCATTGTACTGTCTCTTCTTATCTTGAACTAAGAAATATATCTAAAAATAGAGAAGAGGAATACTAAAAATTATTTCAGAGGATTTAAAGATCGGCAGTCGTGATGTCCCGAACGGTTCGCCGAACAGTTCGCCGTGGATGGCGAACATTTGCGCTGTTCGGTCCGCCCCCTATTCGTCATCATTGAGTAAACTTTGACCCTGTAACTCAGTCAGCAGATACATTCCAGCCAATCAACAGCAGACCCTCCCTCCCACCTCCTGGACAGCTCACTAAGAATGCAGCTTCACAATGAATGTAAAATGGATGTTGTCCAGGAGGTGGGAGGGTCTGGGAGGGAGGGTCTGCTGCTGATTGGCTGGAATGTGTCTGTTGACTGTGAGGTACAGGGTCAAAGTTTACTCAATGATGACATAGGGGGCGGACCGAACAGCGCATATGTTCGCCATCCGTGGCGAACCGTTCGGGACATCACTAATCGGCAGACAAAGTAATAGAACAGCAGGAAATGCTAGCAGAATGCTTGGTTGTAGACGGAGCGGTATTAGCAGTATAAAAAGAGATGTGCTCATGCGATTGTACAGAACAATGGTGAGACCTTACTTGGAGTATTGTACGAAAGTACCGTAGACCCTATCTCCAAAAGGATGTTGATACATTGGAGAATTCAGAGAAGGGCTACAAAACTGGTTCATGGATTGCAAGGTAAAACTTACCAGGAAAGGTTAAAGGATCTTTATAAAGGAACCAACACAGTAAAGGAGGAGAGTATATATAAAAAAGAAAGACTACCACAACAAAAGAACATAGTCTTAAATTAGGGGCAAAAGTAAAAAAAATTATATCAGTATTACTTTACTGAGAGGGTTGTGGATGCATGGAATAGCCTTCCAGCTGAAGTGGTAGAAGTTAACACAGTGAGGGAGTTTAAGCATGTGTGGCATATGCATAAGGCTATTGCAGATATAAGATAAGGACAGGGTCTAATGAAAGTATTTAGAAAAGTGGGAAGACTAGATGGGCCAAATGGTTCTTATATGCTGTCACATTCTATGTTTCTAAAAAGGACAATAAACTGCAACATTAGCGATATAAGGACATTGTAGAGATAATGAGAAATATCAAAAACAAGACCTCATACAAAAGGATCAATTTATGAAAAAATATTATAGGTATACTCTTAAAGGACCACTATAGTGCCAGGAAAACATACTCGTTTTCCTGGCACTATAGTGCCCTGAGGGTGCCCCCACCCTCAGGGTCCCCCTCCCGCCCGGCTCTGGAAGGGGGAAAGGGTTAAAAACTTACCTTTTTCCAGCTGGGCGGAGGCTCTCCTCCTCCGCCTCCCCTCCCCCCGTCGGCTGAATGCGCACGCGCGGCAAGAGCTGCGGGCGCATTCAGCCCGTCACATAGGAAAGCATTTACAATGCTTTCCTATGGACGCTGGCGTGCTCTCACTGTGAAAATCACAGTGAGAAGCACGCAAGCGCCTCTAGTGGCTGTCAATGAGACAGCCACTAGAGGATTAGGGGGAAGGCTTAACCCATTCATAATTATAGCAGTTTCTCTGAAACTGCTATAATTATGAAAAAATGGGTTAACCCTAGAAGGACCTGGCACCCAGACCACTTCATTAAGCTGAAGTGGTCTGGGTGCCTAGAGTGGTCCTTTAAGTAATGAAGACATAAACAAAAAGCACAAGGGGCAGAATTATTTTTGTTACATTGAAACCCAGCCCGTGTCTATGCTTTGAACACCATTACAAGGACATTCTCAGGATGATCCTGTGTTGTGGTGTACCATTCACTGCTGTCCTGCTTGAAGAGTTACTCCAACCACCATAACCACTTCCAGCTCTGTTCTGAGCTGCTTAATGTCAATTCTGTGTGAAATTTATATCAATTGTTAGCGTGCACAGGTTGCTGGCATGTCACGGTTAGCTGAGGAATCCCCAGCAATGTGAGAGGTAGCAACCTAACAAAAGCAAAGACAGAGGGATAGGAAGAGGAGTATTACCTACCTTACTGTGGCAGTGCTAATGTAAAGGTATAATGAAATAAGACTAGACTAATGAAAAGCTACAGATCAGGAAAGGAACAAAACACACAAATACTAAAAATACAAAATAAACAGTACCAGACTCAAACAAATAATATGAACAATGAAACCAAGGTATAGATGAGACAGAAAAGGGCCAGTGTGTAAGGGGTGCAGTGTGTGTGTGAAGGTTGTAGTGTGTGAGTGAGGGCGGCAGTGTATGTCAGGGATGCAGTGTATGTGTGGGACAGTATGTGTGTGTAACAGTTGCAGTGTGTGTGTATCGGGGGCAGTATGTGTATGGGGGAGCAGTGTGTGTATGTGGGGGCAGTGCGTGTGTATGAGGGGCAGTTTGTGTGTATAGGGGGCAGTTTGTGTGTATGGCGGTCAGTTTGTGTGTATGGCGGGCAGTTTGTGTGTATGTGGGGCAGTATGTGTGTGTATGTGGGGCAGTATGTGTGTATGTGGGTATGGGGGGCAGTATGTGTGTATGTGGGGCAGTATGTGTGTATGTGGGGCAGTATGTGTGTATGTGGGGAAGTATGTGTGTATGGGGGCCAGTGTATGTGTATGAGGGGCAGTGTGTGTGTATGATGGGCAGTGTGTGTGTATGATGGGCAGTGTGTGTGTATGGGGGGGCAGTTTGTGTATGAGGTGTGTGTGTGTATGGGGGTGTGTGTGTGTATGTGGGGGCACTGTGTGTATGTGGAGGCAGTGTGTGTGTATGTGGGGGAAGTGTGTATGTGGGGCAGTATGTGTGTATGGGGGGCAGTGTGTGTGTGTGTGTGTATGGGGGGCAGTATGTGTGTGTGTATGGGGGCAGTTTGTGTGAATGGGGGGGCAGTTTGTGGCTTGAATGGGGGCAGTAGGGGCAATGTATGTGTGTGGCCAAGCTTTTTATAATATATATATTTTTTATTTTGAGCTAGTAAATATACTATAATACCTCCCTTACTTACCTTTACAGGAGGAAAGGGGACATGGCCTACGATCCCTGAGCGTTGGCTGCAATTTGGTAGTCCAGTAGCAGAGTGAACTCTAGCCCAGCGCTCCAGGCTAGGATTCCTCCTACTTAGACTACTGCTTGTCCTTGTAGCCAACAACGCTCAAGCTCGAAGAGAAAGACAGAAGGAGATGCAGTCTGAGCTCCCGGGTCCTCTCTCCTCCCTCTGCCGGCTTTAAGCACAGTGCCTGCGGACCGGGGAGGGAGATCTCTGATCTCCTCCCCGGTCCTCAGGCACATTGCAGGGCTAGCGCCTGCATGTGCTGGCAGGGGAGGGAGAGGGAGACTGGCGGATTTCTCGGGGGGGGGGGAATTGCCCCGTTGCCCCCCCCCTCGATCCGCCACTGGGTCAAGTACACAAGGGCAGTAGAGCAGAAACGTAGTTAAGGCAAGCTGGGTCAAAATTAACCAATATTTAAAGAACAGGACACAATAACACTAAGGACTCTGGAGCAATTAAAAGGCCTAGATGAGCCAGATATAGGTTGACTATGACTAGTTAATTCTGTTTTCTAGGAGTGATTAACACTGAAAGGCAGCACCTGTGCTACCCACAGGTGCACAACAGAATAATCAGTCAATGTGATAAGCAACCTACTGGTATCCTCCCAGGAGAGCAGGACTAATAGTGGCATGGTGAGCAGGAAAAAAGTGGGAGACATGGATTCAAGTCTAAATTGGTAATAGGTAAAATTGGAGATTTTAATTAACTGGACATAAATTAGAATAGAGGGAGTATTATGGAGTCCAAGAGAAATGGGATTATTTAAAAGTTGCATTATTGAAGGCAACAAAAAATTGCATTAGGCTTGTCAGTAAAAGCAAAAAATTCAAAAGGGCGGGCGGGACATATTTCGATCCCTGGTGGTCCCAGTGGTGATTCCCTGGTGGTCCAGTGTGGAGAGTGAACTCTAGCCCGCGCTCCCGGGCTAGAGTTCACTCTCGCGAGATTTGCAGCGTCGCCGCGGTAATCGCGGCAACGCTCCAAATCTCGCGAGAGGAGGACCCAGAGGAGATGCAGTCTGAGCTCCCGGGTCCTCTCTCCTCCCTCTGCCGGCTTTAAGCACAGTGCCTGCGGACCGGGGAGGAGATCTCTGATCTCCTCCCCGGTCCGCAGGCACATTGCAGGGCTAGCGCCTGCATGTGCTGGCAGGGGAGGGAGAGGGAGACTGGCGGATTTCTCGGGGGGGGCAATTGCCCCGTTGCCCCCCCCCTGGATCCGCCACTGGGTCAAGTACACAAGGGCAGTAGAGCAGAAATGTAGTCAAGGCAAGCTGGGTCAAAATTAACCAATATTTAAAGAACAGGACACAATAACACTAAGGACTCTGGAGCAATTAAAAGGCCTATATGAGCCAGATATAGGTTGACTATGACTATTTAATTCTGTTTTCTAGGAGTGATTAACACTGAAAGGCAGCACCTGTGCTACCCACAGGTGCACAACAGAATAATCAGTCAATGTGATAAGCAACCTACTGGTATCCTCCCAGGAGAGCAGGACTAATAGTGGCATGGTGAGCAGGAAAAAAGTGGGAGACATGGATTCAAGTCTAAATTGGTAATAGGTAAAATTGGAGATTTTAATTAACTGGACATAAATTAGAATAGAGGGAGTATTATGGAGTCCAAGAGAAATGGGATTATTTAAAAGTTGCACTATTGAAGGCAACAAAAAATTGCATTAGGCTTGTCAGTAAAAGCAAAAAAGAAACCATTGTGGTACTCCACAGATGTGGCCAAAATAGTTAAAAACAAAAAGTTAGCATTTAGGAATTATAAAAAAACCCAGAGTGAGGAAGACAAAATGATCTATAAGATTAGGCAGAAAGAGGCTAACAAGTTATAAGAGCTTCCAAATCACACACAGAAGAGAAAATAGCACAGTCAGTAAAAAAGGGGATAAAACATTTTTTAGATACATAAATGAGAAAAGAAAAGTAAAACAAGGATTAGTTAGATTAAAAACAAAAGAAGGAAGGTATGTAGAAGAGGATAAAGGTCTAGCTGACTAACTCAATTAATATTTTTGTTCTGTATTTACAGATGAAAATGAAGGAAAAGGACCTCAGTTGAGAAAAAGGATAAATGAGTCATTTATTACATGTGAGTTTACAGAGGAAGAGGTTCTATTTCAACTGTCAAAAGGGCGGGCGGTACGAGACGTAGGTGTGTACGTCAGCGGCAGGACCGCGCGCTTTTTCGGACCAGGAAGTGGGGCAAAGGAGCGGCGAGACATCAAGGCTGTGAGGACGCTCAGCTCAGCTCTGCGGTGCGGTGCTGAAGTGGAGGTGGAGGAAACGATCTGAGGCTGCCGATCCTGCTAGGCGGCTGAGTAACGGAAAATTTATTTTTTCTCAATTATTGCCTAATGCTTCAAAGTTTTAACGCTGCAGTAAATCTTTTTGATGGCATAAAAAAAAAAAAAAGGGGAGATTGGGCTATTAATGAGCTGACAGGTTGACTGTCAGTTTATAGGTATCCTTTATTAATTTGGCTTCTGGTACTGTGATGTAATGGATAAGAGTACAGTTTTAAGAACTATAAAACAGTATTTGTGAGTAAATGGTCACTTTCCCATCTATTCGCTACTGACCTCCATTGACCTCTATCTCTATCTTATATTTGAAGTGATAATTTAAGGATTGCTATTTAAAGGGATAGCTATCTGCAATTTAAAGTCACAATAAAGTCATAACAAAAGAGAGAAAAAGAGAGGAAACAGGAGGAAGGGAAGGAGAAGAAAGGAAGAAAGAAGGTGAAGGAAGCCTATTAAAGATATATGTGCCAAAGAAATACATAGTATCTCTAAGCAACAGGAAAAAGGAAGATAAAATTATTATTATTTTTTTTCTTTTTTTTGACTGACGAAGAAAATTTTGACAGATTTATTATTATTACACATGGCTCCTAAGAAAGAGAAAGCCCAAATCACAGAGAGAAAGAAGGCAACAATTGGCACATTTTATTCTCCTAAAATGCCATCTGTAGAAGCAGAGAGGCAACGAAAATCTCTGCCTTTAGAAAATGCTGAGCTCTCGACACATCAAATATCAGATATATCCGAGGATGATTATCTGCATCTGCCAAATACACAGGGAATAACGCAACAATTATTAACACAAATGTTGGACAATCTGTATAAAAAAATTAAAACGGATATTGAACATAATACAAATGATCTCAGACTGGAAATTGCCACTCTTTCTGAGAAAATCTCAAGTCAGGCAATTATACTACAAAAAGTACAAGATGAATATGAACAGATCAAACTATTTAATATACAGCTAGAGAAAAGACTGAACGATGTCGAGATTAAATTGACAAACTTAGAAGATCGTTCCAGGAGAAATAATATAAGAGTTAGAGGTATACCAGAATCAACAACACAAGAAGACTTATATTCCTATCTGGACAGTTTTTTTTTCAAGAATTTTGTCTCAACAGACGCTGGGCCCTGAAACCTTTTGAAAGATTTCATAGAATGTCCAGACCAAACGGAATCGATAAATCTTATCCAAGGGACGTTATGATCTGTTTCTCCAGTTTTCGGATAAAAAATCTAATACTGCAGAAAATTAGGAATGGGATTTTAGATACTGAAGAATGGAGACATTTAAAAGTTTTTCAAGATTTATCCCAAAAAACAAGACAAGCAAGAAGATCTTTCTCAGAAGAAACGGCAATCCTTAGGGATAAGGACATAAGATACAAGTGGTTGTTTCCGACGGCAATTATGGTCTTTTTTAAAGATCAATCATACATCTTCAAGGACAATACGGCACTTAAGCAGAAATTGATAACTCTTAAAATTACCCCTTGAGGGGGGAGGGAGGAAAGAAAAGACGGAAAATGGAAAATTTATTAAATTTGTTTGGTTTTTTTGGGGTTTTTTTTCCACCGTGTGGTGGGAATGGAAATGTATTAGAGTGATACTGAGTGACACCGACAATTTAACAATAAGGATATATTTATATCAAAATTATTGAGTATGGAGGAGAATAGTTTAAAGTTAAAACTTATATATATAGACACAAAATTAGGTTTAGCTGTATAGAACCAACGGAGCTGAGTTTTGCTTGTATTCACTAAAGGGGTCTTTATAAATAATACTTAATAACTTAATAGTAACTGTATTAGTAGATATTTTGTGAATATTTATAAATAAAATTAAAAGTAAAGAATTTGAAGAATAAGGAGATAGACTTACACTTAAAGTAATAAAAATTGGATGAAAAGATTAAAGATAGTGATTATTAGACACATAATTAAAATTAGATGCATGAAATGCACGGAAAGGCGGTTCATAATACTCACAAGATTTTATAAATATAATTTTTTTTTTTTTTTTTTCTCTCCCCATTTGGGGTAGGGCGAGGTAAATGGCCCACTAGCCTGGTTCAAGGTCCTGCGACGGCAGCAGGGTTAGATATGAAGACTATATTTAGTACTTCATATTTTGGGATAAATGTCTTGAGAGATTGTTGTTTGAACTTCCCCAGGAGGTTTAATTTTATATTTCCAACTGGGGAAGGTATGAGTCGATGGGTGAATGGGGAAGGTTTGGGGAGTGGATTTGTGTGTTGGATACCACCTGAGGGGAGGCTAGGTGGGAGGAGGAAGGGGGGTGAAGTGCGGCAGGATGACACTTAATATACTATCTATTAACGCAAGGGGCTTGAACTCAGGACAGAAAAGAGGTTATTTGTATAAGTTATTGATAGACAGTAAAACGGATATTGGTTTCGTACAAGAAACACATTGGGTTAACTCTTTATCTAATGTATGGAACTATAAAAAATTTCCAGTGGTACATAGATCCAACTTGGTAGGAAAGAATAAGAAAAGAGGAGTGTAAATCTTCTTCTCAAGTAGTTTGAAATAAGAATTGGTTTATGAAGAGGCTGACTCTGGTGGTAGGTTTCTTATAGTGATAGTTAGAATTAATGATATTTTATATACATTGGTAAATGTCTATGCTCCAAATCAACTTCCATATAGATTTCTGGGCAGCCTGATGCAAAAGGTGGACCGTGTGTCGTCTGGAAGCCTAATTATCGGCGGGGATTTTAACTGCATTATAGATAACAAAGTGGATAGGAATAGAACTAAGCTCATGGAGAAGGAGGACAACCAAAAAATAGTTCCATCAATGATGCAGACTTTTTTAGCAAAAAACTGTTTATACGATTCCTGGAGAATACTTAACCCAGAAGAGCGAGACTATACGTTCTATTCAAATGTTCATCAGTCATATACTAGAATTGATTACTTTCTGGTTAAAGCTGAAACACTAGAGCGAATTAACAAGGTGACAATTGGGCCCATAACGTGGTCTGACCATGCACCAGTTAGTTTAGTAATAAATAACAACGTGGAATATAAACGTAGAGATAGATGGCGACTAAATGAAACTCTATTAAAATCAGATAGTAACGTAGAAGAACTGCGTATTCAGGCCAGAGAATTTTTTGAAATTAATGATACAGGGGATGTCTCTAAAGCTATGTTGTGGTGTACCTTTAAATCATATATGAGAGGGTGTCTTATAAAATTGGGTGCCAATACAAAGAAAAAGAAGGGAAAAGAGTTGAATGAGCTTTATATTGACTTAGCAAAACAAGAATGTCTACATAAGATTACTTTAGACCATAGAATTTTAGAGGACATTAAGGAGATTAGGAAAAAAATATTAATAAGAACTCAAGAAAAAATTGATAAAGCAATGTTAGTATTAAAGCAGGCATGGTATTATGGAAATAATAAAACAGGGAAAAATCTTTCAAATAAACTAAAACATAAAAACAAACTTCAATCTATAAACTACATAATAGCTGGAAATAAAAAACTTTTTTCACCAACCCAAATAGCTAACGCATTCGAAGAATATTATAAAAGTTTATATAATCTAAAACTTAATGAGCCATCTGCAGGGGAATTAAAGGATTTCTTGGATAAATTAGGCTTGCCAAAGATTTCTATTGATAAATTAAATCAGCTTAATGCTCCATTTTCTATTCAGGAGATTAGCGACACTATTAAAGTATTAATACCAGGCAAAGCACCAGGCCCAGATGGGTTTACATCGATTTTTTTATAAAAAACTAAATGATATAATTTCCCCATATTTATTGAATAGATTTAAAGAATTTGACAGCTATAAAACTATTCCATCTGAATTACTTCAGGCCTCTATAATTCCAATCCCTAAGGCAGGAAAGGATCCAAGGTATACTTCGAACTATAGACCAATCTCTCTTATTAATCTAGATATTAAAGTATACTCCAGAATTTTGGCCGACAGACTTAAACAAAATTTACCTGATATTGTATATAAAGATCAGAGTGGATTTGTGGAAGGCAGAGGTACATCAGATAACATTAGAAAATTACTGAATGTTCTATACCATGCGGACAAAAGTGTGTCCCCTTTCGCTATGGTAACCCTTGATGCCGAAAAGGCCTTCGACCGCGTTAACTGGAAATATTTGGAAGAGGTTCTGAAGGCCTTCGGCATTGAGGGTTTCTTCAAAGAGTGTACAATGGCGTTATATAAAGATCCTCAAGCCAGAGTTTTAGGTTTTATGTTTCAATCAAATTGGTTCCCAATTAGAAATGGGACGCGCCAGGGCTGCCCTCTGGCAACTCTGTTATACATCCTCTCTATAGAACCGTTGGCAGCCGCGATTAGGCAGAATGAAGATATCAGCGGGCTAAAAATAAATAGTTTGGAGAACAAAATTGCACTTTATGCAGACGATGTTCTACTAACTCTTACAGATCCCATTAGATCTATTCCAGCTGTATTTTGTCTTATTAATGAGTATAGTAAATTCTCAGGCTATAAAACAAATTTAAATAAATCACAAATCTTGATAAGAGGTCTAAATGGGCCTGGGGTAAAAAAACTTAAAAAGGAATTTAAATGCAATTGGGAAGCAAGGAACATAAAATACTTAGGAGTAAGACTATCTTTGGATTATAGGGAAATTGGTGAACTTAATTATATAGAAATAGTTACCCAATTTAGGAATACCCTAAAAAATTGGAAGGGATTGGAATTGTCCTGGCTGGGAAGAATAGAAGC
Organism: Pelobates cultripes; assembly: GCA_933207985.1. NCBI lineage: Eukaryota > Metazoa > Chordata > Amphibia > Anura > Pelobatidae > Pelobates > Pelobates cultripes. Next base: position 250,433,842 of record OW240914.1, read on the forward strand.
GATAAATTCTTATTTACTCCCTAAACTGACATTTTTGTTTTGTAATCTCCCGCTGAGGGTTCCAATCCAGACGATACACGGTCTTCAAAAACTTGTTTCGGAATATATATGGCAAGATAAGAGACCTAGAGTATCAAAGGAAATTTTACAGAGACATTGGAAAGAAGGGGGAATTTCTTTCCCAGATATACAGAAACTATATATGAACAACATGGTAGCACACTTAATTAAATGTGATAACTTTACAAAGACAAGACCAGTTTGGTTAGATATCGAAAAATCGGATCTGTGCAATATTGAACCTTTATTTCTCTGGTGGTGCGATAGTGAATTTGTAAACAATGTAAGATCTAACAACCCGATGAATAACACAATGATCTATATTGTAAAATATCTGAAGAAAAAATACGGAACTAAATATATATCAACAAATGCCCCATTTATGTGTCTCAAATATTATATAAAGAATATAAATCTTCAAGAATGGGAAAAATGTGGAATTGTAAAAATTGCAGAACTTTTAAATGATAACAAAATATTGCCTTTTGCAACGCTACAGCTTAATTATAATCTCCCCTCGAAGGAAATATTTAATTATTTAAGAATAAAATCCTTTATTATGGGAAATGTTTTTTCGGACACTTCTCCATTCGATCAGTTTGTAGCATCTCATTATAAAAATAAAATTGCATCTAAATTTAATCAATTTACAAGATGCCAAAGGCAAACAGTTAAAGTATTGGCAATGATTAAATGGGAGCAGGAATTCCATTTCTCCTCTTCGGTTGAAGATTGGAATTCGGCCTTACAATCAGTAAAAAGACACATACATGGGGTGAATATACAGGAAGTGTACTTTAAATTAGTATACCGTTGGTATTTGGTGCCCACTCGTCTCCATAAATTTCAACCCACACTTCTACCAGATTGTTGGAGATGTGGTAGGGAGTTAGGTTCATTCCCCCACATCTGGTGGGACTGTGAGGAGTTGAAACCTATGAAAATTATTATATCAGACTTGGTGGATTCCATTCTGAAGGTTAAAACTATTATTACGGCACAAATGTTCCTGTTTCACTTAGATTTGCCAAAAGTTAATATAAAACAAAAAATTCTTATGATCCATTCTTTTATGGCAATAAAAATAGTTATGGCCAGAAATTGGAGAAATATGGGTTTGTTAAATTGGCATGATATACGTATACAAATAGATTATCAATGTAAGATGGAAGCTGGGTTATTCTTAAATAAGTTATCTAGAGAGAAATATGATGAAATTTGGGCCCCTTGGGTTAGATATTGTAGTAGTAAAAACTCAACCCCCCTCCCACAGCTAGCCAGTCTTAGGTAGTACCTGTGTAATTGTAAGATTGTAAGAAAGTGGAATTGTGTGTCATTATTTTTTGGTTCAAATGTAGCTTATGTAGTCAATGCTTAAGGGCAATTTGAAATATGGTTATAGTAGTTATATGTATAATTACAGGAATTCTTGTAAAGGAAAATACTGTACCATATTGAAAAATTTTACTTCTGAAAATGTATATGGATGAAATTTCTAAAATGAAAAATAAAAATTTATATAAATTTAAAAAACTGTCAAAAGTAAAGACAAATAAGTCAATCGGACCTGATGGAATACACCCAAAGCTATTAAAAGAGCTTAGTGGTGTACTAGCAAAACCATTAACAGATTTATTTAACCAATCATTGTTAACAGGAGTAGTCCCAGAAGATTGTAAGTTAGCGAATGTTGTGCCCATTTACAAGAAAGGTAATAGGGAGGAGTCGGGCAACTATAGGCCAGTAAGCCTTACTTCAGTAGTGGGGAAAGTGATGGAAACCATGTTAAAGGATAGGATTGTTGAACATCTAAAAACACATGGATTTCAAGATCAGAGACAATATGGATTTACTTCTGGGAGATCATGCCAAACTAATCTTATTGATTATTTTGATTGGGTAACTAAAATTATAGATCAGGGTGGTGCAGTAGACATTGCTTACCTAGATTTCAGTCAGGCTTTTGACACTGTTGCACATAGAAGGCTTATCAATAAACTGCAATCTTTAAGTTTGGATTCCAATATTGTTGAATGGGTAAGGCAGTGGCTGAGTGACAGGCAACAGAGGGTTGTAGTTAATGGAATATATTCAAGCTTGGACTTGTCACCAGTGGGGTACCTCAGGGATCTGTACTTGGACCCATTCTCTTTAATATTTTTATTAGTGATATTGCAGAATATCTTGATGGTAAGGTATGTCTTTTTGCTGATGATACTAAGATATGTAACAGGGTTGATGTTCCAGGAGGGATAAGCCAAATGGCAAATGATTTAGGTAAACTAGAAAAATGGTCAGAATTGTGGTAACTGACATTTAATGTGGATAAGTGCAAGATAATGCATCTTGGACGTAAAAACCCAAGGGCAGAGTACAGAATATTTGATAGAGTCCTAACCTCAACAATTGAGGAAAGGGATTTAGGGGTGATTATTTCTGATGACTTAAAGGTAGGCAGACAATGTAACAGAGCAGCAGGAAATGCTAGCAGAATGCTTGGTTGTATAGGGAGAGGTATTAGCAGTAGAAAGAGGGAAGTGCTCATGCCATTGTACAGAACACTGGTGAGACCTCACTTGGAGTATTGTACACAGTACTGGAGACCGTATCTTCAGAAGGATATTGATACCTTAGAGAGGGTTCAGAGAAGGGCTACTAAACTGGTTCATGGATTGCGGGATAAAACTTACCAGGAAAGGTTAAAGGATCTTAACATGTATAGCTTGGAGGAAAGACGAGACAGGGGGGATATGATAGAAACATTTAAATATATAAAGGGAATCAACACAGTAAAGGAGGAGACTATATTTAAAAGAAGAAAAACTACCACAACAAGAGGACATAGTCTTAAATTAGAGGGACAAAGGTTTAAAAATAATATCAGGAAGTATTACTTTACTGAGAGGGTAGTGGATGCATGGAATAGCCTTCCAGCTGAAGTGGTAGAGGTTAACACAGTAAAGGAGTTTAAGCATGCGTGGGATAGGCATAAGGCTATCCTAACTATAGGATAAGGCTAGGGACTAATGAAAGTATTTAGAAAATTGGGCAGACTAGATGGGCCAAATGGTTCTTATCTGCCGTCACATTCTATGTTTCTAGTAGTTGAGGAAGAGGAATCAGATTTTTGAACCTTTTAAATGGCACATTCATGTCACAACTGGTACAAGCACTAACTAGAAAAGATGACTGTCTAGATCTGGTTATAACACTTAATGATCTTTTGAACAATATTAATGTAGGGGAGCCCTTTGGAAATAGTGATCACAATATGGTGTCTTTTGAAATAAACTTTAAAAAAGCACATTAGGTATTCTAAAACATATCATTTTAAAGGCCAATTTCAATTAAGATTAATTATATATATATATATATATATATATATATATATATATATATGTATATATATATTGAACAAAATTATAAACGCAACACTTTTGTTTTTGCCCCCATTTTTCATGAACTGAACGCAAAGATCTAAGACTTTTTCTATGTACACAAAAGGCCTATTTCTCTCAAATATTGTACACAAATCTGATAGAAAATAATAGGCAATACCGGTGTAGCGCTTATGTGCAGAATTGAATATGAAAAAAAATTTTACCCAATTTTTCCTTCTATGTTAATCAATTATTTCTTGTTAACCTTTAGGTAAAACAGAGAAAAATACATAACATAGTGCAGATTGTATATAAATTGGTGAAAATAAATTTAAAAGCAAGAGCCAAATGGCAACTCACAATTTTCTGAGCTATAAATCTAACTCAGAATTTGGCGCTTTAGGATCCGTATAGGCGACTCTCTCCCTTCTTCTCCTTTCTTTAGTCCAATCCTCTAAACCACTTCAGTTCCTGTTTTTGAGTTTCCAGATCATTTGTTCCTGGCTGGACCCATGCTGGTTTTCCTGGAACATTAGCTTTCAGTTAACAAACAGACATTACGTCCCACCAACATAGGGGGTGTGAACACTATCACTCTTGTTTAAAAGATTCTCACAGTGGTTAGCAGCTGTTTAGATTATATATAAATTATAAGACACTTCACTCAAATAGCGCTAATACTTTCTTGTTTTGTATCTATTGTACACAAATCTGGCTAAATCTGTGTTAGGGAGCACTTCTCCTTTCCCTAGATAATACATCCACCTCACAAGTGTGCATGGGCGTAGGAACCCCAAAAAATCTGGGGGGGATAGCATTTTTACTCGCCGGGTATATTCTTATTCCGTAAACTAGGAGTTGTTTATCCCATTGTACAGCGCTACGGAATTTGCAGTCGCTATATAAATGATTAAATAATAACTTTAAAGGGTCACTACAGGGAAGTTATTTTACTTACCTGGATACAGCGCCGGGATCCTCCTGATGCCGCGCCCCCTATTTAGTCAAAATGACTTAATAGGAGGGTGCGAGCAGGGAGCAATAAAACGCTTCTATTCAGAAGCATCATTGCTCTCTGGTGCGCATGCGCAGCTTTGCCGCACATGCACAGATACTTCATAGGGCGGCATTCATGTCTCGACTAGGAAGCACCTCTAGTGGCCATCTGAGTGTCCACTAGAGGTATTCCTCATCAGTAATGTAAATACTGCCTTTTTACGAAATGGCTTTGCTTACATTAAAAAGCCTACAAAGACATGCTATAGACACCAGAACTACTACGTTTAGCTGTTGTGGTTCTGGTGACTTTAGTGTCCCTTGAATATAGAGAGGAAAAAAGAATCATCACAAATGTAAGAAATAAAATGTCTGTATCATTATTCTAAAAATTATTTTAAAAAAAATAAAAAAATATGCACATTCCTAGCTTAATTTTTAGCACGACATATGACACAAACATTTTGTACTTTGCAGATTACTTTTTATATTTTTTTTATACATATACAGATTGTGTAATACTGCCCCTGACTTAGGGTGACCACATTTCCTAACTGACATTCAGTGACACTGTCAGAAATGCATGCATTTTACTACCCGTCTCTACCCCTTCCATTTATATTAGAACCCCACCTACCCCTTCCATGAATATTAGAACCACCCCTACCCCTCCCATGAATATTAGAACCACCCCTACCCCTTCCATGCACAAAAGAACCCCACCTACCCCTTCCACGCATATTAACCCCCCCTACCCCTTCCATGCATATTAGTACCCCCCTAACCCCTTCCATGCATATTAGTACCCACTAACCCCTTCCATGCATATTAGAACCCACCCTACCCCTTCCATTCATTTTTTCTACCTACCCCTCTCCCCCTATCCTTATTAGTAGCCCCCCTAACCCTTTCCAATTATTTTTCTACCTACCCCTCCCCCCATCCATATTAGTAGCCCCCCTTCAGAAGGATATTGATACCTTAGAGAGGGTTCAGAGAAGGGCTACTAAACTGGTTCATGGATTGCGGGATAAAACTTACCAGGAAAGGTTAAAGGATCTTAACATGTATAGCTTGGAGGAAAGACGAGACAGGGGGGATATGATAGAAACATTTAAATATATAAAGGGAATCAACACAGTAAAGGAGGAGACTATATTTAAAAGAAGAAAAACTACCACAACAAGAGGACATAGTCTTAAATTAGAGGGACAAAGGTTTAAAAATAATATCAGGAAGTATTACTTTACTGAGAGGGTAGTGGATGCATGGAATAGCCTTCCAGCTGAAGTGGTAGAGGTTAACACAGTAAAGGAGTTTAAGCATGCGTGGGATAGGCATAAGGCTATCCTAACTATAAGATAAGACTAGGGACTAATGAAAGTATTTAGAAAATTGGGCAGACTAGATGGGCCGAATGGTTCTTATCTGCCGTCACATTCTATGTTTCTATGTTTCTATGTTTCTAAACCCTTCCAATTATTTTTCTATCTTTGTCCCCCCTTTTACCTGACATAGCAGGGACGTCTGGACGTCTGGCAGGCGCAGTGTCAGACTGAGCGCCGGTAGTCACTTGACACTCGGCCAGGGCCGGTGCAAGGATTTTTGCCGACCTAGGCAAAAGTAAAGTTTGCCGCCAACCCCATGTGACATCACAATGCCCCACCCATATGATCTGCCATGTTAACTAACGCCAGTGCTGGAGTGCCGCCGTGTTTACATTAAAAGGCCGGCAGGGACAGTCTATAGACACCAGAACCACTACATTAAGTTGCAGTGGTTCTGGGGACTAAAGTGTTTCTTTAATGTGAGGTAAATTAGAGATTAGTGCCACAAATAATATACTAGATTGCCTACTTACAAACAGATGAGGATGATGATGGGCTCTAGCTGCAGTCTGGCTACACTGGTCTGGTGTAGAACAGGCTCTCTGGAGGCTGTTTGTAACTGTGGTCACAAAAATCAATGTTCTGGGAGAACGGGAAGCAGCTCCATTTTTTGGGGGCCCTTTACACAGCTCAAGGTCTGCGTCCCAGGGTCCACCTTCATGTTCCACCAATGAGTTTGTTTACAGGGGGTGGAGTGTGTAGGGGATGTCCTGATATGTGTGTAAGAATGCATTGTGTGAATCTGTGTTTGTATGTGTAAGGGCTGCAAGGTGTGTTCCTGTGTATGTACAGGCAGGGCCAGATTAAGAGCCCAGTGGGCCTGGTGCTGACAATTATGATTGGGCCTAATTACAGAAATGTCACGGCCCCCGGCTCGCCGAGAGGTGCAGTCGCACCGGACCAGCGCGACCGCGCCAACAAACTTAGCTTACATGCTCAGCGGCGAGTCGGGAGCCGCTCTGCCGGGTTCTCCCGGCCGCCTGCCCGGTTTCAGTATGGTGCCGAACATGCTGTCGCAGCTAGATATAGCTCTGCCCCCCAGGGTCACACATACGTTCTGCAGTCAGAGGCCAGAGGGATATTTAACCTAGGTTATTGCCCTGTTGTGGTTTTCGTTCCTGGTTCCTGAATCCTGAGAGTGTGTTTCCTTGTCCTGTTTTTGATATTCCCAGTATTTTGACATTGGCTATTCCTGACTATTCTGATTCCTGGCTTCCCTGACTTGGCTTGTTAAATGGTATTGTATATTTCTGGTTCCCTTGACCATTCTCTGTTTTTAACGTATTAGTCCGGCCATTCTAAGGACCGGTTTACGTTTTATCATTTTCTGTTCGGTCTCTGTAGATGTTACATATTTCTGCATGCTGGACCACACTAGCAGTCATGACAAGAATTTTATCGACCATAGACACTAAAACAGTCATACCTCTCAAGCGTCAAGTATCTAATGGAGATGGTGTTGGAGGGAAACTCAAAGGATGCAGCTTTAAGAAAACAGATAATCTATGCTAATCTCTCTCTAATTTATGCTTTAATCTTTCAAGTAAATCCATACCCCCTAACAGCAGTGTCCAGTGAAGCAGGAAGTCAATGGGGACACTGGGAGAAATGGGGACACAGACACTAGGGACACAGAGACACTAGGGACACTGGCTGGGCGACATGGAGACACAGGCATGGAGACATGGGTACACAGACACTAGAGACACTGGCTGGGAGACATGGGGACACAGACACTAGAGACACTGGCTGGGAGACATGGGGACACAGACACTAGAGACACTGGCTGGGAGACATGGGGACACAGACACTAGAGACACTGGCTGGGAGACATAGGGACACTAGAAGACATGGGGACACTGAGACACTAGGGGGACTGGCTGGGAGACATGGGGACACAGACACTAGGGGGACTGGCTGGGAGACATGGGGACACTGAGACACTAGGGACACAGAGACATGGGGACATAGACACTGGGAGACTAGGGGACACTGGAAGACTAGGGGACACTGAGACAATAGGGACACTGGCTTGGAGGCATGGGGACACTGTGTCCCATGCGTCTCTGTGTCTCAGTGTGTCTCCCAATGTCCCCATGTGTCTCAGCATCCCCATATCTCACAGTGTCCCCATGTTTCCCTGCTGTATTTCCCCCCCATCCCTTACTTCCCTGAGCTGTAGGCTGTCTCTGCAGGGTGGGAGTTGCTGTCTGGACTCTCTGTAGCTGCACCCCTGCAGATCAGTGAGTATAGATAGGCAGGGAGGGATATGCTGGAACGTCCTATCCCTGCCTGTCTCCACACACACAGCGACCCCTACTGGCCAGTGCTGGTATTGCATAGTAATCTCTTACCAGCATTTGTATTGCCAGTATCACTGCAATACCGGCACGGCCAGGCAGCCTCAAATACCGGCTGTGCTGGTAAAACACCAGTCAGGTGGCAAACCTAACAGTAGTGTGTGTGTAAAAAAAAAAAAAAAAAGTTACATTTTTATTTTTATTTTTAAATGGGCCTATTCCATGGGCCTGGGCCTGGGCCTGGAGCTGCAGCTCAATCAGCCCCTATGTTAATCCGGCCCTGTGTACAGGATGCAGTGTGTGCGTCCAGGCCCGGACTGGCCATTGGGCATACCGGGAAAATGCCCGGTGGGCCGCGATGGCCGTGGGGCCGAGGGCGGCAGGGGAGATAACAGAATCTCCCCTGTCAGCCCCTGCAGGGCCAGCGCTACCCGAGCGCCAGAGGCCTCCATTGGCCGGTCCCTCAGCGGCCCAGAGGCACAATTACAGACGGCCGCATGCTGGGGAGTGAGGGAGGGAGGAGAGGACCGGTCCTCTCGCGGGATTCTGAGCGTTGCCGCGGTTACCACGGCAACGCTCAGATCTCGCTAGAGTGAACTCTAGCCTGCAGGTTAGAGTTCACTTTCACCACTGGACCACCAGGGAAGGATGGCAGCATGGCTCCTCACCCCCAGGCAGAACGGATCTCCTCCCCCCCTCCCAGGATAAAGGTAAGAAGAGGGGGGGATATATATTTTTTTTATTAATAAAATAAATATTTAAATTGAAATAAAAAATAAATTCACACTCACACACACAGCACCCCCAGACACAGCACCCAGACAGACACACAGCACCCCCAGACACACACAGCACCCCCAGACAGCACCCAGACAACACACAGCACCCCCAAACACACACAGCAACCAGACAGACACAGCACCCCCAGACACAGCACCCAGACAACACACACAGCACCCCCAGACAGACACAGCACACACACAGCACCCAGACAGACACAGCACCCCCAGACAAACACAGCACCCCCAAACACACACAGCACTCCCAAACACTCACAGCACCCTGACACAGTACCCAAACACACAGCACCCAGACAACACACAGCACCCCCAAACACACACAGCACCCCCACACACACATCACCCCCACACACACAGCACCAAGACAGACACAGCACCCTCAAACACACACAGCACCCCCAAACACACACATCACCCCAAAACACACACAGCACCCCAAAA
>OW240914.1:250443306-250468438 GCA_933207985.1 Pelobates cultripes
TGCATTTAAAAACCAAAAAACTTTTTTTACTGTTATAGATTGAATAGCAGTTAGTTTTCTGCAAGCGTCTTTGTGTCAGGCTCGCAGCGTATACTGTGCCCACTTGCCCAGTGCCAGCACTCACTCACTGGTGTCAAAATAGCGTGCATTTAAAAACCCAAAAACTTTTTTCACTGTTATAGATTGAATAGCAGTTAGTTGTCTGCAAGCGTCTTTGTGTCAGGCTCGCAGCGTATACTGTGCCCACTTGCCCAGTGCCACCACTCAATCACTGGTGTCACAATAACGTGCATTTAAAAACCAAAACACTTTTTCACTGTTATAGATTGAATAGCAGTTAGTTGTCTGTAAGCTGTTTGTGCTCAGGCCTTCCAGTATATACTGCGCCCACTTGCCCAGTGCCAAATTTCACTCAATCACTCAATTGGTGTCAAGCAATAGCTTGCATTTAAAAAAAAAATGTTTTCACTGTAATAGATTGAATAGCAGTTAGTTGTCTGCAAGCGTCTGTGTGTCAGGATCGCAGCGTATACTGTGCCGACTTGCCCAGTGCCACCACTCACTCACGGGTGTCACAATAGCGTGCATTTAAAAACCAAAACACTTTTTTCACTGTTATAGATTGAATAGCAGTTAGTTGTCTGCAAGCGTCTTTGTGTCAGGCTCTCAGCGTATACTGTGCCCACTTGCCGAGTGCCACCACTCACTCACTGGTGTCACAATAGCGTGCATTTAAAAACCCCAAAACTTTTTTCACTGTTATAGATTGAATAGCAGTTAGTTTTCTGCAAGCGTCTGTGTGTCAGGCCTACAGCGTGTACTCTGCCAACCTCTGCCAGTTAACAGTGCCACTCATATCTGGTGTCACAGTAGCTTGCACGCATAGTACCACTAATCGAAAAAAAAATGACAAGCAGAGGCAGGCCCCCCCTACACTGCGCATTGGGTAAACCTGATGACGGCTGCCAGGCATGGAATGCGTGGCTCTGCAGAGGAGTTGGTGACACTGCCACGACTTGCAGGCAGGCCTGCTGCCACCTCCTCTACTCTTCCTACTCCATCCTCTTCCATAACCTCCTCGGCTGAGTCCTCTTCTGCTGCTGTGTCTTGCTCCACATCAACGGATAGGGGACGTAACAGGGATTAAACTGATAAGAATACTACTACTTAACACACCACTCCTATCTGGTGGCACATTAGATTGCACGCGCAGTGCCCCAAATTTGAAGTAGGAGGACCGACCAAGCATCTTTTTCCATCTCCCGGTTCCTAAAATCAATGCCATATACACGTCCCCTGATAGGGGACGTAACAGGGATTAAACTGATAGGAATAATACTACTTAACACACCTTATAATAACGCAGAGAGAGGCAACGCAGAGAGAGGAGTCTGAAGAAGAGGAGTCAGAGGAGGAAGGTGGCTTTGAGGAGGTGGAAGACCAAACACAGCAGGCATCCCAGAAGGCTTGTTGTCACCTTTCGGGGACCCTTGGTGTTGTACGTGGCTGGGTGAAGGAAGATACCTTCAATGACATCAGTGAGGACAAGGAACGGGACATGGCTAGCTTGGTATCCAACCTTGTGCAAATGGGGAGTTTGCGGTTGTGAAAATGGACTGTTTGCGGTTGTTTGCGGTGCGTTAAATGGGGAGTTTGGTCTGTCACTGTGAAGCGGGCGTAACCCTTACACTACCTGATCGATACAACATCATACAGTAGGTCCCCCCCCCTCATTTTTATGGCCCCCACCCACCGCTCACGGGTGGGGGCGGGCGGGAGGACAGTAGGTCCCCCCCCATTGAGATTTATGGCCCCCACCCACCGTGAAGGGGTGGGGGCCGGGGGGAGGACTGTAGGTCCCCCCTTATCCTTATTTACTGAATATTCCCCTGTATAACAATGTTTGGCATTTAGTGAATATTCCCTATTCTGCTCTGTGTCAGTGTGTATCAGGGATCCTGAGGATATGTGTCAATCCATATCTGCCAAGTGACCCTATGTAGGGGGAACAGTCCCTATTCTGCTCTGTGTCAGTGTGTATCAGGGATCCTTAGGATAGGTGTCAATCCATATCTGCCAAGTGACCCTATGTAGGGGGAACAGTTCCTATTCTGCTCTGTGTCAGTGTGTATCAGGGATCCTGAGGATAGGTGTCAATCCATATCTGCCAGGTGACCCTATGTAGGGGGAACAGTCCCTATTCTGCTCTGTGTCAGTGTTTATCAGGGATCCTTAGGATAGGTGTCAATCCATATCTGCCAAGTGACCCTATGTAGGGGGAACAGTCCCTATTCTGCTCTGTGTCAGTGTGTATCATGGTCTCTGAGGACAGGTGTCAATCCATATCTACCAAGTGACCCTATGTAGGAGGAACAGTCTCTATTCTGCTCTGTGTCAGTGTGTATCAGGGGCTCTGAGGACAGGTGTCAATCCATATCTGCCAAGTGAACCTATGTAGGGGAACAGTCTCTATTCTGCTCTGTGTCGGTGTGTAAGGGGCTCTGAGGACAGGTGTCAATCCATATCTGCCAAGTGTCCCTATGTAGGAGGAACAGTCTCTATTCTGCTCTGTGTCGGTGTGTATCATGGTCTCTGAGGACAGGTGTCAATCCATATCTGCCAAGTGACCCTATGTAGGGGGAACAGTCTCTATTCTGCTCTGTGTCAGTGTGTATCATGGTCTCTGTGGACAGGTGTCAATCCATATCTGCCAAGTGACCCTATGTAGGAGGAACAGTCTCTATTTTGCTCTGTGTCAGTGTGTATCAGGGGCTCTGAGGACAGGTGTCAATCCATATCTGCCAAGTGACCCTATGTAGGGGTAACAGTCCCTATTCTGCTCTCTGTCAGTGTGTATCATGGTCTCTGAGGACAGGTGTCAATCCATATCTGCCAAGTGACCCTATGTAGGGGGAACAGTCTATATTCTGCTCTGTGTCAGTGTGTATCATGGTCTCTGAGGACAGGTGTCAATCCATATCTGCCAAGTGACCCTATGTAGGGGGAACAGTCCCTATTCTGCTCTGTGTCAGTGTGTATCAGGGATCCTTGGACAGGTGTCAATCCATATCTGCCAAGTGACCCTATGTAGGGGAACAGTCTCTATTCTGCTCTTTGTCAGTGTGTATCAGGGATCCTGAGGATAGGTGTCAATCCATATCTGCCAAGTGACCCTATGTAGGGGGAACAGTCCTATTCTGCTCTGTGTCAGTGTGTATCAGGGTCTCTGAGGACAGGTGTGAATCCATATGTCAAGGTGTCAATATGTCATATGTCAGGTGTCAATCCATATCCATTGTGATTTAGGAAGGTTAGGTGATTTATGCCCTTTATGGATTTAGACCAGACTCTGCATCAACTGTGTAATTTTCCATGGGAGTTTTGCCATGGATCCCCCTCCGGCATGCCACAGTCCAGTTGTTAATCCCGTTGAAACAACTTTTCCATCACTATTGTGGCCAGAAAGAGTCCCTGTGTGTTTTAAAATTCGCCTGCCCATTGAAGTCTATGACGGTTCGCCCGGTTCGCCGGTTCGCGAACATTTGCGGAAGTTCGCGTTTGCGAACTGAAAATTTTGGGTTCGCGACATCACTATTGCTGAAGTGCTGAATTACCGAGGTCCTGAAGTTCCGAAATGACTGAATTTCCGAAGTGCCGAAGTTCGGAAGTGCCGAAGTTGCCGAAGTGCCGAATTGCTGAAGTTCCGAAGCACAGTATTGCCTAAGTACTAATATACTTACCCAGTGGAAGAAGAAGAATGTTACACTGTATACAATTTTAAATAAAAACATAGCCAGGATTCAGCTGTAAGCATTTGCAACACTTACAACAATCAAGTATCATATATTCATATAAAATGTAAGTTACTTAGCCAGTCAATGTAATGACAGGAATGAATAAGTAGATAACTCCCTAATTCCCACGGTATTAGGGAGCTATCTACTAAAAGGCTGAAAGAACTAAATTAGCCATACCTATGATAGAAACCAATTTAATTTAGTATGAACTGGGGTAACAAGCCTTCATTATAACACTATTTCTTATAATGTAACTGATCCCAAGGAAGGGACTGGCCTGGGCCTGCGGTCACCAGATGACCGAGAGGATGAGAGCGCAGACCTTGGGTAGAGACGCCTTTGTTTTCCTCTACCCAGTCTGACAGTAGCAGGTCCCCGCTCTGACACTCACCTACCTAAAGCTCTCACCCCGCGTCTCCGTGTCGGGACGCCGTGTCAGAGCTTGGCTCTTCGGACAATACAGCTGGGCCGACCACCCATGCTGAATTCTCGCATTCATGCAAAACGCTGCCACTTCCCGAATGCGGCAACACAGGAGGCAGAGCTTCAGGAGATTCATAGGGCTCGTGCGCGACGAAACAGGGCTTTTTAAAGGTAGGTGGAGACCAGGGAGGAGCTACAGTAAGCAGACCACCCCCTCTCTATTTGGCTTCCCTGACTATTCTCTCTGATTGATCCTTTTGTACTACGTACTTGGTCCATTTGCTTTCAGTGCTCATCTGCATCGTGGGCTTCATCTACTAAACAGTGATCCCGACAGACAAAGTGCTCACTGAGAGCACTTCCTGTCAGATCAGGTACAGCGGTCCACTTTCCCATGCATGGAGAGATGCATGTAAGGGAGTGTGGGGGGTGGGGGAATTGAGACACATAGAAGGGACTTGAGTTATATTGAGACACATGGAAGAGACTGGTAGGGTATTCAGAAACATTTAAAAGACTGGGTATTGAGACACATGCATGGGACAGGGGGCGATTTGAGACACATGGAAGTGAGTTGTTACGCAGATGGATACCTTTGCAGCTGCTTCCCAAATATCTTGCCATTCCCCGCTCTCTAATATTTCATGTAGGTCTGATTCCCATTGGGTGTTTTGTCATCCCCATCTGGTGTGCTGAGTTGAGTGTATAAGTGCGTATTGAGGCCTGTTCAAGGTCCTTCTGTCATGCATAGTGTCTCGTAGAAGGTCAGTTTGGCTTTGGCTGCTGCTTTTACTTGGGGTCGTCTGGCAAAGTCTCTGAGTTGAACGTATCTAAAATGGCCTCTGGTAGTTAATTGGGCCAGTGTTTTTAGGTCTTCAAAGGATCTGACTGTGTCAGCGTCGTATAGTTGACAAAACCGCTGTATACCCGTGTTTTCAGTTCCCCTAAAGTTTTAGGCGCTCAAGCCTGGCTCAAACGCTTTGTTTCAAAGATATGGTGTCAGAGGTGTACTTTTTAGGGAATATTTGTGTGACACTGAATCCCATAAGTGAGTTTAAGATTGCTGGGCAGCTGGTGTGTAGGTCAAATCTGTCAGCCTTGGGTACCCAAATCCAGTATTGGAGGAGGTTAGGTAGTAGAGGTGGAGATAGGAGTCCCAGCCCCCCTACTTTTAGGGTTGTATAGAGTTTGTCTCTCTATACTATGCCTCTTTCTAACCCAGATGAAGTCGTCTATTGCTGTCTGGAGCGTTTTAAGATCCCCCTCTAGTCACTTTCACCGGCAGTGTCTGGAAGAGGAACAGCAGGCGCGGCATGAGGTTAATTTTAATGCCGTGGAGTTTTCCTTTCCATGAGATGGGTTTCTCGTGCCAGGTATCTAGGTCTTTCAGTAGTGTGCAGATCATGGGTGTATAGTTTTCAGCATATAGATCGCTTGGATTCGGTGTCAATATGACACCCAGATATTTGATAGGGGTTTGGCAAATTTTTAGTCCGGTCGTATTGCACAGCCGGACGACGTCCGCTTCAGCCATTATTAATGGCATTCCCACTGACTTTTCAATGTTGATTTTGTATCTGGACACCTGGCTGTATGTCTCCAGGAGGTCAAGCAGACAAGGGACTGGCTCTTTCGGGTCAGTGAGGGTGAGAAGAACGTTGTATGCATACACGGAGACTTTAAAATCTTCAGTCGCTACCTTCAGTCCTTTGATTTGTGGGTTGACTCAAATTAAGTAGAGTAAGGGCTCCAGGGCTAGGATAAACAAGAGTGGGGTCAAAGTACTCCGTGGTGGCTCCGGACAGTATTGTTTGCACCCTGGGGTTCATATAAAGTACTTGTATAGCCCTGATGAAGGCCGCTGGCAATCCCATCCCCGACAGGAGTGTGAAGATGTAGTGCAAACTCTGTCGAACGCTGTCCAGGGAAAGGATCAAAGAAGGCGTCCGAGACCTCCCCGCCCACCAAATTTAGGACCACCATTCTAAGTGTGTTTTCATATAGTTGTCTTGTGGGAACAAAGCCCACTTGGTCTGCGTGAATATATTTAGTGAAGTGGGTGGGATTTAAGCGGGTGGCTAACAGTTTAGCATAGACTTTCGTGTCATAATTAATGAGGGATATGGGGTGGTAATTGGTGACATTAGTCCCATCTCTACCTGGTTTAGGGATTAGGGCTATATCTGCCGTGGAAAGGTCAGGGTTTGGTGTCTCTCCCTTCATCCATGTTTCATATATGTTGGTCAGATGGGGCATCAAGTCCTCCTTATAGGTCTTGTAATAGGTGCCGTCGAACCCGTCTGCTCCCGGGGCCTTATTCCCTTTTAATTCTGCGATGGCTCTCTCGACTTCCTCTGCATTTATGGGCTCGCCTAGGGAGTGAGGTCCACATTTAATCTTGGGAGTTGGGCTTTGTCAAGGAAGGCAGCAATTGCTGCTGCATTAGCACCGTTATTGCCATTTAATGTGGGGGCATGGTTGTACCATAGGCGTGCGCACGGGGTGTGCTGTGTGTGCCTGAGCACATCCTAATCCCCGCGGCCCGCACTATGTGCCTCCATGGGCCGGTGAGGAGATCCAAGATTTCCCTCACTGGCCCACAGGCAGGGAGGGAGACAGGAGAGGACCTGGGGAGCTCTAGCCAACAGCTGCGGCAATGCTCAGATCTCGTGAGAGTGAACTCTAGCCCCGCAGTCTAGAGTTCCCTCACCACTGGACCACCAGGGATGGCAGCAGCATGGACCCCCTCCCTACAAAAGGTAAGAAGGAAGGGGGGATATTTCCTAAACGGTCCCCCCACACAATACACACAAACAACACCCACACACAGCACCCTTACACAGCACCCTCACACTAACAGCACCCTCACACATACAGCACCCACACACATATATCACCCTTACACACACACAGCACCCTTACACACTAACAGCACCCTCACACACACACACAGCACCCTCACACACAGCACCCTTACACACACACACACACACACACACACTAACAGCACCCTTACACACACAGCACCCTCACATATACACAGCACACACTAACAGCACCCTCACACACACACACACAGCACCCTTACACACACAGCACCCTCAAACACAGCACCCTTACACACACACACACTAACAGCACCCTCTCTTTCACACACACACACACTAACAGCACCCACGCACACACACAGCATCCTTACACACACACACACACACACTAACACTTACTGTTCTATACGGTCAACGTTTCAGCTCTTGTACAGAGCTTTCATCAGGACATCGTGTCTCCAGAATGATATTGATACTTTAGAGAGCGTTCAGAGAATGCTACTAAACTGGTTCATGGATTGCATGATACAACTTACAAGGAAAGGGTAAAGGAACTTAACATGTATAGCTTTGAGGAAAGACGAGACAGGGGGATATGATAGAAACATTTAAATACATAAAGGGAATCAACACAGTAAAGGAGGAGACTATATTTAAAAGAAGAAACACTACCACAACAATAAGACATAGTCTTAAATTAGAGGTGCAAAGGTTTCAAAATAATATCAGGAAGTATTACTTTACTGAGAGGGTAGTGGATGCATGGAATAGACTTCCAGCTGAAGTGGTAGAGGCTAACACAGTAAAGGAGTTTAAGCATGCTTGGGATAGACATAAGGCTATCTTAACTATAAGATAAGGCCAGTACTAATGAAAGTATTTAGAAAATTGGGCAGACTAAATGGGCCAAATGGTTCTTATCTGCCATCACATTCTATGTTTCTCTCAGACTTCCTTGTGCGCTGCCCATAGTGTAGTGGGTGACATTTCGGGGGTTATGTTTGTCTGAAAGTATTGTTTAATTTCTTGTTGGACCTGTTCTTTTATCAGTGTGTCTATGAGAAGGGAGTTTTTTTAAACCTCCATTTCCAGGGAGCATGGGGCCCTGGTATGCGTAGAGTCAGTTCTATGTCCGCGTGATCGGACCATGCGATAAGGTTAATTGCGGACGTTTTGGTCCACTGCATTCCCATCTGGCTGGTAAGGAATAAGTCAATGTGAGAATAGGAGGCATTAGCCGCAGAATTTATTTATTTATAAAATATTTTACCAGGAAAGATGCATTGAGATTTCTCTCGGAATGTTATATACAGTTTTGTGTAACTTTTAGTTCCTGGTCTTATCTATTGCCAGGTCTTCGGGAGTGGGCGTCCACCACGTTGAGGGTATCTCCTCTAAAGGGTTGAGGCTCAGCCAACTAGCACCCTGGTCTAGCTCAGATTAGGGTAAAACAAACTGAAATCCCATTGTCTAGTGGAGAAGTGTAGTTCTATCTATTTCGGTTCTGTCTGACCATCAGGGTCCAGGCCAGACTATAGCTATGATCCTGAGGGGAGGGAGCAGGAAGGGGGAGACCAAGGAGCAGGGCCGGATTAACATAGGGGCTGATGGAGCTGCAGCTCCAGGCCCAGGCCCATAGAATAGGCCCAATGATTTAAAAAAAAAAAAAAAAACTCTTAGAGTTGCCAGGTATTTCTCATATATTTCTTAGGGTTGCCAGGTATTTCTCAGAAGTATTTCTCAGGTATTTGAGGCTGCCTCGCCGGTGCCGGTATTGCAGTAATACCAGCAATACAAATGTCTGTCTCAGTATAAACAGAGATTGTTCTGCAATACCAACGCCGGCCAGTAGGGGTCGCTGTTTGTGTGGAGAGAGACAGTGATAAGAAGTTACAGCATCTCCCTACCTCCCTCTCTCTACTCACTGAGAGTCCAGACAGCAGCTCAGAGACATGGGGAAGCTGAGACATTGGGACACTGGGGAACATGGGGACCCTGAAACACTAGGGACACAGTGGCTCCATGTCTCTCAGTGGCCCCTAGTCTGTGTCCCCATGTCTCCCAGCCACTGTCCCTAGTGTTTCAGTGGCCCCACGTCAGTGAGACGTTTTCAAGCTCCAGCTCTAGGTCTGTAATTCTTTTAGGAAGCTTATTAGTGAGGTTAGCGGCTCCGTTATGAGCTGTGACCACGTGGGTCATGTGCCGCTCTACCTCTGTAGTGTGAACCTCAATGGCATGTATTTCATTCTTCACCTCCGTGGCCGTGTGGGCTATTTCTGTCGCCAGGAATCCCTTCATCTCCGCCAATGATTGTAGTTTTAGCAGGAAGAGCTTTCTGGTGGTTTACAGGCAGGTATCAACGCTCTGGCAGTGCTTGGTGAGTGTGGCCTAGTGGGGCTGTCGTTCCCTTGCATGCCACGTGCTGCAGGCCTCTGCAAGTTAAGCATGTCGGCCACTGATGACGTTTCTTTGTGGCTCCTCGTGGCTGTTTTCTGGCTGGACATCAGTGTCTTGTCTCGCTCCGTGATGTGGGTGGGTCTCCAAGCTTTTTGTGCAAGATGATGCTGGTTACAAGGCAGTTTTGTGAGCATTAGGTGCAGAGCTCTGGAGCTATGCGGCCATCACGGTCGGGAGTCAAACCACACCCCCACTAAGTGGTAGATTTTAAACATTTTGGTACATGTATCACATGTATCTAGAAATTGAGCCTTATTGTGAAATAGACTTATCTGAAACACTTGTTATTAATAATCATATTGTTTTTCTAAATGTGGATTCCAAGCATTATTCATTGCAGTTTGCTTTAATTTGAGACATTTCTTCACTTATTGTATGGATAATTTAAGCATCACCATAAATTTACTTTACATCAAGCAGAGAGGCATCACTTGGAATTAAAGCATTTCTCATAATTACTTGGCAGCTCTCCGTTCCCCTCCAGACAAGGGGCTAGTTCCCAGGAAATTAAAAATTCCCCATGGAATCTGCAGGGTTTCCAGCAAGGGAGCCGGATGTTGACTAAAGGGACTGGACTTTCCTTTATTGGAATTTCCTTTAATAAACCTTGAATAAAATGGAAAAGTCCATAATTTCCATAAACTCATTCATAGAAAGCCTCTGTTTGTCTAATTGTTAATAGATGAATACAATACAAAGAAATGCTTATATTCAGATATTAACATTATTATTCTGACATACCATCCACTTTTTTTTAAGTGAATGACATGTTGCTTACAGTTGCACAGTTCTTTCATTAGCAGCCCTATTCACACCCATAACATTTAATGGATATAATGGTTGCTGCTCTGGTGCTTGAAAGAAACTCTACCACCCCAAAATAATCTCATTTAACCCCTTAAGGACGGAGGCAATTGTTCATGTTCTGATAAAAAAAAAACTATAATTTGAGCTATATGTCTGTTCAACTATAATTCACCTCTTTTTAGTGCACCCACACTTATTATATATAATTTTGTTTAGGAGAAACAGGTCTTTAATTTCACATCAAATATTCATATATGAAACATAATTAAATATAAATAAAATATGGTTAAATATAGGGCTTGCAAATTAAATTCTCTGGACTTTCTGCCTGGGTTGTCTGGCAGGTCCCTCAAATTGTAACCAATAAAATAACTTATGCAAAAATTATCCTATTTAGTTCTACACCCTGTTCCAAATTATTATGCAAATTCTATTTAAGTGTCACAAAGATTAAATATTTAGTTTTTCAGTTTAACTCATGGATGGCATTGTGTCTCGGGGCTCTTGCAACTGTGCATAAACCTTCTATTCGGCCACCACTAACCAATGCTCACAAGCAGAAATGGCTGCATTGGACAGAAAAATACATGAAGACTAATTTTCAAACAGTCCTGTTCACTGATGAGTGCCGTGCAACCCTGGATGGTCCAGATGGATGGAGTAGTGGATGGTTGGTGGACTACCACCCTGTTCCAACAAGGCTGCAACGTCAGCAAGGCGGTGGTGGAGTCATGTTTTGGGCCGGAATCATGGGAAGAGAGCTGGTCGGCCCCTTTAGGGTCCCCAAAGATGTAAAGATGACCTCTGCAAAGTATGTGGAGTTTCTGACTGACCACTTTCTTCCCTGGTACAGAAGGAAGAACTATGCTTTCCGTAATAAAATCATCTTCATGCATGACAATGCACCATCTCATGCTGCAAAGAATACCTCTGCATCAATGGCTGCTATGGGGATAAAAGGAGAGAAAGTCATGGTGTGGCCTCCATCCTCCCCTGACCTCAATCATATTGAGAACCTTTGGAGCATCCTCAAGCAAAAGATCTATGAGGGTGGGAGGCAGTTTACATTCAAACAGCAGCTCTGGGAGGCTATTCTGACATATTGCAAACAAATTCAAGCAGAAACTGTCCAAAAACTCACAAGTTCAATGGATGCAAGACTTGTGAAGCTGCTATCAAATAAGGGGTCCTATGTTAAAATGTAACGTGACCAGTTAAAATGTTTAAAAAGTTAAAATGTTGTTTTAATTTTGATATAGCTTTTGATTTCAGTAAATATGCTGCAAACACAACACATGACAATTTGCAGTTCTTTACAACCAATAAAGTGTTTTGAAACTTACTGTGTGGAATAATTTCGAACAGTGCATTGTAAGTTTTTATGTTTAAAAAACATAATGTTATCATTAGGTTTGTTCAATAAAATTTGAATTGTACTCTTAATAGTTGATAACATAAGAATTATGCTAACTGTTATTTACATCAATTATTCAGGTAAATGAGAAAAAATATTGTGACAGAACCATCTGTCTATGGATTACTTTATTTTCCCTCCATTCGTCTGTTTGTTCGGCTATTTCCCTGTCCGCATGGTCCCCCTGTTATTCCCTTGTTTCAACAAACTACTGAAAGACCGGCCACCCAGCAGGGAAGTGTGCTGCTTGTTGACCTCTTGGCCCCATCAGAACGTTGAGGTCAACCGCAGACACTTCCTAATTATCAAGTGCAGACCGGGTGGTCGTCGTTCGCATGCCAACCATGAGTCGGCGGCCATCTTGATTATACGAATGATCAGCGGTGTTCGTCGATGAGCTCCTGGAACTAAAAACGGATAATATTTCTCCCTAACACCGCTGAAGCTGCCGACCTCCCTTCTTCTGACTTCCAACATATGAACGCCGGTCCGTTCGGCACTTTCTTCACGAATGGACTTACCCCAGATAACCATCCCATGGAGCCCCTTCGTATACCGAAAGACAATATGAAAGACTTTGGCTCCATGGCGATTGAACTGTGGGTATAGGATCTGAGCGCCATTCGGTAATAATGTACGCTCAGATCTAAGCTATCTGGGGATACATAATTGCATATAATCCATTCGGTAGTTTTCCTATTATGTAATTTTATGTCTTTTTTTTTATTATCCCATGTAAAATGGCGTTTTGCTTCTATCCTGGGAGATAATTGGATTACTTCCCAATTATCCCCAGCATAGAGAGGAGGGTCTACCGGGTGTAAAGGGGAGTGTTTATAGCCAAAGTGTGCTCATTGGCTACTGTATCACTTTTGTCCCAGTCTTCCATCTGGACCCCTAGGGGAGTGTCCACCAGATGGGAGACCTGCATAAATACCAGGCAGGAAGGCCACATTAAAGCCATATTCCTGTTTTACCATCAATATGGAGCCTCGTCTCGTACTTGGGGGGAATTGCTACTGTGGATTATTTGTTTACCTGTTCCAGGAGAGAAGGATTTCGTATGTTTCCAGTTCGGTGGGTTCGAGTGTTCGTGAGTTGCTGCTCCCTTCGAAAGGTGAATCTCCCGAACGGTATTAACCCTTACTACACTGGGTTATACCGTAACAAATATAATTTGCATAATAATTTAGAACAGGGTGTAGTTCATATTGCTCGTTATTGAATATTATGGTTGATATCTCCACATATAATGGAATAATCTATTTGGTCTTGATGTAGTTTCAAGAATACTTTGTGTAGGAAATTGCACTGGTTTGTGTTTATGCCGTATAGTCCCACAAGGGTGAGTATAGTGTCATTGATTTTACAGTGTAGTATCAAGAACCATTATTATTATTATGCCATTTATCTAGCGCCATCAAATTCCGCAGCGCTTTACAATGGGTGGACGCACAGACATGTAGTTGTAACCAGACAAGTTGGACACACAGGAACAGAGGGGTTGAGGGCCCTGCTCAATGAGCTTACATGCTAGAGGGAGTGGGGTAAAATGACACAAAAAGGTAAGGATAGTGTTAGAATAGTGACAGTTGCACAAGAGGAGTCAGTCGGGAGCTATTAACAGTTTAATTGATACGCTTTTATGAAGAAGTGGGTTTTTAACGATTTTTTTGAAGGAGTGGAGACTGGGTGAGCATCTAACGGAGGAGGGAAGCGAGTTCCATAGGAACGGTGCAGCCCTCGAGAAATCTTGAGGCGAGCATCAGAGGTGGGAGTATGGACAGAAGATAGACGTAAGTCTTCAGCAGATCGTAAGGGCTTAGACGGGACATACTTGTGTATAAGGGAGGATAGATAGGTGGGAGCAGCATAATGTAGAGATTTGAAAGCAAGAACCAGAATTTTAAATTGAGCTCTATATCTTATAGGAAGCAAATGTAGGGACTGACAGAAGGGTGAGGCATGGGAGGTGCGGGCGGACAGGAAGATGAGCCTCGCCCCCGCATTCATTATGGACTGTAATGGTGCAAGTTGGGAGCACGTAAGACCACTGAGAAGCGGATTACAGTAGTCAAGGCGAGAAAGGACAGTGGAATGGACCAGCACCTTAGTCACATCTGGCGTTAAATAGGGCCGGATGCGCGCAATGTTTTTGAGATGGAAATTACAGGATTTGGCGATAGACTGAACATGAGGCTTGAAAGAGAAGTCGGAGTCAAAGAGAACACCTAGGCAGCGAGCCTGCGTAGTGGAGCTGATGGTAGCACCGTTGAATGGGAGTCTTTTTTGAATTGCATTAGTTCAAATGTTAGTGATTTATGTATTAATATTTAGACACCTCTGGATTTATTTGTATGGGTTGCATGATATTGTGATATCTGGTAGTGCTAGCGTGGGTTTTTTGTTATGCACGCAAAGTTGTCTCTTGGATACATAAAATATCTATTTTATTACGCTTTGCGTCCTCTACGAGGACTCTTTGTTTATGTGGCGTATTCAAGCCATGTGCATTTATAGTTTGTATTTTCATATGCGGAGTTGTATGTGAAATTGGTTATACAGCTTATCAATTTTATAATATCCCCTGGATTTGCAAGAGTAGGAGTATGAGTTATGGGCAGAACTGGCTAATGAAGGGACAAGGCTCATTCAATATCTGTGTAATGCATTTGCACGCTTGTTTACATGAGGCTTGGGCTATTAAAGACCTTCGGGTATTTTGAAAAAATTTAAGGGGAATGGGGGTGAAACCGTATACATAACAAAACTAAGATAAAGATATTAAATACATGTTTTCCCCAACTGGAGGAAGGTACAGAAGCACCATACCATGGAGGTAAAGAACATTTGGATCCCTAAAAGGTGTCTAGTGAGCTAATTCAGCTCAACAGAACATTACAGGCTTTACAGGCTTATCGGGCCGAGGTGGGCCAGGTGGAGATATGTGAGAAATCATCTTGTGTATCCCTTAATGGGCCCTGGTGGTCATGGTATTCTCTTTGCCTACCCTCAAAGCACAGGAATTGTACGTTAAGAAGAATCTAGTAATGTGAAAAGTCACAATGTGTAACGTCAGGCTTCCACTGTTTCTCTTCACCTTGGTTTGTAGGTGCCCGCAGGGATCTAACTAAGCAGACTCTGGCAGAGGTATACCAGAGGCTGCCACAACATGGCAGGAGGACTCTGTGCATTGCAACGAACATACAACGCTATCGTTATGTTGGTTCACTTGGGCACCCATACTCTGTGGCTTATATCCCCCATGTGTGTACATGGAAGTTTAGGATAATACTCTTTTGTTGTTAGCTCATGTGGGTCAACGTATTTCAGTTAGAGAGATACCAGCAATGTCGCCCGCCATGCCACTCAGCATCCCGTTCTCCATGTCCCCGTCCAGCTCAGAGCAGACCAGAGCCCCGTTCTGGAGACTGTAATTGCAGTCCGGGTCTGAGCCAAACGTAGGAGGGGGAAAATTCTATGGGTATAAACGCAGCCCGAGTTCAACACAACTGTTTTCCATGTAGGGGTTTGAGTGTCCTGCAGCGTCATATCTGGTGAAAGTCTCTGCAAAGAGGCACGCAGGAGTAAGAGTTGATGTAGCGCAGCAGAAGCATTCAGCGTCTTTTAGGTGCCTCGCTCCATTCGACTTGCAACCTTCCTTTCAGTGCGGCGTCTTGCTCTGTGTGGGACATAGGCATACCCTATTTGGATAGTCTAGCGAGGCCATCTTCAGGAGTTAGTAGAGCTCTGATGCTGCCCTCTCAGACAATCAGGAGCTTTGTGGGGAATCCCCATCTGTAGCGTATTCTATTGGCCTGCAGTATGTTAATGACCTGCGCAACATCTTTCCTTTTGCACAGTGAGGCAGCAGACAGGTTGGCAAAGATTTTTACTCCAGAGTAATCCTCCGGTGGTTGTGCTTTGTTGCGGCTAGCACGCAAGATGTGTTCTTTTATGTGGTAGTAGTGGGCTCTGAGAAGTACGTCTCTGGGGACGAAGTCCGGTATATGAAATGGCTTGGGGATTCTGTGTATTGTATCTGCCAGTAACATGTCGGCCGGGATCTCCGGTGCATAAGCGTGGAGCAAGCCTCATACATAGACCGACAGGTCCGCTGGCAGTACGGTCTCTGGTACACCTTGAAGGCGGAGGCTGTTCTTCCTTGCTCAATCTTCGAAGTGTGATTTTTTATTCAATCCTATCTAGCTTCTATTCATAGCTTTCTACGTGGTTCGCTAGGTTATGTGCTGTGGCGAACTCATCAAGCTTTGTTTCCATGTGGGATGTGCATTTTCCCAGTTCCTGTATTTATTTTAGGAGGGAATCCGCAGTGTGCTTCCAGGTTGCTATCAATTTATTGGAGGATGCATCTAGGGCCTGAGATAGATATTCCCTAGTCAGCTGCTGCTTGTCAGGCATATCATTGTAGTTCGGCGTCGAGTTACCTATTTCAGAGCTATCTTTGCCATCTTTGTTTGAGGCATGCGCAGCCAAGGGGCGCAGATTGAGATTTTTGGCCAATCTTTTCAGCTCTTGATGGGTTCTTCTTTCCCTTCTACTGCAACAGGTGTTTGTATTGATTATGTTCTGTTTTTGAGGATTGGAACGGATTGAGAGCTCAAGTGCCGGAGCAAGCCCTCATGCGGCCATCTTGCTCGGCGGTTAGCCATTATTGAATATTATGCCAGCTGTGACAGAGCACTCAAACTTCCCTTTACTTTCCTTCTCCTACACAGCTCTACTTTCTCAAGGCTTCATGGGTCTGCGGATGGCAGAGGGAGTTATAAGCTAACAATGGGAACACCCCACTTTGAGCATAAGGGGCCAATTACTCAGTTGGTTACCAATCTACTACCCTGTAATGTGTCACGGTGTGACTGCGGAGGGCTTGATGGGGTTCTGAGCAAGAGCTGATTCTGGGAAAGCTTAAAGGGGCCTTAACAGGTTAGCTCTCCAGGATGCACCGGTAGGCACATTTACATTTAGGCTCTAGGGGGGCAGGGCCTGACCATCATGCTGACTGGTCGCATGTGTGAGAGGCTCCTGAGGAGTCTGGTGTTTTAGACTGATGACCTGGGCTCACAGCTTTAATCTGAACTGGAAGGGAATGGCACTATGTTTAGGCTGAAGTTGGCACTACAGCAGGCTCTCTGAGTTGGCACGTTTTGGGGCCCCACGGGCTATACAAGGCTTTGGAGCTTGTGGCCCACTTGGTACCGAAGCAGTCGTCAGTCAGGCTTGCTGTGAGTACTCCATTGCTCCAATTCTAAAATGGCCACCGCACTGAGTCGCCGCCACTCGGCCTCCATAGAAATTCCAAAATGCCTGCCGCTTCCATCTCAACAATATTGCGCGCATCCGCCCCTACTTAACACCAGATGCGGCTAAGGTGCTGGTCTATGCTACTGTCCTCTCTCACCTTGACCACTGCAATCCACTTCTCATTGGTCTTACGTGCTCCCAACTTGCCCCATTGCAGTCTATAGTGAATGCGGTGGCAAGACTCATCTTCCTGTTCGCCCGCACCTCCCACGCCTCACCCCTCGTCATTCCCTGCATTGGCTTCCTGTAAGATATAGGGCTCAGTATAAGATTCTGGTTCTTGCTTTCAAATATCCACATAATGTTCCACCTATATTCCACCTATCTATCATCCCTAATACAAGTATGTCCTGTCTAGGCCCCTATGCTTGGCTGAAGACCTGCGTCTATCCTCTGTTCGTGCTCCCACCTCTGATGCTCGTATCCAAGACTTCTCTATGGCTGCACCGTCCCTGTGGAACTCCCTTCCCTTTTCCGTTAGTCGCTCAGCCAGTCTCCATTCCTTCAATAAATCCTTAAAATCTCACTTTTTAACAAAAGCATATGAATTAAACTGTTAATGGCTCCAAAAAAACCCACACAAAGTCTTCATTGAATACTATTCTACCAATCTACTACCCTAATACTTCCCTTACCTTTTTTGTAACTTAACCCCCCTCCCTCTAGCATGTAAGCTCATTAAGCAGGGCCCTCAGCCCCTCTCTTTCTGTGCTTTAAACTTGTCTGGTTACAATGACATGTTTGTAAAGTGCTATGGAATTTGGTGGCGCTATATAAATATTATAATAATAATAAATCCAAAAAAAATCAAAACTCCAACTTAAGAATTGTCATATTACCGGACGGATTCACGGGCCTTTACTACAAAATATTCTCTGATATTCTCCTACCCCACCTAGCTACACTGTTCAACTCGCTTTTAAAGGGAGACACCCTACCAGGTGACATGCTGAGTTCGAATACTTGCCTCATTACAAAACCAAACAAAACGCACCTCGACCCAGGACACTACAGACCCATATCCCTCCTCAACGTAGACACTAAAATATTCACTAAACTCCTAGCAAACCGTGTACAACCCTTCCTCCTAAAACTGATCCACCCTGACCAAGTCAGATTTATCCCCCCCAGACAGGCAAGCGACAACACCAGACGCACCCTAGACCTTATGTGGATGGCCCACCATAGACAGATCCATGGACGCGGAGAAGGCATTTGAATGCCTTCTCTGGTCCTTCTTATTCAACACCCTACATAAATTTGGGTTCATCACAGCCCTAACCACCCTATACCACCGACCAACGGCCACGCTCCTCATTCCCTGACGCAACACCAACGACAATCATGATCCATAACGGTACGAGACAGGGCTGCCCGCTCTCACCGCTTCTATTTGCCCTCTCCCGAGAACCCCTCCTGCAAAAAATACGTAAGTCCCCATCAATACACGGCCTCAAAATAAATCGAGACGAATACAAAATAGCAGCCTATGCTGACGATATATTACTGACGATCACAAAACCAACACAATCCCTCCCACCCTGTCAGGATTACAGAATGATCCAACACGGAGAATTGAATTACACAGAGGACTGATAGGTAACGTATACCGGACCTTAGAATGGCCGGACTAACGTACCAAAGAATAGTCAGGAATAGCCGAGGTCAAGGGAAACAGAAAGAGACAAAACGATAAGGAAAAGCCAGGAGTCAGGGATGCCAGAAAACAGGGAAGTCAAAAACAATGCCAAAGTCAAATAACCAGAATTACCAGAATCAATAACGCGCTCTTGGACAACCACAAGGGAAACCACGACAGGGCACTGAGCAGGATGAGAACTGGGCCTAAATACTCTAGATCTGATAGGCTGCAACCGGCCTTTGACCCCAAAGCAGTTACTAGGTTCCATTTGCATAATTGCTGCTCAGCATTAACCATTCTGTGGATTTGGTTGCTGCTCGGCACAACTTTTCCTGTGTGGACAGTAAATGTCATTAACCACATTTTTATAAGCGGATGAATACGTGACATTACCCCCCCACCTGAAGAACGCCCACCGGGCAGGCAGGACCAGGCTTGAGAGGAAATTTGGAGTGAAAATAGCGAATCTTGCGGCCAGCATGTATGTCAGATGCCGGAACCCAAGAACGATCGGCTGGTCCATAACCTTTCCAATCCACCAAAGTATTGTAAAGTGCCCCTAGAAAACCTGGAATCAATTATGGAGGAGACCTCATACTCTTCCTGTCCAGAAACAACTAAGGGAGGAGGAGGGACACTTGAGACAGTATATTTATTGCAAAGAAGAGGTTTGAGCAAGGACACATGAAAGGTATTAGGAATTTTCAAGGAGGCCGGAAGGGCCAGAGAGTACGCAACAGGATTGATCCTACGAAGGACACAAAAAGGCCCAAGGAACCTAGGAGCCTTTGAGCCTGATGTTACGAGAAGATAACCAAACCCTCTCACCCACTTGGTAAACAGGGTTGACACCTCGACGTGTATCAGCAAAATGCTTGAAATAGTCAGCAGCAGTACCCAGAGCAGATTGAACTTTAACCCAGGTATCACGGATGGAAGCCAGATGGTCATCCAAAGCAGGAATAGCTATATCAGAAAAAACAGCCGGTAGGACAGTAGAACGCCGGCCATTATTAACAAAAAATGGACTATGCCCAGAGGAGTCATGGTCAGCATTGTTCCTGGCAAACTCGGCCCATGGTAATAATTCGGACCAATTGTCTTGAGTGCTATTAACAAAACAACTCAAGTATAACTCCTGGTTAGCCCTCTCAGCTGTACCATTAGTCTGGGGGTGGTAAGAGGATGAAAAAGACAATTCAATCCCCAATTGCTTATTGAAAGCCCTCCAAAACCGGGATACAAACTGAGAACCTCTATCAGATACAATATTGTGAGGAATGCCATGCAGACGGACAATCTAACGTATAAAGATCAGTACCAGGTCTTGAGATGATGGTAATTTCTTGAGAGGGATGAAGTGAGTCATTTTAGAAAAACGGTCAACAACCATGAGAATAGTGGTATAACCATTAGAACTAGGAAGTTCTACAATGAAATCCATAGACAAGTGGGACCATAGGACCTCAGGAACGGGAAGAGGTTGTAACAAACCACAAGGGAGTTTATGAGGTACTTTGGAAACTGCACAAACAGAACAAGCCTGCACATACTCCTTAACATCCTTCCTGAGGGAATCCCAATAGAATGACCTCATGATAGCAGAGGTGGATTTATTAGTACCTGGGTGACCAGCAGACACATTGTCGTGAAACACCTTCATGATATTAACCCTTTCCCCCAATTGAACGAACAATTTGTCCTGAGGTTTACCACAGGGCGCCTGAGACTGAGCCTTCATGATGGAGCCAAGCAGCGAAGAGGACAATGAAAGGATAGTGGAAGCAATGATACATTACGGGGGAATGATATGGGACTTTTCTTGCTCTTGTATAGACTCAGTATCAAACTGTCTGGATAAGGCGTCAACCTTGACATTTTTAGAACCAGGTCTATAAGTAATAACAAAAATTAAAGCGTGAAAGGAACAGAGACCACCTAGCTTGTCTAGAAGACAATCGTTTAGCATCTCCTATGTAAGCCAGGTTTTTTTTTTAGTTATCAGTAATGATCAAATGGGGGTCCTTGGTACCCTCTAAAAGATGTCGCCAAGATGACTCCTTGAGAGCTAGAATAATGGCCAACAATTCCCTATTGCCAATATCATAATTGCGCTCGGCAGTAAACAACTTTCTAGAGAAGTAACCACAAGGATGCAATGGAGTATCCTGGCTCTCCCTCTGGGAGAGAACTGCCCCTATCCCTGTCTCTGATGCATCAACGTCCAGTATGAAAGGTTTACTGGTGTCAGGATGTATCAATATGTCGGCGGAGGCAAACCGCTGTTTGAGAGTTTCAAAGGCTTCTATAGCCTCCTTAGACCATATTGTACT
This sequence comes from Pelobates cultripes, assembly GCA_933207985.1. Classification (NCBI taxonomy): domain Eukaryota; kingdom Metazoa; phylum Chordata; class Amphibia; order Anura; family Pelobatidae; genus Pelobates; species Pelobates cultripes. The sequence goes on from OW240914.1 coordinate 250,464,333, forward strand.
GCTAACCCCTTTGCGTGTCATATTGGTGATGGGGGCTATTACTGAAGAAAATCCCTTTATAAACCTTCTGTAATAATTGGCAAAACCATTGAACCTTTGAATGGCTTTCAACCCAGTGGATAAAGGCCATTGTAGAACCGATTCCAGCTTTTTAGGATCCATCTGAAACCCTGAGGCAGAGATATTATATCCCAAAAACTGTACTTCGGATTGGTCAAAGATGCGTTTTTACAATTTACAATAGGTCTGCAGAACTTGTCTAACATGATCGTGGTGAGTCTGAATGTCAGGAGAATAAATAAGGATATCATCCAGATAGACCAAGACAAACGAGTAAATGTAATCCCTGAGTACATCATTTATGAAATCTTGGAAAACCGCTGGAGCGTTGCACAACCCGAATGGCATCACTAGATATTCATAGTGACCACTTCTGGTATTAAATGCAGTCTTCCACTTGTGGTCTTCCTTGATTCTCACTAAATTGTAAGCACTTCTAAGATCAAGCTTAGTAAATACTTTAGCGCATTGGAGTCTATCTAATAATTCAGCAATAAGAGGAATGGGGTAGGCGTTCTTAATGGTGATTTTGTTCAATGCCCTGTAATCGATACATGGGCGCAACTCACCGTCCTTTTTAGATACAAAAAAGAATCCTGCCCAAGCAGGCGAGGATGATTTTCGTACGTGGCCTTTATTCAATGAATCCTTAATATATTCCTCCATTACTCTACTCTCCTGAGGTGACAGAGCATAGACTGCTCCCTTAGGTGGCATAGTGCCGGGTAGTAGGTTAAGGAAACAGTCATATGGTAGTAAATGAATGGAACAGTCATAAGGTCTGTGAGGAGGTAGAGTATTCAACTGAGTTTTGCTGAATACTTCTTTAATGTCTTGGTACTGTATAGGGATTTCCGGGTTTTGAGGTGTACTAGTGGGTAATCCAATAGTCCCCACTCTTTTGGCAACATTCCTTACCCCATTCTAATATTTCCCCATTAGCCCAGTCAATAGGAGGGTTATGCTTGTTAAGCCATGGAAAGCCTAATATGATCGGACAGGAAGGGGATGCAATAACCTGAAATGTGATCTCTTCCTTATGTAAGGCACCAATAGACAAATTAATGGGTAAGGTTTCGTGTGTAATCAATGGTTGTGAGAGTGGTCTCCCATCAATAGCTTCAACAGCTAGGGGTGATAGTCTCTCCTTGATAGGTATAGTATTACCTTTAACAAACTGAACATCGATGAAGTTTCCAGTGGCACCTGAATCCACCAGGTCTTTGCATGAAAAGTTCTTCTTTTCAAAGGCAATAGAAATATCAAGGAGAAACCTATTTTTATCCATTCCAGAATACGTTTCCATTACACCTAAGACCTGTCCCCTTAAGGTGCGGTACTTTTACAGACGTATGGGTCAATTGTTTCTCATATGCCCTTTTCTACCACAGTAAAGACATAGACCTTCTTTTCTCCTATATGGTCTTTCTGCTTCTGACAGTCTAGTGACCCCCAACTGCATGGGTTCGGGTTTGGACTGTACAGGAAATTCAGGGACAATAGGTTTGGAGAAGTGGGGTGCTAAAGGCATATTCATGTGTCTGGTCTTGTTTCTACTAGCTTCTCTGGTTCTCAATCTATTATCAATTTGCATGACAAAAGTTATAAATTCATTATGCTTTTTGGGTAAGTCTTTGGCGGCAATCTCATCTAGCATAGTTTCAGATAGGCCCTTTTTAAATCCAGAGATTAACCCACTATTAGTCCAGTCTACCTCGGAAGCTAGGGTACCAAATTCTATGGCATACTCAGAGATAGACCGGTTCCCTTGTCTGATATGCATCAGGACAGTAAAGGCGTCTTCCTCCCTGCCTAATGTTTCAAACGTAAGTTTAAATTCCGTGCTAAACTCCTGGTAGTTGTGTGCCACACTCCTATTACTCTCCCATAATGGATTGGCCCAAGCTAAAGCTTTACCTTTTAATTGATTCATCAGGTAACCAATTTTAGCTCTGTTTGTGGGAAAAGATCCCGGTGAGGCCTCAAAATGATATTCTATTTGGTTAAGGAATCCCCAGCATTTTTGGAAATTACCATCAAAATGCAGAGGAGGAGATAGAGAGATAGTTGGTGCCTTGTATACTATAAGTGGAGGTACGAGTAGCGTACTGAAAGCCTGGGCAAATTGATCCAAGCGGTGATCATTCTCCTCTAGTTTCCTTTTGCAAGCAGCTATGTGCTTACACAATTCTACAGGATCTATGGCCATGTCGTAATGTCAGGATTACAGAATGATCCAGCACGTAGCATTGTATAACACAGAGGACTGATAGGTAACGTATACCGGACCTTAGAATGGCCGGACTAACGTACCAAAGAATAGTCAGGAATAGCTGAGGTCAAGGAAAACAGAAAGAGACACAATGATAAGGAAAAGCCAGGAGTCAGGGATGCCAGAAAACAGGGAAGTCAAAAACAATGCCAAAGTCAAATAACCAGAATTACCAGAATCAATAACGCGCTCTCGGACAACCACAAGGGAAACCATGACAGGGCACTGAGCAGGATGAGAACTGGGCCTAAATACCCCTGCTCTAGATCTGGCCTTTGACCCCAAAGCAGTTACCAGGTTTCCATTTGCATAATTGCTGCTCAGCATTAACCCTTCTGTGGAGTTGGTTGCTGCTCGGCACAACTTTTCCTGTGTGGACAGTAAATGTCATTAACCACATTTTTATAAGCGGATGAATACGTGACACACCCCTAATCACACTCCTAGATGAATACGCAACCCTCTCGGGGTACAAACTAAACCTGGATAAAACCGAAGCTCTTCCACTAGAGATCACAGAACCAACGCTACGACATCTCAAAACCACACACCCATTCACCTACAGGGAAAACAGTATCCGTTACCTCGGCATACTCCTCCCCATGCACCTCCCAACTCTATACAATGTAAACTACACCCTGTGGCGAAACCGACCTTGCCACTGGGCATTGGAGAAGACTGATTGCCGGCCTCCTGCCATGTGACTATGGCCCCTGGCATATTTTGCCATTTAAAGACATGATTTGGGTGTTGTGCTGCTGCTGGCCCTTTAAGAACCATCTGGAGACATACTGTGGAGTTACTGGGTGGCCACCATTTCATGTATCAGAGGCACATGGTGAGAACAATGGATGAAGCACATGGTGAGAACAATGGATGGGGGCCATTTTAACTCACAGACACTGTTTGGACTTTTCTACACGGTGCCATCTCGCCGGTATTTGGTGCTCAAAAACATTGTGCAGTAGTTTTAAACTATACAACAGGGGACACATTATACAGTAATTATTATTCATATAGCCTGTATATGTTCTGCAGAAGCTGCATTAAACTGTATCTTCCAAACTACTGAACGAATCTGGGTGGATATGTCGATATGTGGTATTTATGGGGTTATTGCATGTTTTGGGCTCCCTGTGATATGTTTTATAATACTGTATTTCTCTGCCTGTGATAATTATATTAACCATTGTGTTCAGTAATCATATCACAGGCAGAAGGGAGGATTTTGTGTGGGAGTGTCTGTGTGTATTGTACGGATTAATTGGTTGTATTTCAAAACCCTGTGGGCAGTACTATGTTTGTGGATTGTGAATAAAAGAGGCTGTATGTGCCAGTACAGTCAGTTCTGCTTGACCTCAAAGCGAAGTGTCGTCTCGTTATTGGGGGAATTGGATTGTATGCTGATTGCCAGGAGTGTAAGCTGATTGACCGCACAGTCTGCGCAGTCACAGGCAGACAGTCACACATACACATTTCCTCCGTGTGGCCGGTTTATCAGCTGTTTGCTTGTGTGAGCTGTACTGGCCGCACGGCACCCTAACTACCATGGGACACTGTGCGGCCACAGCTCACACAGCCCCCTCCAGCCAGGGCCGGTGCAAGGATTTTTGCCGCCCTAGGCAAAAGTAAAGTTTGCCGCCCCCCATGTGACATCACAATGCCCCACCCATATGATTTGCCATGTTAACTAACGCCAGTGCTGCAGTGCCGCCGTGTTTACATTAAAAAGGCCTGCAGGGACAGGCTATAGACACCAGAACCACTACATTAA
>OW240914.1:250469168-250512684 GCA_933207985.1 Pelobates cultripes
CACTGGCCACTAGACGCACAATAGCCGAACAATGGGGCAACGAAAACATACCCACCCTAGGGACAGTAATCCACAAAACAAATGATTCCATGGAGATGGATAAACTCTCGGCCCTTATTCATGACACAACCCACCACCACAACAAGATCTGTGACCCATGGCTTATACACCACCTAACCGACACCCAATAAGACCTGACAAATGAATGCCCAACCAACAACCCCCCCCCTCCACACTTGACACTCCCGCACCACCCCTACTACCACCACGAAAGCCATACGTACCCCACACAGGCTCACACATCAGACATTACCCAGCTTACAACCAGCAAATACTGAAATCATACGGCTCCCCCCACACTCACCCAACTGAAGACAACTAACACTCACTAACCCACTCAGACTCTACGTAGACACCAGAAGACTGAGTTTCGACCCATTGGAGGGGACTAAAAACCTGAAACTCAACCACCCTCTCCCAATTTTAACCCACAACACCTACCCTACACTAACAGACAACAAACCATAAGCATACCATACCTCACGGAACAAAGTGAGGCACGTCCCACAGAAAACAACTAGAAAATAAACAACAGCCACAAAGCTACAACAGTAAACTCATATGTGTGATACTCTAAAACGGAAAAACACCTGATACTCAACGCTAACGTTAGATTATCCTAACCCATCCTCTTTCCTTTTTGTACCCCCATCCTAACCCAAAGACCAAACAAATACGAAAGATGGTTATGAACATATAATTTATTGTATTTTAGCATGGCAACACATGCTACCTTCACCACCAAAACGCCTGCACACCTGTGTGAAATGTATGTGAACTACAAACAGTGTATATATGTTATACGACGACTGAACCGATCACTGTACCCCCCCATTTCTTTTTCTGTATCCCATACCCCACAAAACAAAATCCTCAAAAAAAAAAAAAAAAAAGAATGGTCATATTACCTGATGTTCAGCAATACTGAATACAAAGTTGAAGTATGTCAGCACTCCAGGGTTTTCTAAAAGAATCTTCTGTATTGACTTTATTCTTTAGTAACGAAATAACCTCAGTTTGTTTAAATATGCATAGGGATTTGGGAAGAACACATGTAACATTTTTTCTTTGTTTTTTTACTGTATGTATTGGGGCTGATGTGTACTATGGCCGTTGCTGCCACCCAAGAGTAGTGGAAGTTTGAGCGCAGGACTTGTTTTTTTGTATTTGTATTCACTTTAGTATCACAAAGCTATGTTACAATGCTGCTGCCCACTCCAGGTATTCCCTATTAAGGGTTAATAAGCATGTATGAGTTTATAAAAAATACCCCTCTCTATCTCATTAAAGATATCTTTGACAGAAGCTCAAGAAAGCAAGGTGTCAAAATCCCCCCTAAGAGGTTTGCCTTGACAAGGCAGGTGGACATCTCCTCTCATGGCCATTGGAGTAACTAAATAACCTCCATTTGTTTAAATCTGCATGGGAATTTGGGAAGAGCACCGGTAATTTTTATTTATTTTTGTATATATTCTATAACAGTCAACGTTTCAGTTCAGGAACTTTGCTCAGGACATAGATATACATAGATATATATTTGACTTCATTCTAAATGTATTTTAAAATCAATATATGGAAGACTGGGCCTGTAGTTGTGAGAGGGGCATGATTTCCCTACTTAAGGACCGCCAAACCTCTCCTTATTACCATTGGTGGTCTGGCGATTTCATACCTGGATTTCCGGCTGCAGCAGACTGCCATCTTGCTTCCTTTCCTCATGGAGACCTTACCTGCTCCCAGAGTGTCTGCCCATTCCTGGATCAAGTTCTTCAACCGTTCAAGGCCTCAGGGATTTTCCCCTCTCCTCCGGTCACTACCGCACTGTCTCGAAGCTACAGTAACAGTAAGTTGGTTGACCCTATCACAGGCGCACAGTGCCATCATGGGCCAACTCTAATCCACATACCTCTGTTCGTATGCTTTCGTATAAGTCTTTCGTTTAAACTTCCATACAAATGAACGGTTCAGTAGTTTGGCCACTATGTTGCTATCGGTTCGTATACTTTGTCTTTCTTGGGATTATACTCACCCGTTCGGCAGTTAGTTCGCACGCACGAAGATACTTACGATTCTCACAACAAGTATGTCATAGTGTTTCGTTGTACTGGAGCATCGGTTGTTATGCGACTCTTTGCTCCTCTTTTGGAGCCGTTCGTATAATTACAGCCGAATGCCCTATTATAAATTATAGGATTTCCAAGAGTCCATGCGGCCATTTGTATAAATTACACAAATCTGCTTGGTAGGCTTTTGACCCTTAGAGATCATAGGGAAGTACTGCATGATTTACAAATGATCAAATAAATGTGTTTCGCAAGTTACATTCAGCAGCACTTTGTAGCTATTTTTCTGTCTATTTTGATACATTATAAACATGTTTTATAGGTTGCCGGGCCTGAAACACCCTTCTTTGCTATACCTCTGAGGTTGTCGAGGCTTATAAATTCTGGTTGACTCAGGTTCAATTATCAAACTCTTTAGATGGGTTATGTTAATCTTGGTTGGTTAGTAATCAGTTATGCTCCCTTGAAGTTCTAATGTTGGCCATATTATATATTACAGATTGAAGTCACTCTGCATATTCACTATCGTCTCCTTTCTTTCGATTCCTACACTATTACATTGATTAGTGGTTTTGGATTTGTCTTACAAATCCACGTTCTGCCCCTCATTGCTCGGATAATCTACCTGTTCCTTTTATGTTACTAGGCGCTAGACCCTACTGGTTATACTACCAATTAAGCTCCACCGGGTTCATTTTTAGGCCTAGTCAATTAACTGGTAGGTATCCCATATATGTATTGTTTCATATTACTTACCACTATTTACAGTCACGTGATGGGTAGTACATGATGCCTATTCACTCTTGTAGGTATTACTCAAATTCATCCACGCTTTCCTACTCTATCCATCTGATAACTACAGGTATGTGTACCCAGGGGTTATTACACTTTTCCCCCTTGGTCTACTGGATGATAGGTTTCAGAGTCCACTTAGTTGATTTTTCTGGCCTTCTTGCCAAGTCTTAGTGGTCCTGCGAGGCCAACACCCATCCTCATATTTGGAGGTACTCACGGCCAAACAGCCAACACATAGTTAGTCGCCTTGCATGGTGGTATAGAGAGGGCCTCCCCCTGTCACTCCCATGCTGTTTTTGCTTTGCTGGTCACAGAGAGGCCACCATCCCGCTACAACGTCAGTGGCCTCAAAAATCCCCTTGAGCCAACACATAGCTAGAGCCTCTCATGCCACTTGGCAACTAGTGAGGGCTCCCCTCTCCCGTTTTTAGATAATTTCTTTGCCACTTGGCATTAGATAGGCTAGCCAGTACATTGCTATCACTGGTTACCTATGAATCTTTTTGTCCTGTTAGCATGTCTGAACTACCAGAAGCTATTGAGGATCTCTCCATTACCAGTACTCCTGCAAGGTCCATCTCTCCATCTCAGGGAGGAGACAATGCCAGCCTGTCTTCTCTCAGGTCCTGGACCATACTCAGGATCACGGCTGAATTAAGACGCAGGAATATTCCCTACCCTGCCACTGCCAGGAATGCAGAATTATATATATTACTCAACACCAACACGTATAATCCCAAGGCTGGCGAGGGCCCCAGTAGTTCCCAGTCATCCGACCTCCAGGCCATACTGTCATCAGTCCTCTCCTCATTGGGACGCATTACGGATAGGCTGGATCGTTTGGATGCTAATGATAGACCAGTGGCACCATCTGGATTGGTTACTTCAGAACCTACTAGTCTCTCAGGCACCCTGACTGGTAAATTCAGCTCATATGGTACCAGCACATATTAAAAAGGATATCTTGGAAGGTAAGGATGTCAATCTAGTTTCGCTACTGATTGCCTCCCAAGATATCTTGGAAAATAAGACGTATTCCTTTGGCGATGTTTCGGTTGTACTAAAAGCTAGGGACCCCAGGTTGAATAGGAAGTTGTCTATCCCTGAGTTCGTCCTTGCTTTTGGGATTTATAGGGATGTGGTGTGCTCAGTTTATCCTGAACACAGAGAGGAGTTTGACCTATATTTACACAAGTTGGTGGACCTGGGGCATAAATATGGTGGTACATAATTTTATGATCACCACAGATCATTCTCAGCGAAGGCGTCTGCGGCCCTGGCTCAGTTCAATTTTCAGACAGACTAGAGCCAGTTGGATACAGAGCTATTTTGCAGGCACTTTGCGGGCCTTAGGTCCCCAGCTACTGGTGTTTGCTCTTCATCCTCACATACCAAAACCTATGTCCTAATACCCCTGAGCTGGGTGCGGCCTTTCCTTTTCCTACTTCCTCAGCTAAACCTGAGTGAGTGATTAAGGACAAGCTTGGCTGTACTATTGTGTTACATGGTAAATCCCAGATCAGCAATAACTTCAATACAGATTCCTGTGGATTTAGCCCGTGCCGGTTATTGCATGTGTGTTCTCTTGCCAAAACGATGTGTCCTAATAAATTGTTTCCCAAACCCTACATGGCCTCCATTAATGTGACTTATTTCGCCTACTAAATGCAGAACCATCCCTCATCCCACTTGGTGGAGTTTTTGGTGTCGGGATTCATAGTAGGGTTCCATACGGGAATCATTTACATGCTGTTCGCCCAAGTTAATCCAATATTGGTTAACAATCTTTTACAGATTGAATTGGATCAAGGTTTCTTACTTGGGCCATTCAGTTCCCCACCTTTCTCTGCTTGGAGAACTAACCCTATTGGGGTGGTTTCTGGTAAAAGTTCAGCCAAGCAAAGGTTGATTGGCGACCTCTCTGCTCCCCAATCTTCTACAACATGCAAGTCCCCATGCAAGGGGTTTCCTTACTGAAAGGCTGCAGCGCCAAACTCAGCCACACCAACGGGTTGTGATCTGTGAGCAAGGAAAAAGGTTGTCCATATAGATACGGCTGCAACTTTTTGAGGGCCCACACCACGGCCAGGCACTCTTTCTCGATGGCGGCGTAGCTCACTTCCCGTGGTAATAGTTTCCGGCTTAGATACGCTACGGTATGTTCCCCGCCATCTGCTCCAACTTGGCTCAGCACTGCTCCCAATCCAAACATTGAAGCGTCTGTGTGGACAAGAAATCATTTAGTTGGATCAGGAGCAGCAAGAACAGGTGCATTAGTTAGAGCCGTCTTGAGTTGGTTAAATGCCTGATCACACTTTGGGGCCCAGACGACCTGTCGAGGAAGGTTCTTGCGGGTCAAGTCAGTCAAGGGTTTGGCCAGGGCACTGTAATTGGGTACAAACTTCCGGTAATATCCTGCGGTACCCAGGAAGGCTAACACTTGGGTTTTTGTCCTAGGGGTAGGCCACTTGGCAACGGCTTCAATCTTTGCTGGTTCGGGCTTTTGTTGCCCGCTCCCCATCTGGTGTCCCAAGTACTGCACCTCTGCCATCCCTATATGACACTTGCTAGGCTTCAGTGTCAACCCTGCCTCCCCTATACGGTCAATAACGGCTCCAATGTGTTGCAGATGCTCTGCCCAGGTCTGGCTATATATGGCGATATCGTCCAGGTGTGCACACGCATATTCCTGAAACCCATCCAGTAGCTGATCTACCATCCGTTGAAAGGTCGCCGGGGCGTTTTTCATCCCGAATGGCATGACTCGAAATTGGTACAGGCCAAACGGGGTGACAAATGCCGACTTGGGGATGGCATCCTTGGCTAGTGGAATTTGCCAGTACGGTAGTGAGATATTGGCCTCGTGCCATCTTGTCCAGCAGCTCGTCTATCCGGGGCATCGGATAGACATCAGACACAGTTTTGTCATTTAGCCTCCGGTAGTCGACACAAAAACGTGTCGAGCCATCCTTCTTGGGTACTAGCACTACCGGCGATGCCCAGAGGCTATCGGAATGTTCAATAACCCCTAGCTGCAACATCTCCTCAATCTCCTTCCTCATATGTCCCCTGACTGCTTCAGGGATACGATATTGGGTCTGCTGCATAGGTAGCTGTCCAGGGGTCTCAACTCGGTGAGTGGCCAGCGGAGTGTACCCAGGTAAATTGTAGAAGGTGGCTCCTTTAGCCATGATCAACTCTTGTACCTGGGCCCGCTCCTGAGGGCTTAGCCGCTCCCCCAGTTGAACGCCCGTGGAGGGCTCTGCCTGGTCGTCCCGTTCTAATAGGTCAGGTAGTGGCAGGTTCTCCTGATCCTCAGAGGCTGAGGCGCATATTGCTGCCACGTTCTCTATCCTCTCATGATAGGGTTTGAGCATGTTCACGTGGAGCATGCATCTCTTCCCTACCCCTGAGCAGGGGCCAATCACATAGGTGGTGTCACATATCTGTTCCACCACCTGGTATGGGACTTGCCAGATGGCCTGCAGCTTGTCTGTGCGGACAGGTTTTAAAATCAAAACCTTCTGTCCCACTTGAAAGCTGCGGTCTCTGGCTCCCCTATCATACCAGCAGCGCTGGCGTTGTTGGGCCGCCTGGAGATTGGTGCGTACGGCCTGGGTTAATGCCTCCAAGCAGTCCCTGAACTCCAGCACGTTTGGTACAATGGGTGTCCCATCTGTACTACTCTCCCCCTCCCAGTGCTCTCTAATTAAGTAATTTAATTGCCCTTCTCTCAAACAGCAATTCGAAGGGGGAAAATCCCATCGACTCTTGTGGTACCTCTCTATATGCGAATAACAGATGGGGTAGGAATCACTCCCAGTCTTTATGAGCCTCTCCAAACGTACGGAGCATCTGTTTCAGGATACCGTTAAACCTATCGTATAACCCATTGGACTGGGGGTGGTATGCAGAATTCACTATAGGCTTAATGCCACATATCCTCCAGAGTTGTTGGGGGACCTCGGCGGTGAACTGGGTATCGGATATGATCTCCTGGGGGAACCCCACCCTGGAGAATATTTTCATTAAGGCCTCGGCCACAGTTTCCGCATGAATATTTGAGAGGGCTACGGCCTCGGGGTACCAGGTGGCGTAGTCCACTACGGTTAAAATATACTTCTTGCCCGAGGGACTGGGCTTGGGCAAGGGGCCTACTATATCTACGGCCACCCTACTAAAGGGTTCTTCAATGATGGGCAGGGGCATAATTTGGCCTTGTGGCGGTCACCCCTCTTGCCCACTCGCTGGCAAATGTTGCATGACTGGCAGTACTGCCGCACATCTTTAGATATCCCTGGCCAGAAAAAGGCGTGGGTCAAACGGTACTGGGTGCGTGTCATCCCCAGATGCCCAGACAAGGGAATTTCGTGAGCGATCCTAAGCAGTTCTTGCCTATACTTTTGGGGAACCACTAGCTGTTTAGTCGTCATCCTGACCGACCCCCCCCCACTACCCTTTCGGCAATAAGATATAATAACCCTTTATCCCAGGTATACCGCTCCCCCTCTAATCCGGCCTGGTCTGTGCTTACCCTGTCTCTATACACCTGTAATGTGGGGTCTATCTTCACCTCCGCCCCAAATTTAGTTGGGGTATCCCATGTCATACGTGTCGTGTGAGGGTCACTGTGTCTTACCTGAGCCTCAGAGTGTGCTGGTGGAACCGTGGTGTGAGCCTGTTGTCTTGTGGTCACTGGATGGGCTTCCTGGTGTGGAGCCTGGGGTATAAAAGCAGAAGTCATCCGGCCCAGGTCGTTCCCCAACACAACATCCGCGGATAACTTCTGCATCAGGCCCACCTCTACCATCCCCTCCCCAACACCCCAATTCGAAAGTACTTTGGCAGTGGGTAGTCTTTCCCCTCCAGAGTCACTATCTGGCGATGATGTTGCCTGTTGTCGGTGGCTTGAACTGACATCACCTCGTGCAGTATCCCCAGGGGTTCTTCGGCCTGAGTGCTCAGTATCTTCTGGGTGGCTGGCTCCGCTTGGTAGTGGTGAGCGGCTGCCCTGGGTGCTGGGTTTGGCTGCACTTGGTTCCACGCTTGCCGGCTCCGGTTCTGAGTGCACTCCCTTGCCATGTGGCCCCATTGCCTGCATGGATGGCATTGGATATTGGCCATGCCATTATATCGGGAGGGTGGAGGTTGGCTCCCCGAGGTTGGTCTGAAAAGGGTTGCTCTAGAGGCTGTAGGGGTAGCTGTATTTGGTTGAACGGTGGGACAAGGTTAACCTCTGTTTAGGTGCCCGTGATGTCTCCTCGCATCAAAATGTTGGTCCGCTAGTCGGGCCGCTTCGGTTAGGGTGAGTGGTTTGCGGTCTCTCACCCATTCTTGTGCCTCTGGAGTCAAGCCATTAAAGAATTGTTCCAACAGCATCAATTGCCGTAACTCCTCCATAGTGGCGGCTTGGCTCACTTGTATCCACCCCTGTGATGCTTGGTCCAGCTTGTGGGCCCACTCCGCATTAGAGTCTTTCTCAGGTTTGCGCAATCCCCTAAACTTGCGCCGGTATGCCTCCAGGGTAATAGCATATCGTGCCAGTATGGCCCGTTTTACTTTGTCATCCTTGCTGTCTTCCCTGGGTGCTGCCCGACCTGACAGTTTGCCTGCTAGTAACGGTACCCATACTGCCTGCTTCAAGTCATGTAAATCACACAGCCTCTCGAAATCTTGCAGGTATCCATCAATCTCATCCTTCTCTTCACAAAACATCTTAAAAGCTTCTTCCATGGCTGGTGGGGGGTGTAACTCTGCGGGCTCTGTCTCCCTCCATCAATTCGGCAATCAGCACCGCTTTTGGCTTATTGCTGGCTATCTTCCCCCTGGCTTCCAGCAGTTCCTTTAACGTCTGCCTTTTGTGTTCTCTGCTGCATCCAAATTGCCATTCACTTTTCCTGTTCGGTAGTTTCAATTTATCCGAAACGCCGCGTTTCAGCTGTAAGGTTGGATCCCGTCGCTTGCCACCAATTGTAGCGGAGCTGCAATATTAAATCCCAAGATCTCCGCTGGTACAAAAGGTAATCCAAAGTCAAGGCTGAAAAATAAGGCAATATCCCAAATCCCACAGTAACCGGACGAAATACAGTTCTGGGAGTCAACTGAGGTTTTTATTCACAGGTCACAGTATTTATGTAAGTCCCCATGCAAGGGGTTTCCCTACTGACATTGCAAGGGTTATACAGTAGGGGACTACATGGGGGACTTAGCAATCTGGACATTTCTCCCATGAGGCACTGCTGGACGAGAGGGATACTCCCACTGGAATATACCGTTAAGTGGATTATCCCTCCGTGCAGCAGAACCGACATTTTACATTAAAATACATAACTTTGCCAATATTCCTGTCATTTAGAAGAATGGACGTTCGGTAGATAGTTGGGGGTCTGAGTGCACATTTTGTGAGAATACCGCTCAGATCCCGGCCTAAACAACCGAACGCCGCACGAAATACACTTTAACATTGTGTTCGCCTAAAAATACCGAACACCGATGGGGAACCATAATAGCGAAAGACCGGAGCTCCCGAACGGCCTGGAAGCCCAGCAGTGTTCGCACCGTCGAGTAGCCGCTTTCAGTTCCACGCGCTCGATGACCAAACACCGCTGGTGAAACAAAGGATCCAAGATGGCCGACCGCCGCATGGTCGGTAGCCAAACGACGGCCACCTAGGAAAGCCTTTAACTACCGATTGCAACAATGAGTACCACACGCCCCTCTGTGTGTGGGCTACTGGGTGGTAGCTCATTTGTTTCACGAACAGCCGATAAAGTCTCTGTTCGTGAAACTAAATACATGAATGCTAGCGGCTTTTGGCTGCTAGCATACCAATGCTCTAAACATAGCAGCACAGATAGATATTACAATATACAATCCAGCGGTTATTGCAGACAACCTTTTGTACATGTAGTCCAGCAACCTAACAGTGGCTAGGTTTGCCACATGTATATATTGATTTCGAAATATAGTTAGAACGAAAAAAAAATAAAATAAAAAATGTATTATATATATATACATATATACAAATACATACCCCAGTCATAGTACCTTCCTGTCATCAAACCCAATAAAGAACATTTTAAATGGCATCCTACGGTTAGAAGGTCCCAAAAGCTTAAAACGACAACCAATAGATGGGGAAAAGTTCCGAGCTTTATCTGACGTATTAGACACACAGCCTTTCGAAACAGAAACAAATAACACCATCAAAACTGCTATGTTTCTGGCGTTCTACAGGTTTCAACGGCCTAACGAGTTGACAGTAGGGAATACTAACGACACTCCCAATATAATCACAATGGCTGACCTAAACAAAGTAGGGGACCACTATGTATTGACCCTACACAAGTCCAAAACAAATCAAATGGGACCACCTGTCGACATACCGCTATTCCCTACAGGCAACAAATAGTGTCCCGTTCAGTTGCTCGACCAATCGCTTTCAACCCACACAGGTCAAGACAAAACCGTTCCCCTTCTAAGCTTACACGGTAACCCATTCACAACATCAAAATTCATGGCATACATTAAAACTCTAATTTCTAAAATAGGGAGCGATCCAACAGCCTTCACGGGCCATTCATTTCGAATAGGAGCAGCAACCGCTGTTTCAAGCCAAAACATACCAGTACACATAATCAATTGGCTTACAATCGGTACATACCACAACCAGAAAAAGAGCTAAGACAAGCCTTTCAAGAGTTAGCTAGTTAAGCTTATCGACCCCAGAAATGCAGTCAGATCTCTCCTTGGATCAAGAAGCTATAATTCCATACATTTCATGTCCTAATGTGTTTTATACCCCACCTCCTATAGACTGTAAGCTCATTTGAGCAGGGCCCTCTTCAACCCATCGTTTCTGTAAGTTTTCTTGTAATTGTCCTATTTATAGTTAAATTCCCCCTTTAATAATATTGTAAAGCGCTACGGAATCTGTAGGCACTATATAAATGGCAATAATAATAATAATAATAATGGATGTGATTGCAAGAATTCTTGGTTTACCTTCCTACTAAACCACATTGGTTTCAATGTTTGTTTTTATCTGTGTTACCCAAATGGTATATACTGAGAAGTGTAACTTTCTAATGTTTGTTATGTTTGTCTAAAGTTCGATATTCCACTTATCCTCAATGTTTTCTTCACTAAAGAATTTATGCCAGTCAATGAGTTGAAAAGCTGCCCTTATCTTTTTTAATTTGGCCTTTTAAAATTGTATGTTTTTCTATACCCCATTTGTTCATTGTGCAATTGCTTTTTTGAGTTTATTGTGATCACTATTTCCCAAGTGCTCTGTTACTTGGATGTTTAACCTCTTAAGGACACATGACCTGTGTGACATGTCATGATTCCCTTTTATTCCAGAAGTTTGGTCCTTAAGGGGTTAAGAAATGATCAACATTGTTTGTTATAACCATATCCAGACAAGCATCCATTCTAGTTGGTGAAAGCATCTCTTGAGCCTCATGTTAACTTTAGTCTCACAAATAACAGTAAACCTCATTAGATACCTCAGATGTCCCCTTATGTGAAGGGATTGAAAAGTTGACAGAAAATTTGTTTTAAAGGAAAGGCATGTTCAATGCCTTATCTCTGGATTCTCTCTTATGCCCCATCATGCCATCACAACTACTTGAGCATATTCTCATGTTTTTCACATGTAAACTGGAGACATCTAAGGAGGAGACTATATTTAAAAGAAGAAAAACTACCACAACAAGAGGACAGTCTTAAATTAGAAGGACAAAGGTTTAAAAAATAATATCAGGAAGTACTACTTTACTGAGAGGGTAGTGGTTGCATGGAACAGCCTTCCAGCTGAAGTGGTAGATGTTAACACAGTGAATGAGTTTAAGCGTGCGTTGGATAGGCATAAGGCTATATTAGCTTATAAGGTAAGGCCAGGGACTAATGAAAGTATTTAGAAAATTGGGCAGACTAGATGGGCCAAATGGTTCTTATTTGCCGTCACATTCTATGTTTCTATGTTTAAAATGTTCTTCCCAATTCCATTGCAGAAGTCCCCACAAATTGATGCACTTGTTGTTTTGCTTACACCCTTCTGTCCAGTTCATTTCAAACCCCTTAAAGACTAAACTTCAGGAATAAAAGGGAATAATGACATGTCACACATGTCATGTGTCCTTAAGGGGTTAAAGAGTTTCTCCATTTAACACTATTTCATAGTTATTAGAATAAAGCTCTACTGGCATTATTCTTTGTGTGTCCCTCTACAATTACGATCAAAAGGCATTTTAAAATAAAGTTTACATACCTTAATCCACCATTGGGCAAAGCTCCCATCTAACGTTATGGGAGCCACACGAGGTGCAATTAAGGGCTTCTCATAGAGAAGCCATTCTGGCATAAATTCGAACACTGGATGCTGTTTCACAGAGTCAATTTATGATGCAAAGTATGTGCATCAACATAATGATGTAGGCTATGTGGCATTGCCTCATTGTAAATGCCCATGTATATTCCCTGCACAAAGAATGATGCAAACAGGATCAATTTCACCATGCATATTTAAGCCCATTCTGAAAGGAAGTCAAGATCTGTGGTGTTCTCACTAGTACCCAATAGTGTGTTTATTTTTGTTATGTTAATGTATTCTGATCTTTTTTGTCTTTACTATTCTGCTCTCAGGTATCCTCCTACTCGGCTCTGTATAACATTTAGAGTGGTAGTAAATATAAAGTATATAAGTACTCTCTCTGTTAAGTGTGTGCACCATCCTCTTCAATTGCAAACTGTCTAACATTTAAGTGTGCCTCTCCTGTCCTTTATTTTGACTTGTACCCTGACTATACATTTGTTTGTCTTGCATTTAGCCAGGCCACCCTATGTACTAGCATAGTTTTCATATTTTGACACCTTAACAGCTTGATCTGTTAAGCCTGAGCTTGAAATCACAGTTAAGAGACTTGCTTACTTCTACAAGTTAATCTGTGCTACAAGTTGTTGTCCTGTGATCCACTGAACACATAAGCTGTTGAGTCTCAGGAACTTGTCTTCTAATTCGGTTATGGCTTTGGCATCTGCCAAACCTTTTCCTGTCAGAGTTTCTTCTAGTTTCCAAGTGCCTTTTGATTTTGTAGGAGATTGTCCTCAATAACACCATAGCATTTTTGCATTTGCTCTAAAGGAAAGATCAATACTATTTAGTTTTTTTTTTTTAATGGCCTCTCTTCCTTTTTGTTTGTTTTTTCTGTAATTATCAGTGCTATACTTTAGAAAATGTGTATATATATATATATATATATATATATATATATAACCTCCAGTTCATGCTCATCAACACTTTCAATATATGGTGTATTAAAGGAGCTTAAGCATCTCCCTAATTAGTAGATTGGGACTTTGTCTTTTTTAATTAATTATTAAGTACCACATTTAAGTCGAATGTAACTGTTCAAGAGGTAATGAGCAAGGGATTACTCTTTTTAGACTTTGTAAGGCCCATGCACATATACCCCCAATCTATCAACTCAGGACACAAACCTCTCAAGGGTGTTTTAGGACAGGGGTCAGCAACCAAAGGCATGTGTGCCATGCATGGCACTCAAGGCTTTTAGAGCCAAGCAGGTTCTGGTCTATGAGAAGACACACGCAAACAAACACACAGTCCCCACAAACACAACCCCACTAACAATCCACATACATGCACACAACCCCGCAAGCTGCTTCTTACATGCAATATCACAAGCAGACCCACACATACACACCAAACACACAATGTAACATATTACCCAGACATACAATTCCACGAGCAGCCCCCATACAGCCCACATTCATAAGTATCATACACAATGCCACAAACTACTCATAAACATATGGGGGGGGTATGAGGTTTAACCAGACACAAACAAGATTCTTAACATATCAACATACATAGTTACAAACAGCATAAGTATTACCATATGCATTATTTGCAAGATCACAGGAGACAATACACACATGCATACATTTTATTAACCTGATGTAGGCTACTGAAGTAAAAATATCCAAATTGTGCTCAGCTACATTTACTGATTATAACAATATCCCCCATGCATACCTTTGCCAGAATGTTGTGAAGTTACAGGACCTCGAGACAGGTGTAAGTTTGTTTTTCTCATTTGTATTTTATTGAAGGTTTTCACTAGGGAAGTGCATGGGCAAAAAATTCAGTTTGGTTCGGACTTTGGCAATTTGGGACTTCGGCAATGCGGTTCAGCACTTCCGAAATTCGGGACTTCGGCAATTCGGCACTTCGGTTCGGTTCAGCACTTCCAAAATTCATGACTTTGGGAACTCCTAAACCTACCCCTGCCCCTAACCCTTACCCAACCCTAACCCCTACCCCAACCCTAACCTCACCCCTAACTCAACCTTACCCCTAACACAACCCATCACTCCTAACCCTAACTCCTAACCCCACCCCTAACCCTAACACTACCCCTAACCCTAACCCACCCCTACCCCAACATTAACCCCATAACCCTAACCCTATAAACCTACCCTAACCCTTAACCCTAACCCTAACCCACCCCTATCGCTAACCCTACTCCAACACTAACTCCTAACCCTACCCCTAACCCCACCCTACCCCTAAACCCACCCCTACCCTTACCCCATAACCCTTACACCATAAGCATACCCTAACCCTATCCCTAACCCCACTCCTACCATAACCTTAACCCTACCCCTAACCCCAACGTTCCTCTAACCTGTTTTGCCACTTTTCAGAAAACCAAAGCACTTCGGCACTTCCGAAATTCGTTTCGGCACTTCTGAAAGTCAGCACTTCGGCAATTCGGCAATTCTGTTCGGCACTTCCGAAATTCAGCAGTTCGGGTAAATTTAAATTCGGACCGAAACGAATTGCACATGTCTAGTTTTCACAATATATATATTCGGTACATAGTAACATCTCAGTGAAATGAGAACATGAATACAAAGTAATCAACACAGTATGATGAAGTGGTACAGTTTGGGCAACTGAGGACTATATACCGAAGGAAAGATTGACTCTGAGTTGGAAAAGTCAAATCATAAAAAAACAATGCATAAAGGTTTTGGTTGTGGGTGCAGAGTCAGTTGATATTTTTTTCATACACATAGAACTGCTACACTTTATCTTTCAATTGTGAGAGGGACGGGCAAGTGTTTTTTCCAGTTTGACGCTATGAGGCTTCAGGTTGCCATCAAAATTAGTGTTATCAGCTGTTTGTTGCCCCGCGGGAACAGTAGAAGGAGACAGGTGGTGTTAGACATGGGGAAGTCCATGATAGCCAAGGACTCCAACAGGCCCTTGACATTTCCCCACAGTGGGTGGATACCGCTGCAGTTTCACCAGATATGGGGCACAGTACCCTCCTCTGAGAAACATCAGCAACAGTCTGATGAAACGGTGGAGAAAATTTTATGTAACCAGTGGGCTGTCATATACCACCTGTCGAGTAATTGGACACCACATTGGAGTAGCACTTTGTCCACTTTTTTATTCCATTAAGGGATTGCAACCAATCCTTGTCTGACAGTGCTACACCACCGTCTGTTTCCTAGTGACTTCCACAGGTCAATGGTTTGCTGGGCTAACTCCAGCCAAACCATGTAACATTAGGAGAGGGCCTTGGGCTTTGTCGGTGCTGTCCAGTACCTGAGGGGCACCAGTGGTGGGGATAGAGATCTGTGGTTTGTGTGGCGGGTATAAACTGTACTGATTGTGTTTTCAGTTGTAAATAAGGGAAGATGTCACTCGCAGGGAGAGACTGGTTTAAGTTTTATTGGTATTTTTAATACACAAAAGAAATACAAAACAGAAGTTATTGCTTACAATAAGATATAAATTATGACACAGAATTTCCAGAGTACACTACCGAGTACACTGCCGTCTAACAACATAATGTGACAATTTAATACAGGAGTTAGCCTCAAGTATCAGAAGATATAATAGGCTTTCCCCTGTAACGGCAGAGAAATAGCCCCTGCTGGTGAAGATCTGATATTTGTCTGTCATGAGTTCCAGCCTACCGTTGTTGAATAATTAAATTTTTGTTGTAGGATGTGGTTACCTCAATTTACTAAGCTGTAGTTGCTTAATCTGTTCTATGTAAAAATCTGCCTTTTCCCAAAAATGATTTTTTTTCCAACTGTCTTGCAGTCTCTTTCTCGTGTCCATTGTATTTCTATAATGTAGCTTTCTGTACACACACATAAGATATAAAACATTGCACCTTCACCAGGTCAGGAATTCCTGAGCAGCGTGGCTGTTTAACATTCACTTTCTTGTTTCTACATATAACTAGCACTCACTTTGGCCAGGTTATATTTGGCTTTTCAATTGCTTAGTGTGTTCATCTAAATGGTGAGTGTGCATGCTTCAGCAGAATATATATATTTTTTTTTATCATGTACTTGCTTGCAGGAATGAAGTAAAGCTTTGGTTAATAGAAAAACTGTCTTTGATTTAGTTTTGTACCTTTGAGAAACATTTTTAATCAACCAACCTGATTAAATGTGTAAAGTAAATAAAAAAGGGCTTACATATAAAAAAAAAAACTATGTACATGCAGGAAGGTTTATCTGGTTATGCCCAGGTATGTGACCATGTAACTACACAACTATGTACCTATCATAATTTCTAACAATACAAAGGCAACATTTGTTTGGTGTTAATGAGCCATCTACTATTTTCTCTATTAGACAATGTAATTTAGAAAGTAAATGAATTGATCTATTAGCACAAACAGATTACTTACTTTGTAACTATGTACAGAATATGTACTGATGCACCATGTTTGCATAGGGTGTGTTAATGAAGATTACATTGATTTTTACATTAATGCAAACAGATATAATGCTTGTTTTCTGTACACGTGCAGTGCATTTGTGATTACTGTAAGTGCATAATTATTGTTTGTTAATATATAACCATAAAGTTTCCATCATTTGGTATATTTGTTTTTAAATTTAATAGCTTACGCGTCAACCTTGGAATTTGACTGTGTAATTTGGATACCTGATGCATGCTACTACAGCGAATAAATCCCAATTTTTTAAAACATACTTAATTAAAAAACATTTTTTAAAAATAAAAAGATTTTCATGAAAATAGATGGCATATTTCAGAAAGTCGGTTTGCTGGGATATAATTTTACCAGAATCTAAGCTTGGCTGTTTGTAATTGTTAGTATAATATAGCAATAAATTAATGTTATATAAACTCTGTACATTTATTTTTAAATCTGTTAAGCACTTTGAAGTCAATTATCTGGTATCCTGATTAAGATTATATTCCTCCGAATGCTGTTGCTTTAGATGTTTCAGTATTTCTGTCGACAACATGTGTGGTTGATACATTTTATCTTTAGGGGAATCTGAAAACAAAATATTATGAACAGTCATTATTTCATTTAACTAATAAAACATTACATATATACAGTGCACATATATAAAGGATAATTATATGTGTTTCATCATGTAGGTACCGTTTTGACTCACTTATATTTCTTCCGTAAAATCATAATTCTCAAATGTAACCAAACATCCACAATAAGTAAAATGCAATAACTTCACAAAATCCAACAATTTTAACAGCTTCCTTGTTTTTACAATTAGAAATGCAAAGATTGTACCATTTTCAAATTGAGAATATTTAAAAACAAACACTGGCCAAAGTTAGCGTTCATATTTGTTGTGGATGAAAAATGCAAAAAACTAAATTGAATGCTAATTTTGGCCTGTGTTTGTGACTAAGTAGCTACTGAAAAAGACTGGACATACCCCATCTGCAATACCTTGGGTTGTCTACTTTTGCAAATGGTATGCCATCATGGGGGTAATTTTCATTCCTGGGCTACCGTACGGTCTCAAAGGCAACATAATCAATCTGGCAAATTTTAATGTGAAAAAATAAGTAAATTCAAGCCTTACATTTGACTCAGTATCTTTTGAAAACACCATAAAACCTGTACAGGGGGGTCCTGTTATACTCAGGAGAAATCACTGAACACAAATATTAGTGTTTCAAAATAGTAAAATGTATCACAACAATTATATCGTCAGTGAAAGTACAGTTTGTGTGTGAAAAATGCAAAAAACTTCATTTCTACTGACGACATAATCGCTGTGATATGTGCTATTGTTTTTAAACACTAATATTTGTGTTCAGTGAAGTAATTTAGTAGATGGCCTCTTTAATGGAGTGAAGGAAATAATTACTAATAAATATGAATGTAGGAGGACAGCAGAAAGTGATATACAGTACATAGCTTGAATTTATACAAACAATCACTTAAAGCACGAACCAGCAATCCAAAGTGCCGAACAAGGCATAAAGGTGTGCATATTAACCTGCGACTAGTCCCCCTTGATCGGAGCAATTACTCGAACTCAAAAGGGGGAACCGAAACAAGCAAAGAACTGCATACTCGCATACAGTCATTATACGTAACTGTTCCCCCTAAACAGAGCAAAGCTTGAACGTCGAGGTGGGACTAAATGCCGAACGGGTCAAGGTAACCTTATCTAATAAACAAAGTACCGAAAGGCCAACAAAGTTTAAACCCACGAATGTTCCCCTGAACAGAGCAAAGCTCGAACGTCAAGGGGGAACCAAAGTGAAGCATGGAAACAAACAAATGAAAATACAAAATGCAAAGTACCAAATTAACATGTATGTGAATGTTCACCTTAACGTTCGCCTTATGGGACGCTGGAGCAAGGTGAACAAGGTGAGTGTTCAAGTCCAAAAGGTAACCAAGGTGGCAGATGACTGGAAGGGGAACGGCCCAGGTAAGATGGTAAGTGGGGTTTATATAGGGCCATACTCCTCCCACAAAAACAGGCCTTTGGCCTTAATATATATATCTTAATATACTGCCCTTAATATATATATATATATATATATATATATATATAAAATTATAACAATCATAGATCAATTCATTTGATCTCAACAGATATATGAAATTCACTACAAATTGAAATTGACAAGGCATTTCCAAAACATCAGCACTAGAATATTTTTATATTTTTTCAGCTTGTCCTTGTTGATTCAAACTTTGCAATTTTTTTGTCTGTCTCCATAATCACCTAGTTTTATGAATAAACATCTCACAAAGAAAAAAACATGTGTTTATCATCAAGTGATGATCATTTCCTTCCCATAGTCTATCAAGCTACCATATTCACATATTTCTACTTAACCCAAATCATTTAGGGAAAAAAATCCAATAGCACAAAAGCACAGGCTGTGAAAACAAACAAAATGAATTACAGATGATTTTGCATTCATCAGATAAAAATCAACTAAAATATAGAGTATTTTCTGAGGGCCATACAATGCATTCATTTTGTTCCAAAGAAATATATTTAGCCTTAGAAGAAAATAGGTGCTAAGTAGAAAAAGGAGGCCTTCACTGGTCTTACAACTTACATCTATGTACAAAAATAAGTGTTTAATTCCACCTATGGGACTTTCATCACAACATCTTAGAGGGACACAGATTACTTTGAGACAATTGTCTAATTAAAAAACTTCAGCGCTTGCTTGCTGATTTAAAACAGTTATCAAGTGATGCATGTCCCTTCAATATGGAACAAATAATGAATGAGTATTTGAAGGAAATAGATGGATCCCAATACACAGTGTGACGTATCTATGTAAAAAAGTAGAAATTAAACACCTCAGCAGACAAGTCTATTTTTTTGAGATTCAGAGCCATTAAAGAAATGTCAGTGTTATTTTCCAAATTCCATAACATGGGGCAATAAGGTTTGCTTCTTGTCTTTGTCTCATTGGTTATTATGTCACGTCTCATTAGTCACATCCCCCCCCCCTTTTATTAATATATGTATAGATAATGCTGTGTATCAGGATACACATGGCTCTAGTACTGTTGGTATCCATATGAACTCTGTGCCCTTGTTATTTTTACAGAAGGAACTGAGTTCCCACATATCTGCTTAGACAAGGAGGGTTCACACTAAGCACAGAGTATTTTGAAATTGTAGTAAAGAAAGTGAAGAAGTGCTATACCTTCATTTTTCCTATGTGTTTTGTAAATCCCAAAGAGTAAGCTATGCCAACATGCCAAGATTCAGGGCACCATCTGAACCGTGAGGAAGCTGGAGAGATCGACACGCCACCCACTCGTCAATCTTGGAGCAGGTAAGATTGTGGTGAGAGGGAGCCAGTCACGTGGGACCGGCATGCAGAAAGGTGAATTCCCGATATTCCCAATGAAGGCGGAAACGATCATCCAGGGTTGCTGTATCTCTCAGCAGATCAGGTTGGGAGGGATCAATCTGATATGCAAATGATATAGGTTCTTCTTTGTTATGACACAAGTGATCCTGTCATAACTAATAATGTTGACCTTTTTTTAAACATTCAAGTTTGTAAAATAGTGACCATAATATATCATTTGAGATTAACTAAAAAAAACTAATTTATATGAGCTGTACAAAAATGCTTAAATTTTTAAAAAAAGTGGATTTCAATAGGATAAGGGCATCTTTACAACTACTTGACTGGCAAGAATTATCTGGCAAGAGCACAGGCGATAAATGACAGATCTTTAACCCCTTAAGGACACATGGCATGTCTGACATGCAATGATTCCCTTTTATTTCAGAAGTTTGGTCCTTAAGGGGTTAAACAAATTCTTCAAAAGCACATTTCTTAATACATACTACTGGGAAACAAAAAAAAAGTAAGCAAATTAAAACCATTGTTGCTTGGTACAAGGGTCAGTCAAATAATAAAAGATAAGAAAAGGGAATTCAAAACAAAACAATAGCATACTATAATAAATAACATACTATATCAAATATAAGCATATCAGTAGGACTTGTGATTAGATGGGCTAAACTCTATAACCAAAAAAGAGCAAGCCCATCCCAAAAACTTTTACAATTATTTTAATGTCAAAAAGGTTATTAATTAAAGTGTTGGTCCATTAGATGTGGTAAAGCCAGACATGGTGTTCAAAAGATAAACCCAGAAACTACATTGTAATCAGTAAGGAAGGAATTGGCACTCGTGATATATATGAAAACAGGTGCACAGCTGGACCTGAGGCTGGCAAACCTGAATCTATGAAAAAAACTAAGCAATGAAAATTGCCCACAGAAAAAAAAACATTGCCATAAATGCGCACAAGAAATATTCCCACAAGCAATGCCCACATGCATAATTGTCCACATGAAAAATTGCATACATTGAATAACATGAATATAAATTAACATATAGCTGAAAAAATGTTGGCCTTAATTTTGCAATTCATTAATTCCCTCTTTCATTAATAAAGCCCTGAGTCACTCCAATGTTAAATCACATCCCCTTAGGGAGAGGAATGTACACAACAACATTTTTCACATTAATGCTAATCAAAACTACCAACAGATATATTTGGAATTGAAGGTGTTAAAAAGAATTCCTAGTAGCTTTCTGGTGAGGAGAGACAGTAAACGCTCTGCACAGGTAGACGGATAGGAAACATGAATAAAGGGGAGAGAATAACCAGTAGCCACTCCAAAGCAAGTAAGGTCAGAGTGAATAGGAGAGAGGCCAACAGAAAGAAAGGTGGAATCTAAGGGAAGCTGGCCAATAGGGTGATAAACAGAGTTAGTGGCCAATAGGGTAATAGGCAGACACAGTTCATGGCCAATAGGATGATATACAAACAGAGTAAGTGGCCAATAGGGTGATAGACAGGCAGAGTTAATGGCCAACAAGGTGATAGACAGACAGAGTTTATGGCCAAAAGGGTGAAGGATAAACCATGATAAGAGAACCTGGGCAATGCCATGATTCACAAGTGAGCATGTGAATTAAAAGTGTGTTTTTGATTTAATAAAAAAAAAAAACTTTCACTTTTATTTCCTCAGTTTTCCCTTACAAACATTTACACTCAAGAGCATTAAAGCCATCTTTATACACAGGCAACGTTTGTTTAGCAATTAATGAGTGTACTTATAACATAGCAAAATTATTATTAAATTATACTTGACAAAATCACAGAACAAATTGTTGCATATGAATATGAAATATTTTAATCAATCAAGATATCGATAACAATATAAAATATAGGTAATACCTATCCATGTTATATCTATCATAAATGGGATATATATATATATTCTAATTTGCATATGCCCACCCAGAATCCTTTGCGGTAGTACCATCACTGCAAATTTGAGATTTCTGTGGGAAAAACAAGTCTTATGGCTTGACTGGTGTGCAGGTTTTTGTTTAACATAGTATTGACTATATATATACATATATATACACACACACACACAGTACTTTAAATTGGGCATTTTCTATGTACATGGGCATCCGCACTTGCTCCCTCCCACCCCCCCGGATTTTCAGCTTGTGACGATATTTTTCTTTTGAGATTCAGAATACACTGCAATACCGGCGCCGGCCAGTAGGTGGCGCTGTGTGGAGAGAGGCAGGGATAGGAAGCTACATCTTATCCCTGCTTCTCTCTCTTGACTGAATCCGCAGGGGAGCAGTACATGCAGCCAGCAACTCCCAGACTGCAGGGACAGCCTACAGGTAAGGTAAGTGTGGGATGGGGGTGGGCAGCCTACAGATCAGGTAAGTGAGGGATTGGGGGGCAGCCTACAGATCAAGTAAGTGAGACATGGGAGGGCAGCTTACAGATCAGGTAAGTGAGGCATTGGTGGCAGCCTACAAATTAGTTAAGTGAGGGATGGGGGGCAGCCTACGGATCAGGTAAGTGAGACATGGGGGTTCAGCCTACAGATCAGGGAAGTAAGGCATGGGGGGAAGCCTACAGATCAGGTAAGTGGGGATGGGGGGCAGCCTACAGATCAGGTAAGTGAGGGATGGGGAGCATTCTACAGATAAGGTAAGTGAGGCATGGGGAGCAGCCTACTGATCATGTAAGTGAGGGATGGGGGCAGCCTACAGATCAGGCAAGAAAGGCATGGGGAGGCAGCCTACAGATCAGGTAAGTGAGGAGGCAGCCTACAGATAAGGTAAGTGAGGTATGGGGGGCAGCCTACAGATCAGGCAAGTGAGGGATGGGGAGACAGCCTACAGATCAGGGACATGAGGCATGGGGGGCAACCCAAAGATCACATAATTGAAGGATGGGGGGCAGCATACAGATCAGTTAAGTGAGGCATGGGGGGCAGCCTACAGATCAGGTGAGGGAGGCATGGGGGCAACATACAGATTAGGTAAGTGAGGCATGGGGGGGCAGCCTACAGATCAGGAGGTAAGTGAGGGATGGGGGCAGCATACAGGAAGGGTCAGCAAGGAGCAAGAAGGTAAAGTAGGAGAAGGAGC
This sequence comes from Pelobates cultripes, assembly GCA_933207985.1. Lineage (NCBI taxonomy): Eukaryota > Metazoa > Chordata > Amphibia > Anura > Pelobatidae > Pelobates > Pelobates cultripes. Next base: position 250,492,401 of record OW240914.1, read on the forward strand.
AGAAAGCAGAATGAACAGAAATGAGCAGGAAGGGACATCAAAGAGCAGAAAGGGTCAGCAATGAGCTGGAAGGGAAGGAAGGAGCAGAAAGGTAAAGTAGGAGAAGGAGCAGAAAGGAACAGAAATGAGCAGGAAGGGGCAGCAAGGAGTAGGGAGGGTCTGCAAGGAGCAGGAATGGTCTGCAAGGAGCAGAAAGAGTCAGCTAGGAGCAGAAAGGGGCAGCAAGGAGCAGAAAGAGTCAGCAAGGAGCAGGAAGGGGCAGCAAGAAGAAGAAAGGGACAGGAAAGGACAGAAGGAGCACAAAGGTAAAGGAGCAGAAAGACTCAGAACGAGCACAAAGGTAAAGTAGGAGAAAGAGCAAAAAGGGCCAGCAATGAGCTGGAAAGGGGCAGCAAGGAGCTGGAAGGGGCAGAATGAGTGCAAAGATAAAGTAGAAGAAGGAGCAGAAAGGAAAAGAAATTAGCAGGAAGGGTCAGCATGGAGCAGAATTCGTCTGCAAGGAGCAGCATGCAGATCAGTTAAGTGAGGCATGGGGGGCAGCCTAAAGATCAGGGGGCAGCATACATATTAGGTAAGTGAGGCAGGAAGGGGCAGCAGGTAGCTGAAAGGGGCAGAATGAGCACAAAGGTAGGAGATGAAGCAGAAAGGGCCAGCAAGGACCTGGAAAGGGCAGCAAGGAGTAGAAAGGAGCTGGAAGGGGCAGAAGGAGTGCAAAGGTAAAGTAGGAAAGGAGCAGAAAGGAATAGAAATGAGCAGAAAGGGACAGAAGGAGCAGGAAGGTAAAGGAGCAGAAAGACTCAGAAGGAGCACAAAGGTAAAGAAACATAGAAACATAGAATGTGACGGCAGATAAGAACCATTCGGCCCATCTAGTCTGCCCAATTTTCTAAATACTTTCATTAGTCCCTAGTCTTATCTTATAGTTAGGATAGCCTTATGCCTATCCCACGCATGCTTAAACTCCTTTACTGTGTTAACCTCTACCACTTCAGCTGGAAGGCTATTCCATGCATCCACTACCCTCTCAGTAAAGTAATACTTCCTGATATTATTTTTAAACCTTTGTCCCTCTAATTTAAGACTATGACCTCTTGTTGTGGTAGTTTTTCTTCTTTTAAATATAGTCTCCTCCTTTACTGTGTTGATTCCCTTTATATATTTAAATGTTTCTATCATATCCCCCCTGTCTCGTCTTTCCTCCAAGCTATACATGTTAAGATCCTTTAACCTTCCTGGTAAGTTTTATCCCGCAATCCATGAACCAGTTTAGTAGCCCTTCTCTGAACCCTCTCTAAGGTATCAATATCATTCTGAAGATACGGTCTCCAGTACTGTGTACAATACTCCAAGTGAGGTCTCACCAGTGCTCTGTACAATGGCATGAGCACTTCCCTCTTTCTACTGCTAATACCTCTCCCTATACAACCAAGCATTCTGCTAGCATTTCCTGCTGCTCTATTACATTGTCTGCCTACCTTAAGTCATCAGAAATAATCACCCCTAAATCCCTTTCCTCATATGTTGAGGTTAGGACTCTATCAAATATTCTGTACTCTGCCCTTGGGTTTTTACGTCCAAGATGCATTATCTTGCACTTATCCACATTAAATGTCAGTTGCCACAATGCTGACCATTTTTCTAGTTTACCTAAATCATTTGTCATTTGGCTTATCCCTCCTGGAACATCAACCCTGTTACATATCTTAGTATCATCAGCAAAAAGACATACCTTACCATCAAGAAATCACCGCCCACTAGGAATGTTTAACACCTGGGTAGGCCTCTGCTTATTTGCAAACAATAGCTAATTAACCAGCAATCAACATCAAGTAACTAGCTTAATCAAATCAAATGCCTAATAATTACCAACAGGAATTCAAACCTTGGGCAATCAGTAACCTTTTCCTACAGATGAATCTTACCTGTAACAGTAGAAAAGAAAGCTCTTAGCACAACTCTTAGACAGTTGAAGCTTCTGTAGAACTATCCAGAATATCTCCAACTACACACTTAGAAACAGCACTTGGAAGTAGCACCAAGCTAGAAAAGTACCAAAGTAGAAGAAAGAACAAAAAGGGCCAGCAATGAGCTGGAAAGGGGCAGCAAGGAGCTGGAAGGGGCAGAAGGAGTGCAAAGGTAAAGTAGAAGAAGGAGCATAAAAGAAAAGAAATTTGCAGGAAGGGTCAGCATGGAGCAGACATTGTCTGCAAGGAGCAGCATACAGATCAGTTAAGTGAGGCATGGGGGGCAGCCTACAGATCAGGTGAGGGAGGCATGGGAGGCAGCATACAGATTAGGTAAGTGAGGCAGGAAGGGGCAGAATGAGCACAAAGGTAGGAGATGAAGCAGAAAGGGCCAGCAAAGAGCTGGAAAGGGCAGCAATGAGTAGAAAGGATCTGGAAGGGGCAGAAGGAGTGCAAAGGTAAAGTAGGAAAAGGAGCAGAAAGGAATAGAAATGAGCAGAAAGGGACAGAATGAGCAGGAAGGTAAAGGAGCAGAAAGAATCAGAAGGAGCACAAAAGTAAAGTAGGCAAAGGAGCAGAAAGGAACAGCAAGGAGCAGAAAGGGCAGCAATGAGCAGGAAGGTAAAGTAGAAGAAGGAGCAGGAAGGAGAAGGAACAGAAATGAGCAGGAAGAGACAGCAAGGAGCAGAAAGGTAAAGTAGGAGAAGGAGCAGAATGGGTTTGCAAGGAGCAGAAAGGGATCAGAAAGAGAAAGGAGCAGAAGGGCGCAAAACAAGCAGAAAGGTAAAGGAGCAGAAGCCAAGGAGGAGAGAAGAAAGTGTCAGAAGAATAAGAAGAATGTGTCAAATTAAGGAGAAGAAAAGGAGAGTGGAGCAAGAAGGACAAGTGAAGTGATCCCTCCATTTTATTCTGGACACCACATCATTAGGCTTTGAAACCTGGGCCTGGCAGGGAAACTTTGGATCTTCTCATCTTACAAGGTAAAAAAAATCTCAGTGTTAATGTGTCTTTTATTTACTGAGTAAACAAAAGTCTCAGGCACTCACTGTGATATGTTCAAAGCAGTTTTAATGGATCTGAAAGCTTCGATCTGTACCCAGGTCTTTATCAAGCCACGTCTTGATAAAGACCTGGTTACAGGTAGAAACGTTGCTGATCCATTAAAACTGCTTTGAACATACCACGGTGAGTGCCTGAGATTTTTTCTCTTATATGTAGATTATATGGGGTATGCTGACCGATGCTCAGTTTAGCACCCTGTGTATATTTTTGTGATTGAGTGCAACTCTCTTCTTTATATTTTATTTACTGAATGTCATTATAAATATGTCCCTCCCCTCACCCCCGGAAAAATTCCTGCAGACGCCCATGTCTATGTGTTTTTTTTCTATGTGGGCATTTTTTCATGTGGCCATTTTTCTGCGTGGACAATTTTCTAGGCCAGCATTTTTCAGTGTGAGCAATTTTCCATGTAGGCATTTTTCTTGTGCACATTTATGACAGTTTTTTTTCTGTGGGCAATTTTTCATGTCCACTTTTTTTCAGATCACCAGCAAACCCCATACACAAATGTAAAAAGCAATCTGATCCAGGCTCTCAAGGAACAACAGGTCAGTGGCAGATCCAGAGCCTGACCTCAGGAGGGGCACTTGCAGATTATTTAGAGAAATAATCCAGACACAATACCCACTACAGCTCAGTGTAGTGGTTATGGTGCCAGTAGTGCCGGGACCCCCTCCCAGAGTAAGTAGTCAAACCGTTTAAGAACAGTTTGACAACTTACCTGAGGTCTGCTTGGAAATGGGGCTGTAGTAGGGCATAAGAGCAGTGTGTGTGTGTGTTTGTGTAAGAAGGACTGTGTGAGCAGTGTATGTGTGTGTGAAAGTTGCAATGTGTACGTGAGGACGGCAGTGTGTGTGTGTGCGTTGCAGTGTGAGTGGGGGGCAATGTGTGTATGGCGGGAAGTTTGTGTGGGGGGGGCAATGTGTGTGTAGGGTGTGTGTGTGTGTGTATTGGGGGCAGTGTATGTGGGAAATGTGTGTGTATGGGGGAAGTGTATGTGTGTGTATGGGGGCAGTGTATGTGTGTGGGAGCAGTAGTGTATGTGTATGGTGGGCAATGTGTATGGGGGCAGTGTATGTATGTGGGGCAATGTGTGTGTATGGGGGCAGTGTATGTATGTGGGGCAATGTGTGTGTATGGGGGAGCAATGTGTGTGTATGGGGCAGTGTATGTATGTAGGAACAATGTGTGTATAGAGCAATGTGTGTGTGTAGAGGCAGTGATGTATATGCTTAATAGCCAGAGCAATATGTGTGTGTATAGAATGTATATGTATGTAGGAGGCAGTGTATGTGTATGGGAGCAATATGTGTGTATGGGGCAGTATATGTATGTAGGGGGCAATGTGTAGCCCAGGGGGGCAATGTGTGTGTATAGAGGCAGTGTATATAAGTAAGAGGCAATGTGTGTGTGTGTAGGGAGCAGTGTATGTATGTAGGGGGAGCAATGTGGGGGCAATGTGGGTGTATGGGGGCAATGTGTGTGTGTATGGGGGCAGTTTATGTATGTGGAGGCAATGTGTGTATGGGGGCAATGTGTGTGTATGGGGCAGTGTATGTATGTGGGGGCAATGTGTGTGTATGGGGGCAGTGTATGTATGTGGAGGCAATGTGTTTGTATGGGGCAGTGTATGTATGTGGGGGTAATGTGTGTGTATGGGGCAGTGTATGTATGTGGGGGCAATGTGTGTGTGTGGGGCCAGTGTATGTTTGTGTGTGTAGGGTATGTGTGTGATAAAATTATTTATTTATTTTTATTTAAAATATACATAATGTCCCCCCTCCCTTCTTACCTTTGTTTAAGGAGGAGGGGGGGACATTTCTCGATCCCTGGTGGTCTGGTGGGGAATCCCTGGTGGTCCATGTGGTGAGAGTGAACTCTAGCCCCGGTCTCCAGGGCTAGAGTTCACTCTCGCGAAATCCGGAGCGTTGCCGTGGCAATGCTCCGTGCTCGTGAGAGAAGGACCTGGATGAGCTGCAGACTGAGCTCCCGGGTCCTCTCTCTCTCCCTCCTCTGCCAGCGGCCAGGAAACAGTGCCTGCGGACTGGAGAGGGAGATCTCCGATCTCCCCTCCGGTCCATGAAGGCACATTGCAGGGCTGGCGCTTGGACAGCGCCAGCCCTGCATTAGCCGGCAGGGGAGAGGGAGAACCTCGGATTCCCCCCCCCCTGGATCCGCCAGTGCAACAGGTAGCAGATTTATTTGGAGAATCATTATAAATAGCAGTGTTTCAACCTCCAAAAGGGTCTTTATCAAGCCCAGAAACTACAGCTCTGTGAGTTTAATACTTATGGTTGGGAAATTATTTTAATGGCTGTTAAAGGATAATATTCAAGAATTACTTTTGAACAAAAATATCATTAGCAAGAATCAACATGGTTTTATGAAAGACAGGTCATGCATTCTATGAAAAGTTAGTAGAAATATAGATCAGATTGAGCCAGTAGACATGTTCTAATTGGATTTTCCTAAGGCATTTGATACAGTTCTACACAAAAGGTTACTATTAAAACTGAAATCAATTGATGTAGATGAATTATCGTGTTCTTGGATAGTACACTGGCTTCTAGATATAATGCAGAGAGTAGTAATAAGTGGATAATTTTCAAATTGGACAAAAGTAGTAAGTGGAATGCCACAGAGTTCTGTACTGGGTTAACTCTTTAATCTATTCTTAAATGATCTTGACGTTGGCATTAAAAGTAATTTTTTGGTGTTTGCAGATCATACAAAACTAGGTAAGAAAATACATCCTAAACAGGAAATAACTTATCTACAGAAAAAAATTGATACATTCAGGGACTGGGCTGCCAAAATGGCAGGCGCCTACTCTGCTTCCGTGTCGGGAGGACAGGGGGAGTGATCTGAGAAGCAGCTCTCCCGCCCTCCCGCGAGCAATCAGTGGAGTGATGCCTCGAGTTACCATGGCAACGCTCCACACAGCATCGCGCAGGCGGGCAGGAGGACGGGAGAGCTGCAGGACCTGTCCCTCTTACCACCACGGACCACCAGGGATTTATGTGTCCCCTCCTCCTTTACATAAGGTAAGCAGAAGGGAGGGGGATACAGATTGTAATAATATATTTGCAGCACTCCCCCCCACCAACACACAGCAGCCCCCCCACACAGCATCCCTGTCATACAGAGCACCCAGCACCTCCCCCCACACACACAGCACCCCCACACACACAGCCTCATACACATCACCCCTCCTCACACAGAGCACCCCCACACACACATAACACACCCCCTCACACACACACAGCACCCCCACACACACACACAGCACCCCTTCACATACAGCACCCCCCTCACACAGAGCAAGCACCCCACACACACAGCACCCCTCACACACACACACGCACCCCCACAAACACATACACACAGCATCCCCACACCCAGCACCCCTTTCACACACACAAGCCTCCTCACACAGAGCACCCAGTACCCCCACACACAGCACCCCACACACACAGCACTCCCCATTCACAGCACCCCTTTCACACACAGAACCCTCTCATACAGAGCACTCAGACCCCTCCCACACACACACAGCACCCCCCACACACATAGCACCCCTCTCACACACAGCACCCCCCCACACACACAGAACACTCACACACACAGCACCCCACCACACACACAGCACACACACATCACACACACACAGCACAGCACCCCCTTTCACACACAGCACCCCTCTCGCACACAGCACCCCTCTCGCACACACTGCACCCCTCATACACAGCACTCCACACACACTCTGCACCCGTAGACACAAACACATACACTGCACCCCTTAATGCAGCATGTGTTTGTGTTTGTGTGTATGTATTCAGCAGTTTGTGTGTACTCGGCAGTCTGTCTGTACTCAGCATTCTGTCTGTGTGTGTGTGCGTATTCAGCAGCCTGTCTGTATGTGTACTCAGCTGTGTGTGTATTCAGCAGTCTTTATGTATTGAGCAGTCTGTGTGTATGTTTGAGTGTGCGTGTATGCAGCAAACTGTGTGCATGTATTCAGCGGACTGTGTGTGTGTCCGTGTGTATGTATCCAGCAGTCTGTGTGTATGTATTTTATGTATGTATTGCATTTGTTGAAGATACTAATAAATATAAGCCTAATTTTATCTATAATTGTAATTTTTATTCCTGTGAGTTGTATGTAGGCAGGGCTCCAGTGCACTGCTTTGCCCGGGGGCCCATAATGTTGTTAAGGTGGCACTGGTGGGTGGGTGGGATGGAGGGCTGTGAGGGAGCACTGACTTACGTGCTGTTATAGCACTGCTCCCTCCATTGATGCCGCCGGGAGACATGAAATGACGTCAATCAGGCGCCGCCGCCACATTGATGTAATTTCTTGTTTTGCCGGCAGCATCAGCAGAGGGAGCAGTGCTGGAAAAGCATGTAAGTCAGTGCTCCCTCAAGCCCACACCCCCTTACAGCAGCGGGAAGGAGGTAGGAAGCCTGGGAGGACATCAAGCTCCCACCCGCACCAAAAAAAAAACAAAAACAAATTATTTGTGTGCTGATAGGGAGAGGGGGATATACTGGGGGAGGGGGGATATGCTGGGGAAGTGAGGGGAAGATGCCTAGGGGAGAGAAGAGGGGAAGATGCTGCAGGGAGAGAAGAGGAGATGCTGCAGGGAGAAAAGAGGAGAAGCTGGGGGAGAGAAGAGAAGATGCTGCAGGGAGAGAAAAGGAGAATCTGGGGGAAAGGAGGGGGAGAAAGAGGAGAATCTGGGGGAGAGGAAGAGGAGAATTGGGAGGAGAAGAGGAGGAGATTCTGGGGGTAGAAATGGGAGAGGAGGAGAATCTGTGGAGAGGAGAGGAGAAGGAGGTGCTGGGGAGAGAAGGGGAGAGGAGGAGATGCTGGGGGGAGACAGGGATATGCTGTGGGTAGATAAGGGAAGATGCTGGGGGGAAAGAAGAGGAGAATTAGTTTGGACAACTGTACGAGTTATTTTTTTCTAAACTTAAATCTCAGTATTCAGGTTTAATTGCCATGTTGGCACTTTGAGGGGAAAAAAGTTGGCATGTATTGAGGTTTGGGCACTCGGGCTCAAAAAGGTTCGCAATCACTGGGTTAGGCAGTGGCTAAATGACAGGCAACAGAGGGTTTTTGTCAATGAAGTATATTCGAAGCAAGGTCTAGTTACCAGTGGTCTCAGAGATCTGTACTTGGACCCATTATCTTTAATATTTTTATTAGTGATATTGCAGAAGGTCTTGATGGTAAGGTATGTCTTTATGCTAATGATACTAAGATATGTAATGATTTCGAGGCTCGATGTTCCAGGCGGGATAAGCCAAATAGCAAATGATTTAGGTAAACTAGAAAAATGGTCAGAGCTGTGGCAACTGACATTTAATATGGATAAGTGCAAGATAATGCACCTTGGAGGTAAAAACCCAAGGGCAGAGTATAGGATATTTGATACCCTACTAACCTCAACATCTGAGGAAAGGGATTTAGGAGTAATTATTTAAGATGACTTAAAGGTAGGAAGACAATTTAATAGAGCAGCTGGAAATGCTAGCAGAATGCTTGGTTGTATAGGGAGAGGTATTAGCAGTAGAAAGAGAGAAGTGCTCATGCCATTGTACAGAACACTGGTGAGACCTCACTTGGAGTATTCTACGCAGTACTGGAGACTGTATCTTCAGAAGGATATTGATACTCTAGAAAGAGTTCAGAGAAGGGCTACTAAGTTGGTTCATGGATTGCAGGATAAAACTTACCAGGAAAGGTTACAGGATCTTAACATGTATAGCTTGGAGGAAAGACGAGACAGGGAGATATGATAGAAACATTTAAATACATAAAGGGAATCAACACAGTAAAGGAGGGGACTATATTTAAAAGAAGAAAACTACCACAACAAGAGGACATAGTCTTAAATTAGAGGGGCACATGTTTAAAAATTATATCAGGAAGTATTACTTTACTGAGAGGGTAGTGGATGCATGGAATAGCCTTCCAGCTGAAGTGGTAGAGGTTAAAACAGTGAGGGAGTTTAAGCATGCGTGGGATAGGCATAAGGCTATCCTAGACTTAAGATAAGGCCAGGGACTAATTATTTCGAAATATTGGGCAGACTAGATAAGCCGAATGATTCTAATCTGCCGTCACATTTTATGTTTCTATGATATTGAAGTTATCAAAATATAATGTTGTCTCTTTATAAATCAATGGCAAGACCCCAAATTGAATAGGCAGTGTAATTTTGGGCACCAGTTTTAAAGAAGGATATTGCAGAATTAGAAAAATTGCAGAGACGAGCTACAAAATCAATAAAGGGGATGAAAACCATTAGTTACCAAAAAAAGGCTAAAAAAACTGCACTTGTTTTCTATAGAAAACAAAAGGTGCATCAGGGAGGATATGATAGCACTATGCAAATATATACAGGGTCAGTACACACCGCTATGTGCTAACCAGTTCAATTGTAGTAATATACAACAAATAAGGCAGATAAAAGATGTGGAGTTCTCTACCTAAAGAGGTTGTCTTATCAGATTCTATAGATACGTGTAAACAAAAGGCATGAATGCTTTTTTGCATAAATAGAATATTTAAGGATATAATTGATATGTATGTAAACAGATTGTTGCTACAAGGAGAAAATGAGTAAATTGAGCATGTGGAAAAGACAATACTAACTACATAAAAATAAAATAAATATAACTGGCAACTACTAAGTACCAGAACACTGAAGGCTACATATTACATGGGCAATATAAACTTAAAATGTGCAATTAAGTCACAGATGGAATAATACATTATGGATACATAACCTCCCCATGACAACTATTAACAGCAATTTTTAGGCTATAAAGTTCATAAACAGAGGGTAAATTAAAATGGTACTTCTGGTGAATAAAAAGCAAAAGATTAAGCACAATATAAATTGTTAGACCAGAATACCATATATACTGGCTCCTAGTCATTTTATTTTTTAGGTACACTATTACAGTAACATAATATAATCTAAATGAACATGGTCACCAGATAATTTCTTGGATTCTTATTTTAATGTGTTATTTATTCACAATAGTAATGACAATACCATTTTTCATACAAACACCTACTACAATAAAAAGGAGAACAAATAAATTGCACATAATTGCAATGCGGAATATGTCAGTATAAACAAATATAAAACTCCTATGATATTTGTAGTGCAAAAGGGGTGATAAAATCCTTAAGAGTAGAAAGAATTTAACAAAAATATAAGAAAGAGAGAAGTTATGAGAGACCATCTGGGAAAAGGGTGTGTGGGAAATGATTAATAGGGTTCCTGTCTCCCCCACCTCTCCGAGTTTCCCCCCAAGAGGGCTCTCACCCATTCACTTTCAAATAAGTTGGTCTATGATAAAAAATTGTATACATAATGTGTCAAAGCCTAAATATGTTTCTTTTCTTTTTAACAAGAAATGATTGAAAAAATAATATCATTTTCATTTCCATATAGATATATGTCTCAGTATTGTCTTCTCCTATTTGTTAAGTCAATACGTTTTTATTCTGAATATTCATCCCAGTGTTTAAAAAAGGGCAATTTGAAAAAACAGAATACTTTAGGCTCATATTTTTATAAAAATGGAGGGAGCCCGTAAAGTTAGGATAGGATGGGGGAGAAAAGAGAACATAAATTGTGGAGGAGGGTGGAAGGGGGAAATATAAATGTGTTTTGAATGTGAGTCTGGTATAAAGAAAAATATATTTCAGCTTTTACAGATATTTTTTTAGTTAAGCCATCCAAGAAGAAAAGCAGAACAAATGAAAGGTTACTTACCATCATAAACTATTAGTCGAAAGCTATTTTGGCATTCAAGTGAGTTCTCCAAGATCTCCTTTAACGTGCGATAAAACAGTTTTGTTTGTTGAATGCGATCTTCAGCACTAAAGGCAGCACTTGCGATATCAGACATTTGAAGCAAGGATGCTAAAGGGGTAGCATATTCCACAATGCAGTAATATGGCTACATAAAGTAAAGGGGAAAGTAGTTTAAGCTCGTGACATTTCTTAATATTACTAGTGCAAATTAGGGGTGACTACAGGAAATCATGTAATACCCAAGAAATAAAAAAAACTTGATGCAAACTATGGAGAAAGCTAAAAGATCCAGGCAGGATTCCACATCTCCTGTTTTTATAATAGAGTCCAAGATTGCTATCCTTTTTTTATGTTTTTATATTTTAAGAACTGCTGAATATGAGCACCTGGCCAAGAAACTGTTACTTTGTAAGAGTGTAAGAGCGCAAGCCTTTTGGTGAGATACATTTATATATACCGTATACACTCGAGTATAAGTCGAGTTTTTCAGCACATTTTTTGTGCTAAAAAAACCCCACTTAACTTATACTCGAGTTAATGTCTGTATTATGGCAATTTATATTGCCATAATACAGACCAGGACCGCCGGGCTCATTACAAGCCCGGCGGTCCTGTTGGGGGCTGGCAGAGAGCTGTTACTTACCTTTCCTGCAGCTCCTGTCAGCTCCCTTCTCTCTCCTCCGTTCCGGTCAGCTCCCCTGTCAGCTCCACTGCAAGTCTTGCGAGAGCTGCGGGGAACGCTCCGCGCGGCCGTGAGACTTACAGTGGAGGAGAAGGGAGCTGACTGGAATGGAGGAGAGAGAAGGGAGCTGACAGGATCTGCAGGAAAGGTAAGTAACAGCTCTCTGCCAGACCCCCTCCTGCACAGCCCATGTTTGGCCAGCTAACAAGCAGGGAGGGGGGACGAAAATAAATATACATAAAAAATTAAATAATAATATAATTAAAAAATATATATATATATATATATATGTATATATATATATATATATATATATATATATATATATAAAAAAAAATAATAATAATAAAAAATAAAAAATGCCCACCCCCACCAAGGCTCTGCATCACATACACACACTGCACTCATACACACACACACACACTGCACTCATACACACACACACACACACACACTGCACTCACACACACACACACACACACACACACTGCACTCATACACACACACACTGCACTCATACACACACACACTGCATGCATACACACACACACTGCATGCATACACACACTGCACTCATACACACACACGCACTGCACTCATACACACACTGTATTCATATACACACTGCATTAATACAAACACACTGCATTATATACACACACTGCATTCATTATATACACAGACTGTAAATAAATAGTCAATTAATATAATTTTTTGGGGATCTAATTTTATTTAGAAATTTACCAGTAGCTGCTGCATTTCCCACCCTAGTCTTATACTCGAGTCAATAAGTTTTCCCAGTTTTTTGGGGTAAAATTAGGGGTCTCGAGTAGATATGGTAATAAAAATAGAATTTGTCACCGCTCTGTGTTTTTTTGTGTGTGTATTCCTCATTCTCAAGCCTACGTGTCTGAGGTTTCTGTGCATCTTAGCTGTTCCCAGAACTGCACTCCTCTAGACAGAGATCTCAGATGTCCCACTTGGAATATGCTGAAGCCACTCTCAGATGTTGGGGCTTAGAGCCCCAAGTGCTCCTATCACAACTGAGACTACTACCGATGTCACTTTCCTATTCACTTCTAACTCCCCTTTCAGCCCTTCTGATTTGTCAACCTTCTCATTTGATACTGTCTTGTGTTAGTTTTCCAGTGACTGTGGTAGGTTTGTCCAGTGGTCAAGGACTGCTAGCTTTTCCATGATAACCTCATTGCAAGTATTGATGTGGTTATTGGAGTTTATTCCTCCTCATGGATCATGCATGTTCTTTGTTTAGTCCATCTAATTCCAGTTGTGACACCGTGGTTTTGTTACCTCTCTGAGGTAGGCGAATAGATATTTCTAGGTTCCTTGCCCAGGGATTGCTCACTGGTGAGGTGATCGGGCAGGGCATCAAACCCATTTCTTATTCAGTGACATTTCCATTGCTCCAACCAGCCGATATAAATTACAGGGAGTGCAGAATTATTAGGCAAATGAGTATTTTGACCACATCATCCTCTTTATGCATGTTGTCTTACTCCAAGCTGTATAGGCTCGAAAAGCCTACTACCAATTAAGCATATTAGGTGATGTGCATCTCTGTAATGAGAAGGGGTGTGGTCTAATGACATCAACACCCTATATCAGGTGTGCATAATTATTAGGCAACTTCCTTTCCTTTGGCAAAATGGGTCAAAAGAAGGACTTGACAGGCTCAGAAAAGTCAAAAATAGTGAGATATCTTGCAGAGGGATGCAGCACTCTTAAAATTGCAAAGCTTCTGAAGGGTGATCATCGAACAATCAAGCGTTTCATTCAAAATAGTCAACGGGGTCGCAAGAAGCGTGTGGAAAAACCAAGGCGCAAAATAACTGCCCATGTACTGAGAAAAGTCAAGCGTGCAGCTGCCACGATGCCACTTGCCACCAGTTTGGCCATATTTCAGAGCTGCAACATCACTGGAGTGCCCAAAAGCACAAGGTGCAATACTCAGAGACATGGCCAAGGTAAGAAAGGCTGAAAGACGACCACCACTGAACAAGACACACAAGCTGAAACGTCAAGACTGGGCCAAGAAATATCTCAAGACTGATTTTTCTAAGGTTTTATGGACTGATGAAATGAGAGTGAGTCTTGATGGGCCAGATGGATGGGCCCGTGGCTGGATTGGTAAAGGGCAGAGAGCTCCAGTCCCACTCAGACGCCAGCAAGGTGGAGGTGGAGTACTGGTTTGGGCTGGTATCATCAAAGATGAGCTTGTGGGGCCTTTTCGGGTTGAGGATGGAGTCAAGCTCAACTCCCAGTCCTACTGCCAGTTCCTGGAAGACACCTTCTTCAAGCAGTGGTACAGGAAGAAGTCTGCATCCTTCAAGAAAACATGATTTTCATGCAGGACAATGCTCCATCACACGCGTCCAAGTACTCCACAGCGTGGCTGGCAAGAAAGGGTATACAAGAAGAAAATCTAATGACATGGCCTCCTTGTTCACCTGATCTGAACCCCATTGAGAACCTGTGGTCCATCATCAAATGTGAGATTTACAAGGAGGGAAAACAGTACACCTCTGAACAGTGTCTGGGAGGCTGTGGTTGCTGCTGCACGCAATGTTGATGGTGAACAGATCAAAACACTGACAGAATCCATGGATGGCAGGCTTTTGAGTGTCCTTGCAAAGAAAGGTGGCCATATTGGTCACTGATTTGTTTTTGTTTTGTTTTTGAATGTCAGAAATGTATATTTGTGAATGCTGAGATGTTATATTGGTTTCACTGGTAATAATAAATAATTGAAATGGGTATATATTTGTTTTTTGTTAAGTTGCCTAATAATTATGCACAGTAATAGTCACCTGCACACACAGATATCCCCTAACATAGCTAAAACTAAAAACAAACTAAAAACTACTTCCAAAAATATTCAGCTTTGATATTAATGAGTTTTTTGGGTTCATTGAGAACATGGTTGTTGTTCAATAATAAAATTAATCCTCAAAAATACAACTTGCCTAATAATTCTGCACTCCCTGTATACAACTTTATCAGACTAAATCCCTATGATGTTTAAATGCCAACAGGGCTATTCATAAAAGAGAAAATTTCTCTGGAATTTAAAGTGGAATTTGGCCTTAAATTTGAATTTGAGATAACTTTGGACGTAAATATTAAATTCACTTTGAACTTCTAACAATTCCCATTAACCCTGCTTATATCCATGAGATCACCTGCATGTTGCCTGAGCACCCTCAACCTTTTACTTCCAACACAAATACTCTACTATGCTATTTTCAAATATATAAAATAAAATGTATGTAGTTACCATGAATTTTTTTGTCAATCTCTTTTTTAGTGAGGCAAAGAATAGTATGTACATACAGGAGTTAAAACAGAAAGTCACATATTTACGGTAGTACAGTCGCATAAGCATAGAGGTGCATCAACATGTGTGTATATATATATATATATATATATATGTATATATATATATATATATATATATATATATATATATATATATATATATATATATATATATATATATATATATATATATATATATATATATATAAACTCCATAATATGTCTGCCTCATTTTTAAGTTATGCAAGAAACATGCTAGGTAACCTGTCTATTGAAAACTAAGTACATGCTAAATATCAAAATGACATGTAGCTGGAGAGTAGTATAATAAGAAACAAATCACCACAGTGCTAGGCTTAACAATAGAATACTAGTAGCTGGTATAGGCATATCCACTGAGAGGGAGTCTTAAAGATTGAAGAGAAAAGAGTCAAGTAACAAGAGATGTACAAAAAATAAAATATATGAAAGCAGGCAAACACAAGCATAGTAAAACCGAATAGGAGCCACTGGATTCCCGCATGGGATGCTGCGTAGCCTTTGCGCTCAGCTCCAGGAGACTGGTGGTGATGACGTGCAGGCAAATGTGCTGTATCTTCTGGGCTCAGCCCATTCCCTCTTCCTGCTTGGGTACATTAATATCAGAGTCTCGGCATGAAGGTGAGCCTAGTGGGTGGCACTCTGCCAGCCCTGGCACAACATGAGCCTTCAACTTGTGCCCTCGGTCCCAGCACCATTTGGGGCCAAAACGGGGTCCTGGATATGATGTTCCACCCAGGATTAAGGCAGTAGTTTGATAACCTCTGGGGGCTCAAAGCATAGGAAGGCAGGCATGGGGACCATTCTCAATCATCCAGTATGGAGGCTCAACTTGCAGGACAGAAGTCCAGTAATAGAAGCTGTAACCAGCAGACGCATAGCTCGAAAATTCATCTGTGAACAGGCAGCGCAGCTTTGCTCATTGTAGGCCACATAGTCGCCATTTTGTTGGTCTGTTGCGGGTGTCCGACTGCTGGATGGGCTTGCAGGTAATCTGTACTGGTGTTGGCACCCTCCAGTGGGGACCGGGATAACCCCCACACTCACAGCACCCTCACACACACAGCATCCTCACAGCACCCTCACACTCACAGCACCCTCACACACACAGCACCTTTACACACACACAGTACCCTTACACACACAGCACCCTCACACGCAATCACAGCACCCTCACACACATACACAACACACATGCTGCATTCTTCACACATACACACGGCACTCCCAAAACACTGCACCCCTCAGATATATACAATACTTCCAAACATATATATATATATATATATATATACTACAGCACACACTGAACCACTACACACATTACATTCCAGATACACTCTAGATCCTTTACCAAACTCTGGATCATCTAATCAACACACACACACAAACACACACACACACGGACCCACAATCCCTATATACACCCTGAATACTCTACACACACAGTAGATCTCCTATACATACTCTGGGTCCTTCACACACTAGATCCCCTACACTCACACACTGCACCACCTACACACACTACAGCCCATATGCACACACTCGCTACATCCCCTATACACACTATGCCCCTATACACACACTCTCTACAGCCCCTAGCCACACATATTACACCAAAAACACAACTGAAATTGATCTATTTACACAATACCACACCACAATCAGCTCACTCTACACATACACAATCCCACAAGCAGCCTCCAAACACATGCACAATACTCTTTCTTGGCCTTTTTGTCCTCTGGTATCCCACTTATGGAGACACCAGAGACAAGTTACAAGCAAATACTGCACAAGCATGCTATCAAATTTGCTTGCGCTGCGCAGAACAAATACAGGGTCTTTTTCTCATGCTAGAGCTCTTCAGCAGGGCTCTGCACATTGAACCAACATGCTCACTTTGAGAGGGGGTGTTCTTGTCATTAGTGAGGCCGCTGTGATTGAAAAATACACGGGCCAAATTTTTTTCCCAGTCCGGCCCTGCTCTCCAGCATGCGACCGATCAGCATGGCAGGCAGGCCCCGCCCCCATTTCCATTGATTTATTACAGTCAACCTCCTTCTCATTTACATGTAAAAAAAAAAATGATGCCACTTTATTTGCTTCATATCCACAAGCTTTTTCAGAGTTGGGAGTGAGCTCTATCTAGAACAGGAATTGGCCATAAAGATGTTTCCATTATTTTCAAAGGCATATCCCACAACCTGCACACTCAGTAATTGGCAGCAAATCCATTTAACAAATATGATGATTGAAAATGCTACATAGGTTGTACAGGTTTACATTCTTGCATCCACTCAATTTTACTTCTTCTCATGTCCTTTCTACCACATTATTTTGGTCTGTAGACCATTATACATGATTAGAATTCTATTGTGCAGGGTTTAGAAGTCATTTTGTATATACCAGTTTCCAAGAGAGGGGTATGCAAACTTGGCACTCCAGGTGATGTGGACTACACCTCCTATAATGCTCTTACAGCCATAGTGCTGGTAAAGCATCATGGGAGATGTAGTTCACAACAAATGGAGTGCTGAAGGTTGCCTACTCCTAATCTAGGTCCTTTATTTACAGTTTTGGTAAATTTACACAATGTTTGCATCTTCCTAATTATTATGAACCCTATTTTTTTTTTATAATGTATTGTCTTTTCTATTATACAGTCCAAACACATTGTAAACATAATAAACCTTATAGTGTAATTTAGCTTGAGTTTAAAGAATATACTACTAATTAAAAACAACATAATAGCTCTGAAGGATATTTTACATACCCTGTGTTCTTCATCCAAAATGCGATATACATTATTTTTGAAAACACGCCCTTTAATGCCAGCACGATCCTTGCAAAGTGGAGGAATCTCTTTGAGAAATGTTATATTCTCATCACCTTCGTTTAAATCACCATATAACTTGCAACTTAATGGTATTAAAATATGCAATTTGCACATTTCTGATGATTTAAGTAAGTTATTGTTTTCTTCATTAAATTTTTTCACCAAATTTTTCAATTCTACAAACACATAAAAAAAAATCAAATATCAAATCCAGTCACCAGCCTAACATACATGTATGTTTGTCTTTATGTCAATATATCCAACCATCTATAAAAAAATACTTTTGTTCCGATGATTTCTTACCTGGTAAAACAAACTTTAAATATCCCACATAATAGGACCATGCAAGCCCATGTGCAACATTGAAATGTTTCTTTTCAATAATTTTGGAAATACCTGCTGGAGATGTTTCCTATTCAGAAATAAAAGCAATAGTGTGTAGAATTTAAATTTGTTTGAATTCACAAACAAATTAAGTCAACAAATACAATGATATAAGTTTTGGATTACCTTTGAAGGTATTGCATTCTACTACAAATAATTTGTTGTTCTTAGACTGATCCTTTAAAAATTTTGAGACTGAGATGAATATATGAAATGAAGACTATGTTTAATGCTGTGTTTAATGCTGCCACTTGAAAAAACTACTTGTTTGCTTTTGGTAATGCATTTTATGATATTGGTGGGCAGTTGGATGCTTTAATTTATATTTTAACCATATCAAGTAATATAGTTATTGTATCATGCACAGAACTACACATCTTTTTTTTTAAAAAAAAAACCTCTATTTATAAGATTTGTGTGCCATACCTGAATTCCAAGGAGCCATGCCAGAAAATGTGCAAGAAGAATCAGAAAAAAACTAATTTTTCTAGGGAAATTGGGCAAATATTCCTCTTCGTAAAATATGTAGCACAAAATAAAAGATGGAATCACAACAGACATATATTTTGTGTTGAAACTTGCTTTGAAAGCCTTCAGGTAGTGTCCATTGTACCTTTAAAATTAGAAAATATATGTAATATAAGAAAAGCTAAACACCTAAACAGCATTAATAAAAAATACTTATATTGTATATGTGTTAATACAGAGTATAGATTAATTGTGATTAAAAAGTCACTCTAAGCACCATAAGTTGGATTAGTGCAAAGGTCATAGAATACTCTAAAAATGGCCTCCCCCTGAAAGTGACTTAGAACCATGGGAGTGCTGGCAAGAGGGCAATAGTCCCCCCCAAGCTTCAAGCATGGGAAGGTTGGCAAGGGGGCTATATTAGGCACTTAATGAGATAAGTCAAGCAGATGTATTGGACACCACAACAAGTTTTTATCAAGCAGGGCGAGCTGAGACATTAACATTCCCACCACATGCTAATTCTGATTGATGGCAATGGAGCCTGTTTTTTCTTAGCCATTAATATATCTGAATGTTCCTCTATGTTGTGCAAGTCATACTAATGGAGGTTGCAGGGACATATGATAGGACACCTTGCAACTCCAGCAGCCTCCATCTATCATATCTATATATTACATGCATCATGTGAATAGGACCCTCCATACTTAATTCTATGAATTGTTATGTGCTGAAAAACTATTTATTTCTACTTGCCCCTACTTGCCATCCATTCCTTGATTCTTGTAGAATTTTGAATGTATTATTTACATATAAATGATGGATCAATCCTTGTCTATTTGGTTATAAGATCGACTTATGCTACACATTCTAAATCATGCAGGCTTCTAAACAGTTTCATAGTTAACTATGTAAAGTGCGGTTGATGGATTTTTGTAATGTATTGGCTTGTATTATAATTGACCACTATCTGCCTGCAAATTTGTTTCAACCAAGTTTGGTTGAATCCAATTTGCAGGCATATTGTTGCCAATTCTGTTGAATGTGGAAATCTGCTTGCATTTTTTTCTATTATTCATTTCCAGACTTCTGCTGGTTGGTTAGATCTGGACAGGCTGAAATTTGAACCACACGCAAATTAATTGGAGGTAATGTTAAGAACAATTTCTGGATTTTGCATTGTGATGATCCCTGGAAAAAACAGGATTATTTTTGAGAATCCATTCTGGGGACATTTCAACTTTGGCTTCAATTTAAAAAGCTTTCCAAATGATTCATCGCGGTTAGAAATACTGTTAGAAAAACTTTCTAAATTGGACATATGGCAGTGGAGCTCTGAGAACCAAGCATGGTTTAACCACTTTAAAAATCAATGAAAAGACACTCAAGAGAATAGGGAAGTCCAGATGCCAGGGACCTGTCAAATCTGCAGGTACACAGGGTTTAGAATATATTTTGCTCCAACCTGCGAGGGCCCCTGAAACCTTCATGCCAAAAGAAAATGGCGATTTGTCTTTGGCCTACTCCAAGGATCAGGCCCCACTCCACCTCTGAGGAGGGCAACAAGCGTGGAATGCCACGTCAAGGCAGTGGGGGAGGATACGCAAGGCCTCACTATCTGTTACACCACCTTGGAGGCCACAACAGCAGAGCTCCAACAAGCCCAAGTAAT
>OW240914.1:250512784-250557122 GCA_933207985.1 Pelobates cultripes
TGTGCCTATTGTTTACCCTAGAGGACCGTGCTACCTGCAAACAAGGATCACAAGGGTTACAGGCATAAGACACCTGTATGTAGAAGGTTTAGGGGACAAAGACATTACACCCAAGGCCGGTTCCCTAAACGATCTTAGGCGGTGGAATTTTCCGGACGGGATGGGCAATTATTACGTAGATGCCCCTTCTTGCCACAATATAGAAACAACCCCTCTCTCCTTCTGTAAGTTTTCTCAGCCTCTGAAAGTTGGGTTGTACCCAGCTGCATAGGTTCAGGATCAGAATCAGGTGCTGGTAAGGCAGGGAGTTCAGGTAGCCTAGGATGGGCCGTGATTCTTCCTAGAACCCTTCTAAATGGAGAAGTTTCTGTCTGACTCTTATATATCTGACATGTATTGAATTAACTTTTCAAGGTCTTCTGGTAGATCCCTGGCTGCCACCTCATCTTGTAATGATTCTGTAAGTCCCTCAAAGAAAACAGCTCTCAGGGCACTATTGTTCCAGGCAAGTTCAGAAGCTAAGGTACAAAATTCAATGGCGTAGTCAGCCACTGATCTGGAACCCTGTTTTAATTTCAATAAGGCCTTTGCGGCTAATCTTTTCCTACCCGGTAGGGTTGAATAAGTTTTTAAAAGTTCTTAGGAATAGATCAAGATCATATACGATGGCATCATCCCTCTCCCATAGAGGATTTATCCAGGCTAAGGCTTTACCATCTAACAGATTCATAATGAAAGCTATTTTGGATCTATCGGTGGGAAAAGAATGAGGAGCCATTTCAAAATGTACTCCCACTTGGTTCAGAAAACCTCTGTATAAAGACGGATCCCCGGAGTAATGGAGAGGCGGGGTTAAGCGAATGCAAGGATTAGAATGAGGCGTGGATGGTAAAGATACAGTGCTTTGAGCGCCAGCCCCCTCTCCTTCTTGCTGGAGATGTGCTGTCCTTGTAAGGATAGTTTGTAGTGCTTGAGCAAACTGATCCATTCTATGATCCAAACCCTCCATCTGCATTCACAGGCTGCCATTTGTTGTCCCAAGTTTGCAGGGTCCATGGCCCTGTCGTAATGTCAAGGTTAGGTTCCCCAACACGCTAACTATAGGACTAACAGACAACCCAAGCTAGACGTATTACCGGTCCTTAAAGTGGCCGGACTTAACATGAAGAAAAGTAAGGAGAGTAACAGAATAATCAGACGAGTCGAGGTCAGGGCAGGAGAAGGAAGAATAAACGAGAAACAAAGCCAAGGTCAAGGAAGCCAGAAATTACGGATAACCAGAGACAAGCCGAAGTCAGATACTAGGAAACACACAAGTATACAGAATGCACTCTCGGGCTACAATAGACCACGACAGGGCAAGGAAGTGATGTAGGAGGGAGGTATAAATAGGGCTAAGAGATCTGATAGGCTAGGGAAAAGAATAGGAGAGATTATAAAAGGGTTACCAGGATTGCGGCAAAAATGGTACTATCGCTTTAAGATGTCAGCGGCATGTCGCGCGTGCATGCCGCGCGTCCATGATCGCGCGCACCCAGGTGCACGCGTGCGCTGTTAGTCGGAAGCCGGCAGAGCCAGGAGGAGCAGAGCGGACGGCGGGACCAGAGCAGCGTGGGCCGCGTGGAGGTATGACACCATGATGATCTTTCACGATCTTTGAAAAGTTTACTTTGAAAAAGCCTGCAGGGTCAGGCTATAGACACCAGAACCACTATAAGCTGTGTGTGTGCATTCTAGTGAGTGAGCTTGCTTGCGTGTGTGTGTGTGCCTGCTAGTGAGTGAGCTTGTGTGTGTGCCTGCTAGTAAGTGAGCGTGTGTGTATGTGTGCCTGCTAGTGAGTGAGCTTGTGTGTGTACGTTTGTCATTGGTTATAGCTCTACAAATCGGTGCATACCGCTCATGAATTCTGTCAGATTGTTTTGGAACAGTTTGATAAAGCCTGAGGTTCTCCACTACATATATAACCAGATCCCTCTAAAGCAAGGTTTTAGAAGTATATAATCATATCTGTTTCATTTTAGGTGTGGCACTGTGCCAATCACTTGTTTGCAAAAAAATGTAAAGGTGGTCACAGACCATGTTTATTACAAACTTTTCTGTAGGGAACATGTGTGTGTCAGTGAGCTTTTCTATATGGAGCATTAGTGATGTCGCGAACACGAAATTTTCAGTTCGCGAATGGCGAACACGAACTTCCGCAAATGTTCGCGAACCGGGCGAACCGCCATAGACTTCAATGGGCAGGTGAATTTTAAAACACACAGGGACTCTTTCTGGCCACAATAGTGATGGAAAAGTTGTTTCAAGGGGACTAACACCTGAACTGTGGCATGCCGGAGGGGGATCCATGGCAAAACTCCCATGGAAAATTGCACAGTTGATGCAGAGTCTGGTCTTAATCCATAAAGGGCATACATCACCTAACATTCCTAAATCACAATGGATATGGATTGATACCTGACATATGACATATTGACACAGAGCAGAATAGAGACTGTTCCCCCTACATAGGATCACTTGGCAGATATGGATTGACACCTGTCCTCAGAGACCATGATACACACTGACACAAAGCAGAATAGGGACTGTTCCCCCTACATAGGGTCACTTGGCAGATATGGATTGACACCTATCCTCAGGATCCCTGATACACACTGACACAGAGCAGAATAGGGAATGTTCCCCCTACATAGGATCACTTGGCAGATATGGATTGACACCTATCCTAAGGATCCCTGATACACACTGACACAGAGCAGAATAGGGAATATTCACTAAATGCCAAACATTGTTATACAGGGGAATATTCAGTAAATAAGGATAAGGGGGGACCTACTGTCCTCCCCCCCAGCCCCCACCCCTGCACGGTGGGTGGGGGCCATAAATCTCAATGGGGGGGGACCTACTGTCCTCCCGCCCGCCCCCACCCGTGAGCGGTGGGTGGGGGCCATAAAAATAATGAGGGGGGGACCTACTGTATGATGTTGTATCGATCAGGTAGTGTAAGGGTTACGCCCGCTTCACAGTGACAGACCAAACTCCCCGTTTAACGCACTGCAAACAACTGCAAACAGTCCATTTTCAAAACCACAAACTCCCCATTTGCACAAGGTTGGATACCAAGCTAGCCATGTCCCGTTCCTTATCCTCACTGATGTCATTGAAGGTCTCTTCCTCCACCCAGCCACATACAAAACCAAGGGTCCCCGAAAGGTGACAACAAGCCCCCTGGGACGCTTGCTGTGTTTGGTCTTCCACCTCCTCAAAGCCACCTTCCTCCTCTGACTCCTCTTCTTCAGACTCCTCTCTCTGCGTTGCCTCTCTCTGCGTTATTATAAGGTGTGTTAAGTAGTATTATTCTTATCAGTTTAATCCCTGTTATGTGCCTTTTTTTTGGTTTGGTTTTTGAAACCACAGTGCAGCACGAGAGGCCCGAAAAATTAGGCATTAACACATGTCTGAAAAATTAGGTATTGTTGCAGCCGCTGCTGTAGCAGCGGCCAGAAGAATTGATGTTTGTTTCCCAGACAGAAAGTGCCCTAAAACAGTGTTCCCCAACCCCCGGGCCGCGGGATCAAACGGTACCGGGCCGCCCGAGGAACTTTAATTTCACTGTGGCGGGCGAGGCGCAGAGTATTGCGCCCTCCCGAGCCCGCCCATTGTGTGACAATAGCGACTGTAAATTCCCTATTGTTACACTGATCCTCCTCCTGGGTCCTCCCGCTTCCTGATTGGCCGTAAGGCAAACCCCACGCCATTGGCCGAACTCAATCTGGGCCTTCAGGGGAAAATGACAACTGTTTTCAAGTTGTCAGACAAAGTAGCTGCATTTAAAGCCAAACTGGAGTTGTGGGGACGGCGCGTGAACAGAGGCATTTTGGACATGTTTCAGACATTAGTGGGGATTTTAGGCGAGACTGAGCTTGAACATTCATTCTGCCAGTTGGTGCACGATCACCTGTCTTTTCTTTTAAAAGAGTTTGTGTGCTACTTCCCAACCACAAAAGACCCACGAACTGGATCCGCGACCCATTTGCCAACAAATCAGGCGAATCTAGCATGTCTATGCAAGAAGAAGAACAACTGCTGGAGATTGCAAATGACGGTGGCCTTAAAACTATGTTCGAGACAACAACTCTGCCGGTGTTCTGGATTAAAGTCATGGCGGAATAACCTGAGATTGCCACCACAGCACTTAAATCCTTATTGCCATTTCCGACAACCTATCTGTGTGAAGCGGGGTTTTCTGCAGTGACAGCAACCAAAACAAAACAGCGGAATAAACTGGACATAAGCAACACACTTCGGGTGTCATTGTCTCCTATTACCCCCAGATGGAACCGTCTCGTTGCGAAGAAACAAGCTCAGGGTTCTCATTGATTTGGCATTCTAGTGAGTTAAATAAAATAAATCACTTTATATTCATTTTTTGGTGTAGCTGTATTTTATTTTGAAGGCATGTTTAAATACAATTAAATTAAAATTATTAAATCAAAACAAGCGGGTCACGGAAAAATTATCAAACGTTTACCGGTCCGCGGCGATAATAAGGTTGGGGAGCACTGCCCTAAAACATTGCGGCTTGAACCCTAGTTGGTGGCGGATAAGTCACGCAACTCAACCAGCATTCAGAGCTAAAATACAGCAGCGTGTGGACCATTTTAAGCCCAAGGCAGCTCATCTCATCAGGCCTTTTTTAGTCGAATGTATCGCCCACTGTCAGTCCCGTCGGGATCCATCCCTCATTCATCTTAATAAAGGTGAGGTAATCTAGACTTTTTTTGACCTAGGTGACTTCTCTTCTCAGTGACAATACCTCCTGCTGCACTGAAGGTCCTTTCTGACAGGAAACTTGAAGCGGGGCAGGCCAGAGGTTCTATCGCAAATTGGGATAGCTCAGGCCACAGGTCAAGCCTGCACACCCAGTAGTTAAGGTGAGGTAGTCTGCTACCTGTCGGTCGAGTCGTTCTCTGAGGGTGGATCCCGAAGGGCTGTGGCGATGCGTAGGACTTAAAAAGCTCTGCATGTCCTCCATCAACAACACGTCTGTAAAGCGTCCTGTCATTGCAGGCGTGGTCGTGGGAGGAGGAGGATTACTTTCGCCTCTTCCCCTGTTAGATTCCCGTTGTGCTGTGACATCACCCTTATACGCTGTGTAAAGCATACTTTTTAATTTATTTAGCAAATGCTGCATCCTTTCCGACTTGTTGTAATTTGGTAACATTTCAGCCACTTTCTGCTTATACCGGGGGTCTAGTAGCATGGACACCCAGTACAGGTCGTTCTCCTGCAGCCTTTTTATACGAGGGTTCCTCAACAGGCACGACAGCATGAAAGACCCCATTTGCACAAGGTTGGATGCCGAGCTACTCATTTCCCGTTCCTCCTCCTCAGTGATCTCAATGAAGGTATGTTCTTCCCCCCAGCCACATACAACACCACGGGTACCAGATAGGTGACAACGAGCACCCTGGGATGCCTGTGTGGTTGGTCTTCCTCCTCCTCCTCAAAGCCACATTCCTCTTCTGACTCCTCTTCCTCACAATCCTCTTCCAGCGTTGCCGCAGGTCCAGCAATCAATGCTGATAAGGCTGGTTCTGGTGGTGATGGTGACCACAACTCTTCCTCTTCCTCTTCACGCTCATCTACGGCCTGATCCAGCACTCTTCGCAGGGCACGCTCCAGGAAGAAAACAAATGGTATGATGTCGCTGATGGTGCCTTCGGTGCGACTGACTAGGTTTGTCACCTCCTCAAAAGGACGCATGAGCCTACAGGCATTGCGCATGAGCGTCCAGTAACGTGGCAAAAAAATTCCTAGCTCCCCAGAGGCTGTCCTAGCACCCCGGTCATACAAATATTCATTAACGGCTTTTTCTTGTTGGAGCAGGCGGTCGAACATTAGGAGTGTTGAATTCCAACGTGTCGGGCTGTCGCAAATCAAGCGCCTCACTGGCATGTTGTTTCGCCGCTGGATATCGGCAAAGTGAGCCATGGCCGTGTAGGAACGCCTGAAATGGCCACACACCTTCCTGGCCTGCTTCAGGACGTCCTGTAAGCCTGTGTACTTATGCACAAAGCGTTGTACGATCAGATTACACACATGTGCCATGCACGGCACATGTGTCAACTTGCCCAACTTCAATGCGCTAACAAATTTGTTCCGTTGTCACAAACCACTTTGCCGATATCCAGTCGCTGCGGAGTCAGCCACTTTTCCACCTGTGCGTTCAGGGCGGACAGGAGTGCTTGTCCGGTGTGACTCTCTGCTTTCAAGCAAGTCAAACCCAAGACGGCGTGACACTGCCGTATCCGGGATGTGGAATAGTACCTGGGGGCTGGGGGTGCCGTTGATGTGGAGCAAGACGCAGCAGCAGAAGAGGACTCAGCCGAGGAGGTTATGGAAGAGGATGGAGTAGGAGGAGTAGAGGAGGTGGCAGCAGGCCTGCCTGCAAGTCGTGGCGGTGTCACCAACTCCTCTGCAGAGCCATGCATTCCATGCTTGGCAGCAGCAGCACCCAATGCGCAGTGTAGGTGATATACCTGCCCTGACCATGCTTTGCAGACCAGGTATCAGTGGTCAGATGGACCCTTGCCCCAACACTGTGTGCCAGACATGCCATTACTTCCTTTTGCACAATCGAGTACAGGTTGGGGATTGCCTTTTGTGAAAAGAAATTTCGGCCGGGTACCTTCCACTGCGGTGTTCCAATAGCTACAAATTTTTTGAACGCCTCAGACTCCACCAGCTTGTATGGTAAAAGCTGGCGGGCTAATAGTACAGACAAGCCAGCTGTCAGACGCCGGGCAAGGGGTGACTTTCTGACATTGGCTTCTTACTCTCAAACATGTCCTTGACAGACACCTGACTGTGGGCAGATGAGCAGGAACTGCTCAAGGCGAGAGACGGAGTGGCGGATGGTTGAGAGGGGACAAGGAGGACAGCAGTGGTTGGCGTGGCTGAAGATGCTGGACCAGGAGGAGGATGGCGGCTTTGAGTTTGTGTGCTGCTTGTACTCATGTGTTGATCCCATAGGCGTTTGTGATGTGCGATCATGTGCCTACGCAAAGCAGTTGTACCTATGTGGGTGTTGGACTTCCCATGACTCAGTTTCTTTTGGCACAGGTTGCAAATGGCATCGCTGTTGTCAGAGGCAGACACACAAAAAAAAGCCACACTGCTGAGCTCTGCAATGATGGCATTCTGGTGGTGGACACAGCATGCGTTGATTGGCGTGCTGTCGGGCTGAAAACGGGTGCCGATGCATGCTGTCTGACTATGCCACTAGCTCCTTGCGACGACCTCCCCCTGCTTCCAACTCGTCTCCTCCTCCTCTCTGTCTCCCCATGTGAACTTTCGCCCTGTTCTTCTTCTTGCCGAGCGGGCACCCACGTGACATCCATGGATGCATCGTCATCATCAACCACTTCACTTGTATCTGACAACTCAACAAAGGAAGCAGCGGGTACAACATCATCATCATCATCATCATCATCACACCGTACATGTGTAATGCTGCCTGACTGAGACATATCCCTGTTATCTACATCCTCTGTCAATAATGGTTGCGCATCACTCATTTCTTCTAACGGATGTGTAAATAACGCCTCTGACATACCAAGTGAAGCGGCTGTGGTGCTAGTGTTGGTGGTGGCGGCGGCAGGTGGGTGAGTGGTATCTTGAGAGGTGCCCGAAGCTAAGCTGGAGGAGGATGTTGCGTCAAGGTTCCGAGCAGAAGCTGTAGAAGATTGGGTGTCCTGTGTTAGCCAGTCAACTATGTCCTCAGAACTTTTCAAGTTCAAGTACCTGGCCTCTGAAAACTGGGCATTATTCTAGGGCAAAAGGGAATCACAGCACCACGACCACGACGGCCCCTGCGGGGTGGCCTGCCTCTGCCTGTCATTTTTTTTTCGATTAGTGGTACTATGCGTGCAAGCTACTGTGACACCAGATATGAGTGGCACTGTGAACTGGCAGAGGTTGGCAGAGTACACGCTGTAGGGCTGACACACCCGCTTTGAGACAACTAATTGCTATTCAATCTATAACAGTGAAAAAAGTTTTTGGGTTTTTAAATGCACGCTATTCTGACACCAGTGAGTGAGTGGTTCACTGGGCAAGTGGGCACAGTATACGCTGTGAGCCTGACACACAGACACTTGCAGACAACTAACTGCTATTCAATCTATTACAGTGAAATACATTTTTTTTTTAAATGCAAGCTATTGTGACACCAGTGAGTGAGTGGTGGCACTGGGCAAGTGGGCACAGTATCCACTGTGAGCCTGACGCAGAAGCTGGCAGACAACTAACTGCTATTCAATCTATTATAGTGAAAACATTTTTTTTTAAATGCAAGCTATTGTGACACCAGTGAGTGAGTGGTGGCACTGGGCAAGTGGGCACAGTATCCACTGTGAGCCTGACACAGAAGCTGGCAGGCAACTGCAATTACATTACAGAAAAAAAAATCAGACTGATGTTCTAGCCCTAAAAAGGGCTTTTTGGGGTGCTGTCCTTACAGCAGAGATCAGATGAGTCCTTCAGGACTGTAGTGGACACTGTATACACTAACCTAGCTATCCATTTCCCTATCAAATCAACAACAGCTACACTTTCCCTCCTCTCACTAAGCATGCAGCTTGAGAATGAATCTAAAATGGATGCTGTCCAGTAGGTGGGAGGATCTGCTAGGGAGGGTGTGCTGCTAATTGGCTGGAATGTGTCTGCTGACTGTGAGGTACAGGGTCAAAGTTTACTCAATGATGACAAATAGGGGCGGATCGAACCGCGCATATATTCGCCCGCTGTGGCGAACGCGAACACGATATGTTCGCCAGGAACTATTCGCCAGCGAACCGTTCGGTACATCACTATGGAGCATGTGTGTGTCAGTGAACTTGTCTGTAGTGAGCATTTGTGTGACAGTGAGCTTTTCTGTACTACGTTTGTGTGTATACCAATAAGCTTGTCTGTGTGTGTCAGTGAGATTGTATGTCAGTGAGCCTATGTGTTTGCATCTGTGAGCTTGTGTTTTTATGTCAATGAGCTTATATATATAAATGATATTGTTTATCTATGAGGCTGTGTTTCAATGAGCTTGTGTGTCAGTGAGATTGTCTGTGTCTGCATGTGAGTATGCTTACTGTATAATTAAACGTTTTACTCTGAAAGGAACAATATTTTATATTAGAAAAATAAATATATATATATATATATATATATATATATATATATTACTCAATCATCTGGGGTGGCAAGACATAGCCTTACATATTACATGTGACAATATATGGCGCAATGATATATGGGGCTGGCAAAGATTTTTTTCCAGGGCTGCTTTGTATCCCCAGTCCGGCCCTGCCCCTGAGCTAAGGGTAATGGAGCACTACTCAAAGCGTTCACATTAGCAGAAAAGATTTTGTATTTATTAGTGATATTGCAGAAGGTCTTGATGGTAAGGTATGTCTTTTTGCTGCTGATACTAAGATATGTAACAGGGTTGATGTTCCAGGAGGGATAAGCCAAATGGCAAATGATTTAGGTAAACTAGAAAAAATGGTCAGAATTGTGGCAACTGACATTTAATGTGGATAAGTGCAAGATAATGCATCTTGGATGTAAAAACCCAAGGGCAGAGTACAGAATATTTGATAGAGTCCTAACCTCAACATCTGAGGAAAGGGATTTAGGGGTGATTATTTCTGATGACTTAAAGGTAGGCAGACAATGTAATAGAGCAGCAGGAAATGCTAGCAGAATGCTTGGTTGTATAGGGAGAGGTATTTGCAGTAGAAAGAGGGAAGTGATCATGCCATTGTACAGAACACTGGTGAGACCTCACTTGGAGTATTGTACACAGTACTGGAGACCGTATCTTCAGAAGGATATTGATACCTTAGAGAGGGTTCAGAGAAGGGCTACAAAACTGGTTCATGGATTGCGGGATAAAACTTACCAGGAAAGGTTAAAGGATTTTAACATGTATAGCTTGGAGGAAAGACGAGACAGGGGGGATATGATAGAAACATTTAAATATATAAAGGGAATCAACACAGTAAAGGAGGAGACTATATTTAAAAGAAGAAAAACTACCACAACAAGAGGACATAGTCTTAAATTAGAGGGACAAAGGTTTAAAAATAATATCAGGAAGTATTACTTTACTGAGAGGGTAGTGGATGCATGGAATAGCCTTCCAGCTGAAGTGGTAGAGGTTAACACAGTAAAGGAGTTTAAGCATGCGTGGGATAGGCATAAGGCTATCCTAACTATAAGATAAGGCTAGGGACTAAGGAAAGTATTTAGAAAATTGGGCAGACTAGATGGGCCGAATGGTTCTTATCTGCCGTCACATTCTATGTTTCTATGTATTTAGATTATGATCATTTTTATTTGTCTAGAAGTCGTATGCCTTATATCAGATGACCGCCTTATTAATACTGCCTGCCTGTGATTAATCGCATGATGCTGCATATGGTTTACCTAAATTTTAAATTCTAAACTGGACACTATCTCCATTATATAACACTAGTATGCTTCTGTCTTATTGTTGGCATTTAAATTGTTACCGCTATATGTCTCTTATGCCCACAAAAATAAAGAATTTTAAATCAAATAAAAAAAATGTCCAAATGATTTTTTTTACAGAAGTCACCATTAAAGTCCTATGTTTTTTTTTTTTCTAGATAAATAATTTGGAAAGTTTTTCTTCCAGTATTTAATCAACTGGAAAGCCTTTAAAACAAGGCAATTGGCCTTGATTAAATATGATTTGACATGCTTTAAAATTATTTAATAATTCTGTATAAATCCAAAATACTACCATGCTAAAATAGTTTTCATAATATTACATCATTTTAAAAGCTTATACAAAATATTAGATAATTTTAAAAGCTATGTTATTAAACCAAGAGTATTCTTAGGGAACTCCAACACAGTGCATTAAATACTTCATAATTTTTTTTTCAAACATAAATCTTATCTTCACCTGGTACCATGACAGTGTTTTGGTACTGGTCATGGTATCCATGAAACATTACAATTTATATTTATAATATTTCAACATGTGCTAAGCAAGTCATTGAATGGCAAAATAATAATTTTCCAATTTTTTTTCCAAATCTGATCCTATGCCCACTATAATTTCAATAAGTTGTGTTTTTCTTATAGTGATTGAATCAAAATTCCACTTTTTTCTTTTCTTTTTACTTAAGGTATGTCAAACTTATATGTTATAGTATTATTATTATTATTATTACTTTCCATAGTAGTTTCAAAATACCTAGGATTAATATTTTATGGTAGAAAAAAAATAATATAAAAATTAACTGTAAATAAAACTTAATGAAAGCATATAATAGTATACATATATATATAGCAGTCACTATACCTGGCATTCACATGTTTAATTTCTTCGGAAAACTCACATATGCCAACTATTAAATTCCAACTTGGAATGCTTAGAAAAAATACTGACAAACTGAATACAATTTGAGTAATGCTATAATTGCCAATTCCAAATGTATATAGAACAATAATGCATATGGCAATACATATGCAAACTGTTTTGGTAGCTCTGTGCCCTCTTGCTTCTGGAATAATATTTCTGTCATGGGTTTCCTCCCGTATTCTTGTTACGAACATCTGTTGAGAAACACATTTTATATAATATAGTTTGACATTTTTTAATACAGACTCTTATGTTGTTCTAGTTTTCAGTTCAGGGGCCAACAATATAGAGTGACCACTACCAACAATATAGAGTGACCACTCTGATAAAACTCCAACCATAGACACATTAAGTAAACAAGTAGCCAAACATTGAGCTAATGAAATAAGCTTGTGCATCACAGCCAAAACTAAATCCAGAAATGAGCAGGGGTGGAAATAAAGGTATAGATACTGGAATGAGACCCGTACTGAGACTTTACTCGTCTTACCTGAGATTAATAATCAATGACTCTACCAGTTTGTGTAATATTTGACTCAAGTTAAGCCATATCTTCTTAGTTAAACCATTTTTTTTCCAATATAATACCCTTGCGTAATGTGGATATTCTCACGCATACAGTTGCAAGAAAAAGTATGTGAACCCTTTGGAATGATATGGAATTCTGCACAAATTGGTCATAAAATGTGATCTGATCATCATCTAAGTCACAACAATAGACAATCACAGTCTGCTTAAACTAATAACACACAAAGAATGAAATGTTGCCATGTTTTTATTGAACACACCATGTAAACATTCACAGTGCAGGTGGAAAAAGTATGTGAACCCTTGGATTTAATAACTGGTTGAACCTCCTTTGGCAGCAATAACTTCAACCAAACGTTTCCTGTAGTTGCAGATCAGACGTGCACAACGGTCAGGAGTAATTCTTGACCATTCCTCTTTACAGAACTGTTTCAGTTCAGCAATATTCTTGGGATGTCTGGTGTGAATCGCTTTCTTGAGGTCATGCCACAGCATCTCAATCGGGTTGAGGTCAGTGATTGGGCCACTTCAGAAGGCATATTTTCTTCTGTTTAAGCCATTCTGTTGTTGATTTACTTCTTTGCTTTGGGTCATTGTCCTGTTGCAACATCCATCTTCTGTTGAGCTTCAGCTTGTAGACAGATGGTCTTAAGTTCTCCTGCAAAATGTCTTGATAAACATGGGAATTCATTTTTCCTTCGATGATAGCAATCCTTCCAGGCCCTAACGCAGCAAAGCAGCCCCAAACCATGATGCCCCCACCACCATACTTCACAGTTGGGATGAGGTTTTGATGTTGGTGTGCTGTGCCTTTTTTTCGCCACACATAGTGTTGTGTGTTTCTTCCAAACAACTCAACTTTGGTTTCATCTGTCCACAGAATATTTTGCCAGTACTGCTGTGGAACATCCAGGTGCTCTTGTGCAAACTGTAAAAGTGCAGCAATGTTTTGTTTGGACAGCAGTGGCTTCCTCTGTGGTATCCTCCCATGAAATCCATTCTTGTTTAGTGTTTTACGTATTGTAGATTCGCTAACAGGGATGTTAGCATTTGCCAGTGACTTTTGGAAGTCTTTAGCTGACACTCTAGGATTCTTTTTCACCTCTTTGAGCAGTCTGCGCTGTGCTCTTGCAGTCATCTTTACAGGACGGCCACTCCTAGGGAGAGTAGCAGCAGTGCTGAACTTTCTCCATTTATAGACAATTTGTCTTCCTGTGGACTGATGAACAGCAAGGCTTTTGGAGATACTTTTATATCCCTTTCCAGCTATAAGCAAGTCAACAATTCTTAATCGTAGGTCTTCTGAGAGCTGTTTTGTGCAAGGAATCATTCACATCAGGCAATGCTTCTTGTGAAAAGCAAACCCAGAACTGGTGTGTGTTTTTTATAGGGCAGGGCAGCTGTAACCAACACCTCCAATCTCATCTCATTGATTGGACTCCAGTTGGCTGACATCTCACTCCAATTAGCTCTTGGAGATGTCATTAGTCTAGGGGTTCACATACTTTTTCCACCTGCACTGTGAATGTTTACATGGTGTGTTCAATAAAAACATGGCAACATTTCATTCTTTGTGTGTTATTAGTTTAAGCAGACTGTGATTGTCTATTGTTGTGACTTAGATGATGATCAGATCACATTTTATGACCAATTTGTGCAGAAATCCATATCATTCCAAAGGGTTCACATACTTTTTCTTGCAACTGTATAAACCAATTTAACTCTGACCAATGATGTTATCTACCTGTGTAGTTTCCAGATATTTTTGGTTAACAATATCCTATGTTAATAAGAAATTGCCTTGTATATAGCGTGCAAAACCTAAATGGCTCATAAATTGCACCGTGGACTTATTGTCATTTCTCTGATGTGATTTTATTTATTTATCTTTTTTGTACACTTTTATGTTCGTTTTTTTTTTTTTTTATTCAATGCAGACTGATTGTCTACTTCCTGATATTTCTTTGTTTGATAAACCTTTCAATGAAGTGCAAATAACATTTAAAAAAAAATATTATACATTAAAATCATTTTCATTTTTACCCTGGGATTACAGCGACACTCCAAGTGTCCAAAAAAAAAAAGTTTTTTTGTTTTTTTTTACTAAACTAAGAATTGTCAGGAGATCAAAGTGAATTTCAAATATAAGGTAAAAGTAGCCGAACTGGAAATATTCTCCCAGTCAGCTATGCTTCCAATTCAGGTACTTTAGTCTTAAATTTGAAAGTCACTTTGAATTTCTGACAATTCTCACTTTAGTGAAAAACCCTGACACTTTTTGTACAGGTTACAATGCAAGAAACACATTTTTTCCCTTTTCTCAGAGGCTTATAGTTAAAGCAATTTCCAAAATATAAATGATTTTCAGCATCACAAAGGATACTGTGCTGGACAGTTATTTGTATGACGTGTGCAGAAGAGGCTGTATAGCATGTACAGTTGTAATCAGCATTATTCAACCCCCATTGATCAGGTTTATTGTCAAAAGTTACAGACTTTCAGCTGTTTGCAATGAACAAATCAAACAAAAGCAAATGAAATAGCTCAATACAACGAATACTGGTTTCCCTAGATTCGACTGACAATGCAACTTAAATGACTTCTCCAGTATCAAAATTATTATAAAATATAGAATTTTCCAGGACTACTTCTGCAACTGAGCCTTGGTGGAATTTTAGGTATGCTTGGGATCATTGTCCTGTTGTTAGGTCCAATTATGCCCCAAACTTTTTCTCACAGATGGTATGACATTTTCTCCTAAGACTTCCTGATACTTCAATTAATCCATCTTGCCTTCCACATGCTGTAGGTTTCCAGTTCAAGTGCCAGAGCATCACCGAGACACCATCATACTTAACTGTAGGTACACTGTGGACCATTGTATTGACTTATTTCTAACATGCAGTCAAACGTGACACTAAATAAACCCCTAGCCAGTTCTGGTATTTAAAGTGTTCCACATCTGGTGAAACTGTTGAAACCCTTGATTAGTTGCATCAGGTGTGCTTGAGAAAACACCTGCCTATTTGTGCTGTTAAGGGATTCCAGTGGGTTAAATAATTTTGAAACTGTCATAAGTTGCATTTTCAGTTGAATTTGAGGATTGATGCATGAATTGTGTTGAGCTATATCAATTGCTTTTGTTTGATTTGTTCATTGCAAACAGCTGAGAATCTGTACATTTTGACAATAAACCTGATTTTCAATGGGGCTTAAATAGTTTTGATTACAACTGTAAGTAAACATCTAATCTGGCCTATTAGGGGAGCATGTGGACATATGATTTCACAACCATGCCTTCTCTACTATTGAAGGAAGATTTAATACTTTCCAAGTGTCATTTAGGAGGGACAGTTCCTATTTTGGCCTAAATCCCTCTGTCCATCTTTTCTATCCTAATGTCCTCTCTTTTGTAGAAGCGCCATATTGCTGTTGTGTCTGAGTGTACAATAGAGCTCCATTGCTCAGAACAGCCCACGCACAACCAAAAAAAATTAAAGTGGACATCCGAAGTGTTGCAAGGTGTGAAAATCGATATAAATTAGCTCTCACTGGGAAAGGGTAAAAAAAAAAAAAAAAAGAATGTGACTATGAGCCTGGAAAGTGGAATTATTGATTTTGGATTAGAGAGGGAAAATATTGTTATGAGGCTTTGTATGTGTCAGGGTACACATCTCTAGTCATCATCATTTGTCCACTTGATGTTACTCCATCATCAAAAAAATTACGCAGTGCGCCATTCTGGCATCAAAATTGATGCAGAGCCTTGTTTCCGCGTCAAGAATGATGCAAAATGCTTTACCCATTGTTCTTTACATAGCCAGAATGACACAAACACTGTGTCATTCCAGCGTCACACTTCTCTGACATTCTTGTGTTGATCTTATTATGTCAGACACTAGGTCTATATAACCTCAGTCTCTCCTATTGAAGGAAAAACTACAGAATTGAAATACGCTCTTATCCCAATAATGCTGGTGGTGCAACCATCATCCTGGTGAATATGTTGAGGCTGCATCTATGAGCCAGTATGAGGTATTTCACCTGAATGCGGTTGAGAGAAATAAGAATTATGGCATACCATGCATACATTTTGTTTGATGTGCCTGGGGTTGGGGAATTAAATCAGACAAGAAAAAAAATTGTGTGTTAAGAACTATCAACAAAAAAGATTGCAGGTTAGTTACAATACCAAGTTGACCAAGGCAAACCAAGCACCATCACCCCTACAGCCCTTTGTATTGGTTATGATGCTACTGAACAAAGCGTGACATCACCCTGCTTTGTGTCAAATATTTTTTTTAAAGGACCACTATAGGCACCCAGACCACTTCAGCTCAATGAAGGGGTCTGGCTGCCAGGTCCCTCTAGTTTTAACCCTGCAGCTGAAAACATAGTTTCAGAGAAACTGCTATGTTTACACGAAGGGTTAATCCAGCCTCTAATGGCTGTCTCACTGACTGAAAATCACAGTGAGAAGACGCTCACGTCCATAGGAAAGTATTGAGTAATACTTTCCTATGTGCGGTTTGAATGCGCACGCGGCTCTTGCATTCGGCGCTGACGTTGGCAGGAGGAGGAGAGTTCCCCAGCGCCGAAGGAGCCCGGTCCTGGAGAAAGGTAAGTGGCTGAAGGGGTTTTAATCCCTTCAGCCTAGTGGCAGGGGGGACCATGAGGGTGGGGGGGACTTAAGGACTACATAGTGCCAGGAAATAGAGTTTGTTTTCCTGGCACTATACTGGTCCTTTAACTGTTAAAAATGGTTGTGCCAAAAAATAGCCTACTAGCCCCAATGTGCTGTAGTTATGGTGGTGGATTGTGGTGCTGAGGTAAAATTGAAATGGTTTTGCACTTTTCAGTATGCTTTGATTATGAGATGAAAGAATATGAACATTTGCTACCAGAAAGAGAAATTTTTTTCTACAAATAAAATGAATGAAAAATCCACTTGAGAAGAAGACCAACCTCTGGAATACAAGCTATGCATGAAAAAACATTTACACAATGACCTTTGCACTGCACTACAAATCTTAGCTATTTAATATGAAGCTTAAGGAGACACTATATTTACCATAACCACTACAGTTTAATCTAGTGGCACTGGTGTCTATAGCATGTCCCTGCAGGGTTGTTAATGTAGAAAAAAAGGTAGTGTTTACATTGCTGGCTAGTAACCCATCTAGGGGCAGTTACTCAGATGGCTACTAGAGGTGCTTCCTGTGTCAATGCTGCACAGTGTGCAGCATAGGTGTTCAAGGTCTCCATGCTCTGCATGGAGGCACTGTACATTCCCCATAGAGTTGCATTGATTCAATACATCTCTATGATGAGAGGCTAATAGGCACAGCGCTTTCCAATGAGATCATCAAGTTTGCGATGCAAGGAGGGTTGTGGACCTAAATAGTTAGTTTAACAATATAGTATCAAAAATACATGTTTGTATTCATGACACCATAGTGTTCCTTTATAAGTTAACACTGAAAGTGTTCAGTAGTAAATACAGGAAGTCAATGAAAAATGCAAATTGCACAAGGATTTGATCAGAGTTCAGAGAATATGTTATGAAAACAGTGTCTTACAGAATAGTGATAACCATTAAAGTCACCTTTTCAGTGATACAAAACTGGTAGTCTTACCTTTGCTTTCCTGTATGAATAAAATTGTCTGCTGTGCAGATGTAAGCTGAGATCTTTAAATGTATAGCACAGTAGTTTCAGCTTTCACATTTCCTGGCACACGCCCTAAACGTGGGAAATGAAACAAAAGATTTACTGTGCTTAAAGTGGAAGCATACATAATGTCAGCTTGCAGAGGCAAAACAGAAATATGCAACCTGGCTTCAAACTTGTTGTAAAAATTAAATTGTCTATTTTATTAATGTCTTTAGCAAACAGATGTAAAATATTAGCTATGCAGATTAGTACTTACGTTGTGCTAAATCCTAATGCTCTACTGCGCAAATAAAATGTCAGACAAAATATTATCAGTTTTACAGTTCAAGTTCTCCAGTTACAAGCCTGCACTGAATTAACCGAACACAGAATGTTTTAGATGATTCTTGGCATCATGACTACAACAGTGTGCCATAGTGGTTATGCAGCCTAGACTGACTTAGAGTGCCCTTTTAAAAGAACACTCTGGAGACCATAACAACTTCACTTCCGCTCAATTGAGTTGTTATGGTGTCTGAAAGTCCTGTGCACTGCCTTAACTTAAGGAGTTAAAGGGAAGCTATAGTGCCAGGATACTATAGTGCTGGCAGATAAGAACCATTTGGTCCATCTAGTCCACCCAATTTTCTAAATACTTTCATTAGTCACTGGCATTATCTTATAGTTAGGATAGCCTTATGCCTATCCTATGCATGCTTAAACTCCTTTACTGTGTTAACCTCTACCACTTCAGCTGGAAGGCTATTCCATGCATCCACTACCCTCTCAGTAAAGTAATACTTCCTGATATAGTTTTTAAACCTTTGCCTCTCTAATTTAAGACTATGTCCTCTTGTTGTGGTAGTTTTTCTTTTTTTTAAATATAGTCTCCTCCCTTTATGTATTTAAAGGACCACTATAGGCACCCAGACCACTTCAGCTTAATGAGGTGGTCTGGGTGCCGGGTTCATCTAGGGTTAACCCTTTTTTCTATAAACATAGCAGTTTCAGAGAAACTGCTATGTTTATGTTAGGGTTAATCCAGCCTCTAGTGGCTGTCTCATTGACAGCCGCTAGAGGGCTTCCGCATTTCTCACTGTGAAAATCACAGTGAAAATCACAGTGAGAAGCGTCCATAGGAAAGCATTATGAATGCTTTCCTATGGACTGGCTGAATGCACGCAAGGCTCCTGTGGCGCATGCGCATTCAGCCGAAGAGGAGGAGAAAAGGGAGGAGAGGAGGAGAGCTCCCCGCCCGGCGCTGGAAAAAGAGGTAAGTTTAACCCCTTCCTCTCCATCCAGCCCGGCGGGAGGGGACCCAGAGGGTGGGGGCACCCTCATGGCACTATAGTGCCAGGAAAATGAGTATGTTTTCCTGGCACTATAGTGGTCCTTTAAATGTTTCTATCATATCCCAATGAGAGCAGAAAAAACTCTTCAGTCACTTACCTGAGTCCAGCGCTGGGTGACACCTAAATGTCCAATCCTTGCATTTGTTCCCCTATAGGAAAGCTTATACAATGCTTTATTATGGTTAACCTCTACCACTTCAGCTGGAAGGCTATTCCATGCATCCACTACCCTCTCAGTAAAGTAATACTTCCTGATATAGTTTTTAAACCTTTGCCTCTCTAATTTAAGACTATGTCCTCTTGTTGTGGTAGTTTTTCTTTTTTTTAAATATAGTCTCCTCCCTTTATGTATTTAAAGGACCACTATAGGCACCCAGACCACTTCAGCTTAATGAGGTGGTCTGGGTGCCGGGTTCATCTAGGGTTAACCCTTTTTTCTATAAACATAGCAATTTCAGAGAAACTGCTATGTTTATGTTAGGGTTAATCCAGCCTCTAGTGGCTGTCTCATTGACAGCCGCTAGAGGGCCTCCGCATTTCTCACTGTGAAAATCACAGTGAAAATCACAGTGAGAAGCGTCCATAGGAAAGCATTATGAATGCTTTCCTATGGACTGGCTGAATGTGCGCAAGGCTCCTGTGGCGCATGCGCATTCAGCCGAAGAGGAGGAGGAGAGGAGGAGAGCTCCCCGCCCGGCGCTGGAAAAAGAGGTAAGTTTAACCCCTTCCTCTCCATCCAGCCCGGCGGGAGGGGACCCAGAGGGTGGGGGCACCCTCATGGCACTATAGTGCCAGGAAAATGAGTATGTTTTCCTGGCACTATAGTGGTCCTTTAAATGTTTCTATCATATCCCAATGAGAGCAGAAAAATGAGAGCAGAAAAAACTCTTCAGTCACTTACCTGAGTCCAGCGCTGGGTGACACCTAAATGTCCAATCCTTGCATTTGTTCCCCTATAGGAAAGCTTATACAATGCTTTATTATGGTTAACCTCTACCACTTCAGCTGGAAGGCTATTCCATGCATCCACTACCCTCTCAGTAAAGTAATACTTCCTGATATAGTTTTTAAACCTTTGCCTCTCTAATTTAAGACTATGTCCTCTTGTTGTGGTAGTTTTTCTTTTTTTTAAATATAGTCTCCTCCCTTTATGTATTTAAAGGACCACTATAGGCACCCAGACCACTTCAGCTTAATGAGGTGGTCTGGGTGCCGGGTTCATCTAGGGTTAACCCTTTTTTCTATAAACATAGCAATTTCAGAGAAACTGCTATGTTTATGTTAGGGTTAATCCAGCCTCTAGTGGCTTTCTCATTGACAGCCGCTAGAGGGCCTCCGCATTTCTCACTGTGAAAATCACAGTGAAAATCACAGTGAGAAGCGTCCATAGGAAAGCATTATGAATGCTTTCCTATGGACTGGCTGAATGTGCGCAAGGCTCCTGTGTCGCATGCGCATTCAGCCGAAGAGGAGGAGGAGAGGAGGAGAGCTCCCCGCCCGGCGCTGGAAAAAGAGGTAAGTTTAACCCCTTCCTCTCCATCCAGCCCGGCGGGAGGGGACCCAGAGGGTGGGGGCACCCTCATGGCACTATAGTGCCAGGAAAATGAGTATGTTTTCCTGGCACTATAGTGGTCCTTTAAATGTTTCTATCATATCCCAATGATAGCAGAAAAATGAGAGCAGAAAAAACTCTTCAGTCACTTACCTGAGTCCAGCGCTGGGTGAGACCTAAATGTCCAATCCTTGCATTTGTTCCCCTATAGGAAAGCTTATACAATACTTTATTATGGGGTTTCGGGTGATCTATTACACAAGATTATCTTCTATTCAGGTTCAATCCAGCACAATTATAAAGAACGAATATGCAAAATCAGCCTTTGCTTTAAATACTAAAAACCTCCATCTTACATCAAGACTTCTACCATGTCTTAAGCTCCCTGATCTCCAGCTGCCTTTGTGCCACAGTGAATGTACCAATATCTCATAAATATCTGTTGACAGAAAACTATTCTATTGATATGGACAAAATGGTACATTACTCTTTGTTATAATAACATTACCTAACCAAAACTGCGTAGCTTTCTTGCATTCTGCGTCCCATCCATTTTAGGACTTCGAAGGAACAGCTGTTTCCAGCTCAACCAGTCCTGAGTCGACAAAAATCTTCACTTCAATTTACAAATTAGCTGGTATGGAAAAAATCAGGACTGGTCACATTCTTCCTCTTTACTCTACCACGCTCCAACACCTGCTACTAAGTGATATACCTGTTCTTTAACTTGCATAGCTGCTCATATATTGCTAGATTTCTCCAGTAAATGCTTGTCAGTGAGCAAAACTGGTCAATCTTAGTGTTGCAATTTGTCACTGTAAAGATTCAATATGAGCTACCTCCCTGCAACGGAGATAAAAGCCCTAGATTCAGTTCTCTAGTATTTCTACAACCCACTATTAACCCAAGAACAATAGTCGTGGAGGTTTAAATAAAAATGATGGTTATTACCTCAATGCCTGTGTTCTTCTAATACCTGGGTGATAAAATTCCACTTACATATATTTATAGAGAAAATACAGTGAGCAAGTCTTGTCTAATTAAGGGTGTAGTAGGATTTCACAGAAATGTTTAACTAACCCTTCCCTTATTTAGGTAAAGCAGCGAAAATAGAAACAGAAAGTAAAAAAAAAAAGTAATCTGAAATCCTTTTAATTTTTTAGCAGCTCACGTCACGTTAAATACAAATACAAACCTTTATTAAAAGTATCCACCTTGGGGGGCGGAGCTAGCAGCCGAGCCTGCAAGACGCATGAAACCCAAGCTCCGACATTACAGCAGCAAACTAGCCACGGATTCCGTAAAATACACCTCCAAAAGCTGGGAAAAGGCTGCAAGAGACTTAGTACAATATTGGGAAACACTCACGAAAACCCCGAGGGTCGTCCGCGGGACATACCCAGGACATCGGGCAACTCCTGTCCCAGGCCTGCAGGCCCAAAATGGCGGACGTCTTTCACACCATGGGGATGGAGTCACTCTCTGCCTCAGAGGATGAATACTTGAGTGATATGCCGACCCCGACACCCCAAAGGAAGCAACAAACAGCGCCACCAAGGCAGTCAGAACCGCCACTAGCCACCAAGGCTGACCTAACAGGCATGGTGACTGACCTTAAGGCATTCTTCACGGCTGAATTGGCAGGCCTCAAGACGGAGCTGAGCACACTTACAGGCCGCATGAGAGCCACGGAAGACGCAGTCCAGGACCTGAGAGTCTAACAAGATGCCACGACAAAGAAAACGCTCGAGCTCACAACCTCATGCTCCCAGCTAAACGCCCGAGTAGGGCAACTCGAAGATATGGCGCGACAGAGAAATGTCAAGGTGAGGGGGATACCAGACACTGTGACGGCAGATGAACTGCCATCCCTCATAAAGAGACTGCTACAAACCGCCCTACCACCCAAACAGGCCAAAGGACTGACCCTAGATAGCCTATTCCGCATACCAGGGCGCCCAAACAACGTCTCCGCAAGGGATGTCATAATGAGCTTCAAATCCCGCTCAGACAAAGACGGATTCCTCCGTGCGGTCAGGAGCCAGACCCCGTACATTTTCGAAGACATTACCTTACACTTCTACCAGGACCTGAGCCGCCAGACGCTGCAGTGGCGGGCAACACTGAAAGAAACCACAACTCAATTGAGGGCGGCGGACATTCCATATAAATGGGGCTACCCCAGCACGCTAATTGCCACACAAGACGGACAAAACCACAAGCTGACAGCGCCAGAAGAAGCACCGCGATTTTTACAAGCTCTAGGCATTCGTCCAGTGGCAGGCGCCAAGAGGAGTACGACACACCGATGGGATGTCGCCAATATAACTCCGTTCACCCCATCGGAGTCGACAGCCCCAGCGGGAAGCAGTGCTATGCACCCATCCGGCTCTTAATATGGGAAAAGTCTCCCGTCAAACGGAACTCATGGATGTACCGGCTAGTTCTAGTTCTATTTTGATTGGACTTACTATGTTTATGCTACACTGTCATGTGCAATGTCCTTCACCGGTTGCGTACAGCTTTTTGGCTAGGCATTTCTGCGCCTACTGCCGCGCCAGGAGTAGGCCACACGGTCAGTAGACTGCTCGCACCTAACACACGATCCGCACGACACCCAATCCATACAGGTCCTCCAACCTGACACAATCCACAGGACACAGGGGTGACGCATTAATGCGGCAGCTACAGATAGCACATATTTACACGACGAAACCACCCCCCCCCCCCTCCAG
This sequence comes from Pelobates cultripes, assembly GCA_933207985.1. Taxonomy (NCBI): domain Eukaryota; kingdom Metazoa; phylum Chordata; class Amphibia; order Anura; family Pelobatidae; genus Pelobates; species Pelobates cultripes. The sequence continues at coordinate 250,536,055 of OW240914.1, forward strand.
ACTCCAGGGTTAAGGAGCCTTAATATATATACAGGACTTTTAATGCCTCTGGCCGTAAATCAGGGGACCCAGAACCAGGAACCCAGACCCAAGCTCACCTCAGCCTGACACTAACATATCCTGAGCCTGTAGAATAGGGAGCTGAATTTAGGAGCTGTGGCCTTTAAACGCATACTTATCCTGCTATGGTCTAACGCTCTTAGACCCTGAGGCAAATCCACTCACTTGTTCACTACCACACTGCTAACAAGTCACCACAGGGAGCTTTGCCCGTCTTTATCATCTGAGAACTGTGCAATCACTTGTTTGCTATCTTGTAAATGTATTACTTTCTTTTTAAAAACTGAGTGACACATATATTGCCATTGTTGAACCTGGCAATCCTGCTTGGGGTACTCTCAGGCGATTATAATATTATATTGGCTACTCACAACAACAAACAGCATAATCCTGTTTTATCATACTTAACCTATAACAAATGTATACTGTATATGTAACCTCATGGCTTGATTCTTGTTTAAAAACAAAACAAAAATGTGCAGTACTATCGTATGCCACAAAATGCCATTCCTCTTGAAATGCCTGTTTTTATTGAGTGGTATGAGAAGACTGTCTGTTTAACTTGTGCACACAAAAATAAAGAATTAAAAAAAATAAAAAAAAAAGTATCCACCTTATCTCTTTATGTGGGATCAGCCTTACTTTAGTCTGTACAAATAGTTAAAAGCTACAGTGAGCAAGTGGTATGAGTTTTAAATGGTGTTCTATAAAGTCATACAGATACCTTTCTTTCATTCCTTCACTGCCAAGTGGCAAGCAAAACACTGTCCAAGATACCACTAATACAATGTTTGTATTATTATTACTTGTTATACAAAATTTTAAAACTTTAATAAAAATTATTTGAAAAAACAAACAAAAAAAACCCACTGTCCAAGAGGTACACATGGAGCCCATAGCAATATTACAGACTGGGCCAATTTAATGCTCTATGGGCTCTTGAGCACCAATGCTTTAGGGAAGTCATGGCGCACAGCGCTAGGGGGGATCAGAAGAATTAGTTTGTTTACTCAGGGCAGTTCTAGAGCGTTTTCCTAGTTCATCTCGTCCACTCGCTAGTTTAGGGGGCGTGAATGGGGATTAGCTTGGGTTGGAAGCACCTGTTGTGTGGCCCTTTGCAGGCACCCTGCTCTGTTCTCTAGTCCCCTTGAGTTTACATGTATTGTTAGAGGTCATAGAGAAAATTGCTGTGGGTGAGTAAGTTGACTGAAATTAGTGCCGGTGGATAAGGAAATGGTGGATAGACCAAAGGGATGAGAACTGGCGGATGGTGAAAAGGTAAGCACATACCTAGTGTGGCGAAAGTGACCTCGCAACTGGTTTTTGGAGGGGCCTGTTTGCCAGCCTCCTACCCTGTGACTATGGCCCTATGGTGAACTGGGGTTTAAAGATACTGTTTCTGCCTGTTGGACTTCTAACTGTAACAGATTCGAACTTTCGAAGTGGCACTTCGACTATAGTTGAATTGTCGAAGTGGTCGCCATTCGACATTCAAACACAGGGAACTTCCAGGTAAGCACACGAACAAGGGACACACATTGATGTTCATTCACCAGTATGTTCGGTAATTCGAATGGTACTTCGACGGTTTGAAATAGACCGGCCGCACAGCCTAATTCTCTGGAACTGTTTTGGGCATGAAACCATGCGTGCGGTCGGTTAAAAAGAGACTTCCAGGAATTTCCTAAACCCCTGCTCTGATATGGGTGATTTTTGGATATGTTGTTCACCCAGATCAGGGCTATCAGGGGTTGTGACTTATGGGGCTTGGACTTTGTAAAAATGTGTGTTGTTCTGCCTGGAGATAATTAAGCTAATGCATTATCTGCCTTAATTATCCCATAGGCAGAGGGGAGGGATTGTATGTGTGTTAGGGGAGTGTTGTAGAGTTAATTACTGTTCTTATTGGTTTATTCCCTTGGTGTCCCTGTGCCCAACAAGGTCCACCTGGGTGTCACCCTTGTTGGGAAATTTGCATAAAAGGCCAGTGTGCCTCCATTACATTTGAGTTCCTGCTTACCCTCAACATAGAGTCTCATCTCATGTGTGGGGAAAATGGCTGTATCTACCCTGGGAATTGCTATATCACTATACTCCCCTGGCATTATAATCACTAGCTCTTTTAATAGCTGTTCCTGCTACGCTTTCTGGAGTAGTAGAGGTTCACCCACTGGAAGCTGGATCCTGGTCTTGGGTCCAGGGTGGGTGGAGGACGGCGAGATCCCAGCCAAGCTGTAACACTGGATGTGGAGACTACAGTGCTTATGGTGTCTGGTGGAGTGCTTGGAGTCCTTGGTGAGCACTAGGAGCATCGACTGATGGAGGCACCCGGTTGGGGTGCCAGGTGGTCCGTCACACCTAGGATTTGGTAATTGGCTGCAGGGATTTGAGATCTTTGCCAGTATAGTTAGTAGTAGGTTACCTGAGCAAGCCCCTCCTTGTTTTTTTAACTTCACTTGATTTGGGGTACATACAAGGTATACTGGTGTCAATGCTAGTTTAGATATGACTAGCAATTCAGACAAAAAAATGGCTTCCTGCCCGGTTGGACTTTAGTGTCCAAGACAAGAACCTATGATTTTTATTAATGACAGCCTGACACCCATCACCCTTTCAGGGTGTAGCCAGTGCTCACTCTGGAGCACCGGCTAGAGCAAATAAAGGGGTCTGCTGGCTGTCTAACGATGACAATTTCAGGTTGTATCATTCGTATTGCTTCCAGCACAAATGCTCCCACTGCAGGGGTGCTCACCCTGCAGTGTGCTGCGTTAAAAAAGGAATGCAGCACTCCAAGAAAAATTACATTCCTCAATCAGAGGATACCAATGAACATGGTAGAAATATTGCCGTGGTTAGGTCAGTATCCCAAAGTTAGGGAAGCAGACAAGTTGCGAGACAGTTTTTCAGTTGGGTTTTGGATTCTGTTTGTTTAGCCTGATCTTCCCGTGTTCACACAGAATTTGAAATCGGTGATAGGAAAAGAGGAAATCCGTGTGGGAGAAGGTGGTGTTGGGCTGGATGGAAGGTCAATTTGATAGCCCTCTGTTTGTCAATTTGCAGCTGTTGCTTTTAGTACTCGTGGGCATGTTCTCCCCTTTTGTTGTTGGATGTGTTGTTTTCTAGTCAATGGGGGGTGGGTTCAGTTTGATCCTGAGTGTGTGGCTTTAAGTCACTTTGTTTCTGGTCCAGTCATTTTAATTACACATGCAGGAGGTAATGACCCTGGTAGGCAATGCACTATTATTTTACTAATCCAATAAAACACGGTGTTCCAGAGCAAAAACTTTTTTCCCATGCTGTGTAATTTGACTCATAACAACACTCTGATTCGTTAATTGAAAGTAATTCCAAAGAACTTTCCCACGCTGTGTAAAATGACACAGAGCACTCTGATTGGCTGGATTTCAAGCTAACCAATCAGAGTGCTGTGACAGGTACCTGTCAGTCTCTTCATTTACCTGTCAGAGCACTCTGATTGAATGGCTTAAACCAACCAACCAGAGAGCTCTGAGCCTAATTGCAGGGCAGGGGAATGCTTTATGAGCCTTCCCCCGCCCTGCAGAGCTCAGTCTGTGCGGAGCCCTCCATGGGTAAAGATGGATTCTTTTTTTTGCGCTCTGGGGTTTTTTTTTTTTTGTTTTTTTTTTGTGCAACGGTTATTATGGATTTTTATTTGGCCCTTTTTGGGGCTGAAAAAATAAGATTTTAGAAAAAAGAAGGTATCAAATGGAAAGTTTTATTTATTTATTTTTTACAGGTACCTAGTTATTGGTCCCCCCCTTATTTTAATTTAGGGACCCCACCCGCCGCTCAGTGGTGGGGGCTGGGGGGTAGAGGACAATAGGTCACCCCCCTTATTTTACTTTAGGGCCCCCACCCGCCGCTCATGGGTGAGGGCCGGGGGCGGGACCATAAGTTCCCCCTTCAGGTTAGAAGCCCCCACTCGCGCGGCACGGGCCACAGGCTGCTCACTGTTTACTAGACATGCCCCTACTCACGGTATAGCGAGAAGGGGCATAATTTACTTATACTATAAGCCTTTTAGTAGATAGCTCCCTAATACCGTGGGAATTAGGGAGTTTTTCTACTTATTCATTCCTGTCATTCCATTGACTGGCTAAGTAACTTACATTTTATATGAATATGTGTTACTTGATTGTTGTAAGTGTTGCAAATGCTTACAGCTGAATCCTGGCTATGTTTGCATACTTTTTATTTAAACTTGTATACAGTGTAACATTCTTCATTCTTCCACTGGGTAGGTATATTAGTACTTTGGCAATACTGTGCTTCGGAACTTTGGCACTTCAGCACTTCGGAACTTCGGCAACTTCAAAACTTCGGCACTTCGGAAATTCGGCAATTCAGCTATTCGGATGTTCGGAAGTATCTGGATGTCCAAATTGGCCGAAATTTGACCGAATTGACATTCAGAATGAAACAAATTGCACATGTCTACTTGTCTTGTTTTATGTTCACTGCCATCTTTCACTCTGTAACAAACCACTGGAGTTGTGTTCAGTCCTGGAACTCAGGTGCAGTAACAGCCCTCCTTTACAAGCACGATCCACAGAGATCCTGGGGTTGAGAACAGGATTCTGTTGGTTCAGTGATGGCACGGGGGGATTAATAAAATAACAGAAAAATCCAAGGGAAGGTATCCAAAGAAGGGTCGGGCAGAAATCAGAGTCAGACGGTCCAGAGGCAGGCAACAAAACAACCAAGCACTGACTGAAAGGTGTGCTCTGCTTATAAAAAAAGAGTGGCTCAATCACATTACCTGGTCTCACCTGTAGGAGGGGTTAACTGAGGTCAATGTGACTCAGCCACACCTCCTTCAACCTCTGTCCAGTCTCCTCATGCAGTAGTTGCCATTTTGGAATGCTGGAGCAATCACTCTGAGTTTCCTGGCTGTGAAACGAGGTTTAGAGTATGCAGACTGGGGTGCAGCAGCCACAGGCACTATAACTGCTGCAGACTGACCTCTAGGGCGTTGTGGACGCCCTGGGACAGGTGAGTACTATCGACGAATGTGACAAATCCCCTCTGCAGGTGCGACCTCAGGGCGTGAACCAGGGCAGGCCGACTAGGGTGCTTCTGGTGGAAAGCCCTCACCTTGGCAGGGGTATGAACATTACTGGTAGGTTCCCAAGAATGTTCCTCCGGGCGATAACCTTTCCAGTGCATGAAGTATTCATAGTGGCCACAGCGTATTCTGGAATCCAAAATCTCTTGAACTTCATATTCTTCAGAACCATGGACAATGACAGGAGCAGGTGGGGTGTCATTGCGCTGAGGAAACCTGTTAGAGTTCCATGGGTATAACCCCTTAAGGACCAAACTTCTGGAATAAAATAGAATCATGACATGTCACACATGTCATGTGTCTTTAAGGGATTAAGAGAGAAACATGGAATACAGGGTGTAATGTGTACCGGCACTCGATTGATTACTTTGATTATCTTGAAAGGACCAATGTAGTGTGGTCCTAGCTTCTTGGAAGGACAGGACAAACGTAAGTTATGTGTGGACAGCCATACCTTGTCACCTGGCGCATAGAGTGGCTCTAGGGACCTTTTGCCTTTCTTCATGTCTCTTTTGGCATTGTTGTGCTTTACTTACGGTGCTTAGCAATATTTGTCTGTGTTGTCTCAAAGTGTTCAATCAGTGAGCAACTTCAGAGATGGTAGTGGGACAAGGAAGGTTTGGTAAGGCAAGGGGATGGTAACCATAGCTGGCATCAAAAGGGGTATTCTTTGTGGACTGATGAACATGGTTATTATAGAAAAACTCAGTATTGGGAGCAGGAATAGCCAATCATCTTGTAAATATGAAGAGTAGCAGCGAAGGTACTGTTCCAGGGTTTCATTGGTTCGTTCAATTTGGCCATTGGACTGGGGGTGACAGGCGGTGGACAAGTATTGTTGAATTCTCAGGTGTTTACAGAAATGAGACCAGAAGTGTGATGTGAACTGGGTAACGCGGTCTGTGATGATGGAACGAGGTGCACTGTGCAAATGGTAGACTTCTTGTAGGAACAAGGTAGTGGTTCTGGCTGCTGTAAGTAATCCAATGGTGGTGATAAAATTAGCCATCTACGTGAACCTGCCTACAATTACCAGGATGGTAGTGTATTTGTGAGAAGGAGGCAGATCCACAATAAAGTCCATGGTAATATCAGTTCATGGACCAGAAGCCAGCAGAACAGGATGAAGAAGTCCAGTTGGTTTAGCACGAGGTGTCTTCGAATGGGCACATACACCACAAGATATGATGTCTTTGATGTCTAGTTTGATGTCAGGCCACCAGAAATAGCGGTTGATACTTTCCAGTGTTTTTGTGATTCCTCCATGACCTGCGGCTAGTGAATCATGGAAAGGGTTGAGAACGTCAGGTTGTAGAGGTGGGGGTTCATATATTTAGGAACCTTGATACCAGAGGCCTTTTCTTGTGGACAGAGGAGGGCGTACAACTGGTGGCTCAACACTTGTGTAGCAAGGAAGTGCTATGGTGACAGAATATTGTCTGAGATGGAGGGATCCTGTTCTTCTGTGTCATACATACGGGATAGACTATCTGCCTTTAGGTTCTTTCAGCCAGGTTGATAAGTAACCTGTATAGGGAAATGAGAAAAGTAAAGAGCCCACCGGGCTTTGTGTGACCGGTGTTGTTTGACAGAGCGTAGATATTCCAGGTTACGATGACCACTGTCGACAGGAAAAGAGGACACCTCCAACAGATGTCGCCATTCCTCCAAGGCACACCTAATTGCTAGGAGCTGTCTCTCTCCCATGTCATAGTTCTTTCCTGGGGGAGTCAATTTACAGGAATAGAAGGCCACAGGATGGTGGTGCTTATCCTTTTCTAGAACAATGAAAGATAATATACACAGAAAGAAGGAAGTACAAAAAAGACTCTGAAAATGCAATGTGGACCTTGGATAGGTATTCTTTGGTTCTTGATTTGGGTCCTCAGTAGTTAATATGAAAAACAAAAGCAGAAACAGGAAGGGACCAATAGTGCAAAACCGTTAGGAAATGGTGTCACGGACAACATAGAAATAGAGAAGTGCCAACTCACAATATACAGAGCTATGCCCAGCTCTAGGTAAAACGGCATACAGTGGTATTTGAAACTCCCCACATGTAGGATATAGCTGGACGATAAGAGGTGTTTCTTCAATACTTCTTGCAACGTCTCAGATACACGTCAGCATATAAAATACATAAAAATAAGGGAAAAACCCAACAGTGCAATAACGTATGTCACCTACAACTACAAACAAACACTGAGGTCCTAAGAGTGCCAACTTACAATTGAGAGAACTATACCCAGCTCTGAGTAAAACAGCATACAGTGGTATTTAAACTCCCCACATGTAGGATATCCTTCTAACGATAACTGTAATGCAGGACTTATGAAAGAAAAAAGCACAAAAGAGGGCCCATAGTGTTCTCAGTAGATAAAAGGTAAAACGAAAAGTACTTACAATAGCCACACTGCTCTATGAACCAGGCGTGAGTGGAATAATCCCCACCTAGGATTTCTTTTGTAGTACTGGATCTTTAGAATAATAAAAAGTCATCCAGGATAAAACAGCAACAAATAAAAGTAAGAGGACTAACCACGGGCAGATAGGTAGTCTAAAAATACTTTTATTTTAACAAAATAGTAAAAACACTGTAATAAACTGTTGTACTCCATTTTTATCCTTGGGACTGGGACAATCCAGTACAGTTTGTACTTTGTGTGGATCCATCTGGATGCAGCCAGGGGTGATGGTGTACCCCCAAAATTCTACTATCACTGTGTGAAAGACACATTTCTCCAGCTTGGCATAGTACCCATGGTCTCAAAGGTGTTGGAGGACTCTCTTCACATGTTCAGTGTGTTGTTCCAAAGTATCTGTGTCACAACTGCTAGTGTGGTCCAACACACAGAAACTATGTAAACCTATATATAGAAATAAGAAAGGAAATAAAAGGACAGAACGTAAACCGGACCTTAGAATGGCCGAACGTTATAGACAGAGAATGGTCAAAGGAAAAGCCGAGGTCAAGGTAGCCAGAAATACACAATACCGTTTAAACAAGCCAAGTCAGGGGAACCAGAAATCGGAATAACCAGGAACAGCCAAGATCAGAATACCAGAATATCAATATCACAGGGAAAAACGCACTCTTAGGAAACCAGGAACAGGAAACCACGACAGGGCAAGGTACTGGGGCAAATCAGGGATTTAAATATCTCTCTCTGGGCTCTGCTTGGTCATAGGGTGACCTCTGACCACAGAACGTGCGTTGTAACGTCACGCGCACGTCCGTATAACTTTTAGGGGCGGAGCCTTTGATGGATGCGACCGCATGGTCGGCGCCATCTTTGGTTTGGGTGCACTGCCCAGAAGACACAGAGGAGCGGTTCCCGGCTCGCCAACGAGCAGGTAAGCTCGCTTTATCGGCGCGGTCGTGCCGGTCGGGCACAGACACGCCGTGCGGTGGGCCAGGAGCCGCAACAATCTGAAAATATCAGGATATCATCTAGGTAAATAACAAGGAAGAAGTCCAGGATATCTCAGAAAACAACATTAAGGAAATACTGGAAAGTAGCAGATGCATAACACCAAAGGGCATAACCAGATATTCAAAATGGCAGTAACGGTTTCTAAAGGCGTTTTTCACTCATCTACTTCTCACATGCACACCAGATTGTACACCCCACGTAGGTCAATCTTGGTGAATACAGAGTCTTTCTGTAACCAGTCCATTAGCTCTGGGATCAGAGGTAATGGGTATCTGTTCTTTTTTTTTAAAATTTACTTTTTTATTTTATCTTTTTCAAATAATAAGGGATACAGAAAAAAAAAAAAAAGGGAGGGAAAAACAGCCAAACGAGGTCACTTGTCTCTGTACATATCATCAATATGATAGCATATAGTTCATCACTTTATATATGCCTAAATTTCCAAGACATAACCTATCTTATATAGTTCATGTATCTTAAATTATATAAAGTAAATTACAGTAATAACTAATACACACATTCGCAAAATACTTTTTTCTCTCTTTTTTTCCCCTTTCCTCTCCCTCCCTCCCCTCTTCTCTATCCTTTTACTTTTCTTTTAAACTAACCCTTATGTTGTCTACATTGCTTTAGCCACTAATAGTGACAGTTGTCACTCCAAAGAGTATCACCGTACCAACCATGCCCGATAATAAAGAAGACCTATTTCCTAGCTAAAAAAAAAAAAAAAAGGGTGGGGGGGAGTATTAACCTAGCATAATTTATAAAATTATTTTCTTCCATAACTAATTAAATGATTAAATGAGATCATCTATATGTTTGATTATAGTCAGCAAAATGTATTCTGTATAGAGGCCTCTAGGTTTATCTAGATATTCCGGAATTTAATTAGTATATGATAGTAAATATATCCGCCACATTTGGTCTATACCAGGGCTCGATTTCCCTATTTTCATTTGATTCCACATTAACAATTCATGTTCCACTGTTGAGGTCATTAATTCTTCAATTTCTCGTCGAGAAGGTAAAACCTTGGTCTTCCATTGTCTAGCAATTAGTATAGGTGCTGTACTTAATAAGAGAAAAATAATTTTCTTGATTAATTTTGATAAATTACTTGGAAGTAGTCGTAGCAATATAATTTTAGGATCATGGGATAGTTCAATATTTGTCACATGTTTTATCCTCTTGATAACATCATTCCATAAAGAATTAACCGCTTCGCATGAACACCAAACATGTAACATAGTACCTTTAGCTTTATGACATCTCCAACACTGGTTTGACATTACGGGGAACATAGAATTTAGACGTGTTGGTACTAAGTACCACCTATAGAGAATTTTCCGTGCTGCCTCAAGGTGGGCGGTACTGGTGGTTAGCCCTATATGGTCCGTAAACATTTGTTTCCATTCCGTCAGGGGAATGTTAACTTTTAAATCTTCTTGCCAATCTTGCATAAATTTCCAATTACTCTGCTCAACAGGGTTAGCCAGTTTTTGATAACAAATAGACAATGTCTTTTTCGGAGGACGTAACGATAAGCATTGTTTTTCAAATTCTGTTATGGAAGCTTGAAGCGTTGATTCTGCTGTTGAAATCTTATTTATGGTTACCATCGCTTTAATTTGGAGATAAGCAAATATAAAATTTGAGGGTAATGATAATTCTTCTTGCAATGCTGGAAAAGATTTAAGGCCCTCTATACTGCATAAATGAAATAAATGTGTGATACCTGTTCTTTCCCATTTCTGATAAGGAAACATGCCATTACAGTAAAATAAAATTTTAATTGGGATCGCAAGGGCCCATGGATATGCTGAACATATTTTGTCTCTACAAGTGTCTGAGAAAATGTTTAGTTAAAGGTAACATATTCTCCATTTTTTGTCTCATTTGATACAGTTTCCAGAGTGTTGTTGAGAGGTCTTGTGTTCCACAATAATTACTTTCTATTGCTACCCATTGGGGGGAATAGTCCTTTGTATGAACGCTAATAACATTCCAGGTATCTGTTCTTGACTGTTATATTATTGAGGGCATGGAAATCGATACAGGGATGAAGGCCTCTATCTTTTTTGCCAACAAAAAAATATCCCAGCCCCAGCTGTAGAAGTGGAGGGCCTTATGAATCCTTTAATGTATTCTTTCAGACAGTTCAGTTCTGCTTCTGCGAGTGGGAGATGCGTCCATATGGAATGGGTGCTCCAGGAAGTAGGTCAATGGAACAATCATATGGATGCCTTGGTGGTAAGACATCTGCACTTTTTTATTGAATATATCTGCATACATATACTTCTTGGGGAGAGAAACAGAGGCTGTAGAAACAAGGGATAATACAGGGGTATGACTGGACGACAAACAAGTGTTATTGCAGAGTGAAGAGGAGAACGTGAGGATACCTTTTTCCCATGGGTTCTGGGATGGTTTATGGGTTCATAACCAGGGTACGAAATTTGAGAGGTAACATTGGAGAAGGTACAAGAACCACACGGAGATTTAACAGTCAGAAACAAAGATCAACAGATTCAACATGTCATGCAGACTGATGGGTTCTATCTCACGACTGACGGGGCCTCTCTGTCAGGGTTCTCACCATGCCATACAGACGGCCAGGCATGACCGCCCCATAAGTACCCAACAGGGGATTTGAACCTGGATACTTTGTGTATTAGGGAGGATAGATTATGTAGAGATTTGAAAGTAAGAACCAGAATTTTAAAGTGAGTCCTATATCTTACAGGAATCCAATGTAGGGACTGACAGAAGGGTGAGGCATGGGCGGTGCGGGCGGGAAGATGAGCCTTGCCGCCGCATTCATTATGGACTTTAACAGTGTGAGTTGGGAGCACGTAAGCCCACTGAGAAGCTGATTACAGTATTCAAAGTGAGAAAGGACAGTGGAATGGACCAGCACCTTCTGGCGTTAAGTAGGGTCGTATGCGCGCAATGTTTTTGAGATGGAAGTGGCAGGATTTGGTGATAGACTGAACATGAGGCGTGAAAGAGAGGTCGGAGTCAAAGAGAACACCTAGGCAGTGAGCCTGCGTGGTGGAGCTGATGGTAGCACCATTGACTTGGAGGGAGGGAGACACAGGAGTAGCCAGAATTTTAGTATTGGTCAAGTTGAGTTCAAGGAAGTGGGCAGCCATCCAGTTAGAAATAGCAGAGAGGCAGTCAGAGACACTAGTCAAGAGGGACGGAGAGAGATCAGAAGAGGACAGATAGATTTGCATGTTATCCGCATGGTCATGATCTTGGAAGCCAAAGGAGCTAATGAGTTTACCAAGGGAGGCAGTATGAAGAACAATAGGGGATCAAGGACTGAACCTTGGGGGACACCAACAGAGAGGAGTTGGGGAGAAGAAGTAGAGCCAGAGAAACACTGAAAGAGCACTGGGAGAGGTAGGAGGAGCACCAGGAGAGAGCAATGTCTTGTAGACCATTATTGCTGAGGATGAGAAGAAGCTGTTGATGATCAACAGTGTCAGAAGCCGCAAAAAGGTCAAGGAGAATTAGGATAGGGTAGTGAACATGAGAATTTGCAGCGAGTAGATCATTGGATACTTTGGTTAGTGCCGTTTCTAAAGAGTGCTTGGTGCGGAAACCAGACTGAAGCGGGTCTAGCAGAGAATTGGACTCGAAGAAGTCTGTCAATCTCGCATACACAACTCTTTGAAAGATCTTGGATGCAAAAGCCAGTAGGGAGATAGGACGGTAGCATAGGCGTGCGCAGCCTATTGCATTAGGGTGTGCACCCTAAAGCACAAACACACGCAACGCGCGTGTGTGTATGTATCTATCTATATATATATATATATATATATATATATATAGATAGATACATACACACACTGCTGTGTGTGCTGTTAGTGTGCTGTGTGCTGTTAGTGTGATGTGTGTGTGAGGGTGCGTGTTTGTGACTGTGCTGTTTGTGTGTGAGGGTGTTTGTGTGTGTATGTTTGTCCTGTGAGGGTGCTGTTTGTGAGGGTGCTGTTAGTGTGCTGTGTGTGAGGGTGTTGTGTTTTTTTTAAAGGTGCTGTGTGTGTTTGTGAGGGTGCGGTTAGTGTACTGTGTGTGTGTGAGCTGTATGTGTGTAGGTGCTGTATGTGTGTGTGCTGTATGTTTGGAGGGATTTGGCAGATTAGTAAATCCTTGCTGCCATGTGCCATCCCTGGTGGTCCAGTGGAGAGTGAACTCTAGCCTGCGGGGCTAGAGTTAACTCTCGCGAGATCTGAGCATTGCCGCAGAGGAACCTGGCGGAGCTTCTGTCTAGAGCTGCCTGGGTCCTCTACTGCCTCCCTCCATGCTGCTGTGGGCCGGTGAGGTAGATCTTTCTCCCCGCCAGCCCATGAAGGCTTAGAGCAGAGCCGGCACTCAGATAGCGCCGGTTCTGCGTGTGTGTGTGTGTATATATATATATATATATATATACGTACACACACACACACACACACACACTCACAGACACACACATACACTCACAGACACACACATATACATACTCACAGACACACACTCACAGACACACACACACATACTCACAGGCACACACACACACACACACACACATACTCACAGACACACATACTCACAGACACACACACTGACACACACACATACTCACAGACACACTCACAGACACACACTCAGACACACACTCAGACACACACACACTGACACACACACATACTCAGACACACACTCACACACTCACAGACACACACACAGACACACTGACACACACATACACACACACACACATACTCACACACACACACACACACATACACACACACAAATTATTATATTTAAAAAAAAAATGTCCACCCAGCCTCCTACCTGGAGTGCTGGTGGACTTTTCCCTGGGGTCCAGTGGGGGCGGGCGCCTCTCTGCAGCTCAGCCGCGGCGAGGGAGCTCTCTGCTGTCTGCTCTCTGCTCCCTCTCGCCGCGCGGGCTGTCTGCTGGAGCAGGGAGCCGGAATATGACGTCATATTCCGGCTCCCGGCATCAGCATGCGGCGAGAGGGAGCAGAGAGCGGCGCTGAGCTGCAGGGGGGGTTAATCCATCACCTCTTGCCCTCCCCCCAATGACAGGGGCAAGAGGTGAGACGGGGGGCGCTGAGTGCCTGCAGGAACAGCGTTCCTGCTCAAAAAAAGTGCAGGAACGCTGTTCCTGCAGAACTCAAGCCATAGACGTGCCACGGGGATTAAGGTGTGCCCAGGCACACCCGGCACACCCCGTGCGCACGCCTATGGACGGTAGTTGGACTGGGAGTTAAGGTCAAGGTTCGGCTTCTTTAGAATTGGGGTTACAGTAGCGGGTCAGACTTCTTCCGAATGGGTATATTTATGGTTTGTCCTGTGGTTATATCCAGGAAGCATCCAGTAGCCCCTGAATCAATAATAGCTGTAACAGGATGTTTTGTATTTCCCACTGTAGAGAGAGAGAGACAGACATGTAAGTAGACATAGCAGGGGCTGCTGTATTTCATGAAAAATGTGCAATGGTTCCTATACTCTGTGATACTCTGTGATGTTGTTGGGCGAACCGGTCAGTCATGGAGTTGATGATTAGGTTTTCCACAATACAAGCAGAGACCTAGAGAGCGATGCCTTTTCCATTGCTCCCCAGAAGAGGGGCGGTGAACCAGACCATACTGCATAGGTTCCTCAGGCATGACAGGAGACAAAGAAGAAGCAGGTGCTCCAGAAGAATTAGTGAATCGTAAGGGAGGCAGGGCTTGTGTACTTTTCATTCTCCATTCGTGGAAGCACCTATTTAGCTGGGTTACCAACAGGATCAGCCCTTCCAGGGTTGTGGGGCCACCCACTCTTGCCAACTCATCTTTCAGTCTTGCAGTAATATCTCTCCCTGAGGTTGAGAACAGGATTCTGTTGGTTCAGTGATGGCACGGGGGGGTTTAATAAAATAACAGAAAATACCAAGGCAAGGTATCCGAAGAAGGGTCAGGCAGAAATCAGAGTCAGACGGTCCAGAGGTCAGGGCGGGTGGCAATCTGCAAAATCCAGAGAGCAGGCAAAGTCAGGAAACCAGCAATGACAGGAAGCACAGGGAAACAAACGCTAGGAGTTCTAAGGCAGGCAACAAAACAACCAAGCACTGACTGAAAGGTGTGCTCTGCTTATAAAGGAGTGGCGCAATCACATAACCTGGTATCATCTGTAGGAGGGGTTACCTGAAGGTCAATGTGACTGAGTGTGGGACTCCACCCCTTAGCCACACCTCCTTCAACCACTGACCTGCAGACCAGTCTCCTCCTGCAGCGGCTGCCATCTTGAAATGCTGGAGCAATCACTCTGAGATTCATGGCTATGAATCGAGGTTCAGAGTATGAGGCTGGGGTGCAGTAGCCACAGGCACCAAACCTGATGCAGACTGACCTTCAGGGCGTTGTGGACCCCCTGTGACAAGTGAGTAAAGTCGGCGAATGTGACACACTCCTGAGTAGTGATGTCGCGAACACGAAATTTTCGGTTCGCGAACGGCAAACGCAAACCTCCACAAATGTTCGCGAACCGGTGAACCGGGCGAACCGCCATAGACTTCAATGGGCAGGCGCATTTTAAAACACACAGGGACTCTTTCTGGCCACAATAGTGATGGAAAAGTTGTTTCAAGGGGACTAACACCTGGACTGTGGCATGCCGGAGGGGGATCCATGGCAAAACTCCCATGGACAATTACACAGTTGATGCAGAGTCTGGTTTTAATCCATAAAGGGCAGAAATCACCTAACATTCCTAAATCACAATGAATATGGATTGACACCTGACATATGACATATTGACACCTTGACATATGGATTGACACCTGTCCTCAGAGGCCCTGATGCACATGGACACAGAGCAGAATAGGGACTGTTCCCCCTACATAGGGTCACTTGGCAGATATGGATTGACACCTATCCAAAGGATCCCTGATACACACTGACAAAGAGCAGAATAGAGACTGTTCACCCTACATAGGGTCACTTGGCAGGTATGGATTGACACCTGTCCTCAGAGACCATGATACACACTGACACAGAGCAGAATAGAGACTGTTCCCCCTACATAGGGTCACTTGGCAGATATGGATTGACACCTGTCCTCAGAGACCATGATACCCACTGACACAGAGCAGAATAGAGACTGTTCCCCCTACATAGGGTCACTTGGCAGATATGGATTGACACCTGTCCTCAGAGATCATGATACACACTGACACAGAGCAGAATAGAGACTATTCCCCTACATAGGGTCACTTGGCAGATATGGATTGACACCTGTCCTCAGAGACCATGATACACACTGACACAGAGCAGAATAGGGACTGTTCCCCTACATAGGGTCACTTGGCAGATATGGATTGACACCTGTCCTACCCCTGATACACACTGACACAGAGCAGAATAGGGACTGACATAGGGTCACTTGGCAGATATGGATTGACACCTGTCCTCAGAGACCATGATACACACTGACACAGAGCAGAATAGAGACTGTTCCCCCTACATAGGGTCACTTGGCAGATATGGATTGACACCTGTCCTAAGGATCCCTGATACACACTGACACAGAGCAGAATAGGGACTGTTCCTTCTACATAGGGTCACTTGGCGAATATGGATTATCTAGGATCCCTGATAAACACGTACTGACACAGAGCAACAGAATAGGGACTGTTCCCCTACAAAGGGTCACTTGGCAGACTGGATTGACACCTGTCCTCAGAGACCATGATACACACTGACAGAGAGCAGAATAGAGACTGTTCCCCTACATAGGGTCACTTGGCAGATAATGGATTGACACCTGTCCTCAGAGACCATGATACACACTGACAGAGAGCAGAATAGAGACTGTTCCCCTACATAGGTCACTTGGCAGATATGGATTGACACCTGTCCTCCCTGATACACACACTGACACAGAGCAGAATAGGACTGTTCCCCCTACATAGGGTCACTTGGCAGGTATGGATTGACACCTATCCTAAGAATCCCTGATACACACTGACACAGAGCAGAATAGGGACTGTTCCCCCTACATAGGGTCACTTGGCAGATATGGATTGACACCTGTCCTCAGAGACCATGATACACACTGACACAGAGCAGAATAGAGACTGTTCCCCTACATAGGGTCACTTGGCAGATATGGATTGACACCTGTCCTCAGAGACCATGATACACACTGACAGAGAGCAGAATAGAGACTGTTCCCCCTACATAGGGTCACTTGGCAAATATGGATTGACACCTGTCCTCAGAGCCCATGATACACACTGACACAGACCAGAATAGGGACTGTTACCCCTACATAGGGTCACTTGGCAGATATGGCGTGGTCGTGGGAGGAGGATGATGACTTTCACCTCTTCCCCTGTTAGATTCCCGTTGTGCTGTGACATCACCCTTATACGCTGTGTAAAGCATACTTTTTAATTTATTTTGCAAATGCTGCATCCTTTCCGACTTGTAATTCGGTAACATTTCTGCCACTGTCTGCTTATACCGGGGGTCTAGTAGCGTGGACACCCAGCACAGGTCGTTCTCCTTCATCCTTTTTATACGAGGGTCCCTCAACAGGCACAACAGCATGAAAGACCCCATTTGCACAAGGTTGGATGCTGAGCTACTCATTTCCCATTCCTCCTCCTCACACAGAGCAGAATAGGGACTGTTCCCCCTACACTTGGCAGATATGGATTGACACCTGTCCTAAGGATCCCTGATACACACTGACATAGAGCAGAATAGGGACTGTTCCTCCTACATAGGGTCACTTGGCAGATATGGATTGACACCTGTCCTCAGAGACCATGATACACACTGACACAGAGCAGAATAGAGACTGTTCCACCTACATAGGGTCACTTGGCAGATATGGATTGACACTGTCCACAAGGACAAGCTGCAGGCTTCCTGGCAGGGCCCATACAAGGTGGTAGAGCAGGTTTGTGATACCACCTTTGTGATCGGTGCGGTCACAGGCACGGGAGGCAAGCGCATGCTCCATGTGAACATACTCAAGCCATACCACGAGCGCACGGAAGAGGTAACCGCGATCTGTGCACCTGCCACTGAAGATTATGATAATTTGCCACTCCCAGATCTCCTAGACCTAGAGGGCCAGAGCGGAGACCTGGGAGAAGTACAGTTAGGAGAACAGTTAGACCCCCAGGAGCGAACCCAGGTCAAAAGACTAATCCAGGACAAGGGGGCCACGTTTTCCAACCTACCTGGGTACAGTCCGTTAACCACTCACAAAGTTGAAACCCTAGACCAGACCCCCCTTCGCATACCCGAAGCAGTTAAAGAAAATATTCAGAAAGAAATTGAGGAAATGATGCAGTTAGGGGTGATAGAACACTCTGACAGCCCCTGGGCCTCCCCGGTAGTACTAGTACCGAAACGGGACGGCACGACCCGTTTCTCTGTAGACTACCGGAGGCTAAACGATAAAACAACTTCAGATGCTTCGTCTATGCCCCGGATAGACGAGCTCCTAGACAAAATGGCCAGAGGCCAGTACCTCACCACAATAGATCTGTGCAAGGGGTATTGGCAAATTCCATTAGCCGAGGACGCCATCCACAAGTCGGCATTTGTCACCTCGTTTGGCCTGTATCAGTTTAAGGCCATGCCACTCGGGATGAAGAATGCCCCGGCTAACTTTCAGAGGATGGTAGATCGTCTACTGGATGGGTTTCAGGAGTATGCCTGCGCCTACTTGGATGATATATTCATTTTTAGCTGCTCCTGGCCCTAACACCTGACCCACATAGGAGCCGTACTAGACCGGATTAGGGAGGCCGGACTGACCCTAAAGCCCAGTAAGTGCCATATAGAACCGCGTAAAAACCTCCCCAAGATAGTAGAATGGGCCCCAGAGTGTGAACAGGCCTTCCAACAGCTCAAGACGGCGCTCATTAAATCACCTGTACTTTCTGATCCTGATCCAACTAAACGCTTTCTCGTCCATACAGACGCTTCTATGTTTGGATTGGGAGCAGTACTGAGCCAAGTCGGAGCAGATGGCGGCGAGCAACCCGGGGCTTATCTAAGCCGGAAACTTTTGCCCAGGGAAGTAGATACACTGCCATTGAAAAGGAGTGCCTGGCGGTGGTGTGGGCCCTCAAAAAGCTGCAACCTAATGTGCGTGCAATCTAATGTGCCACCAGATAGGAGTGGTGTGTTAAGTCGTACTATTCTTATCAGTTTAATCCCTGTTACGTCCCCTATCCGTTGATGTGGAGCAAGACACAGCAGCAGAAGAGGACTCAGCCGAGGAGGTTATGGAAGAGGATGGAGTAGGAGGAGTAGAGGAGGTGGCAGCAGGCCTGCCTGCAAGTCATGGTGGTGTCACCAACTCCTCTGCAGAGCCACGCATTCCATGCTTGGCAGCCGTCAGCAGGTTTGCCCAATGTGCAGTGTAGGTGATATACCTGCCCTGACCATGCTTTGCAGACCAGGTATCAGTGGTCAGATGGACCATTGCCCCAACACTGTGTGCCAGACATGCCATTATTTCCTTTTGCACAATCGAGTACAGGTTGGGGATTGCCTTTTGTGAAAATAAATTTTGTCCGGGTACCAGTGAGTGAGTGGTGGCACTGAGCACAGTATACACTGTGAGCTTGACACACCCGCTTTGAGACAACTAACTGCTATTCAATCTATAACAGTGAAAAAAGTTTTTTGTTTTAAATGCAAGCTATTATGACACCAGATATGAGTGGCGCTGTAAACTGGCAGAGTACAAGCTGTAGGGCTGACACTCCTGCTTTGAGACAACTAACTGCTATTCAATCTATAACAGTGAAAAAAGTTTTTTGGTTTTAAATGCAAGCTATTGTGACACTAGATATGAGTGGCACTTTGAACTGGCAGAGTACACGTTGTAGGCCTGACACACCCGCTTGAAGACAACTAACTGTTATTCAATCTATAACAGTGAAAAAAGTTTTTTGTTTTTAAATGCAAGCTATTGTGACACCAGATATGAGTGCGTGGTGGCACTGGGCACCATATCCACTGTGAGCTTAACACACCCGCTTTAAGGACACTGACTGTTATTCAATCTATAACAGTGAAAAAAGTTTTTTGTTTTTAAATGCAAGCTATTGTGACACCAGATATGAGTGGTGGCACTGACTGGGCAAATAGGCACAGTATCCACTGTGAGCCTGACACAGAAGCTGGCAGCAGTGGCAGACAACTAACTGCTATTCAATCTATAACAGTGAAAAAAGTTTTTTGTTTTTAAATGCAAGCTATTGTGACACCAGTGAGTGAGTGGTGGCACTGGGCACAGTATCCACTGTGAGCCTGACACACCCGCTTTAAGGACACTGACTGCTATTCAATCTATAACAGTGAAAAAGTTTTTGGGTTTTAAATGCAAGCTATTGTGACACCAGTGAGTGAGTGGTGGCACTGGGCACAGTATCCACTGTGAGCCTGACACACCCGCATTGAGAAAACTAACTGCTATTCAATCTATAACAGTGAAAAAAGTTTTTTGTTTTTAAATGCAAGCTATTGTGACACCAGTGAGTGAGTGGTGGCACTGGGCACCGTATCCACTGTGAGCCTGACACACCAGCTTTAAGGACACTGACTGCTATTCAATCTATAACAGTGAAAAAAGTTTTTTGTTTTTAAATGCAAGCTATTGTGACACCAGATATGAGTGGTGGCACTGACTGGGCAAATGGGCACAGTATCCACTGTGAGCCTGACACAGAAGCTGGCAGCATTGGCAGACAACTAACTGCTATTCAATCTTTAACAGTGAAAAAAGTTTTTTGTTTTTAAATGCAAGCTATTGTGACACCAGTGAGTGAGTGGTGGCACTGGGCACAGTATCCACTGTGAGCCTGACACACCCGCTTTAAGGACACTGACTGCTATTCAATCTATAACAGTGAAAAAAAAGTTTTTTGTTTTTAAATGCAAGCTATTGTGACACCAGTGAGTGACTGGTGGCACTGGGCACAGTATCCACTGTGAGCCTGACACACCCGCTTTAAGGACACTGACTGCTATTCAATCTATAACAGTGAAAAAAGTGTTTTGTTTTTAAATGCAAGCTATTGTGACACCAGTGAGTGACTGGTGGCACTGGGCACAGTATCCACTGTGAGCCTGACACACCCGCTTTAAGGACACTGACTGCTATTCAATCTATAACAGTGAAAAAAGTGTTTTGTTTTTAAATGCAAGCTATTGTGTCACCAGTGAGTGAGTGGTGGCACTGGGCACAGTATCCACTGTGAGCCTGACACACCCGCTTTAAGGACACTGACTGCTATTCAATCTATAACAGTGAAAAAAAAAATTTGTTTTTAAATGCAAGCTATTGTGACACCAGTAAGTGAGTGGTGGCACTGACTGGGCAAATGGGCACAGTATCCACTGTGAGCCTGACACAGAAGCTGGCAGCAGTGGCAGACAACTAACTGCTATTCAATCTATAAC
>OW240914.1:250557222-250572727 GCA_933207985.1 Pelobates cultripes
AGTGAAAAAAGTTTTTTGTTTTTCAATGCAAGCTATTGTGACACCAGTGAGTGAGTGGTGGCACTGGGCACAGCATCCACTGTGAGCCTGACACAGAAGCTGGCAGCAGTGGCAGACAACTAACTGCAATTACATTACACAGAAAAAAAAAGCAGACTGATGTTCTAGCCCTAAAAAGGGCTTTTTGGGGTGCTGTCCTTACAGCAGAGATCAGATGAGTCCTTCAGGACTGTAGTGGACACTGTATACCCTAACCTAGCTATGCATTTCCCTAATCAAGAGCAGCTACACTTTCCCTCCTCTCACTAAGCATGCAGCTTGAGAATGAATCTAAAATGGATGCTGTCCAGTAGGTGGGAGGGTCTGCTAGGGAGGGTGTGCTGCTAATTGGCTGGAATGTGTCTGCTGACTGTGAGGTACAGGGTCAAAGTTTACTCAATGATGACGAATAGGGGGCGCATCGAACCGCGCATGTGTTCGCCATCCGCAGCGGACGCGAACACGCTATGTTCGTCGGTAACTGTTCGCCGGCGAACCATTCGGTGCATCACTACTCCTGAGTAATTATTTGTCTCATCTTCCTATCCTATTTCAAGCCGTCTGCACTTATTCTCTCCTGTTTAGTGTGTACTCCCATTGAAAGAG
The DNA here is from genome assembly GCA_933207985.1 of Pelobates cultripes. Classification (NCBI taxonomy): domain Eukaryota; kingdom Metazoa; phylum Chordata; class Amphibia; order Anura; family Pelobatidae; genus Pelobates; species Pelobates cultripes. The sequence continues at coordinate 250,557,868 of OW240914.1, forward strand.
GTCCACGACTGGGAACAAAATGTTAATGAATGGGGAAATCCCAACAAAAGCCTTGGATAGAAGACTTAAAAAGACCTTTGACTGTTTTCTAATCACTATATATTCTTATGTCACATTTATTAATACGCTAAGCTCTTTAACTTAAATATTAAATGTCTCCAGCAAATGCTTGTCAGTGACAGAAAATCTTGTTCAAGGTTGTCTTAGTGTTGCAATTTTCCTCTGTTAATTCCATTTAAAGGTATACCAATAGAGAAACGCTACTGTGACTAAGTCTAGTAAAGGGTGTAGTAGGAATTTACATAGATTACATTTAGTAACCCCTCCCTTATTTAAGTGAAGCAGCAAAAATGGAAAACAAAAGAAAAACTGAAAACCTTTTTAACTCATTGCAGCTTACATCAGGCTAAAAAGATATACAAACTACAATTCAAAATATTCTGCAACCCCTAATGTGCAGTCAAACCTTACTAAAGGATACAGTGAGCATGTGCTGTAAGTTTTAAAGGGTATTCTAGAAAATCACATAACGTAACTTAACTAATCCCTCTCTTAGCTCTTCACTGCAAAGTGGTTAGAACACAGTCCAAGAGTAGCATGAATTCCATATAAATAGTCTATGGGCACCTGCTTGTTGCCTGGCCAGGGAGGGAGGCTATGTAATTCCCTGCTGGTCCAGTGGCATGGGCTGTGCAGGGGGAGGGGGGCGGAGCAAGCTGTTACTTACATTTGTAGCAGCTCCAGTCAGCTCCGTTCACCTCCCCCGTTCAGCTCACAGTGTAAGTCTTGCGGGTCTCGCGAGACTTACACTGTGAGCTGAACTGGGGAGCTGAACAGAGCTGACCGGAGCTACTACAAAGGTAAGTAACATGCTTGCTGCGGCCCCCAACAGGACCGCCAGGCTTGTAATGAGCTGGGTAGTCCTGGTCTGTATTATGGCAATGTAAGTTGCCATAATACAGACCTTGACACGAGTATAAGCCGAGTGGGGCTTTTTCAGCACAAAAAATCAAATACACTTAGAATTAAATTATATATATATATATATATATATATATATATATACACATATATAGATATATATATATATATATATATATATATAATATATATGTATTATTTCCCCTTAACGACCGAGGACAAACTAGGTATGTCCAACAAAAAACGGTCATTAAGGATGTCAGCGACAGAACATCCACCATAGGAGCCCTGGGCCGACGATCTGCGTTGATCACGGTCGCTGAGGACTGCCAGAGATCCCAGCAGTCCCCCTACAGCAGCTCCGGCCACCCCGGCCCTCAATGACCATGTGATCACCATGATCACATCACCGCAATAGGACTCTAGAAGCTGCCAGCAGGGGGACTGTCTGAGCTGTCAGGCAGTCCCCCAAGCTGCTAAAAAAATAATAAAATAAAAATATTATACTTATACAGGTGGTCCTCATTTAGCGAGCTACCTGTTTTACCACGGCTCGCACTTACGACAAGGCATTTGTGCAAGCCGTCATGAGGATTCCCTGCTCTTGTGCGTATGTATATGCTCGGGAAAACTTCCCCGAACATAGATGAACAACCCAGAGCAGGAAATCCCTCAAATCTATGTTGGGGAAATTTTTCTGAACATAGACGAACGTACAAGAGCAGGGAATCCCTCAAATATATGTTCGGGGAAATTTCCCGAACATAGATTAGAAGGATTCCCTGCTCTGGTGTATACGTCTATGTTCAGGGAAGTTTACCCGAACATAGACAAATGCACCAGAGCAGGAAATCCCTTAACTCCTAGCTTACCGACCGATTTGTTCTATAACCAGGTCATAGGAAGGGAACCAAGTCGATAAGTGAGGAGTGTCTATTTTATATATATGTAATATATTATAAAATAATCAAATCATTTTATAATATATTATACATTTGTGTTCGGGGCATTCTCATTGGATATGAAATACGCTGGCGAAGAGGAATAACATAAAGGAAATAGTCGGTTGAGGTGTGCCGAAACCGATGCATGCTGTAGGCCGGTAAATAAAGTGGGCCCACATAGAGGAAAGTATAGCTAATGGGAGTGGAGGGTGGGCCTGTTCGTCCAGACCAACGAAGGTAAGTAAGGGAAGGGGGGAGTCCCTTAAGTAGCTCTATAGCCCCTCCCACAACTTCAGGCCATGCCTTCCAATTTGTGTTCGGGGCATTCTCATTGGATATGAAATACGCTGGCGAAGAGGAATAACATAAAAGGAAATAATCGGTTGAGGTGTGCCAAAACCGATGTATGCTGTAGGCCGGTAAATAAAGTGGGCAAAAAGAGATAAATTAAAGATAACATTATTCAGAAAACATAGTATATCATTACATATTTAAATAGACATCTTAATGAAAGCCCTCCGTGATCTCTTTGACTGGGTTTGGGATGTAAGTGGTGTGTGTTGATGTTTTAGCTAAGAAAGCATCAAGTACTTTCACCGGACACCAATTGTTACCTGTGGGGTAGTAGGTTATGTGAACCGGTTCCCCCATCTGACTTGTTTTGGTCTTATGGGGTATGTCCAGTCAAGACGTAGTAGTCGGTGTGTTTCCTGAGGTAGGAGGTGAGGAGGCACCCTTGGCTATGGTGCTGGCCACTAATGGTGAATTCTCTTGGTCTAAGAAACCCATAAAACGCTAGATAAATGGCAGTTTTAATGACTGCATTCGTATGGGGTTCAAATGGTGCCTGGTCGAGAAGGTCGGACAAGGATTTGAATATTTTAATGTCAATAGCAAGTCTCTTGGGTGTTGCAGGGCCGTCCGCTTTTGCTATGCCTTTCAGTAGTGTTCTGATGGGGTAAGAAGTTAAGAATCCTTTGTGGTTAGGGAAGGAGCAATACATAGGTGTTGTATCCCCGTGAGGTACAGCTTAATAGTATTGTGAGAATTTAAATTTAAGGTGGCAAAAAGATGCAAAAGCTATCAGTGAAGAAACCTCAAACCAGTTGCCTAGGTGATGGTCGGACATGAATTGTTTGTACAAGTGAAAAGCTCTGTGATACGCGTGTTGGGTGCTGGTGGATAGGGCTAATTTGGTGAGAACGTGGCTGTGCTGAAGTAGTTCGTCTACTCCATGATAAGATCTAGGAAAGTTGGAGCTGGGGTTGCTACCCTAGCTGCCGAGGGTAGGGACAGTATGAAAGCCTGAAATTGAAAGCGAGAGAGTTGGTCAGCTGCCGTGTTGTATATGCCGGGAACGTGAGAGCATACAATGTGAAACTGATGGGTAGCCGCCAGCCATGGCAGTTTCCTAAGGAAACTCATAATCGCCAAGGAGGAAGAGCGACCCTTATTGATAATGTGGCATATTGCCAGGTTGTCAGAAAAACAGGGTACGGACTGACCTTTCCACAACCTACACCAAGTGACTGCTGCAGCAACTATCGGGTATACTTCAAATAGGGCTGAGTTAGTGTGAAAACCCTCAATGTCCTGAGTTTCTGTAGGCCAGGTCCCCCAGAGCCATTCTGTGCCGAAAATGGCCGCATATCCCGCGCATGATGCCGCGTCTGTCCAAATGACCGGTGAGTGTGAATCAATCTGCGGGAGGAATATGCTCCTCCCATTCCAGTCTGAGATAAATTTGTACCACATCTGGAGGTCAGCGGTCGCAGGCCAGTCCAAGGATATGCGGTCATAGTCATTGGAGAAAGTGGGGAACAGGGCGAGGAGCCTAGAAATGAAAGCCCTGCCCTGGGGGATAATGCGCATGGCAAAATTTAGTGAACCCAAAAGTGATTTTAGTTCTTTACGATTGCAAGACCCTCTGTGCATGTAGTGGCTAATGTCATGTAGGATATGAATGATCTTGCCTCTAGGGAGGCTGGCCATCATTGTTGATGAATCCAGCAGAATACCAAGAAAGTTTATAATTGTGTCCGGTTCTTCGGTTCTAGTGGATGACACGAGGACACCAAGGGAGGTGAATAGTTTGGTTGCATTGTCTAGGCTACGTGGGGGGGGTGGAATTGGATTCGATGACGAGAAAATCATCTAAGTAATGTATCACATTTGGGCACCTGCAGGTATTTAAGAGGAGCCAACACAAGGCTTCTGCGAACGTGTCAAAAATCCTCTGACCACTCTTGGCCCCGAAAGTGAGCTTTGTAAAGAAGTAGTAGGCTTCTTGCCACTTAACGCCATGCAGGTGCCACAAAGAGGGGTGAATAGGTAATAATTTGAAGGCATCTACAATATTCATCTTGCTGAGCCAAGCCCCCAACCCTGCAAATCTGATAGCTGCAATAGCATCATCAATCGTGGAGTATTGTAGGGAAAATTCTTCAGATGGAATCAATGAGTTTAGGCTGGGGGATGGCTGAGGAGTGGGGTGCGGATAAGTCAATGATGAGTCTCAGTTTCTCAGAATTTTGCTGGAAACCAGCCCGATAGGGTTAGTTCTCCAGCTGGAAAAGGGGGGGGGTTAACAAAAGGCCTGATCCACATCAAGTTGTAACAATGTGGTGACTGCCATAGGGTGGTTAGTGGCAGACTGTAAATTGTGACACTCTATTAACCCAGTTGGCATGTAAATGAGCCCTGTGTGAAAACCCTGGGTGAGACCTGTACATAAAAATTTCAACGAGGTGTGTGGAGGGGTGAGTGGACAGCATACATGCGAGTAAAGGACTGTTCACCGGAGACAAATAAGGTTTCTGGTACATTTTATTAGGGCACATGGATTTCGCATGTGTCCTGAAACAATGCGAGCACACGTGTAGTAAGCGGCAGGCGCTGTAACCGCAGGAGCCCTCGTTGAAATTATTGCAAATCTGAGATTTGCCTAGATACACTACTGGGCGACCCAGTTTGTCTCTAGTCTGTTTCTCAGCCTTTGGGGGATGCTGTAAGGATGAGCCGGGAGCACTGTCCGGACAGAGTGGGCAGAAATTGGCTGCGTGAGCGGGTGATGTATATATGGCACAAGCTGGTGTCCTAAGCCCTGCGAAATGTCTGAGGAACAGTTCATTGTCCAGTTGGCTCCAATCCATCTGGATGCCGGTCTGAGACAATGTGGCCAACACTTTTGATGAAAAGGACTTGTGGTAGTCATAAAAAGTATAGCCACCATACTTATTACCAAGGTCCACCAGCTTATGCATATGTAGTTCCTCCCTCCTATGGGGTTGAGCCATGCATAGAATATTTCTAAAGATACCGAAGGCCAGAACAAAATCAGGAATGGGGAGTTCCTTACTGAGTCTGGGGTCTCTGGCTTTTAAAACCACCGAGATGTCCCCGTAGTCGTAAGACCGGTTTCCACGATATCCTGGGAGGCAATGAGCAGTGAGACTAAGTTAACGTCCTTGCCTTCCAGGATGTCCTTTTTAAGGTTGGCCGGAAACATGTGGGCAGGATTAATAACGTGGGCGGCTGCCTTGGTGAATATGGAATTACCCGTTATTGCTGTGGGTATGGCCGGGATTATTCAGAGAGAGGGCCAGGAGGTTGTGCTGGGAAGCTACAGGCTTCCAGCCTCTCCAGCCTGTTGTTGACCTTCCCCATAGAAGAGATTAGGGAGGCAACCATAGCATGGAGAGTAGGATCTTGAGAGCTGCTTGTGCCTTCCCCTACGTCTGTATTGACGGTATTGGTTCTTAGTAATTTGAACAGTTCTGCTTTCCTGGCAGTAGCCGGGAAGGGAATACTGCGTTTACGTAATTCTGCAGTGATGCGGGGGATGGTCTATGATCATGCGTGTCGGAGTAAGTGACCTAGCAGGGGTGCTAGGGATTGACATATCCTCAACATCATCTGGGAGTAGGGACATACTGAAAATATATAATAGACATGTTTGTAACCAGGAAAAGAGACATAAAAAAAAAAACAATAGTGTGAATCCGTATTAAAATGGTAGTATGGATAATAAATGCCAAATATTGCACTCACAAAAGTAGAGCAGAATAAGCCTGCTCTAGCTTTAACAGCTTCTTCAAATGTAGGACTGCATAGACGAAAAAAATATTCCAAAATCTTTATTGCCCAGCACAGCACCAATATATCATATATCATATATAGTGTGGAGGAAGGTGATATATTGGTGCTGTGCTGGGCAATAAAGATTTTGGAATATTTTTTTCGTCTATGCAGTCCTACATTTGAAGAAGCTGTTAAAGCTAGAGCAGGCTTATTCTGCTCTACTTTTGTGAGTGCAATATTTGGCATTTATTATCCATACTACCATTTTAATACGGATTCACACTATTGTTTTTTTTTATGTCTCTTTTCCTTTTTATGTATATTTGGAGTCGAGAGGCCATATGTATGTATAATATTTTATATTGATATTTTACACTTTAAGTGCACTTTGTATCACTTTGCACTTTATCAATTTGTTTGCACTTAGTTGCACTTTATACATTTTTGGGTCTTAAAGACACAGCGCACCTTACTATTTTTAAGTATATTCACTAAAGTGTTTGGAGGAGTTTTACACTTGTTTTTGGTGCAGCTCTTTTTTATATTAACAGGTTGTTCTGTTTTATTCTAGACGATTTTATTACGAGCGCCTACTTTTTACTTGTTTTCTGTATGGGTTGGGAATTAACAGGTGGCTAGCTAGTGCCAGATGGCGAAAGATTATTCTAGGTTTGTGGCAGGTGAGGCCCTACTAGTGCCAAGTGGCTAGAGAGGCTCTATCTATGAGTTGGCGCGAGGGGCGTGGTAACCTATACTGGTGATGGGACGTTGGCCTCTCCATGCGTAGGAGGGGATGGGTATTTGGCGGTGACTGGTGTCGCCCTCTCTATATAATTTGCGGGATGACTAACTATGATTTGGCCCGAGGGGCGTATCGTACCTCGAAGTGGAGGATGGGAGTTGGCCTCGCGGACCGCTAGGACTAAGGGGCACGGAAATTAACTAATCGGCCGTGTTGAAAATAACGTTTAATAATAAAAAGTGAGCCCTGGCTTCTGTATAAGAGAAATCAGAGGTCTCTTGAGTAGGGGGGGTTAGCTTAGATGACCCGTCCGGGGGTATTCGGGGTTCCTGGGGGTATGAGAATTCAGATAATGTACTCTTGTAGGACATATATGTAAGATTGTCTAACTGAAAGTAGTAAGTGCTTTCGGGGGTGAGTGCAGGGAGTATTGTCCCCACAACAGACACAATGCCCCCAGTAGCCAATGTACTTTAACATTTAACCAGGGTTAATTATCTTAAGACTCTAATTTTACTACTATTAATGCAGATATCACATAACATATCTAATCAGCCGTAAGTAAAACATATACTATATAACTACCATGTTTGTCAACCATATCATACAATATATATATGTTTAACCAGAGTACTACCAGCAGTAATTGTATACATAACAACACCGTATTGAAAAAAAAAACATTTGAATTGAGATGTGTATATATTGTATTCTTAAGGCTGAAACTGGCTGAACTAGGGGTCAGCCAGCCACAGAATCGTACCATGCCCCCCTTAAGTTATGCCAGCCAGGTAGACTGGGTTTTACACAGATGACCCAGCTACTCCCCCCTTTTCTCTGTGTGTTGCCGGCGGGAACAGGGACCCCTTACGATATAGGGGTCTGTGAGGCCTGTTCCCGCCCGTGCAGTGTATTTTGACCCCCCCAAACCCCAATTAACCTTCCCCCTTAAGCCTGGGCATAGCTGGCGGCCGGGAACAGGGACTCCTAACGGTAATGGAGTCTCTGTACCTGTACCCGGGCCTGTCGTGCTATTTACCCAGGAGAAAAATGCCATGGCTTACCGACCCAACGAGCTGGCGGGGAGAGAGGCCGGTCAGATTGGTGGCCGGTGATGCCGGGTTGCCAGAGCAGGTCGGGCTGGGCTGGAGAGCCGGTCAGGTACTGGGGCCGTTGGTGCCGGGCTGAAGTGCCGGTCGGGACGGGCTGGAGAGCCGTTTGGGCTGTGGAGCAGGCGGCACTCACCGTGTGACGTAGAGAAAAAGCGCCGTGTCTCACCGGAAGTGACTTCACGTAACAGGAAGTCGGAAGGAAAGGATGCCGGCGAGTATCACCCTGTTCGTCCAGACCAACGAAGGTAAGTAAGGGAAGGGGGGAGTCCCTTAAGTAGCTCTATAGCCGCTCCCACAACTTCAGGCCATGCCTTCCAATATATAATGCATCTATACGATTTCATTATAAGTGTACTTTGATATATATCTCAAAATACACTTATGATAAAATCATAGATGCATTATATATGTATAATATATTATAAAATGATTTAATTATAATATATTATACATATATAGGAAATAAAATTGTGTGTGTGTGTGTGTGTGTGTATGTATATATGTATGTGTATATTTATATATATATATATATATATATTTATATATATATATATATATATATATACACACACATACACGTATTATATGTATAATATATACATGCTCATGTATTATTTATATATATATATATAAGGAAAGATACCGGCACTCCAAGGATTTATCATTCAAAAGTTCTTCTTTTATTCAAAAAAATAATCTACGTTTCAGCTCCCCTAAGGAGCTTTCATCAGGACATAAAAACATCATAAAACTGATACAAGCTTATATAGGACATAGGAAACAATAGACAAAAAAAAAAGGAAAAAGGTAAGGGTGCGCCTAAATGAATAAATATAACAGATATATAAAATATAAAATATAGAATAAGATAAATGAGATAAAAGTCCAGAACACTTATCAAATGTCCGTTATAGTAGTTTCTCCTTGTAGAGACAACAGATCTTTGGGACATCAGACGGGGTTGAGACTTCACGGTGATGTACTTGAATCCGGTGAGGTACGTATATAAAAGGAAAACAGAAAAAAGGGGAAAACTCCAATGGTACAGTATATCAATCACAGTGTAAATATTGGAATTGTGTAAATAGTCCTACTCACACTTTTTGGAGCTAAAATTTAGCTCCAATATATGCGCGTGAAGTGGAATGATCCCCACTCATGGATATGTAGAGTAGTGCTTTGATTGGAGAATTCTAGGTCCGTGTTCGGTGTTCCAATCAGTTTAACCCAAAATTGAGAGAATAAAAGAATAGTGCTCTCTGTTTGTAATATAAAATGATGGTATATAGAAAATTACTTACACAGTATGGGGCAGATTTGTACTGCTCAGTGTAGGCGCTTAGGTGGTATAATCCCCACCTCTGGATTCTTTCAATTCTTTGTAGATGTAGGTCAGGTGCAGGTATTTATAAAATAAAATAAAATAAATATAAAGAAAATGGCAATAAAATATTTTATGCCAAATAAAATTCTTTATTAGAAATAAATAAAATAAATGCTAATAATATCTAGACGCGTTTCGCCTCAAAAGGCTTCTTCAAGTAGATAATTATAAAGGAAGGCACACCTGACATACAAGGGTTTATATAACATACAGTACTTCTATGGAAATTTGAAATTCCCGCCAGAATGACGTCATTGGAATATTGTATATTTTATGTTTGAGCAAAATAAGAGTTAAAAGGTATATTTATAAAATATAAGGAGGTATGATATAAATATAAAAAGCAGAAATAAAAACGAGCATTTAAAAGGCTTAAAACAGCATAAAACAAGCGATCACGTGACATGCGGATGTAACTACTTCCGCGTCACGTGATGCTTGGATGGAACGCATGCGTTTCAACCAAGTGGAACGCATGTGTAACAGAGTGGGAGGGAGCACCTCCCTGCGTCATGCGTCATTATCACGTGACGCGCGGCCGAGATTACTTCCGCGTCACGTGATAGTGGGATGGAACACATGCGTTCCAACTAAGTGGAACGCATGTGTAACAGAGTGGGAGGGAGCACCTCCCTGCATAAACAAGGAGAGGGAGGCACAAAACGGAGCAGAAGACTCCACACTAAAATATATATGGGCATAAATATAAAGTGCTCATATTGAGCATATATATTGTGAAGACATGTTAACACATGTAACCATATATAATCAGTCAGCACATATTGAGAATAATTAAATAAAGTAAAATATATAGATGCATAGTGAAAAGAAAAATTATTTTGAGGCTGATAATAAATTATTAATTGCAGTAGAATTTAAGCAAGATAAAAACATATAAGGAACATTGTAATAGAGACAGATAGTTGGAAATAATAAAAAACAATAATAATAATAAAAAGTAATCAATAGAATAACAATGAATAAAATGAATGAATGTGGATAAAAATGGGTTTAAAAAGGATGGTAATAAATATAAAAATCCAGATTGTATTATTCCAGAAAGTTAAAAAGGTCAAAGTCAATGTTTAACCCTATAGGGGCAAGAGTTTTTAAATTGTATGCCCATTCCATTTCTTTTTTACCTAATATTTTACCAAAACTTTTTTTAAAGAAGTTTGTACAAATAATGTTATTGATGTATCCAGTTGCCACCATAAACCTTGGCTCCAAGGAATTCCCAAAAGTCAACTTCTTCGTTTACGCAGGAATTGTTCCCTTACGCAAGATTTTGAGGAACAATCCAAATTGATGTCTAATAAATTTGCTCAAAAAAACTACTCTACAAGCAATCTAGAAAATACATTAAAAAATATCAGTGCTACTAATAGATCTGAATTATTAGAATATAAAAATAAAAAAGAGACTAAAATTGCCCCAGTATTGCCAATTATTTTCGACTTCAATAACAAAAGCAATGTTATGAAGAGAATTATAAACACACATTGGCATATATTAAAACAGGATGAGACTTTATCTGGGATTATCCCTGAGAAACCACAAGTTATATTTAGAGGGGCACCCAGTTTTAAGTCTATCCTTACAAATAATTATACAAAACAGAGCACTTTATCCCCTAGTCCCTCCACCTTTTTAACTAAACCTAGTGGTTATTTTAAATGCAACAGATGCATAGTATGTAAGCGGACTAGTGATACTATTAAATCAAAAACGACATCATTCACATCAACAGTAACACACAAAGTACACCAAATAAAACATTTTATTCATTGCAACACAAAAAATGTAATTTATCTCCTAGAATGCCCTTGTGGTCTTCAATATGTGGGCATGACCACTAGAGATCTCAAAACAAGATTGGCTGAACACTGTAGGAATATCCTAAAAGGCTATGAGATTCATTCAGTTTGAAACACTTCCTACAACATGGAAAAAATCCAAAATACCTTAAATGTATTGGAATTGATACTTGTAGCATTCCGTGGAGAGGGGGAGATATTAAAAAAATATTAGGTAAAAAAGAAATGGAATGGGCATACAATTTAAAAACTCTTGCCCCTATAGGGTTAAACATTGACTTTGACCTTTTTAACTTTCTGGAATAATACAATCTGGATTTTTATATTTATTACCACCCTTTTTAAACCCATTTTTATCCACATTCATTCATTTTATTCATTGTTATTCTATTGATTACTTTTTATTATTATTATTGTTTTTTATTATTTCCAACTATCTGTCTCTATTACAATGTTCCTTATATGTTTTTATCTTGCTTAAATTCTACTGCAATTAATAATTTATTATCAGCCTCAAAATAATTTTTCTTTTCACTATGCATCTACCGTATTTTTCGCTCCATAAGACGCACCTCACCATAAGACGCACCTAGTTTTTAGAGGAGGAAACCCAGAAAAAAAAATATTCTGAACAAACTGTTCCATAGTGTTTCTTACCATGGGACAGTTTGTTCAGAATATTTTTTTTTCTCCCCTGTCCCATAATGATCTTTAACCCCCCTTTCCTCTGTCCCATAGTGATTGTTAACCCCTCCTACCCTGTCCCATAGTGATTGTTAACCCCTCCTACCCTGTCCCATAGTGATTCCCCTCCTTGTCCCATAGTGTTCTTTAACCCCTCCTCCCCTTGTCCATTAGTGTTCTGATCCCATAGTGTCCCCCCCTCCCATTGTCCCATAGTGCACTTTCCCTCCCATAGTGTCCCCCCCTGCCCTTGTCCCATAGTGTCTCCCCTTCCCCTTGTCCCATAATTACTTACCTGTCTTGGAGCGTGGGCCGGCTTCACAGCGCACTCCGCGGTCCAGGAACTTCTATTTCAGGTTCCGGTTTCCGGCGGGACTGAAAGGAAGTGTGCACACTTCCTTTCAGTCCCGCCGGAAACCGGAACCTGAAATAGAAGTTCCTGGACCGCGGAGCGCGCTGTGAAGCCGGCCCACGCTCCAAGACAGGTAAGTAATTCTTCACATTCGCTCCATAAGACGCACAGACATTTCCCCTCACTTTTGAGAGGAAAAAAAGTGCGTCTTATGGAGCGAAAAATACGGTATATATTTTACTTTATTTAATTATTCTCAATATGTGCTGACTGATTATATATGGTTACATGTGTTAACATGTCTTCACAATATATATGCTCAATATGAGCACTTTATATTTATGCCCATATATATTTTAGTGTGGAGTCTTCTGCTCCGTTTTGTGCCTCCCTCTCCTTGTTTATGCAGGGAGGTGCTCCCTCCCACTCTGTTACACATGCGTTCCACTTAGTTGGAACGCATGTGTTCCATCCCACTATCACGTGACGCGGAAGTAATCTCGGCCGCGCGTCACGTGATAATGACGCATGCGTTCCACTTGGTTGAAACGCATGCGTTCCATCCAAGCATCACGTGACGCGGAAGTAGTTACATCCGCATGTCACGTGATCGCTTGTTTTATGCTGTTTTAAGCCTTTTAAATGCTCGTTTTTATTTCTGCTTTTTATATTTATATCATACCTCCTTATATTTTATAAATATACCTTTTAACTCTTATTTTGCTCAAACATAAAATATACAATATTCCAATGACGTCATCCTGGCGGGAATTTCAAATTTCCATAGAAGTACTGTATGTTATATAAACCCTTGTATGTCAGGTGTGCCTTCCTTTATAATTATCTACTTGAAGAAGCCTTTTGAGGCGAAACGCGTCTAGATATTATTAGTATTTATTTTATTTATTTCTAATAAAGAATTTTATTTGGCATAAAATATTTTATTGCCATTTTCTTTATATTTATTTTATTTTATTTTATAAATACCTGCACCTGACCTACATCTACAAAGAATTGAAAGAATCCAGAGGTGGGGATTATACCACCTAAGCGCCTACACTGAGCAGTACAAATCTGCCCCATACTGTGTAAGTAATTTTCTATATACCATCATTTTATATTACAAACAGAGAGCACTATTCTTTTATTCTCTCAATTTTGGGTTAAACTGATTGAAACACCGAACACGGACCTAGAATTCTCCAATCAAAGCACTACTCTACATATCCATGAGTGGGGATCATTCCACTTCACGCGCATATATTGGAGCTAAATTTTAGCTCCAAAAAGTGTGAGTAGGACTATTTACACAATTCCAATATTTACACTGTGATTGATATACTGTACCATTGGAGTTTTCCCCTTTTTTCTGTTTTCCTTTTATATACGTACCTCACCGGATTCAAGTACATCACCGTGAAGTCTCAACCCCGTCTGACGTCTCAAAGATCTGTTGTCTCTACAAGGAGAAACTACTATAACGGACATTTGATAAGTGTTCTGGACTTTTATCTCATTTATCTTATTCTATATTTTATATATCTGTTATATTTATTCATTTAGGCGCACCCTTACCTTTTTTTTTTGTCTATTGTTTCCTATATTTAGGGGATCATAGGGGATTCCCCTTTTAGGTGTGCTGCCTTCTCACCCATTCTGTGGCAGTTAAGCGCTGATTTTTTCTATTTTTATATAGGACATACAATTAAGTGAAATCAGTACTTACTGACAGGTGATCTGCATTGCCATCGATTGCCAGACCCGCCATGATTGCCTGCTCGTTTGTTTAGACTTCCGGGTTGAAGGTCACCTGACCGCATACTAACTGAGTAACTCCCTTTGGTCTGACGGCACATGTTGCTAGGGAAACCATAGACGCCTTCGTCTCATTGGTTGCACCTGCATGTACGGATGCCGATCGGGGAGAAAATTAAACAAATACTGATAATAATAGATAAACTGAGCGTTGTGATGGCAACCAAAGTGCGTCCTTGCGATGAATATGCAGATGCAAACAAATAGCATATGTGGGTCACAAAGTTCAAAAGAAAAAAAGACACGAAACAGTGCAAAATGTGTCTCTATATATTATATAGATATAATCTGTAAAAAGATTGTAAGTGTGTAATGTGAGTTTGCATATCAATTATCCTGTAGTAAATCAGTGCTAAATTTGAACATGTATAAAAAAATGAATGATGAAAAAAATGCTATGAATACAGGATATATGAAATGATGAATGTGTGAAAAATGTGAGTATGTAATAAGAATAAAAGTAGGATCTCTATCCTGTAGGTGTGTATGTGGACAAATGTATAAAATATGTGTGCTATGTGTAAAAAGTGAACATATGGAGGCCCAATACTATAGAACTGTAGTAGTTACTTGACAGTAACTATTGCGTATATACAAAAGTATTAAAGTGTTTTTATAAAACCATAAAAAGTCATCAGTAATAAATTTATATGAACAAAATTTTTTCTATAAATAAAGAAAAATAAACATGAAAATAATTGCACATCTGTAGAACACAGGCCGAAAGACTATATGGCAATATCGGACAGGAATATTTAAAGGAAAATTGTAAGTAAGACTCTTATACAAGGTTTGAAACTGAGTCTTACAGAGAGTGAATCCCTACAAAAAGGCTATGAATGAGCCCTTTTCATTCAGGTCCCTGGGAGATAGGGTTCCTAACTGGCTAATCCAGTAGGTCTCTCTTTGTAATAAGAGTTTCCCTCTATCTCCTCCACGGGCCGGAGTAGGAACATGCTCAATAGCAACACATCTTAACGAGGTGAGTTGATGATGAAATTCCAAAAAA